>OX244028.2:56648776-57848776 GCA_945859785.2 Tridacna gigas
TCGACCACTGTCTGCGCAGACTGACCTGTGTCCAAACCTTTTGGTCTTGGTAAATTTGCTGCATGTCCAAGCACTAGCCTATCTCAAGATTTAGTCGGTTGTGACACTAAATGTACATTGTATTTTATGGATCCATTGTCATGTAATGACTTGCTTGGTATAATAAATGAATCACGGAGATGCATAAAACCCTATTTTGCCTGAGCATGGCCGATTTGGATTTGCATGACGAAACGACGTTGAATTACATGACAATAGTTTACTATTTTGAATGCATTATGTAAGGCGATATATTTAATGTTCAACCCTTTACCAGACGACAAAATTTTGGCCTTGTCCAAATTGAAAGCGTTTGCGGACGACAATTTCAATGTGGCTCAAATAGTGCAAGTTTCCTTTGATAGGGTGGAAAACATTGTGGGAAAAGGAGAAAATGCTGGTTACCAGCATTTTCTCCTTTTCCCACAATGTTTTCAAAAGCCTTCTCTTTCAGGGTCGTTAAAAGTCAGGATTACGTGGTAAAGGGTTAATTAAATAATATAATCAGTGCCGGTAAAACGGGTAGATTGTTATATTGATTAAAGCTCTTCTCCTTTACTTTTAGCTTTTGGTTTCTAGTTGAATGTTGACTGTATTTTCAAAGGGTTGTATAGGCAACAGAATCGCCTACATTTGCATTGCATTTGGATCTGTTTCCTTTTGCTCTATGAAAAGGGGGTTTTATGCATTGCAAAAAAAAAAAAAAAAAAAAAAAAAAAGAGTATCGACCCAGGTCAGCCTGCGCAGTCCGCGCAGGCTGACCTTGGCCGAAACTTTTTGCTTTTGGTCAATTTTCTGCATGTCAAAGGATTAGTGTACCTCATGATTCAGTAGGTTGTTATACAAAGTAGATCTTAGAGATGTATAAATACTGTGATGACTTGCTTGGTATCATACGGAGATGCATTAAGCCCCCTTTTCACAGAGCATGGATTATTTATTTAATAATTAATTTTGAGTTTTCCCAATAGTTAAAAAAAAAAATGCAATTCTCAGATAAATTGCTCTATTTCTCACCTACAGTCTAACTCCCAAATGAAAGTGCTGAAATACTTCCACGTGAGTACAAAATAGCTGAATCTATATTGGACTCCTTAGAGTCCCGAATATGGATTTTTCAAAAGTAGACTGGAGTGCCGAATATCGATATTTGCTCGGAAGAGTAGTATACCGAAATCTGTTGTCATTAAACACTGTTACCATAAAACTATGGAGGGGAATATCCGCCAAAACTCTATGTGTCTAGATGACATTCTTATTTATGAACATTAGATGTCTATTTGTCCTCTTTCTTACATCTTACATGCATATAACATTTCATGTTTCATTATTACTAGTGCATGTTGCTTGATGCTAATTCCATTTTTCTTCTTCTACTTGTATGCCATAAAATTGTTATTTAGTAGCGTGTGCTTCTGTTCATTATGCCCCTTTTGACATTTTGATTTCATCCATCTTACTTCCTTATCCTGATTTTTCCCATTTCCCATGTCTGTATAGCTTATCATTAAAGTGCTACATTCTTGTTTATGCATATTCTGGCAAAAACTATGGGCTTTTGTGATATTGAATTGAAGCTATGATAGGTAGCTGAATTAAGGCGAACGAAGTATGCACTAACAAGAATGGCATTTACACGAATACGACAAGTCATATTATGATACCAGATGGCGCTTTCATATACATTATTCGGTAACAGACAAGTTCGGTAAATTGGACTTAAAAATAAATCAATTGGATGTTCTGTAACAAGGCAGTGCCCTGATGTTTCTCACACTCAGTACATAGCTTTCTGTGCAAACCTTTATTTTTAATTTGCAATTGCCGCTCGTTTTCTGACATAATAATATTTGTTATGTTTTACCTTTCATGCTGTTTATAAATGCCTGAAAGTGATAACTTCTGATCACCATCTTATTTTCGGTTTTCACCCTTTCACCCTAAGTTGATTTAATCAATAATACACAATCCTAAACCTGTACCCATTGTAATCGTCCTACAGATAACAAACTCCAAGCTTAAGCCAATTTTAAGTTTTATAAATATGTTTTATCAAAAAGGCACTGTCTTTGTTAACATTTCCTTCGTGAAAATATTTTCTTTTGGGAACAAAATGGCCGGCTTGCAAACCAGCCATTTACCCTTAGAGCACCTTTCACCCTTGCAGCCAATTCAGATCAAGATCAGACTACACAAAACATGGAGACTGATCGTAGATTTACTCTGTCTATTTTTCTAATACATTGTGAATAAGGACAACCTTGAAATCATTTATGGTAGATGTTCTTTTTCTAAAATGAAAATGGCCGTTTGGTTTATTCGATGCTCTAAGGGTTAAAATTATGGTTAATCAGTGCGAATTAATAAAGATATTACAGGTGAAACATTGTAGCAAACGAAGAGAAGGAGCGAGAGAGGGAGAGAGAGAGAGGCCTCGACAATGCTTTGTTGCATACTTCTTGTAATTTTGACAATGTACATTGTGCTTGTCTAGAAAAAATGTTCTGTTTTGTTCCTCTCCTGCCTCCACAATGTTTCTAAATCTGGTCTGGTGCACACAAGTCGTCGTCCGCAGGTTTTAAAGTGTGTTCATCAATGCAACACGGCCATCACTGCATAAAAAAATCATATTAGGTCCCTGACACCTGTACGAACTTTGCGAGAGCGAAGGGATTACGGTATACTATATACATGTATAGACATGTGTCTTTAACAGCCTATGCCAGCCTGTATAGCTCATGTGATAGAGCGTAGGACTTGTAAACGTCATGTGTCGGGACACTTGCGGGTGTGGGTTCGATTCCCTCGGCTAACCATCTAAAATTACTAACAGTTTTCCAGATGAGACGTTAAACCGAGGTTTCGTGTGACGGTGCTATACACCGAGCACGTTAAAGAACCAGACGTAACTTATGATAGGTTTCGTCGTGTATCTTGCACTATCCCTGTAACATAACTAATAGCCTTCTGGGGCCGTCGCCCATATGGGAAACCGGTGGCGCCGATAAATAAACGCGAATTCTTTAACAGCCTGTTTTCACACCTCCCATTACCAACAAGATAAAGAAGATCCCCATAGATCTTAGAGATTAACCTGGGTTTAAAGGTGACTATTTAGAATTTGTGACGAAAAATTAAAAACAAAAACCCTAAAACTCATTTTTATGTCCCTGAAACATTAATAGACAAGGAGAAATTCGCAGATCAGACTGCACACATAAAAGTTAAGGGGATAGGGCATGTTCAGATTACACACTGCTCATGCTGTTTGAAAAAAGTATTTGTCAAAAGAGTATATGTCACTATCTCTCTCTCTCTCTCTCACCCCTCTCTCTTCATTTGCAACAATATTTTCTCTGTATTAGCCATCTTTCTGGAAACAATTGAATTATCCATAAGTTTAACTCTAAGAGCTTCGAATAAACCTAACTGCCATTTTCATTGTAGAAATAAAACCTTAATTTTAGCGATTTCAAGGTTTTTTCTGTTCAGAATGCTTTGGAAAAGAAGCATGTGAAAATCAAAGTTTAGACTCGGTGTTTGGCGTAGTGTGATCTTGATCTGCACTGGCCACAAAGGCAACTGAAGTAGTGACAGGCGCTCTTAGGGTTAATGGCTGGTTTGGAAGTCTTTAACCCTTTACCGGACAATGCCGCCTTTTAACGCCTCTAGGTAAGAAGCCTTTTGAAGACATTGTGGGAAAAGGAGAAAATGCTGGTAACCAGCATTTTCTCCTTTTCCCACAATGTTTTCTACCCTATCAATAGAAAACTGCACCATTTGAGCCACATTGAAATTTCGTCTGCAAATGTTTTCAATTTCGACAAGGCTAAAATTTTGTCGTCTGGTAAAGGGTTAAGGAAGAAAATATTTTCGCACTGAAATATTCATAAAAACAATTTAAAGGAAGATACATCGGGTACAAGGTTAGGATTGGTTATTATTCATCTCCTCAACTATGTGGTTGGAATATCGAAAGTAAGATGTGATAGTGATTTCAGGTATATTATTTTACATACAGCATGGCAGGAGCAACATAACAAAATTATTATGTCTGAAAGCGTGTGGAAAAAAGAACTCTTGAACAAATGAGAGCCAAGACTTTACTTGGTATGAAAAACATCACGGTGCATTAACTCTTTACCACAAGACAAAAAAGTAGACTTGTCCAACTTGAAAGCATTTGCAGACGACAATTCAAATGTGACTCTAATGATGGAAGTTGTCTTTGATAGGGTAGAAAACATTGTGGGAAAAGGAGAAAATGCTGGTTACCAGCATTTTCTCCTTTTCCCACAATGTTTTCAAAAGGCGGCTTCTTCAAGGTCGTTAAAACTCGGGATTATGTGGTAAAGAGTTAAACACTATATAATTACCTTGTTACAGAAACATCAAATAGATGTACTTTTATAAGTCCAATTTACCGAACTTGTCTGTTACCAAAACATTTGTCACCCATTATACTTCTCGTCTGCAATTAGGAAAGTTTCAATACTGGAGAAGGAAGTATAACAAATATAACATGTATTTAGAGGAAAGTAAAATGCTACTAGAAACATGCAGCAAGCACTTGGGAAAAAAGACAAATGCAATGACGCAGTAGGAAGTAATCAAGAAGAATTAATCATTCAACAAAAACACAATAGTAAATATGATCAAGTTATAAGAATGATGCAGGCAATTAGCACCAAACAGTATGCACTAGTAATAATGACACATGAGATGCAATATGCATGTAAGATGTAAGAAAGAAGACGAAAAGACATCTAATGTTCACAAATAAGATTGTCATCTAGACCCATAGAATTTTGGCGGATATTCCCCTCCATATAAAACCTCTTTTGTTTTGTTTCAATTATTTTTAATGAAATGGCTCAAATATTTGTCATTAATTTTAAAGTCAATACGTAAATGTGAAAAAAGAGGTCATTTAACATTTTTGGGTACAATACCGGATTCAATTGGATTGTCCGGTGCAGAACCAATCTATATTTTGGACGAGGCGATAGCCTTGTCAAAAAATATAGACTGGTTTTGCAGAGTCCTCATCCAGTAGAATTCAGTATTGTACCCAAGCATGTTAAATAACCTCATATTGTCTTATTTGCGTGCAACACACGAAAAAGGGCCTTCGGACATTTGCGTAAAGTGTCGTCTAGGATTAGCCTGCGCAGTCCGCGCAGGCTAATCCGACACGGCACTTTACGACTACATAGGGTTTTTTCATACAGTAGACTTTCGTGAAACAAAAAATCGCACAAAAACGGGAAGTGTCGTCTCGGATTAGTCACAGACTGCACTGGCTGATCTGGGACGACACACTTTTACGCATATGTCCGAAGGCCCCTTTTCGTGTGTTGCACGCCATATAGGATACAAAGTAGAGCACTTTCACTGTTAAATTATCTGTAAAAATAATGTTGGAGATAGAGATTTTTTTTTCCGCCGCGTTCCACATTTTTTTTTTTTTAAATAATATCACAGCGACAGCTCAAATATTCATGTGCGTCCTGGATTTCAATGGGTTCAGTGCTAGGCTTGGGCTCAGAGGTGTCTTGTCCAAAGTGCTTCCAGTCAGGCACAAACTCCTGGCCTCCAGGTTACGAGCCATACGCTTTATCACTGAGCCAGGCAGGACCAAACACGTGATACTAAGCAGGGCAATTTTTCCGTTAAATGATCTGTAAAAATAATGTTGGAGAAAGACTAAATGGCGTTTTTGCGCCGCGTTCAACATTTCTTTCAGTAATATCACGGCGACAGTTCACTTATTCATACATGTCCTGGACTTCGTCAGTACAAGGCTAGGGCTATGGAATGTCTCGCACAAGGTCACTCCCACAAAAGCGGGGATCGAACTTGTGGCCTTTATGTGAATCATACACCGTTTTCTATTAGCCGCGTAAGGCCCAAAAGGATTGAGTTATTGTATAGTGTTTAACGCCGTTTTCAGCACTATTTCAGTTATATCGCAGCAGTCAGTGCACCTATCCGTGCTTTCCTGAAGTTTCTATTGCCAGCACTTCGCACAATATTATTCGCAGGCCACTGGCTTCTTTCTCGAATTAATGATCAGCGGCGAGAGAGGAGTGAATCCTGTCGCAATGACTATCATCGATCCTCAGAAGGAAATTGGCCGTGATTGGGATTCGGACAAGCGACCCCCGCCCCCCCCCCCCCCCCCCCCCGTTTCAAGCCCTGTACTCCACCGACTGCGCTAACGGGGCTCGGCACTCCTAAGGAATGTAATTGTTACTAGCAACAAGCAACGCCTCTTTTGAGTCCTGTACCACAATGTTTTTAAAATCTATTAGTAGAGGAGGGAAAAAAGAAACGTCAGTATGGAAATACGTGAATAACAAAATGTAGGACAAAGAGTGATCTAAAGTGCAAGATTTTGATCGATTAAATACGTAAGCCTGCCTTGTTATTGTATAACATAATCGAACAGAGTTCCACTTTAAAAGTACATCGTGATTGTTTTAAATGGCGTACCCTTATCGATATTCTTGCGCAACCATTAATGTGCGACAGCTTGAGATTTCCATCTATCGCTTCCCTTATTTAGTTACCTTACACTTTGGCACATCACAACATTGCAGACCTCTCCGATTCGAAAGCATTTGAGATATGCTCTTAAAAAAGAGGGCTTAATGTATCTCCGCGACGTATGATACCAAGCAAGTCATGACAGAATTATGGATCCATAAAACCAATTTAGTATAGCAAATGACTGAATTGTGAGGTACACTGGTCCTTTGAGCTGTAGAAAACTGACCGATAACAAAAAATATCGGCCCAGGTCAGCCTGCGCGGACTGCGCAGGCTGACCTTGGTCGATACTTTTTGCAAATGTATTAAGCCCCCTTTTCGCAGAGCATGGCTCATTTAAAGATGCGAAGTTCATATGTTAGTATGTGTCTTTCAAGAGACAGAAAACATTATGGGAAAAGGAGATCAGCATTTTCTCCTTTTTCCACACTGTTTTCAAAAAACTTCTTCGAAAAGTGTAATTAAAACTGGAGTTGTAATGGGTTACCTTCCACTGTGAGAAAAGCACCAAACTCCATCTTTTGAGAAAGGTAGGGCTCGTATCTCGTGACAAGCGGGTTCAATCCTTTAGACTCCCCACAACGCTGCTCAGGTAGATCTACTAGTTAACGCTTCGTTAAACGTCTCCATGATTCTAGGACCCTGGGACAGAAGTGTTTTGAAAACATTGTGGGAAAACCAGAAATAGCTGGAAGTCAGGAATAGTTCTGTTTGTGGTTATTTTCACCGACAATTTGTTTGTTCGTTTGTATAGTGTTTAACCCTTATCCTGCTATATAACTACAATGAAAGTTTCGAATCACGTTCTGTGCAGTCTGATCTTGATCTACACTGTCCGCAAAAGGTCAGTGAGTCCTTTTTAGCAGCTAAAGGGTAAACACCGTCTTTAACTTTATATCCGTAATATCGTGGCGGCAAGTGCACTTGTTCCCACTTTCCTGGAGTGTCTTTTACCAGTTCTCCGAACAATATTCATTTGTATCGTACAATATTCATCTGTATCGTACAATATTCATCTGTATCGACTGCCCGCTTTCCAACATATCCATCGTCGAAACAATGATAATCGGTGAGAGAGGAATGAATCCTGTCACAATGACTATCATCAATCCTTGGAAGAAGAAATAACCGAGCTGGGGATTCCCACCAGCGACTTCTTACTCTCAAGTCCTGTGCGCTACCAACTGCGCTACCGGGGCTCTGTTCTGAGACAAATTGCACCATTTCAAACACGTTATTTTATCTTCTACGAATGGTTTCGATATAGATCCATCAAAAGAAAATATTGTCTGGTTCAGTGTCAAGGAAACCATTATCGGAGTGATTGATATAAGTAGTGAAAGCTTGCTTCACAATCGATGTAAAACAAATGTGTATCATGCTGTGTAAAAAGGGGGTTTAATTTGTTTGCAAAAGGTATAGATTCATGTCAGCCTCCGCAGTCCGAGCAGGCTGAAATGTGTCGAAGTTTTTGCTATTGTAGCACAAGTTTTAAAAAACAGTTTTTCTTTTTTGCGGGAAAAAAAAAACGAAGCGATGGTTTTGCAAATGTCGTCTCGGATTAGCCTGCGCAGTCCGCGCAGGCTAATCCGAGACGGTACTATACGACTACATAAGATTTTTTCATACAGTAGACTTTCGTGAAACAGAAAACGGGAAGTGTCGTCTCGGATTAGTCACAGACTGCACAGGCTGATCTGGGACGACATACTTTTACGCATATGTCCGAAGGCCCCTTTTCGTTTGTTTGCACGCCATATAATAAATGATTCGAGGAGACACCCGGTGTCAAATACCCCCTGAAAATGTATTCATGATAAAAAGAAAAAAGAATGAAAACTCGTTAAAATATTCGGTTAAAGAAATCTTCACAAGCCGAATCTTTCCGCAAAGAAGCGGGGGGGGGGGGGGGGGGGGGGGAGGCGGGCTAAAGCGACGCCTGACATTTCTGCAGATCGATTTATCAAAACAGAGATTACGCAATCGCTGTTTTTAAAATGGCGTAAGACACCATTCAAAGACATGCTATTGGTGACGTCAAGGGAAAATAGATACAAACTTGTATAGTTCATCAAAAGCACAAATCAGCCAAAAGATTTACATAAACTGACCTGAAAGTTGCACAACAATAAGATAATGAAGGATGACGTGGTAATTTACGCACCGGAAATTGCCCAATTATGCCGTCATCAGTAATATATGAGGGAATCGTTTAAAAGTATGTTAACAAATCGCTTTGCTACGATCTCTTTGTTGAAGCAATTAAAGATGTATGAGGTGCTCAACCTCTTTAAAATATGTTTCCGTCTACCTGCGCATCCAAGGACGGTCGAACGAAGGTCACATTCGGTTGACCTTTCCTTTAACCAATAAAAACCCTGCTTTCGAATTCTGGAAAGAGAAGGGTTCAGTGTGGCTCAGTGGAAAAGTGTAGGATCCGTAACTTTGAGGCCCCGGGATCGAGCCTGGCTGGACGCACTGGTGTTCATGCGAGTGTCCTTGGGAATACACTTCAGAGCCCTAGCCAAAAACTGGTGAAACCAAGGATATACATGAAATATGTGAACTGTTACCGTGACATGACTTACATATTGTTGAAAACAGCGTAAAACACTTTTCAACGATCTATTTGTTAAAATGATTAAAATGTATTGGACACTCAGTCTTATTAAAATAAGCTTCCGTCAACCTGCGTATCCAAAAACGGCCAAACGAGGGTCGCATTCGGTTGACCTTTCCATAAAGCCATACACTCCTGCTTTCGAGTTCTGGCAAGCCATACTAACCCTCTGAAAAATTATACTCTCAGAATGTGGATCATACACTCAAGCCATGCTCTTGAAAATGGGGGTTTAATGCATCTCTACGATGCATTGTACCAAGCAAATCATCACATAATTATGGATCCATGAAATCTATTTGGTCTTGCAACCAACTAAACTACGAGGTAGAGTAATCTTTGGACAGGCAGAAAAGGCTGGTAACGCAGACGCTTTCGTATAGGACAGGGTCGCTGGTTCAAATCGTCGGCTTGGCGAATTTCTTTCCGAGGAATAATGACATCGACAGGATTTATTCCTCTCTCACCGGTGAGCATGGTTTCCACGATGGTTATGTGGGAAGGCAGCCAGTACCAGTACTGCCTAAAGAAACAATATAACTGAAATAATGTTGGAAACAGCGATAAACATCAGACAAAAATGCTGATAATTATGATACTAGTCCACCATTTTAGGATGTACAAAGCTGGTTCCGAAGGGGCTTCTCTGATTGGCTTTGCTATAAATAGCACCATTTCCTTATTTTTTTCATGCAGAAGATGAATGAATGAATGAATGAATTTATTTGACTTAAACAAAGTTTTTCGTCATACAACATAATAATACAAAGAATGTAAATGACACGTGACACACTCACAATCTCTCACATACATCTTACAAAAAATAACCTATCACATTATCAGTTGGATATAAGAATAGTTGAACCCTTGATCAGTATAGTTAATGTAAAATTCTAATTTTTTTTTTTGAAGGTCTATCATTATGGCATCGAGTACTTTGATCGGATAGATGAGGTAAACGACTTAAATAACATATATGCACATATATGTAGAACACTCAACTTTCAGAGAATAATGTATTTTTATCCATATTTTTTAATCGAACGATGCTTTGTAAAATGGGGGATTAATACAATTGCAAAAAGCATCGACTCAGGTCAGCCTGCGCAGTCCGCGCAGATTGACCTAAGTCGAAGCTTTTTGCTACTGGTCATTTTTTTTTTTGCATTTCAAAGGACTGGTTTACCTTATGATTCGGTTCAGTTGGCTTTTTGGCAAAACAGATTTTTATCTTTTTTTTTAATTATCTATACCGTTAGAAACATTATGAACACAAGTAGTTCCACGAAACTAACCAACCTAGCAAAGTTTATATTCATTGTCTTGAAAAATTGTAAATTATCCACCTGACTTTGTACCTAGATTTTCATTAATTTCATGACCGGTACTAAACCGTACAGATTTTTCCATTAGTCTTTCATCCCCTCATCCTGTTCACGTATGTGTCTGTAATGTTTGTTCCTCACATATCTTGTAGTTGATATACCATACGGATTGGTAATAATTACATGTTTTATTGTTACCTCATATCACATTAATGTAAATGTTCTGAGAGAATAAATAAAACTTGTAAACTTGTATTATGTGATGACTTGCTCAATTATATATATCGGAACTCTGTAAATTCAGGGCCCATATTCACCAACCATTCTTGAGAAAATTCTTAGTCTTATTCTCCAAAATTTTCTCAATTTGAAAGTAAGCAAATGTTTTAGCCAATTAGAAGTTTTGTCACTTTTTCAATCTAGAATATTCAAAGGAATTGTTGGTGTCAGAATTGCTATGGTTGTTATCACCTCTAGTGGTGATGCTATTTAACGAGTAGAGATGATAACATTTCGATGCCTTCTAGAAGATATAGATCTATAGGCGAGCGCTTAGACATCCAACCATTCGTATGGAGTAATTTCCACTTTCCAATTTCAAATTCTCAAGACTTTGTTAAATTTCAAAAGATCTCAATTTCTGATTGGCTAATCCAGATGGTTTCAGCCAAGCTGGATCGTGTTACTTTCCTAAGTTTAGAATTGATTTAAGATTGTAATTCAAAACAATTTCGATGAATATTGGTTTAACGTTTCAACGGCTTTAGACTCTCTCATACAATAATTATAAACATTATAATTACACTAGATCAATAATTATTGATGATGGTGATCAGTCAATTTTCATTACCATCTTTTTTTTTTATTTGTTGGGATGGGGGTGCAGGGTGTTCGGTCTACCGGACATTTTGTATACGAAAGATTCTGCCTTACATTTGACGCAAAAATATAAACTGGTCGCCACAAGCAATACTTCCTTTTGCTGCAATGCTTTATTTTTTTCCCATATTTCGCCTTCGTGCAAAGATCAGTCGAACGAATTTCTTACCTCGAGCTCTCGTCTGGACCCACACACTAAATAGGGCGTTCTTCTATATGGCAGCAGAGAGTTTAACATGGCTTGAAGTGAAATGGTCAACAATATATGCTAGTTGATAGACCATCAATGCATAGAAGTTGCCTGTTAACCCATTAAAGGCCCAATAGCAGCCACATTATCAAAGCATGTGTCAATATACATTTAGATTTAAATCATACCATTTAAAAGTATTGAAAATATTGTAAAGAGGACAGTCAATCTGTCATTGTGTGGTCGGTCCAAATGTTAGTCTCTGGCAGACAATAAATTTTAAAATCAGGCAAAAAGTAAACGAGAGATAGAGTGACCTGGTAGGTTTTAACCTAGATTTGAAATTAAACTCTGCCAGCGACTAAAACTTGGACTGTCTCTACAATAACAGATTTTATTTCATGCTTTTCGGTAGTTTATCGAGAAATAATGGTGGGTTATGGTTTGATATTTCATGGTTACGACCAGTGAAAATACCAATTTTATATTTTCTAACTCTTCAATTGAAGGCGGAAACTGTAGTTCCCGCGCACTAGTTACCTAGGTAATCATTCAAATGGAGGGAAATATGACGTAATTTACGCTATATTTCTCGCACTTTGCGTAATATTGTAAGACGTTATTATGTGAGATGGGTACGCCACGGGGAAATTACCGAAAATAAATGCATCATCGGTAATATTTTCACGAGTGACGCAGTCGCGAGTAAAAATATTACCGATGATGTTCATTCGTGGCTTGGTCACTCGTGAAAATATTTCCGATGATGTACACTCGATGAAATAAATTTCGATCTTTCACCGAAAAAAAAAACCAAACAAATATCCTCTATGTCATCTCCACAATAATTCCCGTACTTTTAAATCGTATGATTTATATTATAATGCGTTATTTACTTTTGGCAGCTGTTGTTACTTTAATATAAGTAAAAAAATATATATATACATGTACTAATCAGAAGGTGAACTCTCTATGTAGCATTTTCTTCTCTTCTCATAATATTTTTCTTCTTGTAAAACAGATCCTATCATTTTAGCAATATTTCACTCATGGGCCGCAATTGCTTTCAATATTTTCTCAGAGCGTATAGTTTCCTTCAAAAGGGAAATTTGCTGATTTGAGTCACATTAATATGAGCCATGCTCTGGGAGAAGAGAGCTTAATGCAACTCCAAGATGCATTATAATAAGCAATTCATCAGAGTATTAAAGATCCATAAAATTCATTGTGTCTAACAACCGACTGTATCATAAAGTAGACTGGTCCTTTGACATGCAGAAAATTGACCAATAGCGAAAACTTTCGGTCTAGGTCAGCCTGCGCGGAATGCGCAGGCTGACCTGGTTCGATACTTTTCGCACATGCAATAAGCCCCCTTTTCACAGAGCATGGCTCGTATTGAATCTTCCATTGCTTTCAACATCGTTGAGTGTAAAATTTTACCACCTGGTAGAGGTTTGACAAAAAAAAAACATGTGTCATAATTTGAAATGAAGAAAGAAAAATGGGTATTTTGACTGACGTGAAAACATCACCATGAATTTTATGAATGAAAAGCTTAAAAGGCGGTTACGCGTAAAGTCCAACAATTAATGGTCTAGACCGGAAGTGATATGTCACCATGACATGCGCATCAGCTTGATATATGGGTTTAACACTTTAACCTCTGTCCCGCTGAATTGAAGCTCTTCTGAGCGACAAAAGTTTAGACTTGTCTAAAATCAAAGTACATCTATTTGAATAGCCATGTCAAATGTTGTTTCAGTGATGTATAAAGGCAGAATACATTGTGTGAAAAGGAAAAATTTCTGGTTTCATGCATTTTTCCTTTTCAAACAATATCTTTTTTCTTAGGGTGGTTAAGACACGGGATGGTTAAGTGAAGGATTAAATAATTAAATGAACCAGACTTGTTTTGTACTTTTATAATATTTACAATATGTTTACCAGAGGGAAAAAAATAGTAAGACTGGTCCAAAATTAAAACATTTGCAGACGACAGATTAAATGTGACTGAAATTACGGGATTTCTCTCTGAAAGGGTAGAAAACATTGTGGGATAAGGAGAAAATGCTGATTGCCTTTGTCCACAATGTTTCAAAAGCCTTCCCCGTCACAGTCATTAAACTCTGGATTGTTCTGTAAAGGGATAAGTTTATCAAAGGTCAAGGAATCTTTTAGGTATCAAATAGTCAAGGGCAAGACTAGATCCGTATTCACTTGCCAATCTAACAGATATTCTTAGTCCTTTTCTCAAGAATTTTCTAAATTTGAAAGTAACACAACTTCTGATTGGCTAAACCAAGTGGTTTAGCCAATCAGAAGCTCTGTTACTTTCTAAATGTATGATAAGACCAAAATTGTTCCTAAAAGTGGTTGGTGAATACGAAGACTGCACGGAAGCGCATAAATAATACACAAAATTACAAAGGACAGCCCAACCCGTACGAGCTTGCACTTTTTAGAAACTTTGCCCTCTTCAACCCTACATGTAAAACAAGGTGTCCAACTATACATGGCCTGTGCTCTGTGAAAGGGGGCTTAATGCATCTGCAAACAGTATCGACTCATGTCAGCCTGCGCGGTCCATGTAACATGATTCGAAACTTTTTGTTGATGACAATTTTCTTTTGCATGTCAAAGGACCATTCTACCTCCAGATCCAGTTGATTGTCAGATAAAATGGATTTTATGGATCCATAATTATAAGATGACTTGCTTGGTATCATCCATCACGGAGATGCATTAAACCCTATTTTGCCAGAGCATGGCTCATCCAGTAATTCCACAGTGAATATACTGAACACATCTGATAGGCCAACGAAACATAGCGACCGGCGTTTGAAATAACCACGAGGTCCTTGAAAAAGTGTTGACGAATTTGATAAAATCTTGTCTCAAAAGCCAACGAATTTTAGAATTTCTTTATCATATGATAATATGTTACTTAAAGTCTCAATAGCGACCAAAAAAGGATGCAAGTGTTAAAATGGTGTTGAAATTTAAATCACACCATTTAAAAGTATTGAAAATATTGTGAAAGATGAAAATCTGTTTTTGTGTGGTCGGTCCAAGTGTTAGCCGCTATCAGGAAATTTAATTTTAAGATCAGGCAAAAAGTAAACGAAAGATGGAGAGACCGGGCAACTTTTAACCTAATTTTGATATTAAATTCTCTGTCAGCGACTAACACTAGGACCGAGCGTGCAACAACAGATTGTTAACAATAAATGATATGATTTAAACTTAAATGCATTTTAACACCTGCTTTGTTTACTTTTGTCAGCTATTGTTACTTCTAAAATTATATAATCAATTTGGATAGTTATAATTGAAGGGGAAAACTAGGTCAGCAACGTTTTACGCATAAGGTGTATGATTACAGGGCTTTGACAAATGACAGCAATATCTGCTTTTATCACGTTATTTATTTCTGTCATTACTTACACAGACCTATAAGGGGTGACCTAAAGAAACTTAACGTTATCAGTATTCCTAGGGGAAAGTCGAGAGAGAAGCCCAAAGAGTTTTTCAAAACCACGTTTATGTTATTTTTAGAATGACATATTTAGACATAGAAACATTGATATCACGTTAGAAATTGTGAAAAATGGCTCATTTGATGCAGATTATATGGGTATTCTAGTCGGATATAAAAGGGACTGTTGATCACTAGAATAAGTGCGTTCTTAGGCGTTTGAACACTGGGGACTTACAGGGAGTAAAATAATTTAAAAAAAAAATGAGAAGTAAACATGTGCTTTACCTTTTAAAATCGGGATAAATCGAATATTTGGTTGCTGCCGAGATGAATAAAGTTTACCTGGCTCGCCCCGAAAACTGAACAGGGCTCGCCAAAGCCCTAAACTTTATCCATTTCGGCACCAATTCTCTGTATCTCAAAGGTGCGTTGAATTACAAAAATCAATGCACTGAAAGTACTGACGGACTACCGACTGAGAAAAAGGCGGCTTTGGTAAAGATAAAATTTGGGTGGTCCATACGAAATTCAAGAAAGATGGTCAAATCTTGTTATTAAGTCCGATTTGGTTTGAACTGGTCCAGTCCAGTTATATGGACCGATCGGATACAATCCGGTTATTTAGTCCCATCCGGTTCGATAAGGTGACTTTACCAACTGCTCATAGTCATTTACTTGTCACAATAGGAAATTCCATGAAAACCATGTTTGGTGATCTTTAATTGAAAAAAAAAAAAGCAAATAAAGAACATACCATTTTGATTATATTGTGTATGAATACTTTCTAGAGTTCACTCTTAGATAGATTTTTCCATGTTTTTCAACTTTCTATTTGTCGGACGAACTCGTAGCGAGATGACACACGACACTCGCGAAAAACACGAGGGTGAAAAAGGTTGCTGTGGGGTAAGTAAAGATGAGCCTGATTTGCTTAGGTTATTGACTTAATTTACATATAAGCAAGCATATTGTACCTTTGTTCAGTCTATGACTGAAGGTAGACACCGTTCAAAAGGGAATGGTTGAGATTTTATTGTTCATGTGAACACTGTTATAATAAATCCTTAAGCTGCTAAGCACGACTCACTGACCTTTTGCGGACAGTGTAGATCAAGATCAGACTGCACAGAACGTATAGTCTTATCTTGCGTCTGCACTGTCCAATAATGAGATATTTTTCTCAAAAAAAAAAATGGTTTGAAATAACATTATTCGTATGTCTATGTATACTAGGACGAAAAAGAAACGCCGGGTACATACACACAAGATACTGACATGTCCGGCGGTGTTGCGCCAAACAAGCAGGGTCATCGTTAAAAGGGGGTTATTTTTCGCTTAAACAGCATAGAAAATCGATTGAAACTTCACCAACTGGTTCCATACAGATGAAATTTTATACAAAAAATGAATATAATAATGTAATATTACATTATATCCTTTAAAACTATCTTAATAGGTTACCCGGCGTTTCTTTTTCTTCCTAGTATACTATCGGCTAGAAAATGTCATTTAACTTCTCTAGCGGGATAAGGCTTAATAGAATAACGATTTCTTACATAAAGAATTTTTTATGAGGGGAAGTATTTGGCGACTATGGGTATTGTTTTGTTTACATATGGATCGGGTTCACTCTCCGTGGCAAAAGACCTGGGAAATCGCTGGTCGAAAACATCGTAGGGGCTATATTTACACTGAAAGCAAGGGAGGTTATTTGCCAAAATGCACGCCGGTATGATACACCATATGGCTTTATGTTCCGCCCTTAAATATCAGGACAATGGAACTTTCGAAAAGTCGGTTATATTAACAGCAATAGGCTCTTAATGTCATGGTTCGGGCCCCTAATGTTAGATAGTCATTGGCTTTAAGTATTCAGATAATGCTCACCCTTAGCTCTTTACCAAACGATAAAATTCTAGACCGGTCGAAATTGAAAGCATTTGCAGACAACAAATCAAATGTGGTTCAGATGGTTGGATCTAAACTTTAAATAGTAGAAAACATTATTCCCATAATGCTTTCAAAAGCATTTTTTCCGCGAGGTCGTTAAAACACGTGATTGTTTTGTGCAGCGTTTTAAAACCGTTTCTGCTCTAAAATTCTGAGCGTTTGTAGCTCATTGAATATTATAAAGTGTAGACCAAGATATGACAGCCAGTAAAGCAACAACTGGCATGATAGCCACTGTAAGGGGTTAAAATTCATCCTCTAGTTTACCCTTAACCTGGTAAATAAGCGAAATGGAAATTTCAGACCGACTGTAAGAACCCAAATTTTGCTATTTCATACGTATTTTTTGTGTGGAAAAAATACATGTATCTCCTTGTCAGACAATGTGGACGTTCTGTGCAGTCTGATCTTGATCTACGCTGTCCGCGTAGAAATGGTCTTTGAGTCGCGCTTAGCAGCCTATAAGGGTTAATAAATAAATTCCACTCGTTTTCGTTAAGTAATGAGAAAACGTTTTTGCAGTTGATAAAACTAACCAGGTTGGCTTGTTTTAAAAAGGAATAATTGGACGCTGAAAATCCAAGATCGGGTTGCGTGTTCTGTGACTTCCGATTTGAATCTGGCCCTCCGCAAATGCCAATTGTAAGTTGCGTATCAGAGATACATGTATACTCTTGTTCAGCCAGCTTTTAACCCATGATACTTGTATTTCATCAAACTATAATCATTCTTGTATCTTCATGCCAAATGTTGCCCCTGACGGTGGCATGGTTGTATAGATTACAATGGATAGAAATGCATTTCTTTTTCTGTTGGCCTTCAAAGAAATCATTGTTGGGACGTTTCCGGTTTTAAATAGAAGATTTCCTATATATGGTTTCAGCCCTTACACAATATGTATCGGTAATTTGTCTATGTTTACACAGTTGACTAAATTTTAAACCATTCTCGCGTGTTTTAATTTTTTACAACGTTTTTCTCTTTAGCTGTAAGAATGTACTTTTTAAAAGAAAAGGGTTGGTATTTTTCCCCGCCTTTTTCCCCTCCCGCAGTTTTTTTTATGACAGTTCGACACTTAGATGGTTAAATAAATGAAATAAACATTTTCAACAGGCGCAAAAAAAATGTCTAAATATAGATGAGCCATGCTCTGGCAAAAGGGGGGTTAAACGCATCTCCGTTATGAATTATACCAAGGAAGTCATCACATAAAGAGGGATCCATAAAATCCATTTAGTCCAACGAACTGTATCTGGAGTAAGAGTGGTTCTTAACCCTTTACCAGACGACAAAATTTTAGCTTTGTCCAAATTGAAAGCATTTGCAGACGACAATTTCACTGTGGCTCAAATGGTGCAATTTTTCTTTGATAGGGTAGAAAACATTGTGGGAAAAGGAGAAAATGCTGGTTACCAACATTTTCTCCTTTCCCCACAATGTTTTCAAAAGGCTTCTTTCCCAGGGCGTTAAAAGGCAGCATTGTGCGGTAGAGGGTTAAACATGCAAAAATTTGATCAATAGCCAAAAGTTTTGACCCATGTCAACCTGCATGGACTGTGCAGGCTGATGTGGGTCGATACTTTTTTTTTTTGCAGTTGCATTAAATTAAGCCCCCTTTTCACAGAGTTAATCCTTTCTTTGCTGGGTCAAACTCGGAGTGTTAGGTAAAAATTACAAGAATGCTGACACCCTCCCTCCCTGTTTACTATTAAATAATTGTAATTCCTTAATAGGAATAGATAAAAACAAGTTCACGACGATAAAACTTTAAAAGTACATTCGATAAGTTCAGTGAACCAAGCTCAGCGGTGGTATATTTGTCAACAATATGCAGCGAATGATACTACCATATAAACCGCCATTTGTAAAACCGAACCCTTGTGCTGCTGAGCGTGACTCAATGACCCTTTTACGGACAGTGTAGATCAAGATCAGACTGCACAGAATGTGCAGTCTGATCTTGGATCTACACAGTCCTGTAAAGAGATATTCCACCATACACAAATAACTTTGAAATAGCAAAATTTATGTTGATACTATCGGCTTGAAAGTTTCATTTAAGATATTTAACAGGTTAAGGATTTATTTCAGTGGTTTTCACCCGTAGTTTTGAAAAAAAAAAAAGAAAAGAGAAAAATAGGACTTCGGCTTGCTCGCCTGTTTTCGCCGAGGTATTGTCATAGCGCCGTCGTCATCTGCGTCATCTACGTCGTCATCGTGCTAAAATTTTGACATTTTCTCGAATTTCTGTCATAATTTGGGGTAGTTTTTAAGTACAGAAACGGGAAACCCGTAAAAAAGGGCTGTTAAACCTCACATATCTTCTCTGTGATCTGATCCTGATCTATGCCCCTGTTTTTACCTATGACGCTTTAAAGTTTAACTCTTTACCAAACAATCCCGACTTTTAACGACCCCGAGGAAGAAGTCTTTCGAAAACATTGTGGGAAAAGGAGAAAATGCTGGTAACCAGCATTTTCTCCTTTTCCCACAATGTTTTCTACTCTTCCTAAAACAAATGTCAACTGTTGAGTCACATTTATTTTGTCGTCTGCAAAAGCTTTCAATTTGGACTGGTCTAAAATTTAGTCGTTTGGTAAAGAGTTCAGGGATAAAATAAAAAAAAAAGGCCAGATCTTCTAGAATCTTGATCCCATTTCTTCTTAATACAGTATCAAAAAATTGCCTTTATTTTCAATTGTGGAGGGGGAATATCAGAGATTATTCACAGCAATGGAGCTTTTTTCCTCAGAACAGAGTTGAAAAAATCGGGGTTTTTTTTTTTCGTTTAGCTCTTTACCACACGACAAAAATTTAGACTCATCCAATTTCAAAGTATTTGCAGACGATATAAATGAACGTGGCCCAAGTAATAGAATTAGTCTTTGAAAGGGTTCAAGACATGGTGAACAAAAATGGAAAAAATGTTTGGCTACCGGCATTTTCTTCCTATTTCCACAATATTTTATAAGCGTTCTTTCTCAGGTCTTTAAAACATGGGCTTGTTAGGTAAAGTATTAAAGGCACAGTGGCGACAAAAAAAAAACAGATTTTAAAATGCATTTAATTTATATCACGCCTTTCGAAAGTATGGAAAAGAAATTGTGAAGATGACAATCTGTTATTGTGTGGTCGGTCCAAGAGTTAAACACTGGCAGAAATAAATGATTTTTAAAATCAGGTAAAAAGTAAACAAAACATAGAGAGAGACCTGGCAACTTTTAACCTAGTTTTGAAATTTATTTCTCTGTCAGCGACTAACCCAAGGACCGACCTTCCAAAACAGATTGTTAACAATAAATGATATGATTACAATTAAAATGCATTTTAACATCTGCAGTGTTTACCTTTGTCAACTATTTTGTCAGGACCGTCCCTACAACAACAGATTGGCATCTTTACAATCATTTATACACTTTTAGATGGTATGACATGAATCTAAACGAGCCGCGCTTTGGCAAAAGGGGGCTTAATGCATCTCCGCGATGCATGTTATCTATCAAGCCATCATATAAATATGGATGCATAATAGCTCTTTTATTTAACAACCGACTTAATCATGAGGTAGAATGTCCTTTGACATACAGAAAATTGACCGATAACGAAAAGTTTCGGCCCAGGTCAGCCTGCACAGTCCACTGCGCAGGCTGACCTGAGTCGACACCTTTCGCAGATGCATTAAGCCCACTTTTCACAGAGCATGGCTTAAATATATTTTAACACCGGCATTGTTTACATTTAGCCTCTACTGTGCCTTTAAGAAAAAAGGAGCCAGTGATTAAGCGACATTTTGTTTAGCCTTCACAGCGATCCACGTTTTTTTTTTTTCTTTTTGCCTTTAGATTTGTTTCACTGGTTGTATGTGTCATAAACAGTCATACGCAACTTCTCCTTGTGGCACAATGTTTTCGAAAATGGGTTTGCGACGAATAAATAATACCAAAATGAGCCTCGCTCTGGCAAAAGGGGGTTTAATGCATCTCCCTGATACATTACACCAAGCAAAGAATCACATAATTATGGATCAATGAAAATCCATTTTATAAGACAACCAACTGAAATATGAGGTAGAATGATCCTTTGGCATGCAGAAAATTGACCGATAGCAAAAAAATTTCGACCCTTGTCAGCCTGCGCGGGCTGCGCAGACTGACATGGGTCGATACTTTTTGTAGATGTATTAAACTCCCTTTTCACAGAGCAAGGCTTAAATGGATGCCGCTTGAAGGCGGCCCCAAGTTAAAAAAAAAATACCAATGATTCCTGCCCGCAGAGAGGGTGTGTCATTTTTACTTGGCTCCCGTCGTATGACGTTGACAGTTACTACTTCGCCCTAAAATTCACGTGTCAAAGACCTTAAGTCGAATATTCGAGGTATGTGATCGGAAAACCCATTTAAATTCGAACTTTTAAACAAGCCTCCGGTGGAAAAATATCTGTGGTAAATAAAGTATTTGAGCCATGTTCTTCCAAAAAATTGGTTTAATGCATCCCCGAGATGCATTTTACCGTGCAAATCATTACATAATTATGGATCCATAAAGTCTATTTCGTCTAACAAGCGACTGAATCTGGAGGCAGCATGATCTTTGGACAAGCAGAAAATTAACAGATGGCAAAATTGTTCGACCCATGTCAACCTGCGCAGTCTGGGCATGGTCGATACGTTTTGCATTAAACCCCCTTTTCATTAGGCATGACTCATTTTTAATTTTTTGACAACAGTACTACAATGGGTAAACTGTTGTTTACTGAAATATTTTCCCACATAATCGACTCTTGATGAACCAAAACACGATGGCAAGATGATGATTTCGTCGTCGATGTTCTTCGAAAACGTGTATACACTCGAGAATTAACAATCCTCGCGAGGTTTTTGAAAATCCTTGCAAAAATTGTTACTTCTTGCGTGAAGATATGTTTTCTGGTTTAGAAACTGCATTTTCTTTTTTTTTTTTTTTTTTTTCAAAAAAGAAAAAAAAAAAAAAAAAAAATGATAGCGAGCATTGTTAATTCTCGCTTGATTATAAGTTTTCTGGAAACTGCTTATTTTTAACGAAAACCTCGCAAGGATTGTTATTTCTATTATATTTTCTGGAAATTGCATTTATTTTTCTTTTTGGAAAAGCCCGGCGAGCATGTTTGCTTCTTGAGTATAATATGTTTTCCAGAAATTGCTTTTTTATGATATGTTTTCCAGGAATTGCCTTTTTTGATTAAAGAAAGAAAGAAAGAAAGAAAGAAAGGAAGGAAGGAAAGAAGAAAGGAAGGAAGAAAGAAAGGAAGAAAGAAAGGAAGGAAGAAAGAAAGAAAACATCTCAAGGATTTTTACGCCTCGCGTGAATATGTGTTTCCTAGAAATTGCAGTTCTTTGGAAAAAACCAAGCAAGCACAGTTAATTTTCGCGTGAATGTATATTTTCTAGAAATTCTCCCATTTTTTTTTTGAAAAACCTCACTAGGCCTCGTTCTTCTGTTGTGTACGTATAATTTATAGAAACTTTTTTTTTTGGGGGGGGGGAACTCATGAGGATTGTTACTGCTCTTGTGAATATGTATTTTCTAGAAATTGTATTCTTTTGAAAAACGTTTGGAAGATTGTTACTTCTCGCGTAATTATTACATTTTCTATAAATTGCTTTTTCTTTTCTTTTTGAAAAACCTCGTGTGGATCGTTACTTCTCGCGTGATTGTGTATTTTCAACGAATGAATCTTGTTAGAAATTCGGAAAGAATTGAAACAAAATATTACTAGTGTAGAAATACTGGCATATTCAAAGAATCGATCGATTTCGGATACGTATCTTCCAGGTCCTTGTTTGAATAATGGTCACTGGAGAAATAAGAATTCGTTAATTTCCATTGCTACTACACGCGTCGATTATCGTATTCAAATGGGGTATTATGACGTCATATCTGGTCTCACTAAAATTAGAAGGAGTCCCCTTTTGCACAATCCTGAGGTTTTACAACCTTGGGGAAAAGGGCTTTTGAAAACATCTGGGGAAAAGGAGAAAATGCTGGTTGCCAGCATTTTCTCCTTTTCCAACGATGTTTTCTACCCATCAACTAAACCACACAAAAAACTGCAAATGCTTTCAACACGGACAAGTTTAAAATTTTATCATCTGGTAAAGAGTTAAAAAAGTCAAAATCTATCGTTTTGACTGAATGAAAACGGAATACTTCCTTTACGCTTTCCAATAAAATACGAGCCATGCTCTATGAAAAGAGGGCTCAATGCATCTAGAAAACGTATCGACCCATGTTAGCCTGCGCTGCCTGCGCAGGCTGACGTGGGTCGATTTCTTTGCTTTTTTTAAATTTTCTGCATGTCAAAGGAACATTCTACAACATTATTTTGTTAGAAAAAATCGAGTTTGTGGATCCGTAATTGTGGATCCATAATCATTTGAGAATTTGTTTGTTATAATGCATCACGGAGATGCATAAAACCCCTGTTGTCAGCGTTTTACAAAAAAAATTATTTTGAGGCAAAAAAATCTGAATATCGCACTTTAAAGCCTGTCATTCTAGTGCATGTTAACCCTTATCCTGCTAAAGAAGTGGAATGAAACTCAAACCAAAATTTAAAAAAAAAAAAAAAAAATGAAATAAAATTCTGGTATTTCAAAGGCATTTATGGGGTAAGATATCTCTCTATCGGACAGTGTAGATCCAAGATCAGACTGCAGTCTGATCTTGATCTACACCGTCCGCAAAAGGTCTTTGAGTCGCGTTTAGCAGCCTAAGGGTAAACATTTAAAACTGCACACATGATTCAA
This sequence comes from Tridacna gigas, assembly GCA_945859785.2. NCBI lineage: Eukaryota > Metazoa > Mollusca > Bivalvia > Cardiida > Cardiidae > Tridacna > Tridacna gigas. Next base: position 56,672,597 of record OX244028.2, read on the forward strand.
ATTCCAAGGTCTATTTTAGATAGAGCATAACTTCAACCCTTAACCATCGACAGAAGACCGTTTTATTCTGGCAGATGATAATTTATGAAAACATTGTGATAAAAGCAAAAATGAATCGTAGGGAAGAATTTTCCTTTTGCCATAACGTTTCCCATATTTGATCGTATAAAAGTCTTACTTTAAGTTGACTTTCGACATCTTGCATGGGGGTTTTTAGAGTCGAATTTCTCTCAGGGTGAAATGTTTGGTCGTATGGTGTTTCACGCCGTTTTCAGCATTATTTCAGTTATATCGCGGCGACCAGTGCACCTATACATACTTTCTAGGATTTCTTATTAGTACTACTTCACACAGAATTCTCTCCAAGCCACTGGATCTTTTCGATCATAATCATCGTCGAAACAATGATCAGCGGTGAGAAAGGAATGAATCCTGTCTCAAAGACTATCACCAGTTCTCGGAAAGAAAATGGGTGAGCTGAGGATTCGAACCAGGGACCGCTGGTTTGAGGCCCTGTAAGTTACCGACTGAGCTATTGGCTTCGTAAGCCCAATCAAATTGCTGACTTTTACAAAAGGAGATTTCCGTAAAACCCTTTACCACACAATCCCGAGTTTTGACAACCTACAAGAACAAAGCTTTTGAAACCATTGTGGGTAAAGGAGAAAATGCCGGTAACCGGCATTTTGTCATTTGCCCACAATGATTTCTAGCCTTTCCAAGGCTAAATCCAACCATTTCAGCAACATTTAGTTTGTCATCCTAACGTGCTATATGGTTTTGATTGGTCTAAAGTTTTGTCGTGTGGTAAAGCATAAGTGTATTGGCATTTGTTTGGGGTTCACGTGACCGAAAGTACTGATAGAGCAGCAGAGAGTGTAGATCAAGATCAGACTACAAATTTGTGCAGTCTAATCTTGCTTTACATACTCTGCGACATACATCTACGCTCGCGAACAGAAGGTGAAGTGTTGAATAAGTATCGGACAAAAACTACATTCTTTATCAAGCCTTTACGGCACCACCTTTCAGCGCAACAAGCGAAAGTGGAGGCTTTTATGGAGAGCATAGATCACAGATCAGGGTTTGTATTCACCTACCATTCGTAAGAATATTCTCAATCTAGTTCTCAAGAATTCTCTAAATTTGAACATAACACAACTTCTGATTGGCAAAACCAAATTCTGATTTGCTAAATCAGAAATTGTGTTGCTTTCAAACCATATGGTTCAGCCAATCAGAAGTTGTGTTACTTTCAAATTCATAAAATCTTGGAGAAAAAGACTAAGAACGTTCTTAATACTGGTTGGTGAATACGTACCCTGACTGCACAGAATGCGCAGTCTGATCCGAGATGCACACCGTCCACTTGTTTAGTAAAGTATATAAGATGGATATGTTAAATAGAGTTTCTGTAAATTTTATTTTTAGTCGCCGAAAGGGGTCGAAATTTCATGCGTTGTGAAAAAAGAGGGTTTTATACGTCTGGAAAAAGTATGGATCAAAGGTGATCTGGGTCAACGTTTTGCTATTATAAATTTTTCTGTTGAAAGTTCTTGAAAACAGTGTGGAAAAAGAAGAAAATGCTGAAAAACCAGCATTTTCTTCTTTTTCTACAATGTTTTCTACTCTGTCAAAGACAGAAAATCATCACTTGAGCAACATTTATTTTGCTGTCTGCAAATGCTTTCAATTTGGTCAAGCCCAAAATGTTGTCGTTTGGTAAAGAATTAAAACGCTTTCCACACAAATTAGAAGCTAGTGTAGATTGTGATTAGGCCGACGCAAATATGCAGTCCAATCTTGTACCCGCATCGTCAGACATTTTGCGAACATTTTCCAAAGGAAATGACTTAACCCTTTACCACACAATCCCGACTTTTAACGACCCTAAGGAAGAAGCCTTTTGAAAACATTGTGGGAAAAGGAGAAAATGCTGGTAACCAGCATTTTCTCCTTTTCCCACAATGTTTTCTCCTCTATTTAAGGCAAATTCCATTTTTTGAGTCACATTTAAATTGTCGTCTGCAAATGCTTTCAATTTGGACCAGTCAAAATTTTCTCGTGTGGAAATGAGTTAGGGACGTCGGCACGTGCGACCAGTTTAGGCCTTGGAAGATAAAAATAGATTTTCAAACAGTCAAGGTCGTTTTTAAACCTTTATGGAACAATCCCGAGTTCAAACGACCTTGAGAAGTAAAGGCCTTTGAAAACACTGAAAAAAAAAAAGAAAAAAATGCTAGTTACCAGCATTTCCCCCCCCCCCCCCCCCCCAATAACGTTTACTACCCTTTCCAAGACAAATCCCATCTTTTGAGCCATATTTTATTTGTCGTCAGTCACATTTCATTTGCAGTCTGCAGTTTCTTTCAATTTGGGCATGTCTAAAATTTTGTCATTTGGCAAAGACTTAACCCTTTACCACACAATCTTGACTTTTTACGAGTCTTGGGAAGAAGTCTTTTGAAAACACCATGGGAAAAGGAGAAAATGCTGGTAACCAGCATTTTCTCCTTTCCTCTCAATGTTTTAGAACTCTACCAGAGATTTATAGCTCATTTGTATCTATCTATAGAATTTGTCGTCTGAAGTTTCGTTTCATTTGGACAAGTCTAAAATCTTATCGTTTGTTAAAGCACAAAATCCGGCCTTTCAAGAAGAGGGATTTTTGAAAACATTGTGGGAAAAGGAGAAAATGCTGGTAACAGCATTTTCTCCTTTTCCCACAATGTTTTCTAATCTTTCAAGGACATATTTCATAATATGTGCAACACTGAATCTGTCGTCTGCAAATGCGTTCAATTTGGACAAGTCTAAAGTTTTGCCGTTTGGTAAAAAGTTAGGGAACAAAGCCGACCTAGCAACTCATGTATGTACATGTACTTTTCAAATCAACCTTGTGTTCGTATTCGTTACTTCTATGCATAATAATAATTACATTATACTATTGTTCTGTAGACGACCCTTAGATAAGACGGTAGGAGTGGAGGGGGGGGGGCAGGTTGGTTAATTCAATTCTTAAAGTAGAAATAGCTGCCAAAAGTAAACAAAGCGGGCATTCTAATGCATCTAAATTTAAATCATACCATTTAAAAATGTGGAAATTATGACAATCTGTTATTGTACGGTCGGTCTCAGTGTTAGTCGCTGGCAGAGAAATCAATTTCAAAACTAGGTTAAATGTTGCCAGATCACCAATCTATCTTTTGTTTACTTTTTGCCTGATTTTAAAATTCTTTTTTTTTTAACCACACTTGGACCGACCACACGTTAACAGATTGTCATCTTCACAACATTATACATACTTTTAACTGGTGTGATTTCAATCTAAATGCATTTTAACACTTGCATTAACTTTTTTGGTCGTTATTGAGCCTTTAACTCTTTCAATTTAAACCTATTTAGTTCACATCGACTGTGAAACAAGTTCTAACAAGTTATATTAACACTTTAACCTGCTACAAGGTAAAATAAAACTTTCAAGCCGATAGTAAAAACCCAAATGGTGATATTTCACAAAGTTATTTTTTGGGGGGAGAAAAATCTCTCCTTATCGGACAGTGTAGATCCAAGATCAGACTGCACGTTCTGTGCAGTCTGATCTTGATCTACACTGTCAGCAAAAGGTCAGTGAGTCGCGCTTAGCTCGTTCTGTGCAGTCTGATCTTGATCTACACTGTCCGCAAAAGGTCAGTGAGTAGCGCTTAGCAGCTTAGGGGTTGATATTTCAAATTAACCAATTTGATTTACATCGATTGTGAAACATGTTCTTACAAATTAGATTAACACGTCACCTGCTAAATAAGTTAAATGAAGCGTTCAGGTCGATAGTAAAAACCCAAATTGTTGCTATTTAATTTTTTTTAGGGAAAAAATATCTCCTTATTGCACAGTGTAGATCCAAGATCAGACTGCACGATCTACACTGTCCCCAAAAGGTCCCTGAGTCGCTCTTAGCAGCCAAAGACTTCATCATTCTCGACGATTGCGTCCTGGAAATCTTAGCCAGTATTCACGCCGTGAGGTCTGTGGTTCCAAATGCTGATCCCGCTCATTGCAGAGTTCAAACCCGGAACCTTTGGTGTGAGAGGCCGACGCTCTTCCCACATAACCATCGTTTAAACAATGGTCAGCGGTGAGAGAGGAATGAATCCTGTCACAATGACTATCATCAATCCTCGGAAAGAAATTGGCCAAGCCGAGGATCGAGCCAGCGATCCCCTGTCCTCAGGTCCTGTACACTACCGACTGAGCTACCGGGGTTCGGCAAATCTACTGAAAGTCAAACATTTTTTTTTTTTCTTTGTCTTATAGGCTTGGCTTAACAAGCAGACGGTATAGATCCAAGACAAGGCTGCACGTTCCGTGCAGTCTGATCTTGATCTATGCCGTCCCCAAAAGCCCCTGTTTTTCGTTTGTTGTGCTTACAGGGTTAAACCACGTCACTGCTTTTCAGAAACCTTTATTTTGGGTACTTAACAGAAATGTCTCGATTAGACAATTCTAATTGGTACCCAAAACATAGTGTTTTATAAAGAATTAAAGAGAAATTGCTATTTAAATCTATAACACTTTACCAAACGACAAACGTTTAAGACTAGTCCAAACTGAAATCATATGCAAGCAACAAATTTACTGTGGCTCAACTAATAAAATTTGACCTAGATAGAAAAGAAAACATTGCGGGAAAAGGAGAAAATGCCGGTTTTCCCGCATTGTTTTCAAAGGTCTTCTACCTGAGGGGTCGTTAAAACGCGTGTGGTGAAGTATTAAAGAAAATTCCCATTATTTTTACCTCAGAACGACATGATTTTAACCTTTAAGATATGAGGCACATTTAAATAATTCTTTTGTTCAACATAATGAATAACGTTTCGACTGCACCAAACACGTAGTCTGATCTTGCAGGTGTAGTGGTCCATACACTCAACAAAACTTCTAAACGGTCACTCTTAAGCTGGATTTCCTCATACACCTTTTCTGGCATCCACTGTCCAGAAAAGACACAGTTCATTAGTTTAATTATTTTGGAAAATTATTGATCAGTGTAAATTTACAGGAGAATTTATAGGAGAAACAAAAATGGCCGGTTAGAAGGTTTGCTTAGTGTATTTTGTGAGAGAAACAGTAAAAAAAAAACTTTATCATTGGAATTTCCTTTTTTTTTTTTCTAGAATTACTCTTAACGTCCACTTAATCAATTTCCTTCTCACAAGGCCAATTTTCTGCAGGATTAAATGAAAAATATGCACTCTTTTTCAGGGTGCAAATACACGGAATTGTTAAAGGTCCAATAGCTTCCAAAACTAAACAATGTGGGCGTTGAAATGCAATTGTTAAAGAGCTACAGCGGTGCCAATTGCGTTCTGTACATAATTATGTTTTTGCGAGTTTTTTTTTCCCCCGTATTACAAAAAATAGATTTTTTTGGGAAATCTTTTCATTAGGTATTTTTCTTGAAAACGTTATCAGCCAATCTAGATCTAGGACTTGCTATCTCATGCACCAAAAACCGCTTCTGAACAGGAAGTAAACATGTACTTTTCTAACTTTTTTTTTTATATATCAATACCGTGTAATGGCAACGCTCGGGTGGAAGGGCCTCTGAAAATATTGCAGAAAAAGGAGAAAATGCTAGCATCCAGCATTTTCTCCTTTTTCCACAATGTTTTCTACTCTTGCAAAGTCAGATTTTATCATATGACTTGCACATTATTTGTCGCCCACCAATGCTTTCAGTTTTGACATTTGTAAGATCTTTTTTCTTCTTGTTAAGAGTTAAATGGCAAAAAAACGTAATGAGGAAAACGACAACTGATTGTAACAAGCGAGTGCCTCTTTTCTCGGCGTTTTTTTTTTTTTTTTTTAACTTGAGCCATGCTCTATGAATAGGAGGCTTAATGCATCTTCAAAAAGTATCGACCCACGTCAGCCTGCGCTGTCCTCGCAGGCTGACCTGGGCCGAAACTTTTGCTTTTGATAAATTTTCTGCATGTCAAAGGATCAGTGTACCTCTTGATTCAGACGGTTGTTAAACAAAATGGATTTTTATGGATCCATAATTCTGTGATGACTTAATGCATCACGGAGATCCATTTAGCCCCCTTTTTGCAGAGGATGACTCATATGCAATGTTTGCACTTAACTTCAAGTTTGGAGGACAAAAGGTTCACTTAGGTTATCTTTCCATCCATCAAAATGTTATTACCAAAATGGGCATTACTGAACTCTTCTAGATCCAAGACACGAAACCAAAAATTACATGCTGAAAGAAAGCCGAAACTATGATGGCATATAGCTGCCACTGCATACGCCGTAATAATGGCGGATTTTTCTTGAAAATTATGGAGGATTTGCATTCTTTGGAAAACAAAAATCTTGTTAATCTTTATTTTGTCGCGATATGTGAAGTTATCATGAATAAAAGTAAACATCACTATAATTCAAGAATAACGAAAAGACCGAGATATATTTCGACAAAATGCCTGCCATTTTTATCTGGTAAGTGGTAGCTTTTATATGCCACCATACGAGCCAAATATACAACGGAAGTAAGAAAGAAAACAGCAAAAGCCGGATTTACTTAATTTGCTTTCATTTGCACTTCTTCTGCCACAAAGATTTCCCGTAAAAAGTGGCATGCTGCTAGCCTCATGAATAGTTTCGTTTTAAGGTGGGAATACCGAAGAAAAAATGCATGACCGAATATTTTTCTTCTTATCTGTAATCTTGTCTAAGGTTGGACGTCTGGTAAAGTACATTTGTTCTGACGGAGCCACGGAATCATGGGCGAATTTTATCGCTATAGCAGACAGGCCCCGTATGTTAGTCGGCAGCGTAAAACTATTAAACCATTGCTTGTGTGTTTGAATCTGGGCTCGGAAAAGCTCTCTTGACTTTCTTAACTCGTAACGGAGAAGGTTTTTGAAAACATTATGGGAAAAGGAGAAAATGCTGGTGACCAGCATTTTCTCCTTTTCCAACAATGTTTTGTACCCCTTTCAAAGTGAAATCTCACCATTTGAATCAAATTTAAAATCTCGTCTACAAATGCTTTCAATATCGATGAGTCTAAAATTTTGTCATCAGGTTTGGTTTTAACTTTCCGAAAAGAATAAGTAGGGCCTACGTAATATCTGGTTTTCAAGCGCATCATCTTTAGTCCAACTATGTCACGGCGTAGAAATACATCATAAATCATATACCTCGGACTACAATTTTATACTCGGAAGGACAATTTGAATAATTATATCATTGCTCTTTCTCAGTAGGGAAACATATGAAAATTATGAAAAACAGTTCGGGAAAAGAGTTCGCTTTATACTTCTGTTAAGAAAGACAGACAGACAGACAGACAGACGGGATGTAGAGAGAGAGAAGGAGAGCGAGCAAGAGAGAGAGAGAGAGAGGCATCCGAATGACAGACAGAGAGACAGAGATATAGATATAATGTGAAACGTAACAGGGTTTCATGGGAAAATATTCCAACTTTTCAATACTAGCATGTTTCAATGAGGGGGGGGGGGTTGAGACAAAAGGCTGATTATTAGCAATGCTATACCGACATCTTGACTACCTCGTTCACTACAAAATATCTGTATAATTATGATACCAACAAGAAGGCAATTGGCCCTTAAGCGCTCACCTGAGTGAAGTCATCTACAGTTGATAAAGCTGAAGAGATCCTGGTTTTAATGATGTAAAACACATGAGTGTAAGTGACCTACTTTTTGAACCAATGCGACTTAACTCCAAATTTGTACAAGACATCATTAAAACCAAACACTCAAGTTTCATGAGTATCAGACTGAAAATGTGGCCTCTACGGTGCACAGAAGGTTTTTCTAAAATTTGGTCCAGTGACCTACTTTTTGACCAGATGTGACCCACTTTGGAACTTATCCAAGATATCATGAAGGCAAACTTTCTGAGCAAGTTTCATGAGAATCAGACTGAAAATGTGGCCTCTAGAGTGCACACAAGGTTTATCTAAGATTTGACCACTTGACCTACTTTTTGACCTGACATGACCCCCTTTCAAACTTGTCTAAGATATCAACAAGATAAACATTCTGACCAATCTATATCAGTATAAGGCTGAAAATGTGGCATCTAGAGTGCACACAAGATTTTTCTAAGATTTAGCTCCGTGACCTACCTTTTGACCGGACAGGACCCAATTTCGAACTTGTCCCAGATAGTATCAAGACAAACATTCTACCCAACTTTCACGAGTTTCAGGTTAAAAATGTGGCCTCTAGAGTGCACACAATATTTTTCTAAGAATTAGCCTAGTGACCTCCTTTTTTACTCGAAATGACCCAATTTGGAACTTGTCCTAGATATGATCAAGACAAACATTCTGACTGACTTTCATGTGTTTCAGGCTGAAAATGTGGCCTCTAGAGTGCACACAAGGTTTTTCTAAGATTTGGCCCAGTGACCTACTTTTTTACCCATCATGACCCAATTTCGAAATTGTCCAAGATACTATCAAGACAAACATTCTGACCAAGTTTAATAACTTTCAGGCTGAAAATGTAGCCTCTAGGGTGCACACAAGGTTTTTTCTGAGATATGGCCCAGTGACCTACTTTTGATCCGACATTACCCTTTTTCGAACTTGTCCAAGATGTTATCAAGACAAACATTCTGACCAAGATTCAAGAGTATCAGGCTTAAAAGTATAGCCTCTAGAGTGCACACAAGGTTTTTCTTAGATTTAGCCCAGTGACCTTCTTTTTGTCCCGACATTACCCAATTTCGAACTCGTCCGAGATATTATCAGGGCAAACATTCTGACCAAGTATCATGAGTATATGACTGAAAATGTAGCCTCTAGAGTGCACACAAGGTAATTGTTGACGCCTGGATGACGCACGACGGACGACGGACACAGCACGATCACTAAAGCTCACCTTGAGCACTTCGTGCTCAGGTGAGCTAATAAATTTCCATGCTCAAACAGATGCATCAAAAGCCACTTAAATCGGACACAGCGGGAAAAAGACCGGATCTACACAGTTTAATTTGCGGTCCCAAACATGGTATGGTGAGGTTACCTGCGCACGGATTACTTTCAGCTTGGTTTCTGATTTGATTGGTCAAAAATTTACGTGCTAATATTCATCCACAATTCTTCTAAAATGGGGACCCGGTTAAAATTCAATACCAGTATTTAATTTCAGTTTATGACCATTTTCGAATAAATTTGTCCATTGTTTTAAACCTATTGGTATATAACAAAAAGAATGTTACGTTGTAGGGATTTTCCTGGGGCTTGTTTTTGCTTCTTATTGTGTATGAAAATTTGACATTTCGCGAGACTATCCCACAAGCACCACAAAATTTACTGCAACATATTATTTCATGCTTTTCGGTAGTTTATCAAGAAATAATGGTGGATTATGGTTTCATGGTTAGGACCAGTGAAAATACCAATCTTATATTTTCTAACTCTTCAATTTAAGGCGGAAACAGTAGTTCCTGCGCTTTAGTTACATAGGTAATCAGCACGTGTCATCTAAATGGGGGGGGGGGGAATATGACGTAATTTACTCTATATTTCTCGCGCTTTACGTAATATTGTAATGCGTTGTTATGTGCGGGGGGGGGGGGGGGGGGGGCGCTACGTGGAATTACCGGAAAAAACTGTACTGGAATTTGATGAAAGTTCCAACGAAACAGAGATTAGAAGCATGAAATAAATAGAATATTTGTTGTTTTTTTTTTTTCGGTGAAAGATCGAAATTTATTTCATCTCGTGGACATCATCGGTAATATTTTCACTCATGGCTGCCCCACTCGTGAAAATAGTACTGATGACGTTCACTCGAAAAAAAAAATAATCGATTTTTCACCGAAAAAAAAAACAAGTATCCTCTATATATTCCATATTTATCTTGATATTCTTTCTGTTTTTGGGATAGCATATCTGCACAGGAGGTGAGAGATGGGCACATGCTTTTTTGACAAAATGTCGCCCTCTATAACCTAATGTTCAATGTCTAGTTTACATTTGCCACGCGCACCGTGCGATTTTTTTCTACGAGTTTTCAGCTATCGTAAGTAACTACGGGCTACGGCGTAAGAATACGAGCAGCGTGCAATTTCTAGGGCTATATTTCGGCGACGAATAGGCGCAAAGTGGTACGGAAACCTTACGGAAACAGTCTTCGTGCAGTCCCCTGGGCACCTTGCGATAGGCGCACGGGGATCATACGAATATTAGCCCCCAGGAGGCCTAAATGGCCACCTAGCACTATCATCGTGCGCATCCGTACAATGCCCGTGCAAGTATCAAATACGTACTAAGGACTTACGATTTAAAAATGTGTCATTGTCATTTGTCATTGTGCGAAGTTAAACAAAGCCTTAGAGCGGCGCCCGTGGATCCGTGGATCCGTGCGATGATCGTACGGAATGAGGGTTACGGGCATCGCATAGGCGCAGTAAGATCATCGCAGACAAATTGTACATTAGACTTCTACAGGGTCCGTATCCACCAACCATTCTTTATAACATTCTTAGTCTTATTCTCCAAGATTGTCCAAATTTGAAAGTAACACAACTTCTGATTGGCTAAACCATTTGGTTTAGCCAATCAGAAATTGTGTTACTTTCAAATCCAGAAAATGTTGGAGAATAAGACTAAGAATGTTCTTAAGAATGGTTGGTGAATACGGACACAGGTGTGAAACTTTTGAAAATAAACAAGTGCTTTTGAAGCGAGACTTCCAATCAGAAGTTCAGAATGGCGGTCTAACAGTGAAGCACTCTGATGATAATTATAAGAACACGTAAACGGTCGCAAAATACAAATGACAACAAATACAGATTAGCCATGCTGTGACAAAAGCGGGTTTAAAGTATCTCCGTGATTTTACTTATGTATTATAATTTATCATTTTAGCAAGTCATCTCATTATATGGATCACTAAAAAATATTTCATCTAAAAAAACGGCTGAAACGTGAGGTAGAATGATTCTCGGACATGCAGAAAATTTACTAAAAGCAAAAAGTTTCGACACTGATCAGCCTGCACGGACTGCACAGGCTGACGTGGGTCAATACTCTTAACAGATGCATTAAAAACCATTTTTACAGAGCATTGCTCAGATATTTCATTCAAGTATTATATTATTAAAATTATCATAATAATTAACATGTTTGCATGAATGTTGTGACAGGTGCGTTTACATTATTCATGATAAACTACGCACATCTAAGCACATTAAGCTTAATCGAAGGTGCTGATTTTTTCAGACTTTGTAGATCTATATCGGCCAATAAAAGTAACGATCCTTTGATCTTCATTTACGCTGTTTGATGACATCTTATTTTTACAGGATACAACACTTCTTTAACTGTTTCGTTGTCGACTAAATGAATACGACATTTATTCGAGGTCTAAAGATACTATTCCATTGCGATTATACATAGAGGATCTTACATGAGTGTTTATGTATTATCATTTTTATCATTTAGTCAAACGAGTTGACTAAAAATGTATGACGCGAGCCTTGGCGAGCGTCAAATACATTTTAGTCAACGAGTTTGATAAAAATGATAATACATAAACACAAATGTGAGATTCTATTTATCACATAAAACGAATGACAGACAAATAAGTATCCTGCATCATCACCTTCAGCCTACATACCGTTCACGGGTCCATGTTTACAAATGTACTTCGGTTTGAATTGTGCACATACATAAGAAGATAGATCTGATATGTACACCGAAAATTGATTGAAACAGTCCATATAGTGCGAGTAAATCGGAAGATTTCCACAATTTAGTGGATTTAGATACGTTTCTCTGCATTGTCTGTTGTTATTAAAAATGAAAACCATAAAGCTTTTCACGTGTATATGCCTTAGCAACAATGACGTCATTTTCCCACGAAATGGCGAAGTGGTACAAATTCCGGCACGTGCTGTGGTTGGTTTCACTGGCTTCATGCGCTCATATCTACAGATTTTACAGAACCGGGACCCAAAAAAACGATAATACGCTAGTGTATTATCGAAAATAAGTCACGGGTTTAATACACTGCTGGAGGTGGTTTTATGTGATAAAAATATTTCGGTCATGGATGGCTATTCAGCAACACACTTCGATTAACCACTTTACCTCACAATCCCGTCTTTTAACGACCCTGGGGAAGAAGCCTTTTGACAACATCCTGGGAACCAGTATTTTCTCTTTAACCCACAATATTTTCTATCCTATCAAATACAGAAATCCCCATCTAAGCTACATTTACTTTGTCTTCTGCAAATGCGTTCAATTTGGACCATTCTAAAATTTCGTTTGTCATGAAAGAAATAAGTGAGCTGTTTTTAAGATATACGACGACGCCATTTTTTATCGCACTCGAATAGACAGAGTTACCGACATTCGGCAAACCTTGTATGATCTGGTGATCAATTCCCTCGGCTGTTTCACGTAGCTTGATATGCACCTGCACGGTACATTTCTTCGCCGGAAGTACAACGTTTTACCGTTATTAAAATTGTAAGGCTCCTCTTAAAAAAAATCAAAATATGCGTCTCTTTTTTTTTATCGATATCTTTCTAAGGATGTTGCCGTCGGCAAACAGTTTGTACATTCAATTTTTGCGTGGTTTATCAATTCCCTTGGGAGCTTTCATCGACAGATCGATAGATGTGAATAACTTCACCGTGGTTGTCCATGTCGTTGCGAAGTGATTTATATGGGCGCTGCCATGTTTAAGATCAAGTAATTGGTAGTTCAAAATGGAAAATCCCTTTATACGGACGAGATTAGATGTAGGCACGGAATCGACCGAGCTGTGTTGAGTGGGTTACCGATTGCAAAACGATCAAACGCTTTGATTGCACAAGTTTTACGGAATCTTCCGGTCCCGTTCCTATATACAACGAAAAAAGTAGTTTGCAGTCTTCATTGGTGTTTTAGAGGCAGTTTTGTTTCACGACAAAAAGAAAGAGCCCCTTTAAAGTCCTAGTTGCGGCAAAAAGTAAACAATAGGGTGTAAATTTATTATGAAGATAACAATCTGTTGATAAATGGTTGGTCCAAATGTTAGTCATTGGCAGAAAAATGAATCATAAAATAAGATAAAAAGTAAGCAAAAGATATAGCGACTTAGAAACTTTTAACTTAGTTTTAAAAATTCATTTTTCTGCCAGCGACTTACACTTGGACCAACTGTACAAAAAAAGATTGTTAAGTTCACAATAATTTCTATTCTTTTAACTCTTTACCAAACGACAAAATTTTAGACTGGTCCAAATTTGAAAGCACTTGCAGACGACAAATAAACTGTGGCTCAAAATTTGAAATTTGATTTTGGAAAGGGTAGAAAACATTGTGGGAAAAGGAGAAAATGCTGGTTACCAGCATTTTCTCCTTTTCCCATAATGTTTTCAAAAGGCTTCTTCCTCAGGGTCTTTAAAACTCGGGATGCTGTGGTAAAGGGTTAAATGATATTTTTGAAAATTAAAAGGATTTTAACACCCGCATTGTTTACGGGGCCTTTACTTTAAAGGCCATTACTGGGCCTTTAGGTTTTGCTGTACTCATTTTAAATCAACACGTGGATAGTAGACAACAGATGGCTAGGTTTACCATTTCTAATGCACTAGTTTAAAAGGTTGAACAAGTTAAACTTTTACCAAACCATCCCATATTCACATGGTCCCTTAAAGTTAGAGTTTTAAATACATTGTGAGAAAAGGAGAAAATGCTGGTAGCAGTCATTTTCTCATTTTTCTCACGATCATTTATTATGGCCTGATCTAAAATGCTTTTGTCTGCTAACCTGTTAACCTGGTTACCAGCATTTTCTTCTTTTTCCAACAATGTTTTCAAAAGCCTTCTTCGTCAGGATCTTTAACCCTTGGTCTGCTAAGGGCAACTCAAGGCGCTTTTGCCACCAGTGTAGATCAAGATCAGACTACACTAGAACGTTCAGTCTGATCTTGGATCTACACTGTCGGAGAAAGATATATTTTCCTTAAAAAGGAACTTTGAAATTACAATATTTGAGTTTTTTAGCATTGGCTGAAAAGTTTTATTTACCTTATTCAGTAGATTATGAGCTCAAACTCGGGACTGTTTGGCAAAAGACCTTTACCTTGGGACCGTTCGTTTTGTGTAAGTTTCGAAATAAAATACATTTCCTGTTGCTTTTTTTTTTTTTAAATGAAAAGACTAACACGTGAAAACAATACATGAGTCATGCTCTGACAAAAGGGGGCTTAGTACATCCCCGTGATCCATGATACCAAGCAAGTCATCATATAATTGTGGATCTATAAAATCCATTTTCTCTAACAACCGAATGAATCGTATGGCAGAATGGTCCTTTGACATGCAAATAATTGACCAGTAGCAAAAAGTTTCGGCCCAGGTCAGCCTACACGGACCGCGCAGGCTGACCTGGTCGATACTTTTTTGCAGATGCATTAAGCCCCCTTTTCACAGAGCACGGCTCATATTTATTGCACGTTCACTGTAAAGTACAAACCTACTTAGGAGAATTTACAAGATTTATCGCGCAATTCGACACTTTGAAAATAATACAAAATTACAAAAAAATAATAAACCTGCTTTTCTTTGATGGACGGATGTTTTACGACGTTACTTGGTTTTTTTTTTCTCAGCTGCATTACACTTGTGATTGGCTGGGGTTTTGTATTGCCTAGCCCAAGGAAACTTCCACGTGTGCAGCACGGATATCGGGAATCGATCTCGGGATTTACAGCGTAAAAGTATAAAAGCCTATACCAATTGCCAAACAGGTCCTTTGATTTAACTACCCTACAGAAAAAAAAACAGCATTTGAAAACATTGTAAGAAAATGAGAAAATGCTGGTAATCAGCATTTTCTCCTTTTTCCAGAATCTTTTTTAAACTTCCTAAGACCATTTAGATCATTTGAATCACATAAGTTAACTTCTTCATGTACGTTCAATTTGGACAAGTCTAAGATTTTATGAACAGTTAACCCTTACACTTATTTATAAATCAAATGAACTTTTTAGCCAATGGTAATACCCAAAATATTGGGATTTCATTGTTCTCTTTGCCGGGAAAATATCTCGTAGTTGGACAGCATAAACTCAAAATCAGACCTCACATTCTGTGCATTTGGATCTTGATCTGCATTGTCCAAAAACGCAAGGTCATTCGAGTTTACCAGCTTTAGGGTTACTTCTTGTTATACATGGCGTTTTGAAATGACGTTCACAGCTGTTTATTCATATTAGTGCTACAGGAAGCTAACTTATTTCTTATCTTGGTGTTATCGTTCAACGGGCTGGTGTTTTATTGTGTCTTGTCCAAGGAAACTTTCACATGACTGGCGCTGATAGCGAGATTCAAATCTAGGATTTCATAAACATTGTGGGAAAAGGAGAAAATGCTGGTAACCAGCATTTTCTCCTTTTCCCACAATGTCTTTTTTTTCCCTAAGGCGAAACCCATCATTTCAGTCACATATTATGTAAGTTAAAATGCTTTCGAATTGCTTTCAAGCAATCTGGCCCTATTAAAGACTCGGACGCAAGACCATGTTGAAAACATTGTGAGAAAAAGAGTTACCAGCATTTTCTTCTTTTCCCACATTGTTTTCTACCTCTTCAGGGACTAGTTCAAACATTTCAGTCTCATGCTAATTATGTCATCCTCAAAATGTTTCAGTTTGAACAAGTCTGAAAATTATGTTATCTTAATATTGTATACTTTACGCATGCGCACCCCTTGCCCTCCCCGGCACAGCTGTTGTTCTGAGTATCATGTACGAAAAACAAAAAAGAATTTCTAAAATTCGATCAAGAGGTCAAAAAAGTCACGAAAACAAAAAGCCAAAATCATGCCTTCAACCTTCAACGAACGGTAACGTGTTTTTATGACCGTGAGTTACGAAGCTTTTTGAAAACATCTTGAAGAATGGAGAAAATAATGTTGGTTAGTAATACACTAGCAAAGACAGATCCTATCATTAAGCCATGATTTTACTTTTTATCCCATAAAATGCTTTCGACAGCATAAACAAGTTTAAAAAATTTTGTCTGCTAAGAAGTTAAGCCTTAACCTGCAAAATAATTTAAATGAAACTTTCAGGCCGATTGTAAAAACCCAAATAGTGTTATTTCAAAATTATTTTTTAGGGAACAAATTCTCCTTATCGGACAGTGTAGATCCAAGATCAGACTGCACGTTCTGTGCAGTCTGATCTTGATCTTCACTATCCGCAAAAGGCTATCGAGTCACGCTTAGCAGCCTAAGGTTTAAAGTTATGATGACCTGAATTTTAGCCGGAGCAAAGGGTGACAAACGTAAAATGTACTTTTATGGTCTTTTTCAAGGCTAGCGAATAGCAATGACTCTTCATTCGTCCTGTAATACGTTATTTCGAAATACACATGTATCTCGATTGGCTGAGGAATAGGAGAAACATTCGAAATTTAACCCTTAGGCTGCTAAGCGCGACTCGGGGCGCTTTTGCAGACAGTGTAGATCTAATATCAGACTGCACAAACCATGCAGTCTGATCTTAGATCTACACTGTCCGGTACGGCATTTCTTCCCCGGTGAAATCAACTTTGAAATCACAATATTTTGGGTTTTTACTATTGAGTGGAAATCTTCTTTTCATTTACATAGCAGCTTTAGGATTAACTGAAAATGGCAAAACATTGCGGAAGAGGGAACAATGGCTTGTTTCAAGCCTTCGGCTACTAAGGGCGACTCGAAGCACTTTTGCGGACAATGTAGATCAAGATCAGACTACACAAAACGTGCAGTCTGATCTTAGATCTACACTGTCCGATACGGAAATTTTCGTTTCATTTATATAGCAGCTTGAGGGTTAACTGAAAACGTCAAAACATCGCGGAGAAGGTGATAATGGCTTGTTTCAAGCACAAGATACGTTTTCCCATAATGGATTTTACTTTTTTTTTTCACTTCGTAGGCGTTTAAAAGTCGTATTTAAGTTACAGTGGGAAAACAGCTATATAAACACTTTAGCTGCCTGGCTAATAAGTTCGAGTTTTTTTTTTTCGATGTATTAATGCTTTACGAAACAACAAAATTTTTGACTGATTTGGATTGAAAGCATTTGCAACCGACAAATTAAATGTGACTCAAAAACTGAAGTCTGCCCTTGGAAGGGAACAAAACATTGTGGGAAAAGGAGAAAATGCTGTTAACCAGCATTTTTCTCCTTTTTCCATTGTGTTTTTCAAAGACCTTTTCCCTAAAAGTCGATGAATCTCGGGATTGTGTGGTAAAGTGTTAAAGTAGATTTCTCCTGCAACTGAAGCTGATTTTGGTCAAAGTTTGACATCAGAGAGCAGACGGGGTAGATCCAAGATCAGACTGCACCTTCTATGCCGTCTCATCTGAATCTACGCTGCCTGTAAAAAGCTTTTCAATTCGCTATTGTACAGTGAGAGAGTTAAAAGTGCATCATTTACTATATGCGTGTACTGATTATTATTCCCCACTCCCCGTTACGAAATATACAGCGGACGAATTTTAAAACATCTTCTCGAATGTCGGGCCAAGATGATCTGTCGGGAACGTACACGGCTGGAAAACCAGTGGTTGGAATCTCCAGCACGGCCAATTTCTCTCCGAGGATTAATGATTGTCGTTGTGGCAGGATAAATTCCTCTCTCACCGATTCTAAATGTTTCGACGACGGCTAGATACGAAAGCAGCCATTGGCCTTGGAAGTACTTGTAAATCAATCAATCATCGTCATCATCATCATCATTATCAATATCATCATCATCATCATCAACAACAACAGCAACAACAATAATAACTTCTTCCATTTTTCACCTTCGTTATTGTATCCATCCTATTTACGCAAAGTGAGACATTGTCGTAAAAAGTAATTTTCACAAGTTAACAAGAAATGAGTCATTCTCTGTGAAAAGGGGGGAGGGGGGGTGGATGCATTTGCAAAAAGTTCCGATCCATGTCAGCCTGCGCAGTCCGCGCAGGCTGACATGGATCGGAACCTTTTGCCAGTTTTAAATTTTCTGCGTGTCCAGAGACCATTCTACCTCATGATTCAGTCGGTTGTTCGACAAAATGGATTTTCTGAATCCATCGTTATGTGATGTATATAGTGAAAATTACTTTTTACGACAATGTCTCACTTTGCGTGAATAGGACGGATACAATAACGAGGCTGAAGAATGGAAGAAGTCATTATTGTTGTTGTTGTTGTTCCGTGTATAATGTATCACGGAGATGCATTAAGCCCCCTTTTCACTGATCATGGCTCAGACGTAATTGACGATAAATGGTACGGTTCACAAGCGGAATCTATAAATACATTTCCGTCCTAGCTATTGCCCCCCCCCCCCTCCTGTCCTCCATCTATCACGCACTTTTGTAGAAAGGGCAGATGCAACACCAGACGAGAGGTGGAATGTTTTAGTGTTTGTGTTTTTTGAAAAGGCACTTTGTCAGCACCTTCTCTTGGACTTTTTAACTTTTCAAGAAAAGGCACTTGCCAACACCTTTTCTTCAGTCCGTATTCACCAATCAGTCTTAAGCACAATCTTAGTCTTATTCTAATGAATTTTACAACTAAGAAAGTAACACAACTTTTGATTGGCTAAACCAAATGGTTTAGCCAATCAAAAGTTGCATTACTTTCTAAATCTAAAATGACTAAAATAGTGCTGAAAGCGGCGTGAAGCACCAAAAAACAAACGATTTGAAAACAGAGTAAAACACGTTCAAACAAACAGTTGATAGGGCATGCAACCTTTTTCAAAACAGAGTGTACATTTACGACCCAGGTGAGCAGACGATAATGTATTTCCAGACCATTTACCAAACAATCACGTATAATAACGTCAATATGGAAGAATCCCTTTTATAACTTTGTTGGGAAGGGAGAAAACTGACCACTCTCGTACTTCTGCTTTGTAAAGGCAAATAACAATACTTGAGTCGCTAGTAAGTTGTCGTCTGCAAATGCTTTCAATTTTGAATGTCAAAAAAAAATATCGTCTGATAAGAGTTAACAGGTCTACTTTTCATGGCGGAAGTCCATTCTTCCTGGTTGTAATACGTCCTTCACATCCGTGTAAACACCAATACAAGATGGTCGCTCTACAACAAGATTAAAAATAGATAGATATGAGATAAGAAATACTGTATATGAGTCATGCTGTATGAAAAAGGGGCTTCATGCATCTGCAAGACGTATAGACTAGGTCAGCATGCGCAGTCAATTTTCTGCATGTCAAAGGACAGTATAGCTTAGATTCAGTCGGTTGTTATACAAAATGGATTTTATGGATCCATACTTACATAATGACTTGCTTGGTATCATGCATCACGGGATGCATTAAGCCCCGTTTTCTCTGGGCATGACTCATATATAAATAACTTTATCAATCAGGAAGTGCATAAATGTGTTTTTTTTTTGTTCAGATTATAAATTAGTGTAACCACATGTACAGCAAGAGCGAACTATTGCAGCCTGCAAAGATCAGTATCAGACTACAGAGAACGTGTTGTCTGATCTTGATCTTGTGTTAATTTTGTATAAAGAGTTGAGTCTGTAAACAGAAACGGCGTACAGTTTTGCTTCATCTCATAACCTCTTTATACACATTTTTGCACACAATTTTTTACAAAAAATAATCTTTGTAAAATCAGGATAATCAACAAACATAAGGATTTAATACCTGAATAGATATATATGTTAACACTTAAGCTGCTGAATAAATGAAACGGAAATTTCTACTCAATGCTAAAAGCCCAAACATTGCGGTTTCAAAGTTGGTTTCACCGGAAAGAAAATACTGTATCAGACAGGGTAGATCAAAGATCAGACTGCACGTTCTGTGCAGTCTGATCTTTATCTACGCTGTCTGCAAAAGGTCAGTGAGTCGCGATTAGCAGCTTAAGGGTTAACTCTTTACCAAACGACAATATTTCGGATTGGTCCAAACTGAAAGCATTTGCCAGACGACAAATTAAATGTGGCTACAATGATTGCATTTGTTAATGAAAGGTTAGAAAACATTGTTGGAAAAGGAGAAAATGCTGGTTACCAGCATTTTCTCCTTTTCCCACGATGTTTTCAAAAGTATTCTTCCTCAGGGTCGTTAAAAGTCGGGATTGTGTGGTAAAGAGTTTTAAAAGATTGTCGCGAATAGAGAATTTGGTAGATAGGCGCTTATCTCCTATTACCAGATTGAAGGCCCGATAGCAGCCAAATAGTTAATGCAGATTAAAACACATTTCGATTCAAATCAATCCAAATTAAAAAAAAAACGAAAACTGTCGTGAAGATGACATTCTGTTATCGTGCGGTCGGTCCAAGTGTTAGTCGCTGGCAGACAAGTGAATTTCAAAATCAGGCAAAAAGTAAACAAAAGATAGAGCGACCTGGCTACTATTAACCTAGTTTTGAAATTAATTTCTCTGCCAGCGACTAACACTTAGGCCGACTGTACAAAAACAGATTGTTATCTTCACAGTAATTTCTATACTTTTGAACAGTGTAATTTAAATTTAAACGCATTTTAACACCCGCTTTGTTTCCTTTTGGCAGCTACTTTGAGAAGTAGTCGTATGCACGACAAAAAAGGGCCCTTTGCAGATTGTATTGCGCTAAAGTCACTAAAGACCTTACCATACGGCAGAATGTTATAACAGTCCAAATTGAAAGTATTTGCAGACGACAAATAAGATCTGACTCACGTGATTAGATTTTTCTCAAGAAAAAAAAAAAAACATCGTGAAAAAAGGAAAAATGCTGGTTTCAGTATTTTTTTTTTTCACATTGTTTTAAAAAGCCTTCTTTTTTACATGGTCGTTAAAACACCTAATTGTGTGTCTAAAGGTTAAATCATTGTATCGCAAAACGTTTTAGATCCCAGTTAATAAAACCCTGGAAGGACATGATTTAGTGCACTTTTGCCGTTAATGAAAATCAGATATTGTTGAAAGCGCCATAAAAACCCAATAATTCTAAAATTATCCAACAAAAAAAGTCTGGAAAAAGAAAAGCGTGTGAACAGCTGGTCCGATTGTGTCAACGATCTGGGGCCTAATTTACATTTTACAAAAATGTTTCTGCTTTACGTCCTTGTAACCCGTATCCTTCTACATAAGTGAAATTAACCCTTAAGCTGCTGAATAAATGAAACGCAAATTTCTGCCCAATACTAAAAGCCCAAACATTGCGGTTTCAAAGTTGATTTCACCGGAAAGAAAATACCGTATCGGACTGCGTAGATCAAAGATCAGACTGCACGTTCTGTGCAGTCTGATCTTGATCTACACTGTCCGCAAAAGGTCAGTGGTTCGCGATTAGCAGCTTAAGTGTTAAACTTTCAAGCCGATAATAAAGACCAAGATTGTGCTATTTCAAAGGTAATCTTTGGGGAAAAAATATCTCCTTATCGGACAGTGTAGATCAAAGATCAGACTGCACGTTCTGTGCAGTCTGATCTTTGATCTACACTGTCCGCCAAAGGTCCTTGAGTCGCGCTTAGCAGACTAAGAATTAATAACAAAGGAAAATAAGAGACTGCTTTGCGGACAACGAAATTCAAGATCAGACTGCATAGAACGTGCAATTTGATCTATATCTTCGTCGTCTGCTTATCCTTTACAATATGTGATTTAACCCTTTAGCACACTATCCGACTTTAAACGACCTTGTGAAAGAAAGCTTTCGGAAATAGTGTTGGAAAAAGAGAAAATGCTGGTGACCATTTCTACCATTTCTATTCTTTCAAACACATTCTCCCAACCTGAACCATATTTTATTTGTCGTCTGCAGATGCTTTGAATTTGGAAAAATTCAGAATTTTATCATCTTTGCTCGTATTTACCTGTTTCAGTTTCAGTTTCAGTTTATTCAGCATAAAATTACACAAATTATTTAGCTGACAGTATGTAAATACAAACAACATCTGCAAATGCAGAGAAAAAAAAGGAACATATGAAGAGAAAAAAAAAAATAAACTGTTAGATCGATATTCAAATAAAGGACACATAGTATATTGTAGTTGTCCAAAGGAACTTGAAATATTCGTTTTTGTAATTTTGTCTAAGTAGTTACAAGAAAAATCAAAGTGTAATTCTTAAAAGTAAGAACGTAGTAATAATGAACAAGAGTTGATGAAAAAAATGATTTAAAAAAAATCAGACTTCCGGGGATTCCGATCTTAACCCAAATTAATTAAGGTATTTTGTGATCTTGAAGACATTAAGTTCTTAAATTTTTCTACAGTAGGCCACCAAACATTGTTTGTTTCATTGTTAGTCTTACTCTCTATTTAACGATTGATTGATTGATTGTATGGTGTTTAACGCCGTTTTCAACATTATTTCAGTTATATCGCGGCGGCCAGTGCACCTATCCATGCTTTCCTGGAGTTTCTTTTACCAGTACTCCGCACAATATTCTTTCCAAGCCACTGGCTGCTTTCCCACATAACCATCGTCGAAACAATGATCAGCGGTGAGAGAGGAATGAATCCTGTCGCAATGACTATCACTCTATTTAACGAAGTAACGCAAGTATTGATTGGCTAAATCATTTTGTTTAGACATTCAGAAGTTGGGTTACTTTCAAATTTAGAAAATTCCTGAGAAATAAGAATAAAAAATGTTCCCAACCCTTAGGCTTCTAAGCTCGACCCGGGATGCTTTTGCGGACAGTGTAGATCAAAATCAGACTGCACAGAACGTGCAGTCTGATCTTTAATCTACATACTCCGATACGGTATTTCCTTTCCGGTGAAATCATTTTCGAAATTTTAACTATTGAGTGGAAATTTTGTTTCATTTATTTATAGCAGCGTAACCCCAAGGCTGCTATGCGCGACTCACTGACCTTTTGCGGACAGTGTAGATCAAGATCAGACTGCACAGAACTTGCAGTCTGATCTTGGATCTACGCTGTCCGATAAGGAATTATTTTGTTACTAAAAATATATTTGAAATAACTTTATTCGGATTTTTGCTATCAGTTTGAAAATTTCCGCTCATTTATTTAGCAGAATAAGGTTAAAGGCATCATAGCTGCCAGAAGTAAATACTGCGGGTGTTAAAATGCAGTTGAATTTTAATCATATCATTTAAAAGTGTGTAAAATTATTGTGAATAAGACAATCTGTTATTGTACAGTCGGCCCATATGTTAGTTGCTATTAGAAAACTAAATCTAGATTAAAAGTTGCCAGGTCGCTCCATCTTCTGTTTACTTTTTACCTGATATGTTTCTTTTTTTTCTACCAGCGACTACCGACCGTACAGTAACAAATTGTCATCTAAACAAAAATGTCCATACTTTTAAAATCTAAACGCATTTTACTATTGTTTACTTTTGGCAGGTATGGGGCCCTTAATGATTAAGAGTGGTTGGTGAATACGGACCGTTGAAAAAGAGTAAAAAACAAAACCCTTCATGTTCAGTTAATAATCGATTTAGACCTGAAAAAAAGACACTATTTGTCTACATAACGCCGACAAGGTCAACATTTTATTCACATATAAATCAAGTCGACCTTTTTTTTTTTTTACCCCTTAGACCGCCTAATAAACGCAAAAGAGATTTTCTGTCTTGAAGTAAAACAAAAAAAGTACTATTTAATAATTCCCTTTGTGTAGAATGTTTCAGAAAAGCGGGCAGTGTAGAGAAAATACCAGAGTGCACGTTTTGTGCAGTCTTATGATTTACACTGGTCGATAACGGAACCTAAAGCCCGGAAACTCTTTATCACAATCCCGACTTTTCACGACCCTGAGAAGGAAACCTTCTGAAAACATTGTGAGAAAAGGAGAAAATGCTGGTAACCAGCATTGTCTCCTTTTCCCACAATGTTTTCTACCTTTCCCAAAACTTTTTTCAGTTGCACATTTTTGTCGTCTGCAACTGCTTTCAATTTGGAATAGTCTAAAATTTTGTCATTTGGTAAAGAGTTAAAATGTAGAGAGATTCTGTGGTGAATAAAGATATGTGCAGTGCTCTAACAAAAGAGGGTTTAATGCATATCTGTGCTCCATTATACCAAGCAAGTCATCACAGAATTCCTGATCCA
Organism: Tridacna gigas; assembly: GCA_945859785.2. Taxonomy (NCBI): domain Eukaryota; kingdom Metazoa; phylum Mollusca; class Bivalvia; order Cardiida; family Cardiidae; genus Tridacna; species Tridacna gigas. The sequence continues at coordinate 56,696,683 of OX244028.2, forward strand.
TAAAGTCATTTTTTTTCTAACAACCGACTGAATCATAAGGTAGCCTGGTCTTTTGACAGACAGAAAATTGGCCAACAGCAAAAAGTTTCGATTCTGGTCAGTCATTGAAAATGAAATGCTTTAAAATAATAATCAACAAAATCAGCATCGCAGTGTTAAAAATTTCCCCGGGTAGTTTTCCCAGAGGGGCAGTTTCCGGGGGGGGGGGGGGGGGGCAGATTTCCGTGGGGGTGGGAGGGGGCAGTTTTTCCAGGGGCAGTTTTCCTGATACCACTGTGCAGGCTGACCTGGGCCGATATCTTTTGAAGTTGCATGATGCTCCCTTTTCAAAGAGCATGACTCAGATATCTCTTTGCTATAGGACAGAGTCAAAATGCGGAAAGTGTAGTTTAAAGATTAGACTGCACGGTTTGTGTAGTCTGTCTGATCTTAATCTACACCACCTAATTAATCACGTTTCTTATAGCAGGTAAAGGGTTCAATCATACTTACAGAAAGAGGAAGCGGACGACGAAGATATAGATCAGACAGCACGCTCTGTGCACTCTGGTCTTGATTTTTCGTCGTCTGCAAACGTTTATAACACCCCTTCAGTGTCACAAACAAAAACAGGGACTTTTGCGGACGGCATAGTTCAAGATCAGACTGCAAAAAAAAAAACGTGCAGTCTGAACTTAGATCAGTACCGTCCGGTTAATTTGTCAAGCTCAGACGATAAAAATCTATTTGAGTTGCGGCTGATTGAATTTTCAGTCGTTTAAAAAAGGTCAAGGATATATATTCGCCAATAGAGTTAACTATGACTACATTATATCGCGGCTACCAGTGCACCTTTATATGAGCCATGCTCTGACAAAAGGGGGCTTAATGCATCTCCGTGATGCATTATACCAAGCCAGACATCACATAATTAGGGATCCATAAAGTTCACTTTGTCCAACAACCGAATTAATCATGAGGTAGACTGGTCCTTTGACATACAGAAAATTGACCAATGGTGAAAAGTTTCGGCCCAGGTCAGCCTGCGCGCACTGCGCAGGCTGACCTGGGTTGATACTTTTCGCAGATGCATTAAGACCCCTTTTCACGGAGCATGGCTCGTATGCTGTCGTACAGTTTCTTTTTACCAGTACATTGCACAATACTCTACCCGAACCAATGATCAGCGGGGAGAGAGGATTTCGTTCGATACAGAGTAAACACCTCATTACAACATAAATCAATTCGATTTCGTTTTTTTTCAAGTTTCTAGGAATAGAAATTCATTAACAAACATAGCGCATTTCTAATCAAAGTTTAACTCTTGACCACACAATCCGGACTTTTTAACGGCCCTAATGGAAAAGGATTTTTGAAAACATTATGAGAAAAGAAGAAAATGCTGGTAAACAGCATTTTCTTCTTTTCCCACAATGTTTTTTGTACCCCAATCAAAGACAGGAATCGTCATTTTAGCATTATTTAACTTGTCGAATGCAAATGCTTTCAATTTGGTCCAGTCCAAAGTTTGGTCCTTTGGTAAACGGTCAGCGACAGATGTGGATCGAAGCTGACTGCACGTTCTGAGTAGTCTGATCTTGATCTGAACCGTAGGCCTCTCACAAAGACGATTTTCTCTACATAACGGCAGCAGGGTAATTCAATGGGTCATGCTCTCGCAAAAGGGTGTTTAATGCATCTCCGTGATGCATGATACCAAGCAAGTCATCACATAATTATGGATCGATAAAATTCATTTTGTATAACAAATCAGCTGAATCATAAGGTACATGTAGAATGGGCCTTTGGCATGCAGACAACTAACCAAATAGCAAAAAGTTTCGATCCAGGTCAGCCTGCGCGGACTGCGCAGGCTGACCTGGATCGAAACTTTTTGCAGATGTATTTAACCCCCTTTTTCACAGAACAAGGTTCATTTCGATTGACCTTTCTAAATTTCTGAAAAATACAATTCTCTTACAAATTTTTCGGTTACCAGACCTAGAAAATCTAAATTTACTCATGTTGAAAGTACATATATTTGCAGACGACAAATTAAACTTGGCTCAAATGAAGGGATTTGCCTCTGAAAGAGTGGAAAACATTGTTAGAAAAGGCGAAAATGCTGGCTATTTGGTTTTCCCCTTTTCCGACAATGTTTGCAAGAGGATTCTACGTGAGAGTCGGGCCTGATTAGTATAGGGTTAACCTTGTAACATAACGTCTTTAGCTAACGCCTTTGAATTATATCCTCGTTAAATAATGATAATAACCACGAAGTCTGGTTTAAAACGCGAACACACGTGGGAAAACATTGTAGAAAAGGTGGAAATCGCTCGTCAAGAGCAATATTTACTTTTTCTACAATGTTTTCAAAAAGTCGTTCGCTACATGAAAAAAAAAATGTGCATATGCCAAAAGGTGGAGTGTTAAGATTCTATTAATGGTACTCATTAACTTGAAGTCAGGTAAAATACATGAACATGCAAATGAAAATATTGTGACAAAAAGGTGAAATTGCTCGTCACGAGCAATTTCACCTTTTTTCCACAACGTTTTCAAAAGGTCGTCCGTTTACAGGAAGAAACTTTTCGGTCGCCAACAGGTAGCGTGTTAAAAGTGCGAATCTAACGCGGAAAAGGGTTGTTAGGTGTACTTTACCGTACGAGACCTAGCTTTAATAGTAGAAAAGAACCCGGGCTGAGTTTAAAACTTCACTAGACTTTGATACGGTCGTCTTGTCGCGGAACAGACGACTTGGTTATTTATTATATATAAATTAGAAATATATCAAGACATTTCTTTCGTTTTATCTTTGATCACGATACTATCTATTTAATTTTTGTTTGTTTTATTAAAAGGAAGAAGAACTGTTTTATCACTTTTTTTTTAAATTTATTTAAATAACTGCATTTAAATTTTGTTTGTGATTTATTCAGATTGTTTGTTTATGTGACAACTGCCTAATTTTGAATACAACAGGATTTTAATATAGTTAGGAGTGAATCTATTAAAAGTTATTGATTCATAAACAACAGCGACAATCCACACAGTTTTAGATCAATATCCTACGGTCGAAAGGGATAGGAGCAGATCAGAACAGAATTGAACGAAAGGATTATACAGATAGAATTCGAAAGGTTAGTGCGGTTTTTTTTTTATATCTAAATTTAACCCTTACACTCTTAACCACACGAAAAAACTTTAGACTGGTCCAAAATAAAAGTATTGGCAGACGATATAATAAATGTGGCACAATAATGGTATTTGACGGTAAAAAGGTTAGTAAACATTGTGGGAAAAGGAGAAAATGCTGGTTACCAGCATTTTCTCCTTTTCCCACAAGGTTTTCAAAACTTTATTTTTTTTTTCAGGATCACTAAAACTTGGGATTATGTGTTGAAAGATTAATTAAACTACTCTATAAATGAAACTTTCCTCTATTTGGATTCCAATTTTCAAATGCAATTTTCAAATGTAATTTTTGCTGGAAAACTCTCAAAGTTTCGGATATTGTAGATCCGGGATCAGACTGCACGTTCTGTGCAGTCTGATCCTGTTCTACACTGTCCACTCTAGCTCATTTAATCGCGATAGTAGCCTACAGGTTTTAGTATAATGTAAAACTGAATAGTTCGAGCACTTTAAGTGCCATCTATAAGATTTGTTCGAGTAATCGGTTTATTCGAAATATTGAAGTCGTTTGTAAGATTTCTTTAGTTAAGTCTTTACTAGATCACAATATTTTAGACTTGTCCATATTGCAAAAAAAGTTGACGACAAAATTTAAACGTGGCTCAAAATGATGGAGTTTGTCATCAAAATTGTAGACAACATTGTGGGAAAAGGGGAAAATGCTTGTTATAAGCAGTTTCACATTTGTCCACAATATTTTCAAAAATCCGTCTTCTACCGGCTCCTTTAAACACGTGATTGTTTGATTAGAGGGTTAACTGAACGTGTAGAATCCATTCTAATGGAGGTAGTAGTAGTCTTTATCATCGTGACTTGTGTACCAGGGAATGTCTTTCAAAAAATCGAATACTCGTCTATTTAACTCTTTACCACACAATCCCGACTTTAATCGACCCTGTAAAAGAAGCCTTTTGAAAACATTGTGAGAAAAGGAGAAAATGCTGGTCTCCCAAAACAAATTTCAATTTTTCAATCACATTTATTTTGTCGTCTGCAAATGCTTTCAATTTGGATTAGTCTAAAATTTTGTCGTTTGTTAAAGAGTTAAATGAGATATGCTCTGTTAAAAGGGGGCTTAATGCATATGCGAAAAGTATCGGCCCAGTTCAGCCTGCGCAGTCCGCGCAGACTGGCCTGGGCCGAAACTTTCTCTTGGTCCATTTTCTGTATATCAAAGGACATTCTACTTTATGACACAGTCGAGTGTTAGACGACATGGATTTTATGGATCCCTAATTCTGTAATGTCTTGCCTGACATTATGCATTACGGAGATGCATTAAACCCCCTTTTGTCAGAGGATGGCTCAAATAAGTAAGTAACTTCCAGCCTCCTGGGCCTATAAGTCACCAAAGTAAGAAATTGAATTTTTACTCTGATAGAAATAAAAATGTTCTTGGATACATAAATGAGCCATGCTATGGAAAAAGGGCATTTAATGCATCTCTGTGATGTATTATACCAAGCAAGTCATCATATAATTATGGATCCATAAAATCCATTTTGTCAAACAACCTAAGAAAGTCCTGAGGTAGAATGGTCTTTGGATATGAAAAAAAATTACCAAAACCCCAAAAAAGTTTCGATTCAGGTCAGGGCGCGCAGACTGTTTAGGCTGACCTGAATCGATATTTTTTGTAGATGCATTAAGCCTCCTTTTAACGGAGCATGATTATATAAGAGCTCCAGATAGAGGGAGTGATTCTGATTTCAAAATTGAAAATATTAAAAAATTCTCCACTAAACCCTATGTTATGGGCACTCATTAGAATCGTCTCATCGAGACGATTCTAATGAGTACCCACAACATAGGGTTTGGAAGAGAACTAATGGATTTAGACTACCATCAACCCCTTTTATCTGAGGTCTTCTTTTTATGCGGTATTGACATAACGACATAACGATTTACGATTGTTTACTTCTATTTTCCGCTTCAACTCCTTTCCAGACAACAAAATGTTGGACTCACCCAATTTCAAATAAATTGCAAATGTTATAATATCCAGTAAGTTTGCAATTGCTTTGAATGTGGGTGCGTCATTTAAATATGAAATGTGGCTGAAGGTCTGATTTATGAAATTTAACTATAAATTCAGCTATGAAATGTGGCTGAAAATTAGTGCCTGAAAGACTAGAATACATTGAGGGAAAAGGAGAAAATGCTGCCGGATACCAGCATTTTCTCTCTTTTTTTTTTATATATTTTCTCAATGTTTCCTAAAGTCAACTTGCTCCGGGTCGTTAAAACATAGGATTGTTTGGTACAAGGTTGAAATCGATTTGATTCTTACACTAACCGACCTTTCCCCCTCCCTCCCCCGAGGAAAAAAGACTCTGCTCTGTGAAAAGGGGGCTTAATGCAGTCCGCGCAGGCTGACACTAGCCGATGCTTTTCGCTTTCGGTGGATCTTCTGCGTGTTGAAGGACCCATTCTATCTCGAGATTCAATCGGTTGTTATACAAAACGGAGTTTATGGATCCTCTATCGTGTGATTTTTTGCCCAGTATAATGCATCTCGGAAATGTATTAAGCTCCCTTTTGCCAGAGCATGGCTCAAATATATATAAATTCCCAGTGGGGTCTAACGACTCTTTGAAAATCATTTTGAGATCTAGGACGATAGCACTTTAACCCTTTACCAAACAGTACCCAACTTTAACGACCCTAAAGAAGAATGCTTTTTGAAAACGTTGTGGGAATAGGAAAAAATGCTGGTGACCAGCAGCATTTTTCTTCTTTTTCCCACAATGTTTTCTACCCTATCGAAGACAAAAATCATAATTTGAGCTACACTTATTTTTGTCGTCTGCAAATGCTTTCAATTTGGTCGAGTACAAAATTTTGTCGTTTGGTAAAGTTTTAAGTTGTTTTTACTTCCTAGATTTTAACAGTCTTGTGTTTAAACGACCAAAATGAGAAAAAAAAGTTTTTTGAAGATATTATGACAAAAGGAGAAAATACTGATAACCAGCATTTCTTCCTATTCTAACAATGTTTTTTTGTTTTTTTTTTAACCCTTTCGAAGACTTATCTAACATTTGAGGCAATTTTAATTGTCGTCTGCAAATGCTTTCAATTTGGACAAGTCTTAAATTGTGTCGTTTGGTAGACAGTAAGTATAGATAACAGACAGACGAATTATCTGTAAAACTCTTTCGGTGCTAGTTAACACTGTACCTGACAAAACTGTTTTAGACTTGTCCAAATTGAAAGCATTTGCAAATGATAAATAAACTAGGCTTCAAAAATATATGAAAGAGAAGAAAACATCGTGGGAAAAGGAGAAAATGCTGATCCCCAGCATTTTCTCCTTTTCCCACCATGTTTTCAAAAGGGTTTTCTCGCAGGGTCGTTAAAAGGCATTATTGTTAGCCAAAGTGTTAAATATTTACCCTTTTTTTGCAGTCAAAATGTTGATATCTCCTGCATTTAAGGGTTATTTTAGGTATGAATCAGAATAAGAAAGCGGACGATGTAAATCAAAGATCAAATTGCACGCCATGTGCAGTCCGATCGTAATCTATACCGTCCACATATTTAAATCACCACTGGTAGTGACATACCTAAAAATCAGATAAGTCGGCGTAGAAAAACCGAAACCGAAGTTTCGAGTTCGGTGGAAAACAGAGTTTAATTTTCGTTTTCTGAGAAACTTGTTTACGTTTACTGATGTTTGTCTTAAATTAGAGATGAAAAATGTACTCTAACAAACAACTAGAGTCTTGCACCATATAAACATCTTGCTCGTATTTTAAATCAATAACTTATTGGTCAAGAGATATGTTGCTTTGTATCATTAAATAATTATCGCCCTCAAATATGACAATGCATTTAAGCAAAATAATATAGGATTGGATTGTCTATCCATCCGTCCGTCCATCCGTCCATCCATCCATCCATCCATGCATATAGGAGCATCCATCCATCAATCCATCCATCCATCCATGCATCCATCCATCCATCCATCCATCTATCCATCCATCCATCCATCCATGCATCCATCCATCCATCCATCCATCCATCTTCCTTCCATCCATCAATCGACCTATCCCTCGATCCATCAATCGATTTACAGTTTCGTTCCATCCATCCATCCATACCAGTCCATCCATCCTTTTATTTATCCATCCATGCATCTGTCCTTCCATCTATCCATCCTTCCATCCATTTTACCGTTCGAGAAGAGGACAATGACACAGGCTTCTCTCTTATTTTTCAAGGTCATCTTTATTTTTTTAGTAAAATCATGAATGAAAGCCTAATTTACATAAAATACTCTTTCTCAATAAAATTTATTGGCCTAGTGCTTGAAATCAGGCGTGTAGCTACCTATACGCGGTTAAATCGACATCGCTCTGACTAATTGTGTTTGAATCATGCTCTGCGAAAAAGGGGCTTAATGTACCTGCAAAAAGGGTCGATCCAGGACGGCCTGCGCCGTCTGCAGAGGTTGTCTGGGCCGAATTTTTTTGCTATTAATAAATTCTTCTGCATGTTAGAGGACGAGTCTACCTCTTGATTCAGTCGTTTGTCAGTCAAAATCGATTTTATTGATCCATAATTTTGATGCTTTTTTTAGTATAATTATTCCTTTCACAAAGAAGCCCTGGTTTTCACGTGTCTGAAGTACAAGTCTTTTGAAAACAATGTGGGAAAAGGAGAAATTGCTCGTAACGAGTAATTTCTCCTTTTCCCACAGCGTTTTCTACCCTTTTGAGAACTTTCTGCCATTTTCATCAAATTTAAAATTGTCGTCTGCAAACTCTTTCAATTTGGACCAGTCTAAAATTTATCGTTTGGGAAAGGGATAATGTATCATGAAGATGCATCAAACCCCCTTTTGCTAAGAACAATTGTTCATGTACTTAACTCTATACCAGACAATGAATTTTTAGACTGGTCCATATAGAAAGCTTCTGCAGGACACAAATTCATTTGTGGCTGAAAAAACTGTATTTCTCTCAGAAACAGAAGAAAACATTGCGGGAAAAAGGAGAAAATGTTTTTTTTTTTTCCAGCATTTTCTCCTTTCCCCACAATTTTTTCAAAAGCCTATTTCCTCAGTATTGTTAAACACTCGATGGTATTGTAAAATTGTAAATCGTGGATCTTTTGTACAAAAGGTTGTGGGGTTTTTTTTTTGCATGGCGTTTAGCGCCGTTTTAAATACAATTTCAATTATATCGCAGTGACCAGCGCATCTATTGATCCTTTCTTTGAGTTTCTTTTCCAGCACTCCGCATACTATTTTTTCCCAAAACACTGGCTGCTTTCACACATAACAGTCGCCTAAACATTGATAAGCGTGAGAGATAATAAAAAAGTGTGAGAGAGAGATCCAGAGAGAGAGAGAGAGAGAGAGAGAGAGACAGACAGAAAGAGACAGAGAGAGACAGAGAGACAGAGAGGGAGACAGAGAGAGAGACAGAGAGAGAGTGAGAGAGAGAGAGTTACGGACGGACGTAGAAAGTAAGCAGCAGTATCTACTTAATATCTTACAATGTTTTGGAAAACCTTCTTCCTCAGCGTTGTCAAATCACGGGATGAAGTGGTATAGCGTAAACAAATACATTGTTCTTCATTATGTCGCACCATTATTCATACAAAAAATCTTTATACATGTAAACATATTAAATCTTATCCTGCTAAATAAGTGACATGAAACTTTTCAAGCCGTCAGTAAAAACCCAAATTCTGCTATTTAAGATGCATTTTAATGGAGGACGTTATTTCCTTATCGGACAGTGTAGATCTAAGATCAGACTGCACGTTCTGTGCAGTCTGATCTTGATCTACGCTGATCGCAAAAGGCCCTTAAATCGCGCTTAGTAACCTCAGGGTTAAATCTTTAACCCCGACAGCACAAGACTTAGTGGTAAATTGGATGGAGTCAGTTAAATCCGCAGATTTCCGAAATCAAGTTTTCTTTTCTAAGGCAAGAACTTCCTACAAATGGTTGGACAGCGTAGATTAAAGGTCAGACTGCATGTTCTGTTTCAAAAAAAAAAGTTATTTTTGCGTAATTCGCACCTGTAAAGGTGTTATTTTTGTGTAATTCTCACTTTTAAAGGTGTTATCTTTGCGTATTTCGCACCATTGAAAATGAACGAAATATTCATTTTACCCATACAGTGTCAGTCACAACTTTTTTTGAACCATGCTCTGTGAAAAGGGGGTTTCATCGTGCATCTGCACAAAGTATCGACCCATGTCAGCCTGCGCAGTCAGCGCACGCTGACATGGGTCGAAATAGTTTGCTATTTCGTCAATGCTCTGCTTGTTAACCCTTTCCCAAACAAGCACTGGTTTTCACGTGTCTGCAGTACAAGTCTTTTGAAAACACTGTGGGAAAAGGAGAAATTGCTCGTAACGAGCAACTTCTCCTTTTCCCACGGTGTTTTCTACCCTTTTTGATAATTTTCTGCCATTTTTATCAAATTTAAAATTGTCGCCTGCAAACTCTTTCAGTTTGGACCAGTCCAAAATTTGTCGTTTGGGAAAGGGTTAAAGGGCAATTCTACTTCAGGATTTAGTCGGTTGTTGGGCAAAATGGGTTTTTTGGATCCATAGTTTCATGATGACTTGCTTGGTATAAAGCATTACGGAGATGCAATAAATCCCCTTTTGCCAGAGTATGGCTCATTGTAGGTCAGATCCAAGATCAGTCTACACTTTTGTACCGTCAGATCTTGATCTATACTGTCCACACACACACAATACTTCTGTTGTGATTGGCATTCTATGGGTTAATTGTTCGTGACGGCGAAGGCGTGGAGCTCCGATTTTTGCTTTATCACTGCGGTAAAAATTAATGGTGCTTCTTAATCAGCAAGTGAAAATTGAGAAAATTGACAGTTATTAACAGTTTCCTTTAGAGAACTTAATGCCTGTTATGAAATGCAAGAGCGTGCTGTCAAGAGAGAGAGACAGACAGAGAGAGACAGAGAGAGACAGACAAACAGACAGACAGACAGACAGACGGACGGACGGACGAAAGAACGGAAGGATAGGCTGTCGGCCAGCCAGCCAGGCAAGTAGCTAGCCAGGCAGCCAGCCAGCCAGACAGCCAGGCAGGCAGGCAGGCACAAAATATGAACTGATGTAGAGGAAACTACAAATAGTTCACTTATATAAGAATCCAACAGGTTGAACAAGTTCGAAAAGGACAAACTTTTATATTCCGAGTTACACAATGCGACATTTACTCTTTCAAAGCTAAACTTTTACTTGGACTGTACTGCGGACAGTGCAGGTTCAAATCAGCAGACAGTACAGAATATGCAATCTGGCCAAAGGCCCGACGTTTGAAATAGAAATAATAATCACCCTTTAATGTGCCACATACAGTGTACATATTTTTGCGTGCTAAAGGTTTATTTGATCTGACAGCAAAAACAAAATTGCAAAGTAAGTCTTCTAAACTTCTTTTTCATTTATTCATTTTCTGAGTTTCTTTCAATTTTTTTTTTCAGTCTTGGATGGACAATCTAAATGTCTTTTTCCTTCCTTCCCTCCCTCTCTCCCACCCTTCCCTTCCTTCCTTCCTTCCCTCTCTCCCTCTCATTAGTTTTCTCACTGTTTACTTTATTCTCATGGTTCTATTAATCTTGTTCTTTTCCTAGACCTACCGTCGTATTGCTATCTGTACATATGCCATGAGTGATTCACTCTTTTCGTTTAACTCTTTCGGTGCCAAATAAACAAACTCGGCCCCTTTTGAAGGCTGTAAATGGAATCCAATGAGTCTCCGGAAGATTTTTATCATATAGGCTTGACCAAACAAGCGGAAGGCATAGATCAAAGATCAGACTGCACGTTCTGTGCAGTCTGATCTTGATCTATGCCGTCCGCAAAAGTCCCTGTTTTCGCTTATGGCGCTGAAAGGGTTAAAATAAATCTGACAGATTTCCTATTTTCTGAAAACCTCTTTAAACATGTAAAAAAAAAAGTACCCCAACTTTATAAGGTCTCCTTGAACTATATAAGTAGGCCTATTTCACTGCCAGTTGCGACTCAGATATGAGCCATGCTCTGGCAAAAAGGGGGTCAAATCCGTGATGCCTGATACCAAGCAAGACATCACATAATTATCGATCCAGTAGAATCCATTTTGTCTAACAACCGACTGAATTGTCTTATAGAATGGTCCTTTGACATGCAGAAAATTAACCGATAGCAAACACTTTCGACCAATGTCAGCCTGCGCGGACTGCGCAGGCTGACATGGGTCGGAACTGTTTGCAGATGCATTAAACCCCTTTTCACAGAGCGCGGCTCACATCTAACCTTTCTCTATTTTCAGAAATTTTTTTTAAAAAACCCAATATTTTCAAGGTCGCCTTTAACAATATATACTACGTATTTCATTGGCAATAGCGACTTAGACATGTTTTTTTTTTTTTTTTTTTAATGGCGTAGATCAAGATCAGACTGCACAGGACATGTATACGGGTCCACACCGTCCACTGTTGGATGCTGAGCCGTGACCAAATCATCTCATATAAAAGTAAAAAACAAATTTCCTTCCAGAGTTCGGAAAAAAAGTCGGCCTTATTCTTTAGATGGTACCGATAAAGTTGTCAAAAAACAAGATTTCAAACTTGTCGAAAACTGAAGGTGTTTTCAAAAGACAGATCAAAACGTGTTACTAAAGTTGGTATTTATTTTTGAAAAGATATAAAACATTGTGAGAAAAGAAGAAAATGCTGGCACCAGCATTTTCTCCTTTTCTCACAATGTTTTTTAAAAAGTTTCTTCAACAGGATCGTTGGAATACGGGATTGTTTCGTAAATGATTCAAAGTATGAAGAGTAACAGCATGTACTAGACCGCTTTTCTTGTACTTATCTTACAATATAAAAAAAAAACATTGTGGGAAAAGAAGAAAATGCTGGTAGCCAACACTTTCTCCTTTTCCCACATTGTTATCAAATGTTTTTTTTTTTTCAACAAGTTCGTTCGAACACGGGATTGTTTGGTATTAGAGATTTAAAGCTTATACTAGACCGGCTTTCTTGTACTTTCCATATAAGGATAGAAAACAGAAAATGGAAAATGCTGGTAACATGCATTTTCTTCATTTCCCACAAAAGCTTTTTGGAGCAAATATGGGATTTTTATTTTTTTCGTAAAGAGTCAACGTATTTACTATAAAGGTTTTAATGTACCTTTTATTGTACAATTGCACTTAGCGTAGGTGTACTGTATTGTGCCAAATGTGGACTAAAAATTGACACAATGAACCGCAGGTATGCGACCACTATATAAAAGGTCGACCAAATCTTGTGTGAAATTACCCTTGTTAGCATAATAGTTTAACAATTTTCTTTCCGAGGATTGATGATAGTCATTGCGACAGGATTCATTCCTCTTTCACCGCTGATCATTGTTTCGACGATGATTATGTGGGAAAGCAGCCAGTAGCTTGGGAATAATATTGTTTGAAGTAACAGAAACTCCAGGAAAGCATGGATAGGTGCCCTGGCCGCACCGATATAACTGAAATAATGTTGAAAACGGTTTTAAACACCATAAAACCAATCAGTTTAAATCTCAATTATTCAATTAGATTAGAAACTTTCGATACGTGATTAACGTCATTTTCGACATTATTGCAGTTTCATCGCAGCGGTCAATGCACCTATCCATGCTTTTCTGTAGTTTCTTTTATCAGTACTTTGCACAATGTTCATTCCTTCCAAGCCACTGGCTTCTTTCTCCCATAACAAGCGTCCAAACAATGTTCAGAAGAAAAAGAGTGAACGAGTTATTGGCTGCTTTTCCACATAAACATTGTCGAAACAACTTTCAGTGGTGAGAGAGGAATGAATCCAGTCGCAATGACTTTCACTAATATTCTAAAAGAACTTTGCCTTTCAGGCGATTGATCAAGTGACGCCCTGGTTTCAGGCTCTGCACGTTACCGAGGTCTAAAGTATTGTACGCTACCAACTGCGCTAGCGGGGTCGGCTTATAACGTTTATTTATTGTCGCCACCGGTTGTCCATATGGGCGACGCCCACAGAAGACTCTTAGTATTGTTACGGGGGATACAGGACGAAACCCACCTACGCCTGGTTTTTAACGTGCCTATTGTATAGCACCGTCACACGGGACCTCGGTTTGACGTCTCATCCGAAAGACCTTTTAGTGATTTTAAGGTGACCAACCGTGGGTATCGAACCCACCTCGTCAAGTGGCTCTAGATTCGACGTTTACAAGCCTCATGCTCTACCGCCTAAAATACAGGGGCTGGTTTACTCATAAGCTGCTGCATAAATGAAACGAGAAGTTCTACTCAACAGTAAAAGCTCAAAACATCGTGGCTTCAGGATTGATTTCACTGGAAAGACAATACCGTATTGGCCATTGTAGATCAAAGGTCAAACTGCACGTTTTGTGTAGTCTGATCTTGATCTACACTGTCTAAAAAAGCGTCCTGAGTCGCGCTTAGCAGCCTAAAGGTTAATATAACCTATTGTAAAGAGTACAAAAAAACCTATATTTTTCAGCTTTGCACAGATGTTTGAATGGCTGGTTTGAAAAAGAAGGTCATATAAAGACCAAACCCTTTCCCAAAACAACCCAATTTTTAAACAACCATCGCGATGAAGGATATTGAAAACATTTTGGGAAATACAGAAAATGCTTCTCTTACCACAATCATTTTTTAAATTCCAATTTCAGAGACAATGCCGATCATTAAAGCCACATAATTTTATAATTTGTAGTCTGCAGTCCCTCTGAATTTGAATAAGTCTATTTTTTTTTTCAATTTTGTAAAGAGTTAAACTGTTGACAGCGGACTATTTCCTCTTGTTGGCACACTCACGGACTATTTTTCTGCATGCCGTTTTACGCCGCTTCAACCACCGATGCCCTGTAGTACAGGACATTAGATTCGGGGGTCGCTGTTTCGAATTCCCAGCTCGGCCAAATTCTTTCCGAGGATTGATGATGGTCATTGCATCTGCAAAAAGATTCAACCCATGTCAGCCTGCGTGGACAGCGCAGGCTGACATGGGCCGAAACTTTTTGATATTGATAAATTCTCCTGCATGTCAAAGGACCATTCTACCTCATGTTACAATCGGTTGTTAGACAAACATTATTCTATGTATCTCTGAATATATATATATATATATATATATATATATATATTATTCTCATTCATGTACAACAGTATTTACAATTGATATAAAAGACATGGAAGTACATGTACATGACCATTTTATATAGAATTATAAGAGACTATCATATCTAGTTTAAAAAAAAAGCATAAAATATATGAAGACTTGCACGGTAAAAAGTATCACGGAGATACATTATACCTTTTGTCAGAGCATGGCTCCTGTGTTTATTAATGTTTCATACATAAACAATCAATCTAATATGTACACTTGAACAAGTTATTGTAATTAAGTTGTCGTATGGGCATTTTAACTAATTAGTCTTACTTAATAACTCTCACCAAAGGGAGGTAATCTTTCAAAACCTTTTGTGTTGAAAACTTAAAAATAGATTGGTTATAAACATAAATGATACTTGTAATTTAAAGAAGGTCAACAATAAGAAAAAAAGAAGAAAAAAAAAAACATGTGGCACGGTTAAGTTTATGTAATTCTTTTTAATTTCAATAGGTAGAAAGATAGATAGACAGATAGATAGATTGATTGATTAACTGGTAGTAAGATAGATAGATGAATAGATAGATAGATAGATAGACAGATTACGATTTACGAAGAAATATTTAAAAAAAAAGAAAGACGGAGTAAATTTGCTCGTAAATAGGCCTTTATGCACCCGCAAAAAAAAATCATGTCTACAATTTTGACCAATCGCAGATTTCCATCTATTCATTTGGATGAATCAATACCAAGAAGTAGGTCAACAGCCAGCGCATTCAGCCACGCCGAAAAGACATATACACAGAAAAATTGTAACCATATCGAAGAAACAATAGAACAATAATCAAATGGGAGTTCCAATAATAGTACTTTAGCTAGTAAATGTTTTCTTTTTAGAATGAACTTGTTAAAGATACCATAGGACCTAAGACAGGTTTCTTATACCTGAATGTTGAAATTGTGTCTCTGGCTTATATACATGTACAAAAAAAAGGTAAAACAACCACACAGAAAGGGTATAATGACTTTCGGAATTATGGTATATGCATAATTAGGAAAGTAGATTATTGTTCAAAGGATTTATCTGAGTTTTATAATATGTTGTTTTTTTTCCCCGAAACACCAGTATGGTTTAACTCTGATCAAGTGACAAACTTTTGCCGTTATAGTATAGTTACAGTGTAGGACCTGAAGTGTTTGGCAATGTATGCGTCTTGGAATTCTGTACTCCGACGGTCTGTCAATTGAAGGTAAACAACTGGGTTTACACAGCTAGTGGTTTTTCGTTTATTTGATAATCAATTTGAAATCTTTTTATCCAGTTGTACTTTGTATATACTTGTAAATATAACATACCAGACACATGAGCGCGCGATGTGTAACCTCCTTAGAGTAATGGGAATGTCTTGATCACTTTGACGTGGAATGATTTTTGACCACCAAAAGAAAACCAGCATTATCGCTATAGCGCACATGACAGTGTTCTTTCCCCGATTAAAAAAAAGGTGATAGTGATAAAGCCTTCTTTACAAATATTGCTGTTTTTTTTTTTAAATTTCATTATAACAGGCTCAATGTTCCCGATTATCCATGCCTCACCGTAACAAGTAATTAGAAAAAGAAAATGTGTAGGTGGTGTCAGCTTTATTCAATTAGTGCTTCAGAAAATCCGTGCCCTTTTTAAACTCATTATCGGATGTTATATTTGTAGACCTGACCATTTTGAAAGCACTAGCAAGCGGCAAATAAATTACGCCTCAAATGATGGCATGAAGTCAGAGAATAGGTAGAAAACATTGTGTGAAAAAAAGAAAATGCTGATTATCAGCATTTTCTCTTCTTTCCCCCCACAATGTTTTCAAAGCGTTTTCGTTCTCGGGGTCGTTAAAACTCGGAATATTGTTTAATAAGGGAGAGAACTCGTCATTTCACCGCAGAAGTCTTCTGAAACTATTTTTGTAAAATAAAAAAGATAATTATCATGATTTAAGGATTAAACCCTAAAAGTGCTTCTCGTGACAAAAGTTGCATTTGCTGCTAGTGTTGATCAAGATCAGACTGCTCAAAACTTGCAGTCTGATCTTTGGTCTACACTATCCGCTTTATTGAAAAACTACAGAGAAAGAGCAACCGCAAATTTCAATTACCCGGATCTTATTATAGATTGCAAAATGTCCATTCGGTTTATTCGGTGCTTTAAGGGTTAAAATAAAAATACAACATATACGTATGAAAACGTTGTGGCAAAAGTAGAAAACGCTCTTTATGAGCAACTGTGTTCTCAAGGCTGGTTAGCTGCTGCAAGATGTAAAAATGCGTCTTCCGAATGTAAGGTATTAATCCGCTTAGCGTGATGTAATCGGAAGAAAGTAGTGCGTATTTACAGATAATTATCATGATTTAAAGAATGATACATGAATAATATAATGAAAATATTGTTTCAAAATCAGAAATCGCTTTTTAGGAGCAATTTATTCTGTTGCGATCGTATTTTTGAAAGGTGGTCTTTTGGAAAATGGAAAAAGTCGTTTGCCGGATGTAATGTATATTAATCTGCTTAGCACCATGTAACCGGAAGGAAGTAGGGCGTCTGGAGATATAATTATTATGATTTAAAGAATACATCAATTTCTATAATGAAAACATTGTGCGAGAAGCAGATATTGCTCTCTTCGAGCAATTTATTCTATTCAGATTGTGCTTTTCAAAAGTTGTTTTCTGTAAAATGAAAAAAGTCCTTTGCCGGATGTAATGGGTTAATCTGCTTAGCACCATGTAACTGGAAGTAAGTAGGGCGTCTTTAATTCCGTTTCAGAAGCTTTGGAAGAAGTACGGTTTTCTCCTTTACTCCTTTGTTTTGTGCCAAGCGTGGTTGCTCAGCCAGTAACTTACATGGCTTGTAATCCGAGGATCATGTGTTCGGATCGAAGGTCTGCCACACTCTCCGTCGGTTGGCGATAGTAATAACGACAGGATTCCTTCCTGTTTCACCGCTGAACATTGTCTCGAAGATGTAGAATGTCAGGTATTTGTGCTTTGAAAGACTGTTATTCGCATTAACGGTGGGCTAAAATCCAAGGACAAAATGAAAAGTGCACAGGCCAATGTGATACATGTATGTCTTAAATGATGTTAAAACCGTGTTGAATGGAGATACCGACGTTTTTTTTTTTTTTCCAAAATGTAAATTTCCCGGTTTTCAAGGTTTTTCAGTTAGTTTTTGATCCTTTTAAACTAAAAACTAAGTTTCTTTATGCACTCAAAGTAAGCCAGCACCATAAACAGATTTGTTCTGAATTACGAACGAACCTGTACTGTAAAAGCCAGTAGTACATAAAAGAAAATGACCTATGATTTTGTTTTAAGTATAAAAATAATCGGATAATCGAGTGAGTGAGTGAGTGAGTGAGCGAGCGCCCGGGCGGGTCAGTCGGTCAGTCAGTCAGTTTTTCAATCAATTCAACAAATCAAAACAATCAATCAATACAAACAATCAATCTGACATCGCCATATTCTAATTTCTTCCTTCATAGACAGATTGACTATCATTTTGATCAACCAAAGAACATTTTTTACAACTTGTGTACTGGTATTCAATCAATGAATCATCTGACCTTTTATAAGAAACCATGTGGCATAACCTGCTCTAGTTTATGGTCATTTAGGACAGAAAGTTGACCCTTAAAACACCCTTCATTACAATAATTGCCTTTGCGGCCAGTGTGGATCAAGATCAGGCTGCACACAACGTGCAGCCTGATCTGCGATCTACACTGCCCGCTTTGCTGATACACTATAGATAAAAGTAGCCATGAAATTGCAATTAATTTGGTCGTAGTTCTAGGATAAAAATTTCTGCTGACGTTCTAAGGGTTAATCCATTAATCACGCAGGAATTATTACTCAATCCTGACTTTTAACGACCCTGAGAAAGAAGCCTTTTGAAAACATTGTTAGAAAAGGAGACAATGATGGTAACCAGCTTTTTCTCCTTTTCCAACAATGTTTTCTACCCTTCCCAACACAAATTTCAAATTTTCAATCACATATATCATGTCGTCTGCAAATGCTTTCAATTTGGACTAATCTAAAATTTTGTCGTTTGGTAAAGAGTTAAGTCATTTCCCGCGTCTTCCGTCCTGTAACTTCATATAGTCCGTGCAGTTTTATCTTCGTCTACACACAGCATAATTCTAATGAGTCACTAACAGTAACAACCTCTCCCCGCCAAAAAAAGGGGGCAGCAGACGACTTTGAAAACATTGATTGATTGATTGATTGATTGATGGGTGGGTGAGTGGGTTGACTGACTGACTGACTGACTAATTGATGGACTGATAGATTGATTTTATCGTGTTAAACGCCGTTTTGAACATTATTTCCGTTACATCGCGGTGCACATATCCATGCTTTCCTGGAGTTTCTCTTACCAGTACAACCAAGTGACTTGCTGCTTTCTCACATAACCATTGTCGAAACAATGTGCAGCTGTGAGAGGGGAATGATTTCTGTCGCAACGACAATCATCAATCCTCGGAAAGAAATTGTCTGAGTTCGGGATTGCGAATCTGCGAACCCCTCTTCTCAAGACCTGTACTTTATGGACTGCGCTACCTGGGCTCTGCGAAGACACCCTTGTAAACTGTGCATGATCAACAAGTCTAAGTTTACTTCTTTATCGGAAGATAAAACTTTGGACCCGTCCATATTGAACGCATTTGCAGACAATAAAGTCATTGTGGAATCAAGTGATGGGATTTATTTTTGAAAACATCGTGGAAAAAAGGTAGAAAATGCTGGTTGCTGGCCGAAGATACTGTTTTTTATTCTATTTTTAATGTAGCAAAACGCACTGGTGTGACGTTAAATTAATAACAGGAAGTATGTCGTAAACACCGACTGTTCTAATGAATATTCAAATTCATCTGGATAAAGCGTGAAAGGGCAAGAGCACAAAACATTGAATATATTCTCAGAGAAATATGACGTTAATTAAAAGGTTACGGCTTTATCAACCAAAAAGGATTTGCTAGCTTTTGTCCAAAAACTCTGAGAGAGTTGTTTTTTATATTTTGACTTCACACATTTGAGCCTTTCTCTGTGAAAAAGGGGTTTAACCCATAGCTGTTAAGTGTGACTTAGGAGGTCTTTGCGAACAGTGTAGATCTGATCTTGGGTCAACACTGTCTAAAACGGTTTTTTTTTTTTTTTTGGGGGGGGGGTCAGATCGACTTAAGCTCGCAATATTTTGTGTTTTACTATTCAGTGGAAATTTTCGTTTCATTCATTTAGCAGTCTAAGTGTTAATACATCTGCAAAAAGTATCGACCCATGTCAGCCTGCGCAGTCCGCGCAGTCTGACATGGGTCGAAACTTTTTGCTACTCATCAATTTTCTGTATGTCGCAAATTCAGTTGTTTGTTTGGATCCATAGCTATGTAATTAGTTGCTTGGTATTACAGTCACATAGTTTGTTGTTAGATTAATAGATTTTATGGATTTATTGGTATGTGATGTTTTGCTTGTTATAGCCATCACTGCATGAAACCCCCTTTTGCCATGGCTCATTCTTTTGTTGTTGTTGTCTGACGACGACGCGAAAAGGATAAAGTTGTCTTAACTTTGAAAATGAGTGATTAAATAAAATGTCCAGAGAGAGATAAAAACGCTGTAAAAAAAATGATAGACTGTATATTGGTTCAGAATTTAGTCAGCTGTTTAAACATAGATAAATTACCGATATGTATTATGTAAGGGATAAATGTAAAAATCGAAAATCTTCTATTTAAAACCAGAAACGTCACAACGGTGATTACTTTGATGGCCTCCAAGAAAATAATACAATACAATACAACACCTTTTATTTGCTTCAATGCGAACAATGCACATTACGCAAAATAATTACTATATACAATGTAGTCGACGTGATGTTTTTGTTTTTTTTAATAAATGGTCTGCTTGAAAGAAGACTTGAGAGTAAATTGTTTAAGAGTGATGAAGCTGTTCTGTAAATGGAAGGTAAATTTAAATTATTATTATTATTATTATTATTTTAATAAAAGACTTTAGACTTTAGATAATGAAATGCGTTCTTACGGGTCGTGATCTATGCAACCTTGCAACCCGTCAGGGGCAATATTTTGCGTGAAGATCAATAATGATTATAGTTTGACAAAATAAAGATGAAATGAGTTAAAAACTGGCTGAAAACGGATATAGATGTATTTTTGAATAATACAAAGAACGTGTAAAGCAAATTAAAACGGGGAAAAAAAAACGGATATATGCGAATTTAGGGTCAGAATACCAAAAAGAATATCGGAAAGTTTAAATTAAACATGAGAATGCAGCCTCTGTACAGTCTGATATTTAGTCTACATTGTCCGCAAAACCTGGCTAAAGTACCCTCGGTACCAGAAAGACTAAAAACACAAATGAGCCGTGATCTGGTAAAAGGGGGCTTAACGCATCCTCGTGCTCCATTACAACAACCAAACCATCACGTAGTTATGGCCACTATTTTTAACAACTGACTGAAACATAAGGTACACTGGTCCTTGAACATAAAAAAATTGTCAAATAGCGAAAGTTTCGACCCAGTCAGCCTGCGCGGACCGCGCAGGCTGACCTGGTTCAACACTTTTCGCAGATGCATTATAGACCCCTTTTCACGTAGCATGGCTTGAATATAATAATACAATAGTAAGCAGAAATCTCGTTTAAGAAAAATGGAACCGGCCTATGACATTTTCATGGCCTTACCGACCTGACATTTTATGCTGGTAAGAAGCGGCTACGGAGGCCTCTAAGGGCCTTCAGTTTTGAAATAGATTTTTCGCATGTATAAGATATTTAGACGACTTAGCGAAATCTTTATGTCATTCAGTTTCTCAGTGCTATGAATTAATGTTTTTCAATCAAAAGTTTTTATATTTTGTCGGAAAGACATGCCTTCTTGTCATATAGCAAGGACTCTTTCTAAACTATGATCGAAGATTTTGTGTGTGTGTGTGAGATATCACGATAATTAGGTCTTTATGCATTCAACTAGATTTCTTACTTTGACGTGTTCACTGTCTAATCGCATGACATACCAGATCTTGTTGCAAAGGCAGAGAGTTTTGACATTTTGGAATTTTTTTAAGTGACAGAGGTGTTGCATTTAACCCTTAGACCGCCGAATAAACCCAACCAATATTTCCTCGAAATAAGACCAAAATAAGGATCAATTCTTGGTTGCTTTTCTCTGTATTGTTTTTGCATTGCACGTTCTGTGCAGTCTGATGGTAATCTACACTGTCCGCAAAAGGTCCTTAAGTCGCACTGAGCAGCTTAAGGGTACGAATACAAATGTGCAACCTAAAATTTGATATGCAAAGATTTTATCTCGTCGCATCAAATTTTATTCGACAGGTTTAGCAGTCGGGACACCAAAGTGAGGCCATGAGGTCAGTAACACACTTTAAACGGTTAGATACCTGTCTTTTCGTCTTACGGAAAATGTTCTTACAATCCTGATTGAGGGCTATCGTCGATAAAACAATGAACAGAATTTGTCCTGCAACAAGATCTAAGTATAGATGTTTAAAAGTAAACACAGCCACGTGACAAAATTTAAAAAAAAAAAAAAGTTATAACAAAACAATCAGACATTCAGATCTTTATATTTTATAAAAAAAAAATATCCGAGATATTACTTTGGTGCACATAAAATACTCTTGAGCGACGCTCTGTCAAAAGGGAGTTTAACGCGTCTGTGTAACGCATTATACCAAGCAAGTCAACACATGTTTATGGATCCATAAATTCCAATCTGTCTGGCAACCAACTGAATTATGATATAGAACGGCTCTCAGACATGCAAAAAAATTTACCCCATAGCAAAAAGTTTCGATCCATGTCAGCCTGCGCGGACTGCGCAGGCTGACCTGAATCGATTTTTTTTTTTTTTGAAGATGCATAAGGCAACCCCCTTTTCCTAAAGCATGGCTCTCTTATATTCGTCCATTGTCCACACTGTCTGCAAAACCAATC
The DNA here is from genome assembly GCA_945859785.2 of Tridacna gigas. Taxonomy (NCBI): domain Eukaryota; kingdom Metazoa; phylum Mollusca; class Bivalvia; order Cardiida; family Cardiidae; genus Tridacna; species Tridacna gigas. Next base: position 56,719,017 of record OX244028.2, read on the forward strand.
TAACATACCCTTGGTGTCATGAAGATTGACAAAACACACACACACACACACACACACACACACATACACACACAATAACGCGATTGAATGTAGAACCTCGTTAAAGATACACCTACACTCGTTTTTAGCCAGTTTTTAACCTATTTCATCTTTTATTTTCTTCAGCTATAATCATTCTTGTATCTACATTCCAAATGTTGTCCCTGACAGTTACAAGGTTGCATAAATTACGACCGATAGGAATTGCATTTCATTTGCTGGAAGCTACCTAAGAAATCACTGTTGTGACGTTTGTGGTTTTAAATCAAAGATTTCCGATGTATGAAAATTTATACCTTAAAACTATACAGGTCGGTAATCTATCTATATTTACACAACTGACTAAAATCTGAACCATCCTACAGTCTATCAAATTTTAATAGCCTTTTTTTTTTCTGGCTTTAAGGCTGTATCTTTAAGAGAAAATGGCATTTTTATGTCTTCACAACTCTGACATTTTATCCGGTTTAATACGAGATATACATATACCTTTAACGCAATATCAATAACACATCTTAAGAATGAAAAGGGATCACATAAATGCAAGCCATAACCCCCCCCCCCCAAAAAAAAAAAAAAAAAAAAGAATATCTTTAAAAAAGATAAACGCCGTAAATTTGCCCGCAGGTAGGCTAGTAGGACCTTGCCACATTTTGAGCAATCACAATTTTCTATTTATTTAATCGAATATAACAACACCCAGAAGTCTCGAAAAAATCGTCCTTATCATGGAGGCCCTTTAAAGCTTCTATATCACAGAGCCATAAATTATGTTTGATCGTGTAAGGAAATCTAAAAGTACATCGGTATATTATACGGAATGAGAAAAAACTGAGACGTGGGCAATCACTTGAAATGTCACTGGGGTAATGACCAAAAAGTACTGGAGATTAACGCAATGATTAACTGACCTAATTACTTTCACACCATTCTTTTATCCCATTTGTTCTATTAATACAATATCACGTGGTTTAGCATATATCATTAGTATCAGAAACTTTTTATGCAAAGATTGTAGACCAAGACAGATGCAAAAAAGGTAGTTCTTTATATCTTTTTTTTTTATTTTCATCCAGGCTTAAAGTCAACATAGCTTTAATGACTTTGCAGTTGATTTTAAGATGACCTCGGTGTAATCGACACTTGCAGCTGATTTGAAGGTGACCTCAGTGTAATCGACATTATTCGTGTAATTTGACTTTGAACATCTAGGTCAATCATCAGTTCCGTCGACAAAGCACGAAATATGCCGAGCGGAGTCGGTCATGACCATCAGGAACGGAATAAGCCGACAGCAGTAGATAAATTTTGGAGTCTATTTACTTATATTGTTGCTTGATGCCCCTTATGCTAAAGGACTTGAGTACCCTTGCAAATTTTAGCTCGAACGTTCGAAAAAATTCGTGAGGTTACGAAACTTTCAAGAAAGAAATGCTATAAGCCAGAATAATTTATCGTATACATGTACATGTAAGTTCGGTCGTAAATGAATATATTAGGGTAAAAGCAAACAGACTATTGCTATACTCTAAGTATTATACTTATTTATCTTTTCAGTTGTGATGTGCAAAACGAAATGAGCCATTCTCCGATAAAAGGGAGCTTAATGCATCTCCGTGACGCACTATACCAATCAGGTCATCACCTAGCTATGGATCCATAGAATCATTTTGTCTAACAACTGTCTGAATCATGAGGTAGACTGGTCCTCTGACATACAGAAAATTGACCAATAGCAAAAAGTTTTGGCCTAGGTAAGCCTGCGCGGAATGCGCAGGCTTGCCTAGGCCAAAACTTTTTGCAGTTGCATTAGGTCCCCTTTTCACGGAGCATGGCTTAAATAGATACATTTTCTTCTGTGGTTACAAAATTAAAGATAGTTATCATCGTTGTGTAAAAGGTCCTAGGAATTTTGTTTTTCAGCGCGGCAATATATTTTGTCGACAGTAATGCGTTCCAACACTTCCGTTTGATCACCACAAGGACGGCAAATTGAAAACTAATTAAAACTAGTTATAGAGGAGAAAAATTCATTTTTTTCTCTTCTATAAAATCATTCTCAATATATTATATAGCACGACGATACTACATTTAAAATGAACTTTTAAAAGGAGTAAGAGGTAAACAAAACAAGAGCAACATGGCTACTTTTGACACATTTTTAAAATTCATTTTTCTGCCAGCAACTAAGACTTAGACCGACGGTACAACAACAAACTGACACATTCACAATAATTTCCATACTTATGAAGGGTATGATTTAAATTTAGATGTGTTTTAATACCTGCTTTGTTTACTTTTGGGCATTAAATTGGGGCTTTGAAAAAGAAACTCCCCATACATGTGAGCTACAGATCGAAAGCACCACAAAATAAAGTACAAAATATCTGTCCCAAATCCGGCCCTCCTTAACAAAATAAAATTATCAAGAAAATGTCAGGCGTTGTACGCCTTGACCCGTGAGTAATCTTTGGAATTTCGGAGAAATTCGCGGAGGGATATCCGCAAAATATTTCCGGCAGATTTATCACGAGTATCGGGTAACATGTCTATCACAAGGCTTTATAAAAGCATCATCGATATGGCATCACATCTTCTTGCCTCTAGAAGTCAGTCGGTGCGCTAGCAGTGTGACTCTATTGGTATTCGTTTTGTGACATATCTTCTTTGCGAGAACTTTTCAGTACGTGTTGTCGTTGAAATGTTGTGCGATATATTTTTTTTTCGAAAAATAGATCTATTGTGCCTTACTAAAATATTTTTCCTCGGCGAAATATTGTCATAGTTTTATACAAGACAGCTCCATTTGTTTTGGAAATAAAACTTATAATGATAACGAAAGCTATTTTAAAGGTACAAAAACATTTGATGCATGCTCTGTGAAAAGGGGCCTTAATGCATCTGCAAAAAAGAATCAACCCAGGTCAGCCTGCGCGGACTGCGCAGGCTGACCTGGGCCGAATCTTTTTGCTTTTGGATAATTTTCTGGATAGCAAAGGACCTTTCTACCTCAAGATTCAGTCATTTGTTAGAGAAAATGAATAAAAGGATACAAACTTATGTGAAGATCTGCATTGTATAATACATCATGGATATGCAGTAATCCACCTTTTGCCGTGGCTCATTTTCCTATTTAAGGTCTTAAACGAAAAAGAAATCCACTTTGAAACCGATAATATTTCTCTCCGAATGTTGTATAAGAAAATGCGAAACGCGCAGCTTTTCTCATTCTATGCTCAAATCATAACAAAAAAAAAGTAACTAATATTGTATACGATTTAGAAAGTGACAATAGGTATCATTGTTGCATTTCAAAAGTATTGTTAAAAACAAACAGAGAAAAACAAAAGAGGAGAAGAAAAAGAAGAAAATACCCTCTTGTAAGACTTTTCCTTTCATTGGAATAAACTCACTTCCCGCGTGTTTCTTTTAAATTCAGTACTACATGTTGTAAATGTGTTTTTTTTTTCTAAATAGTTGTGTTTTTAGTTAAAATTCATATATGTAATATTACTGTTAAAACTAAATACGTACATTCGCATTATAATTATTTGGTAAATAGATATCTAAAAACATGGAATACAGAGATATTTCTTGCCTGACATCATACTCAGGTGTTTTAAATTCAGTATTTAACCAGGGGAGAAAAAATGCAAACAACCGTAAAAATGACGCATAAAAAAGGTAAAAATTATCTAAGTAGAGGAACACAATGCACAAGAGAACGAAAGAAAATATGACGTGTTTCCTTTTTTTTTTTTTTTTTTTAAGGAAAAAAAAAAAAAAACCTTTTGTGTCATGCTTTATAGCTTGGATGCTTCCAACATGTATAGAAGGTTAATATTTGATTAATATTTTGGTATTCAAAATCCTTATACAGTTATTGCCATATACACAACTTCTATTTTTCCCCGCTCTTTGGAACTCAAATTAACGAAATTGACCCCGTTACGCATTGATTCGGGCCGCAGGTTATAGCTTTGTATCCGCTACCAACTTTGGTAAAGCAGAAAGGAGAAACGTTTTTTTTTTCTTTCAAATTTTACTTCTGAATGATTTTTGGTTTGTCGAACATATTGGACTTTTTATTGTAAAGGGAAGGGTAGGTTTTTTTTATCCATAAACGAAAGGGTAGTTTTTTTTTTTACAAAATACATGTAGATCTCAAGATACAAAACTTGTAAAAAACATAAAGGCATGGTACATAAATATTTTGATAAATTAGTTTCGTATCGGGGGGTACTTTGCTACATGTATATGGGCCATGCTCTGGGGGAAAGGGTTTAACTCTTTACCACACAATCCCGACTTTTAACGACCCCCGAGAAAGAAGCCTTTTGAAAACATTGTGGGAAAAGGAGAAAATGCTGGTAGCCAGCATTTTCTCCTTTTCCCACAATGTTTTCTAACCTATCATGGATAAATCCCGCCATTTAAGTTACATATAATTTGTCGTCTGCAAATGCTTTCAATTTGGATAAGTCGAACATTTTGTCGTTTGGTAAAGAGTTTAACTCTTTCGGCGCCAAATATATAAACCTGTTATCTTCCAATGGCTTAAAATGCCATCCATTGAAACTGAGAAAGATCTTTACTGTATAGGCTTGAAAACACAATCGGACGGCATAGATCAAAGATCAGACTGCACGTTCTGTGCAGTCTGATCTTGATCTATGCCGTCCGCAAAAGACCACGTTTTCGCCTTTGGCGCTGAAAGGGTTAAAGCAGCTCCGTTATGCATAATACCAAGCAAGTCATCTCATAATTATGAATCCATAAAATACATTTTGTCTAACAACCGACTTAATCATGAGGTAGAATGTCCTTAGATATGCAGAAAATGGACCGATAACAAAAACTTTCGACCCATGTCAGCCTGCGCGGATTGACATAAGTCGATACTCTATGCAAATGCATTAGGCCCCCTTTTCATGCAGTATGACTCATAGTGTTCTAATAGAGTTGCTAATTCCATGGTAAACACCGAGAGGTGCCATGACGCTAGTGTCATATACGATCGTATAAATACTATAGAGATACAAAAAAGTAACCCTTGTTTCTCGACCATAAGTAAGTCTTATTTCTCGACTGTATTTATTTCAGAACGAACAGCTGAAAATAATCCTGGAAACACCAAAAGCAACTTCTTTTTAAGACGTGGTTGAAGTTCTTTTTCGAACACAAGCCGAAATCAAGTTTCTGACAAAATGGACGTCAACCCGTGGCTTTTGCTAACATGCATAGTATTACTGATTTATTTCATTTATAGGTAAGTAAAGTTGTTTGACAAATCGTTATAGTTTCTCGAAATTGTCTTTCCGTTAGGTTAATCTGAAACATGAATTTAACATACCTTCCGACCTTGTTCTCAGCCATAATATTAAAATATAGGATAAAAATAATGAATGAATTATGCGAACAAAGACTTACATGAAACAACGTCTATTTTGTTATAGAACTGTAATATGAAATATTGTCTGTTTTGTTATAGAATTGTACAAAAGAAAAAATATTAAAAAGAAAATTGATTACGTTGCGATTCATTTCCCTTCAGTAATGCTAAATATTTATAGAGGCACTGATAAACATTTTTTTCTTTGCCTGTCTTCAACGTATAATTGAGTCATGCTCTGTGAAAAAAGGGGCTTAATGCATCTGCGAAAAGTATCGACCCAGGTCAGCCTGCGCAGTCCGCGCAGGCTGACCTCGGCCGAAACTTTTCGCTATAGGTCAATTTTCCATGTGTCAAAGGATCAGTCTACCTCATTGTTCATTTGGTAATTTAAAAAACAGTGGCTATTATGGATTCATAATTATGTGCTGGCTTGCTTGGTATCATGCACCACGCAGGTGCATTAAGCCCCCTTTTCACAGAGCATGGCTCATATTGTTTTCATGAGTTAGAATAAGCAGTATTTTCCATTTTTATACCTTTTTTTTTTTTAACCATTGGTGCCCTTTTTTTACAGTCCAATATTGTATGCTAGAGTAAGACAAATCATGCGGCAAAACATTTAATCAATATTTTGAACATTTTCTTCGCCACATATATTTTGATAGTACATTTACGTTTGTGAGAAAAAAAAAATGTGTGTGTGTGTTTGAATACAAACGCATTTTATGCAACTACTGCGTGTTTCTTTCCATTAAGCAATTTTTAGCTGTATTTCATGGTTAACTTTTAAATCATTTTACCGAAATGATTTAATTCTACAATATCACCCCCCCCCCCCCCTTTTCAAAAAAAAAAAAAAAAAAGACTCATGCTTTCTTTTGCAAAAAGTTTGCAATTTTTGACATGAATGAACATACCTTTTTTTAACCTTTGCTTTTTATTTTCTTTTTTTAAAATGACTTGCTTAATTTCTAACGTTATGTATTTAACAAATCTGACCATGCAACATTTTTTTTTTTTATTCACAAAGGTGGATGAGCAACGTGTACACAACTTTAGAAAGACTTGGATATACAGGTCCACGTCCTGTTTGGGTATTTGGGAACGTTTTAGAGTTCAAAGAAAGGGTAAGTCGATCCCAATTTATTTTTTAGAGGTATTGCTTAAAAAGCTCTGCATATATATTCCCTTACGATTTTTCATGTTTTGTTTTCAATACTTTCACAATGTGCATTAAAGCGCCTTTTATGTGTCGTATGACTTATGCCGTATGACTTACGCCGTATGACTTAAGATAACGCACAATAATTATCTTGGACATCTGACTGTCATGAAAGGGAAAAGAAAAAAATGTGTAACAGCTTTATTTGAGCCATGCTCTGGTAAAAGGGGATTTAATGCATCTCCGTGTTGCATTTTACTAGGCAACTTAATCATGGATACATAAAATCCATTTTGTCTCACAAAAAGCTAAATCATGAAGAAGAATGGTCATTTGACACACAGAAAATTGACCGATAGCAAATGGTTTCGATCCAGGTCAGCAGGCGGATTGCGCAGGCTGACCCAGATTGATACTTTTTGCGGATGCATTGAACCCCCTTTTCACAGAGCATGACTCATTTTTGTAGTCACTCAAAAAGTGTATTTATATCAATTAATGATCCATACCCCAGCAAACAATGTCTATGTTCCTCACGGTTTATTTCGAGCGTATGGTCGTGATCATTTACCAGACTATCACATGCAATTCAAGGCTTGACAGACTTGAGTGCTGTTGGAAATGTTTATCTGTGTGATGCAACCAAAAATGCCGCATTAATTATTATACGATAAATGGAATAACTTAATGGGTGATAAAAGCTACCACTCTGTAAAGTTTAACATTCGTCACTTTTTACCTTTATTGCTTGTTAAACATGGCAACTGCAAAAAAAGGAATTGTTTCACGGAAAAACGATTCCCTTTCTTCATATATGCCATTATCTTAGAATTTTAACTGATTTTGTATAAATATGCATTTCTTCCGCAAGAGTATGTCAAAGCGCCCTTTCTTTCCACGCTTACACATCTAATCCACGCTGCGGACAAGTATCAGAGTATTACTGAATATGACGTCACTTTCTAGCGTCTCATCAGCGTCTACAAGGCTTGCACTTGTCCACTTGTATAGACAGGAGTCATTGGTGTATCAGACCTAAGCTGCTTCTAGTGTCATAATTAGAAGTAGTTTGGGTTGCCTTAACCTTTAAATGAAACGAAACAAAATCCGTTGGTAAAATAACAATTTTTGCCATTTCATGTGTATATTTTGGGGAAAAATATCTCCTTATCGGACAGTGTAGATCTAAGATCAAACTGCGCGTTCTGTGCAGTCTGATCTTGATCTAGACTGTCCGCAAAAGGTCCCTTAGTCGCAGCTTAAAGGTAAACTGATACTGTAAGTCTTTTTCGAGAAGTATCTAAAATCACCAAAGCATTCGAACAAAGATAAATCACCTTGTCGTGCGCCAAAGGACACGGTAAGGGCTGGAGGTAACGTCATGAAATTTTACATCAAAAATACGTATCCTTGAGATTGAATTTAAAGTTTTCTTAATGTATGTAAGATAGTTGGTTTATCTCTTTATTTCAGAATGTGCTGTCGGTGTTTCAAGAATGGAAAGAAAAATATGGAAATGTATATGGGTGAGTTTGAAGCTCGTCTGAACTCCTTTATCTACATGTACATGATTAAATTAAAGTTGCCCAATGTAACTGTTAATTATATTATGCTCAAACATAGTAAACTGAATCAGTTTTGGTTCTTTACCTTTGATATGAGTCATGCTCTGGCAAAAGAAGATTAAATGAATCTCAGTGTTGTATTATACCAAGCAAGACATCGCATAATTATGGATCCATACAATACATTTTGCCTACCAAACGACTGAATTTGGTGTTGACTGGTCCTCTGACATTCAGAAAATTTAAAGAATGCAACGAGTTTCGGCCCATGTCAACCTGCGCGGACTGCGCAGGCTGATATAGGTCGATACTTTTTTGTAGATGCATTAAGCCTCATTTTATGACTTGTATTATTTAAAAAATATAGTCATACTGTAAAATAACGTTTGAGTCAGGACAACCTCACGTTTCCGCCCATAGTGATTTTATACCAACCCATGCGTTTGTGGTATTTCCAGCATTGCTGCTGCTCACTACCAAACGTTTTAACTGAATGCATTATTTGCTTTAATGAACACTATTTTCAAGATTTAAATATTTTCAAAATATCTTAGATATTTTTTTCTAACGCTGCAAAATGCAATACAAAAGTCTTCTATTCCGTCGTTTCCGGTACAGGAAAACATGTGGTAAATATGAACGAACTTGGGGTCAGGTAAAAATAGAATATAGACCTCTATAAAGTGCCAAATTTAAACCTTCAAGACAAAAATAGCAAAGATACAATTTGCTAGATAGACGAATATATGAAAGTATGTTCAACTCAAACTGTTGTTTCGAATGGTTTTAAGCGTTATAAAAAAAAAACCAGGAAAAAAATCAAATTAACTGCGTGGTTTCTATCGCACATGAATTAACTGAGATTTTACTGCATTAAAAGTTCTTTTGAAACGCAGTGCGAGGAAGCTCTCTGCATGTACAGATTACTCCGATCCTTTTTAAAGGTCAAAAAATGTCATATCATCAGGACTCTGATACTTTTGAAGCATTTAACTCATGACCACATGCGGGCGATCGTTTGGGTTTTACAAAATTGTTTTTTTTTTTACAATATCGTAGCAAGAGGAGAAATTGCTCGTGACGAGCACTTTTATCTCGGCTTTTTCGAAGAAAGCGCAGAGATATTGTCGTAGCCCTCGCATCGTCGTCTGCGTCTACGTCGTCGACGTGCAAAAAACTTTTACATCTGAGCCATGCTCTGTGAAAATGGGGCTTAATGCATCTGCGAAAAGTATCGACCCAGGTCAGCCTGCGCAGTCCGCGCAGGCTGACCTGAGCCGAAACTTTTCGCTAGGGGTTAATTTTTTTGTATGTCCAAAGATCAGTCTACCCTATGATACATTCAGTTGGCTGTCCGTAGATTTCAGATTCCATCATTATTTTGCCATTAATTCATCTTCTTCATTTTCATACACCACAATCATAAGTATCAGTCATCAATATCAGCATTAATTTTGATGTTATTACTATCATTATTATTGTTATTCCACTCATTTTGAAGGCAACATTGTAAAAAAGACTTGAAATATGTCTTAATGTTTTAACCTTCACAAAATAAAGATATTATTATTATTATTATTATTATTATTATTATTGTTAGACATAATGGACTTTATGGATCCCTAGTAATGTGATGACTTGTTTGGTATCATGCATTACGGAGATGCATTAAGCACCCTTTTGCCAGAGCATAGCCCATTTATTTATATCTCTGTCATTACTGAAGACATTTACTTCAAACTTGGACTAGTTTTTAACTATCCACAGGCAAACCCATACATCAGGGACAGGTAACCCTAAACTATTTTTGACGCAATTATCCCCCTTTTTCGACCCATAATTTTCACTTAAAGCAACTGAAGCCGAGAGCTGGAAGCCGCATGCGGTGCTCTTGTTTTATTTGGTCTCGATATGTTAATTACCGATTTATACAAAGCCATGTGCTGCGTATGTGTCTAAATAGATATTGAACTATAATAGCATTTTTTTTTCTACTCTTTCGAAGACAAATTTAAGTGTTTGATTCACATCTATGTTGTAGTCTCCAGTTGCTTTTAATTTGCACATGGCTTTAACTTTGTGTTCTCGTAACAGACTAACCCTAAGGCTGCTAAACGCCAGTTGGGACGCTTTTGCGGACAGTGTAGATCAAGATCAGACTGCATAAAGTGTGCAGTCTGATCTTGGACCCAAACTGTCCGATACCGTATCTTTTTTTTCCGGTGAAATGAACGCAGTGTTTTTGGTTTTTACTATTTAGTGGAAATTTTCGTCTCATTTATTTAGCGGCTTAACTCTTTACCACCAGACAAAAATGTAGACATGTTTAAATTATAAAGCAACGACAATTTAACAATTTAATTGTGGCTCAAATGGTGGAATTTGTCTTTGATAAGTTAGAAAGCATTGTGGGAAAAAGGAGAAAATGCTGGTTACCAGCATTTTCTCCTTTTTCTCCACAATGCTTTAAAAAAACTTCATTATCAGGGTCGTTAAACACAGGATTGTGTGGTAAAAGGGTTAAGCCTATACACCACACAATCCTGACCTTTAACGACCCCTAGAAAGAAAGCCTTTGAAAACATTGTGGGAAAAGGAGAAAATGCTGGTAACCAACATTTTCTCCTTTTCCCACAATGTTTCTACCCTTCCCAAAACAAATTTTACTTTTTTTAGTCACATTCATTTTATCGTCTGAAAATGTTTTCATTTTGAACTAGTCTAATTTTTTTTCGTTTGGTAAAGAATTAAGGGTTAAACAATGATTCCTTACCTTTTTTTTCAGGTTTTATGAGGGCTTTCGACCTGGAGTTGTTATAAATGAACCAGACTTTGCAAAAGAAATCCTAGTAACAAGATTTGGATTGTTTCACAATCGTCCGGTAAGTCTGAATATCTACATAATAAAAAAGAATTTTTTTTTTTTTTTTGCGGGGGGGGGGGGGGGGGGGTGAAAGATCGAAATTTATTTCATCGAGTGAACATCATCAGTTATATTTTCACGAGTGGCGCAGTGGCACAAAACGTGCAATCTGATCTTAGTTGTACATTGTCCGATACGGAGATATTTTTCTCCAAGAAATAATTTTGAAACACATCATTCGGGAGTTTTACTATCTGCTTGACAGTTTCATGTAACTTATTTTGCTGGTTAAGAGTTAACATATTAACCCTTAACCAGCAAAATAGACCTAGTAAGGAGACCCCGATAACGTGTCGAAAAGAACTACTGGCACCTGGGTCCGTATTCATCAACTATTCCTGGTAACATTCATGATGTAAATCTAAAATTAACATTCTTACCTCGAAAGTAACGCAATTTCTGATTAGCTAAACCAACTGTTTTAGCCAGTCAGAAACTGTGTTTCTTCCTGTGTAAAGAACTAAATTAAGAATGGTTGATGAATACGTGACCAGGGTTCGTATGCACTAAAATGCTTAGGAACATTTTTAGCTCGGCTGTTTACAAAAAAAAACGTCGAGTTATTGTCGTAGCCCTGTCGTCTGCGTATGTGTCGTCGTGTAAAAATTTTGACATTGTATAATAATTATCTCGGTTATTCCTTAATATATTTGCTTCAAACTCAAACATATTGTACACTATTGAAAGGGAAACCCATACAACAGAGGAAGGTAACTATTAAGGTATTTTTGACACAACTATGCCCCTTTTTTGGCTTAAATTTTTTATTGAAAATCAAGCAACTGCAGCCGAGCGTTGGTACCGGCATGCGATGCTCTTGTCTTGTATAATTACAGATGTAGAAAATAACACAACTTCTGATTGGCTAAACCATTTGGTTTAGCCAGTCAGAAGTTGTGTTACTTTCAAATTTGGAAATTTTGTTGAGACTAAGACCAAGAATGTTTTTAAGAATGGTTAGTGAATATGGACCCTAGACTTAGGCTATCATGTGACATTTGTAATAATTCTTTTTAAGCAGGATTATCGCCCCTTTGCATACAAACCAGCAAAAGAGGTAGTAGTTACAAACAAGAATTTTGAATCATGGAAAAGGAATAGAGCGGTACTAGACATGGCGCTGAACCTAACCAAAGATATGAAACAGGTAAGTCAAAACTAAGATATTAAACTTATTAGGAGTTTTACTCTTTTTCGGCGTAACTAAATGTGCTGGCTTTTGACCTAATTTTGGGTACTGATAAAGAATGAATAGATGGCAATTTGCGATTGGTAAAAATTTTGCACATGTTTATTCGGCGGGCCCCTGCTGGCATATTTGGTCACGTATATATGAAACCACTATTAAGAAGCGTTGCTGCTGCTAATCAATACCCCGGAGCCTTGATTCATTCCATAGCAAAATAATATTGTAGAAAATGATTCTCCAATATTTTCCAATAATTATCTCTTTCGCCGTCTATCTTATTTAAAAATATTTCTTGTTTACGAAATTTATTGATTGATTGGATGGTGTTTTCCAACGCTTTCAACATTATTTCAGCAATATCAGGACAACAGCTCACATATTCATGAATTTCCTGGATTTACCAGTACTAGTCTAGGACTCTGAAATGTTTTGCCCAGGGACACTACCGCGAAAAACCTGGTGGATCCAGTGAGGCTCGAACCTAGAGCCTTCAGATCATGAGTCCTACACTTTACAACTGAGCCATGCAGGACTCAAACTCTTCACCAAAACGACAAAATTTTAGACTTGTCCAAACTGAAAGTATTTGAAGACGACAAAATAAGATGTGACTCAAGTAGACAGGTTTTTCTTGGTGGCCGGGTAGAAAACATTGTTTGAAAAGGAGAAAATGCATTTTCTCCTTTTCCCACAATGTTTCCAAAAGCCTTCTCTTTCAGGTTCCTTAAATATCGGGATTTTGTCATAAAGTGTTAACTCTTTTTTACCATATTTTACTCTTTGTTACCAGCATTTTCTCCTTTTCCCAAGGGCTGTGTTTCCAAAAACCTTCCTCCCTGGGGTCGTTAAAACTGGAGATTGTGTGGTAAAGGGTTAAGTCTATTCCTTATTCATAGCATTATCAGACAACACAGAAAATGTGTCTGAGAATACAAGATTCGTCATTGAAAGGACAGAAAACATTGTGTATATATAAATCATGCTGACTTTTCAGTTCTTTTTCCGGAGGGTTGTAGATACACGGGATCTTCTGTTATGATTTCAGAGTTGTTAAAGCACGTAACTTCCATTTAGATATATATCTGTACATGCTTTCAGCCAGTTTTTAACCCATTTCATCTTTATTTTATGAAATTATAATCATTTTTGCATCTTCATGCTAAATATTGCCCCAGATGACTGCAAGGTTGCACACAATACGACGGATAGAAAATGCATTTCATTTTTTTTTTTTTTTTTTGCAACCTTCAAAGAAATCACTGTTGTTGTTTCCGGTTTTAATTGCTGACGATTCCCTTGGGTTTCTCTATCCCTTATACCATATAATATTGGTAACTGATCTATGCTAACACTACTGACCAAATTCTGAGCCATTCTACACACTTTCAAGTTTTACATATTTTTTTTTTTTCCCTCTGGCTGTAAGGATGTATCTTTAAACATCCTGAACAAAAACTTTGTTTCTGTTAGTCATGTCCTTTGAAAAATGACCACGGTTCTCTCAGAGTCCATAATGTATTTTACAGGTTATGCAAAAACTCCAAGAATCATCCAAAAAGTTGATGCAGAGGTTTGAGGCTAGTAGACAATCTGCAGAGGAAGAAATTGACATTACTGAGTAAGTTACTTGTATTTTTAATAATGTTGATTTTCTCTTATTGTATCTGTTTCTGTAGATGTTTGTTATTATAAATGAAGAAGAAGAAGAAGAAAGATACAGTAAATAGAGGATTTTTTTTTTTTTTTTTTTGTGAAACATCGAAATTTATTTCATCGAGTGAACATCATCGGCAAAATTTTCACTCTCGGCGCAGTCATGAGTGAAAATATTACCGCCTAATGTTCATGACATGAAATTAATTTCGATTTTTTACCAAAAAAAAATATTCTATTTATTTCATGCTTCTAACCCCTTTTTCGTTGGAACTTGCGAAGTTCAGGGGTGGGGCCTCGGTATTTCCGTACCAGTGAGTTTATCAATCGGTAAATTCACTGGTCGAACGGTGAAATTATCAAACCATAATCCAGCATTAATTCCCGATAAACTACAGAAAAGCATGAAATAAAAGTGCCGAACTGTAACGTTTTAATCTGTTCTTAGACCATGCAACAATAGTGAAAAAAATATATATTTGACTGATTGGTTCTGACCACTAAGAGCCCCCAAACACTTTTTAACAATGTTCTCTGTTGAGCCTGATATCACAAATTTATGAAATTGAAATGTGACTTTTCTTCAACTTACAAAGATTTGAAATGTGAAGATGATGGTTATTGCGATACTAATGGCGATGACGACGAATACGATGGTGATGATATGGAAAATTGAAAAGTTCTAGGTTTGTGAGAAGAATGGAGAATCAAAATTGTAGACTGATAGTAATAAGACAACTCAACATGGGAGCCACGTAGCCTCATGGAGTGAGGGCCATTCCTCAATTATTTCCCTTGATTCCTCTCCAGTACTACATCGGTCCTGATGAGGGGCTTACTTGGTTTTTATCCTTGATTTTCTTGTACTACACAGCTATGTTCTTGAGATAATATCTCAGCTAAATCTAGTTAGATTGTTTTACAAATCGATATATACGTGGTCTCTGATGATTGGGAACAGAATTTGATTGGAATTACATGGGGACCTTACACATATATTACGAACCATATCATATTTATCTCAACATCCCCGTTGGAATTAAGGATAAAAACAGGGGAATACAGGTAAAAGGGCCAATCTGTTATTTGGTACCTGTAGCCTTTATCTGGCAGGGGAGACAATTTGACTTACAGGAATGCCCCCATTGAAATATCATTGTAGGACCATACATCTTTGTGAATTTGAAATATTACGGACGAGTCAATATTCATTGAGTGATGAAAGTGTCATTTTATTTGTACGGAATCGAATTATTTTTCTTGTAGCCAAAAACTGTTGAAATTGTATAACGCTGTAGCAAAACGGGGACTTAATGTATGATACAGAGCAAGTCATCACATAATCATAGATCCATAAAATCCATTTTGTTTAACAACCGACTGAATCATGAGATAGACTGGTCCTGAGACATAGAGAAAAATTACCAAAAGCAAAACGTTTCGGCCCAGGTCAGCCTGCGCGGACTGCGCAGGCTGACCTGGTCGATACTTTTTGCAGATGTATTCAACCGCCTTTTCACAAAGCATGGCTCATTATATTGATACCACGCACTTTTTGGGGGAATGTAACTGTCGTATACTTTATGATCAATGCTTTGTTCATTCCAGACCAACGCGCCTGCACGGGATTGAAGTATTTATGCGACTGTTATTCAATTTCGACCAAGATGAGATGAATGAACATTTCAACACTATAGATGACTATACGAAACAATGCAGTCACTCGGCTAGTACAGAAAACGAGGTCGCAGGCCTAGCGCGTATGTACACTCTTTGACATGCATGTTGTCTTTACTATATATGACAAAAGATTTAACTTGTACATTTTGAAAGCATCTGCAAGCGACAAACTGAATATGACTCTTGAATTTTGGTAACGAACATTTCCATCTGTACCTATGGTACTTTCAAAAGTCTTCTTCTTTAGGGTCGTAAAATATAGGTTTGTCCGGTAAAGATATGTACTGCATATATAGATCTACATGACATAAGTTGGCATTCAAGATGAAAGTACCTATGGTACTTTCAAAAGTCTTCTTCTTTAGGGTCGTAAAATATAGGTTTGTCCAGTAAAGATATGTACTGCATATATAGATCTACATGACATAAGTTGGCATTCAAGATGAAAGTACCTATGGTACTTTCAAAAGTCTTCTTCTTTAGGGTCGTAAAATATAGGTTTGTCCAGTAAAGATATGTACTGCATATATAGATCTACATGACATAAGTTGGCATTCAAGATGAGAGTACCTATGGTACTTTCAAAAGTCTTCTTCTTTAGGGTCGTAAAATATAGGTTTGTCCGGTAAAGATATGTACTGCATATATATAGATCTATATGACATAAGTTGGCATTCGAGATGAAATTGTTTTAACGAGTCTACATACTGTTATTAAGCGAGCCTCTGGCTAGCTAAATGACATTTCGCATAGACGAGATAAATAAAGAGTTTTATCACTTAACTTCCCTTGTTTTCAGCGTAGTATAGATCTACCTATTACGAATTTTCTTATCTTATAGAAGTTTGATATCGCAATTGTGTGACGTAACTTTTGACGTCATTTTGTAGGTGTTTTGTTTAGAAGTGAATTTTTTCATGGATTACCGCGTATGCATCTATAGCTAGCTTTGCATCTACTGATTTATAATTTGTGAAATATCGTTATGTGATTAAAAAAAAAAATGTCATTCGTTGGTTTTTGAGATAAAATTTTATCAAACTAGTCAAGAAGAAAATGTTATTAAGCTTGCCAAAGGCTCGCTTAATAACATTTTCCTAGACTCGTTTAATAAAATTTCATCTCAAACGCCAACTGATGTCATATCCTATACATCTCAAAAACCAATGAATGTCAGATTCTTTTTATCTCATAATAGGTATCGGAAAAACTAGAGGTCAGAATCTGCAAAACCATGGATGAACACATGGGAATTTCAATGAATAATACGGGACTCCCGTCACTGAAAGTATTATAAAATAACTTCACATATTGAGGTCAAATGACTTCACATATGACGTCGCATCGTAATCTTTGTCACAAACGTGTGTAAAATGATAAAATCCATAATGAAGGTAGATCTATTACATAGAACGTTTGGAAGGTTATAAATATGAAAAAAAAAAAAAACTCTAATCTCACAATAATGACAACGATTTGGCCCTAAATCTAAAAAGAATTTCAGATGACTTAAAAAAGTGATCTTCATATATTTCGCAATTTTTAGCCCGTCTGGGTCGGTATTCACCAACCATTCTTAAGAATATTCTTAGTTTTATTCTTCAAGATTTTGAAAATTTGAAAGTAACACAACTTCTGATTGGCTAAACCGAATGGTTTAGCCTATCAGAAGCCGTGTTACTTTCAAATGTAGAAACTTAGAGAATAAGACTAAGAACGTTCTTGAAAATGGTTGGTGAATACGAACCCTGTTTTCAAAGAAAACGAAGAGCTATTGTCTCAGTCTTGGCGTGGTCGTTGTTCAAAAACTTCGACATTTTATAATCTCTCCGTCCTTACTGAAGATATATACTTCAAAATTAGACTACTTGTCAAGTTTCAAAACGGGTACCAATACAGCAGGGGCAGGTAACTATCCAAATATATATTGACACATTTATGTCCCCTTTTCAACTTAGAATTTTCAAAAACTTTCATATTCTATAATCTCTCTATCACTACTGAAGATATTTACTTCAAAATGGGACTACTTGTTAACTTTAAAAAAGCGAACCCATAAAACACGGACGGGTAACCATCAAAATGTAGACATTGACACAGTTATGTCCCCTTTTCGACGTATAATCGTCGCTAAAAGCAACCGCAGCAGAGCGTTGGCACTCGCATGTTTTGCTCTTATTCTAAACTTTGTCAAGTTTACTGTCTTTGTAATACTAGTAATCCGCCAGTAACTTTGTAATTTGTTCGAAATCTTTGTAGGTCTATTTCCGTCACTCGTTCCGATTCTTATACTAGCAGACGGCGCACATCGAAGCAGCCACAAAAGAGTTCTACAGCTGTTTAAGTCCTATTTCCGGAGGAAGGTCAATGACCAGGTAAGTTTTGTTACGTTAATGTGTCTTTTTATGCAAAGCAGATATCATACAGTGAAGTGTATAAGACTGGCTTATTGACTATATGGTATTTCATGTGGTCTTTAACATTATTTCAGTTATATCGCGGCGGCCAGAGCACCTATCCATGCTTTCCTCGAGTTTCTTTTACAAGTACTCTGCAGAATATTCTTTCCACGCCACTGGCTGCTTTCCCACATAACTGTCGTCGAAACAATGATCAGCGGTGAGAGAGGAATTAATCCTGTCGCAATGACTATCATCAATCCTCTAAGAGAAATCTGCCGAGCTGGGGGACTCGAACCAGTGACCCCATGGTCTCAAGTCCTGTACGCTACCCACTGCGCTACCGAGGGGCTCGGCACACAGTGTTTAAGAAATATATGAACGTATACGGAGCTGAGGTTAACGTGTTTCTGTAAAACTGTTGCTGGTAGTATTCACCCACCTGCATTCAACGCTAAATAATCCCGACTTTGAACGACCCTGGAAAACAAAGAATGTTTTAAACCATGGTAGAGATTTAGCCCGTGGGTTAGCAAATCATCAAAAGAAAATATACAGTTATGGAATAATACAACTATGGAACATAATTCCCGTTTGTAGAAATATCTCTGAACTCTATTCTTTCACCAGGAGTTTAACTAAATATTAAAAGATTTCTCCCATTTTTGACTGGCATATTTGCTGCATGAGTAAAAAAAAAAGTTCTTCATTCACCTTTCTGAGTTTATTCAGTGAGCCATGTTCTGTGAATAGGAGGTTTATCGCATCTGCGAAAAGTATCGACCCTGCGCAGTCCGTGCAAGCTGACCTGGGCCGAAACTATTGGTCAATTTCCTGTATATCCAAGGACCAATCTACCTCATGATTCAGTCGGTTATCAAAAAAGTGGCTATTATGGACCCATATTTTTGTGATGGCTTGATTGGTACGATGCATCACGTAGATGCATTTAGCCCCGATTTGCTAAACCATTGTTCAAATTCTTTTAACCCTTAACCTGCGAAATAAGTGAAATAAAACTTTCAAGCCCATACTAAAAACTCAAATTTTGCTATTTCAAAGGTATTCTTCAGGAAAGAAATATCTCATTATCGTTCTGTGCAGTCTGATCTTTATCTACACTGGCCGCAAAAGACCCTTGAGTCGCGCTAAGCAGTCTAAGAGTTAAATTAATTTTTTACAGAATTGAACGAAATACGTTTAATTCAAAATTTTTCTTTAGGGATTTGATGAACTCATATACTGAAGATTCATAATTCCATGAAATTTAATTTCATTAGCCCTAATCTTTAATTTTAGAATTATTTTTCATTTATGTTCTTTACTTTCTGAACGATTTCTTTTTATGTTTAGAACAACAATAAAATGAAGCCGGAAGATGACGCCACCATTTTCTCCAAACTGTTAACGGCGAAAATGCGTACACGTGACATAGATGGCAGTTTGACGCGGCGCCCTCTAGTGGACGACGAGATTCTCTCACATGCCTTTGTACTTTTGACTGAAGCTTTTAAAACCACTACATCTATGCTACAGTTCCTTTTATATGAACTTGCACGTAATCCGGAGTGCCAAGAACGATTGTATGAGGAGATTATAGATGTTTGTGGCCAAGTAAGTATCCTACATATATCTCAAAGCCAACTCATATTAGATCCTTTGTATCGGTTTTCTTATCAGTTTCTTTATTTGTTAATTACACTGTGTAGATGTTTGTCTAGTACAATTTTCAAGTCAAATGGTTGCATTTAACATTTAGGTGAAATATCTTTTCTCGTAAATCTTTTTCAAGCAGTATTTTACTGATGCTTCTCAAAATATATGTGAAAAAATGATTAATACATCGGCAAAAAGTATCGACCCAGGTCAGTCTGCGCAGTCCTTGGTTTAAACGTTTTACTATTGGTGAATTTTCTGCGTGTCAAAGGACCATTCTACCTCATGATTCTACCTGATTTAGACAGAGTGGATCTATAATTATGCGATGACTTGCTCGGTATAATACGGAAATGTCTTAAGCCCCGTTATGCGGAGCTCCGCTCATATTTTTATGACCTTTTTTTTCAGGGTGAATCTTTCAATCACCATGACTTAAAAGGACTAAATTATTTTGATATGGTATTCAATGAGTGCTATAGATTTCACCCCATAGCACCTGGGTAAGAATAATTCATCTGTCCGTTCCTGTTTTGTCTGTCTGTCTGCCTGCCCGTCCGTCCGTCCATATGTCTGCCCGTCAGTCTGTCCATACATCTGTCCGTATATCTGTCCGTATGCCTTTCTGTCTTTCCGTCTTCTGTGTATGTCTGTCTGCTCCAGTCTGTCAGTCTCTTTTTCCCTCACCGTATACTTAACCCTTATGCTGCTAATCGCGACCCACTGACCTTTTGCGACAGTGTAGATCAAGATCAGACTGCACAAAACGTGCAGTCTGATCTTTGATCTACACTGTCCGATAAGGAGATATATTTCCTCCAAATAATACCTCTGAAATAGGACAAATTGGGTTTATACTATTGGTTTGAAAGTTTCATTTCTTTTATTCAGCAGGATAGGAGTTAATCGCATTTTAACTATTAGTATGCAAGTATTCCCGATAAGAAGTTTTTGCTGAATAGATGTCCACCCTTAGACTTTTGGACTTTTCGAATTTCCAGGATCCATATTCACCAACAATTCTGAAGTTGGGTTACTTTCAAATCTAGAAAATTCTGGAGAATAAGACTAAGAATGTTCATAAGAATGTCTGGTGAATACAGACCCAGGGCACTTTTGGAAAGTCTGCTTTTCTGGAACCAAAGTCTTCTAGTGTCTGCAATTAAACATGTTGCAAAATTAGTTTTATATAACATGATGAATAATGCAGGGCTGTTTTGGCCCTCATGTTTTATGTTCCTTACGATAAAAAAAAAAACTGACAAAGACAAAAAAGGAATCACATGGACTGAACTTAGAAGCTTAAATTCAAATCATCTGTCTTTCTTGAAAATAAATAATCGAGATTACAATAGGCGTGACTCAAAGACCTTTTGCAGACAGTTTACATCAAGTGTAGAACGTGCAGTCTGATCTTTGATCTACACTTGCCGATAAGGAGATATTTTGATCCCCCCCCCCCAAATACCTTTGAAATAGCACAATTTTTTTAGTTTTTACTATCGATTTGAAACTTTCGTTTCACTTATTTAAAAGTTAAAGGCCCAAGAGCGCCTAAATGTGTTAAAACGCATTTAAATTTAAATCATACCATGTAAAAGTATGGAAAATATTGTGAAGATGTCAATCTTTTATTGTGTAGTCAGTACAAGTGTAAGTCGCTGGCAGAAAAAATGAATTTCAAATTCAGGCAAAACGTAAACAAAATATAGAGTGACCTGGTAGCATTTAACCTAGTCTGAAATTAATTTCAGTACCAACGACTAAAACTTGGACCGACGGTACAATAACAGATTGTCATCTTCACAATAATTTCCATACTTTTAAATGGTATGATTTAAATTTAAATGCATTCTAACATCCGTTTTGTTTACTCTTGGCAGCTATTGTTATTTTAAGGGTTAAAACATTTGAAAGGAAATTGTTCTACTTGTCTCTTTAAGTATAACGCGAACAGTAACTACAGACTGCACGTTAAGAGGTTACAGGTTTGAAAAGGGAATGACAGTACGGATAATGACCAGCACGATGTACAGTGATGAAACTATATTCCCAGATCCAGAAAAATTTGATCCTGAAAGGTAAGGCACTGAATTAGATATACGCGTAACATCAAGTATTGAAGCAAAGTAAAGGGGGTTTGATGGATGTTCGTAAGGCACCACATGAAACAAGTCGTCACACAATATGGATTATTTTGTCTAAAAGGTAGCTGAGTAACAGGCAGAATGGTCCTTTGACATTACTAATAGCGTAAAGTTTTGACACAAGTCGGCCTGCACTGACTGCGCAGGCTGACTTGTATCGATGGTGTTTGCAGATGCATTAAACCCCTTTTTCACAGAGGTGAAATGTATGTATGGTTTGAGCCAATAACCAATGCAACGAAAAAAAAAATGACGATTTGTCTAGCCGGAAGATGAATAGAAAAGTATTTAAATGAAAGAGCGTTTTGATCGGTTTAAGTACAGTTGTTAGCAGGTTTTAAGAACGGTTACACCTGTACGGTTTTTAGCTGGTTTTAAATACAATTCTAGCCGATTTTAAATATGATTTAAGTCGGTTGTGATATGTTCGTTTGATTCTATAGATAGTAATGAATGATAACAGGTATTTACTGCTGTAGTATAACAGTATTGCTGTTATGCAATGGAAACAACTCAAATATTTATTTGTTCGCGGTAGTTTCACTAGCACTGCTCCTAGGCTGTGGACTGCCTTGCTCAAGGACACAAACACTGATACGGCCAAGATTCGCTGAATTGCAAATCCAACACATTGATTCCTGAACCAAGGTCTACCCATTTGACTCTTATCAGACTACAAAATTTTAGCTATGTGCATATTGAAATAATTTTCAGGGGAAAATTATTTGTTGCTCAGGGGATAGTTATTTTCTTCATTACGGTAGAAGATACCATAAGAAAAGAAGAAGAAAATGTTTGTTACCAGCATTTTCTCTTTTCCTTTAATGTTTTTAAAAACTGTCTTCCTTGGGGGTCGTAAAAACACGGGGTCGTTCGATAAAGGATTAATGAATTAGGGCTGAAAACAAAAAGGAAAGAATGGGAGAGAGAGTCAAAATGAGAAGGACAGTAAGAGGAAATAAGGGTGAAGAAAAGACAAAGAAAAGAGGAAGGACGTAAACGAGATGAGATTGTACGTGAGGTCGAGGGGAAAGAAAGAGAAAGGAATAAGGAAAATTTGTTCGCTGCAAGTAATGCAAGCTTTTCTTTTCAGTCATTTTTGAATATGGACCTGTTTTCTTTGATTACAGATTTTCCACAGAGAACCGAAGTACACGTAATCCATTTACATTCCTACCGTTTGGTATCGGACCACGAATGTGTAATGGAGTTAAACTAACCACCCTCATCCTTAAATCAACCATTGTTGCAATACTCAGAAGCTATAAGCTCCAAGTCGGTCCGCATACACAGGTATGTATCAATCGCAATATTTTAGTCATGACTTCTTTCTGCATGTTTGAGAATTCTTTCTGTAACCTGTATAGAATATTATTAGTTGAATTAAATGCTGATCTAGGCAGAGAGGATGGAACTGTTATCTAGACCGGGTTTTCTGTTTTAGTTTTACTTATGTAACAGTTCTATTAAATAACCTCCATGGGCAAGGATTGAACCCAAGACCACTAGGTCCTAAGGTGAGTGGTCTTACCACGTCGAAACAAAAGCTAGCTCTAAAGCAAGGTAAGTGTCCCTTTACACAAACACAAGCTATACAATTATATCTATAACTGGGATAGACCAGTATACTACATAGCTTTATAACAAGGCAGTACAAGTGTTCACTTATACAAACACAGGCTATACATTTATATCTATCTGTAGGATAGACCAGTATATTGCATAGCTTATAGCAAGGCAGTATAAGTGTTCCTTACACAAACACAAGCTATACATTTATATCTATAACTGGGATAGACCAGTATATCACATAGCTTTATAACAAGGCAGTATAAGTGTTCACTTATACAAACACATGCTATACATTTATATCTATAACTGGGACAGATCAATATACTACATGTATAGCTCTGTAGCAAGGCAGTATCAGTGTCCCCCTTATACAAACACAGGCTATACATTTATATCTGTCTGTGGGAGAGACCATTTATACTACACTTACATGTAGGACTTAAAGAAATGTAGTTAAAAGTAGTCTTCACCCGAACCACGTACTGTCCTAGACTAATGCTAAAACGTCAGATGGTCTCATTCATGAAAATTTCCACATGTACCTACACGCCTGTTTTTACGTGATTGTGAATTACCATTCGCGACAAACAATAATACGATATATAGAGCCTGACATTCGCTAGCTTTTGAGATAATTTTAATCAACTCGTCTTCTAAAATTTTATTTAAGCTATCGAGGAAAAAAATCATTAGGCTTCCGTAAGGCTCACCTAATGTCGTTCTCTAGACTAGGTTGGTCCATGTGTTAGTCGCTGGCAGAAAAATGAATTTTCAAATCAGGTAAGAAGTAAACCAAAACTAAAGCGACCTGGTAACTTTTCACCTAGATTTAGATTTCCATTTTTCTGCCAGTGACTAACACATGGACCGACCATACAATAACAGATTGTCATCTACACACTAATTTACATACTTTAAAATGGTATGCTTTAAATTCAAATACATTTTAACACCAGAATTGTTTACTTTTGGCAGCTATAGGGCCTTTAATTACATACATTTTCTTTTTCTTTCCATTGCAGATACCACTTGAATATGCTTTCAGACCAAGTTTGTGTCCAGCAAACAGTGTACACATTGTTATGACAAAGAGAAAATGATTAAGATAACATTTTCTAAATCAAAAATAACTAGTGACACTATTCTCCGTATGAACATTTTTTTAATTTATTTTATCACTTTCTCTTTTTTTTAACGTGTTAACCCATTACCAAACAATCCCATGTTTTAACAACCCTGAAGAAGGCTCTTGAAAAAAACGTTGCAGGGAAAGGTGTAAATGCTGCTGACCTGAATTTTCTTCTCTTCCAGCGATGTTGTTTGCTTTTTAAAAAGCGAATTCCGTCATTTAAACTAGGTTTAAATTGTCATCTGCCAAAGCTTTCAACAGGGAAGAGTCAAAAGTGTGTGGCTTGACGAAAAGTTTGTGCCCATCTCAAGCATGTGTAAAAGAAGAAAAATGTGACTGAGCCATGCTCTGTGAAAAGGGAGCCCAATGAATCTCCAAAATGCATTATATGGCCCGCAACATACGAAATGAGACCTTGGGACATTCGCGTAAAGTGTCGTCTCGGATTAGCCTGCGCAGTCCGCGCAGGCTAATCCGAGACGGCACTTTACGACTACCGAAGATTTTTTCATACAGTGTACTTTCGTGAAACAGAAAATCGCACAAAAGCGGGAAGTGTGTCTCGGATTAGTCACAGACAGCACAGGCTGATCTGGCACTACACACTTTTACGTGTATGTCCGAAGGCCCTTTTTTGTGTGTTGCAAGCCATATCTCCGTGATGCATTATACCAAGCAAGACACCACAGTATTATAGATCGCTAAGATACGTTTTGTTTGTCAGTCGATTGGATCACGTGGTTGAATGGTCCATGGACATGCAGAAACTTTACCAAAAGCAAAAAGTTTCGGCCCATGTCAGCCTGCGCGGACTGCGCAGGCTGACATGGGCCGATACTTTTTGCAGATGCATTCAGCCCCCCTTTTCACAGAACAGGGTTCATTTGTAAATATTCAAACGTGCGTCAGATCCTATGTTTTTGACACATTTTTTATTTTGAATGCCAGTGGTAACGAAGGAACAAGTGCATGTAGTGTCGTTTCAAAATTTGTCATACAGTATGAAACAATGTAGATTTAGAAGCAGACTGCCGACTGATTCTTGATCTACACTGGTCGAAAAAATGAGACAAGTTTCCCTTGCTAATGGGTAAAGTATGTACATTAACAAAAATATGTTGTTCAGAAATTAATTAATTTAGGTTCATGACTTGCTGATGTGAAGATTTCTGAGATACCATGTTTAGATTTACTTTTTGTGAAGCAACAATGATTTCAGATTTGTCAAAATGAAAATTATTTGCAGACGACATAATAAATGTGGCTCAAAATCTCAAAATAAGAGAGTTGTCTGTTAAAGGTTGGTAAACGTTGTGGGAAAAGAAGAAAATGCTGGTTACCCACATTTTCTCCATTTCCCACAATTTTTTTCCAAAGGGCGTCTGCTTGAGGGTAGTGTAAACAAGGGACTTTTTGGTAAAGTGTATAAAAGTTTGTACATTTCATTTATTTCCATTTTTTTTTTTTTATTTTGTGGTTATCATATTGCATATTTATCAATTCGAACAATTACGGTGTTGCGTGATATCTCCTTTTTTTTAACTGAAAGGAGAAACGCTATATCTGAAAAAAAAAATCTTGTATGAGTTTTGAAAAAAAAAAACATTTTTTTTTTGTTTTTCATGCAGTATTATACGTAAAGTGCCGGCACTATTTTGTAATTTAGGTGTGTTTTTTAACCCTTTACCACACATTTCCGAGATTTAACGATACTAAGGAAGAAGTCTCTTGAAAAAAAATGTGAGAAAAGGAGAAAATGCTGGTGACCAGCATTTTCTCCTTTTCCCACTATGTTTTCTATCCTATCAAATACAAATCTCATCATTTGTGCCATGTTTAATTTGTCGTCTGCAAGTGCTTTCAAATAGGGCTAGTCCAAAATTTCGTCGTTTGGTCAAGAGTAATAGATAGATCTGTACTCGTTTTCAGCCAGTTTTTAACCCATTTTATCTTTATTTAAAAAAACTATAATAATTCTTGTATCTCCATGCCAAATGTTGCCCCTGGCGGTTGCAATGTTGCATAGATTAGGACGGATAGAAAATGCATTTCATTTTCTGGAGGCCTTCTAAGAAATCATTGTTGTGACATTTCCGGTTTTAAATCCAAGATTTCTGCAATATGTATTTATCCCTTACACCGTATATTTCGGTGTTTTTCTATGTTTACACAGCTGACTATTTCTGTACCATTCTACAGTCTATCATTTTTTTATTTTTTTTTTCTCTCTGGCTGTAAGGATGTATCTTTAACTCGCTATGTCCGTAGACATGTAAACTCAAATGTAGTAGTTGGCTGACGCAAGGGGTACTAATGTCCCCTGAAATTCGCACACGAATAAAGTTTTACACTTACCCCTTTACCACACCATCCGGTCTTTTAACGACAGTGAGGAAAAACACATTTGAAAGCATTGTGGGAAAAGGAAAAAATGCTGGTAACCAACATTTTCTTATTTTCCCACAAAGTTTTCTAACCTTAGACATATACATTTCAAATTCTCAGTCACGTTTATTTTGTCATCTGCAAAAAAAAATGTTCAATTTGAACATGCCTAAACCCTTAGGCTGCTAAGCGAGACTCAGTTCTCGAACGTGCAGTCTGATCTTGATCTACACTGTCCGATACGCTGAGTATTTGTCCAGTTACAAGCACTTTGTAATCGCAATGTTTCGGTCTATACTGGCTGGAAATCTTCATTCTGTTTATTTAGCAGTTTAAGGGTTAAATGTTGTCATTTGGTAAAGAGTGAACTGGTATATCCGGTTGCGTGTATTTTACATTTTGAGCCATGCCCTTTGTAAAGGGGGCTTAATGCATCTGCGAAAACTATCGACCCAGGTCAGCCTGCGCGGACTGCGCAGGCTGACCTGGGCCGAAACTTTTCGCAGTTGGTCGATTTTCAGCAAGTCCAAGGACCAGTCTACCCCCATGATTCAGTAGGTGTTTCAAAAAAAAAAATGGCTATTATGGGTAAGTAATTATGTAATGGCTTGCTTGGTGTCATGCATCACGGAGATGCATTAAGCCCCCTTTTGTCAGAGCATGGCTCATTTCTTTTAAAACTGATACTTGTAGTCTTCGACTATTATCCGTTGGATATATTTAGAAAAACAAAAAGAGTTACATTTTAAGTAGTATGTACAGAGGCCTTTTTACTCCCTTTATGGAAAGTTCTATTGATTTCACTGACATCGTCATTTCTAGTATGACGTACTGTTTTTGTTTATTTATTTCTTTTTACATGTTATAATAAATTACGTATCTTAATTAAAAAGATGCATTTTAAGCCAAATAACCCAGTTCCCAAACTTTGCATGCATGGCACGTTTTGACTGTTTACCAGACAAAAAAAAAATAAAATTAGGGATTTGTCCAAAATGAAACTTTTGCAGATGACTAAACAAACGTGACTCAATAAATGAAATTTGAGTCATGCTCTGTGAAACGGGAGCTTAATGCATCTGCAATAGGTATCGACCCATGTCAGCCTGCTTTTAGTAAGTTTTCTGCAGGTAAAAGGACGAGTCTACCACATGATCCAGTCGAGTGATAACAAAAATGGATTTCATGGGTACATAATACCGTGATGACTTAATTGGTATCATGGATCACAGACATGCATTAGAGCCCCTTTTGCCAGAGCATGGCTCGCTGATATATGATAGGTTTGAAACAGTCCAGAGAAAGTCAGAAAATGCGGGTTAACAGCATTTTCTCCTATTCTCACAATGTTTTCAAAAACCTTCTTCCTCAGGGTCGTTAGATATTAGGATTGTGTGGTAAAGGGTTAAACAGTTGTTTTTTTTTGAAAAACAAGTGAGTATTTGCAAGTGTTGAAATCATACTGTCTATTGGGAAAGTATCAAAAGTCTACGAGTTTTTGAGCTCGAATTCACATTTTAGTCCATTTAGTATCATGGGTAAATACAGTATCTACTTCGGACTGCATAGATTAAGATCAGACTGCACAGAACGTGCAGTCTGATCTTTGATCTATACCGTCCGCTTGTTTTGTCAAGCCCATAAGACAAAAAATTCTGTGGATCGTTCAAACACGAGTCAATGATAAACTACACTTTTACAAAGTTATTTACCCTTTGGCTGCTAAGCGTGACTCAAGGACCTTTTGCGGACAGTGTAAATCAAGATCAGACTGCACAAAATGTGCAGTCTAATCTTGAATCTGCACTGTCCGATATAGAGATATTTTTTCCTAACAGTGAGTTTGAAAGAGCATCATTCGGGTTTTTACTACCGATTTGAAAATTCCCTTTTACTTATATAGCAGTATGAGGATTATTAGGGTATCATTTAATTTGTGTGTGTGTGTGGGGGGGGGGGGGGGGGGGGGGGTTGTATATGTTTTCAGTTTGGAACAGTCTAGAATATGGAATGGACTCGTTGTACTTTAATGAAATGCAGTCATTTTTCATGATGACATTTGTGAATAGAGTTCTAGAGATAAAGAATAAATTAACCTTTGTAATACTTGTATTACAAAATTTACGACTTATTTATACGGATCCAAATATAATAATGCAACAGTATGTACGGAACGCCTACCTTTATTGGCTAAAACAATTATGTAAATGTTATTTATAACGGTATGAATACTAAGGAAAAGAGATTTATAAAATCCATTTTTTTTTTGTTGTTGTAAGTTATTTTAAAAAAATAAAAGGTCTTTCTTAAAATAGACTTTGGTTTTGTACTTTATATCTTTACCGCGATATGCCTCTTCCCGTGTCTTTACTTAGGTCTGCATTTATCTGCTCTTCTTAATACTGTTCTTAGAGTTATTCTCCAGAATGACCTAAATAAACAAAAAACGCAATTCTTGATTGGCTAAACTTAATGGTTTTACCAATAAGAAATTGTGTTGCTTTCAAAATCAAGATTAAGACTAAGAACTCGAACTCTCTCTCTCTCTCTCTCTCTCTCTCTCTCATGTCCAAAGTTCCCTTTTCAGTTCTCCATCTTGTTCTTCCCCCGGCCTGTTGTCTGCAACTGGCTCCACTTATCTCTGTACAAGGGCGCCATACTGCCTTCCAACGCCATTATTTCGACATATAAATGCTTATCCAAAGATCCAAAGACAGTAGTACGATATAAAGGCTGTATGCCTCCATCATCCTGGGTCCGTATTCACCAACCATTCTTAAAAACGTTCTTTGTCTTAGTCTCCAAGATTTTCCAAGTTAGAAAGTGACACAACTTCTGATTGGCTAAACCATTTGGTTTAGCCAATCACAAGGTTTTTTACTTTCAAATTTGGAAAAAAAATCTGAAGAATAAGACTAAGAATGTTCTTAAGAATGGTTGGTGAATACGACCCTGGTGTCCTTTGCAAAGACAGCATCTTTCTTGTGTCCTCCGCAAAAAGAGTAGAACAATAATTATCAAGGCAGCATCGCCCTGATATCCTTTGCAAAGAGAGTAGTACGATATCAGTGCTACATCGTCCTGATGTTCTTTGCCAGCAGTCTAGAACGACATTAAGGTTGCATTGTCCTGATGTCCTTTGCAAAGTTAAAAGAACGATATCAAACCTGGATCGTCCTGATGTCCTTCTTAAAGAGACAAGAGCAATAGTAAGGCTGTATGCCTGCATCGCCCTGATATCCTTTGCAAATTTTGTAAATAGCGATAAGCAACATTTAGGCTGCACTGTCATGGTGTCTTTAGAAAAGAGAGTAGAAACAATTTAAGCCTACATCGTCCTGTTGTCTTTTGCAAAGAAAGTAGAGCAATATTAAGGTTGTATGCGCATATCTTCCTGATGTCCTTTGCGAAATGAGAGTATACAAGTATTGAGGCTGCATTGCCCTGTCGTCCGACGCAAAGAGTACAGAGCAATATAAAGACGGTATGCTTCATCGGCCTAATGTCCTTTTCAAAGAGACTAGAACAATATGAAGGCTGCATCGACCTTATGTCTTTTGGGAAGACATTAGAACAATATTAAGGCTGCATCGTCCTGACGTCTTTTGCATAGAGAGCAGACCAGTATGAAGGCTGCATGCCTGCATCATCCTGAATGTCCCTTTGCAAAGAGGGTTGAGCAAAATTCAGCGAGTATCGTCCATGGCACGTATTCACCAACCATTCTTAGTCTTATTCCCCAGAATTTTCCAAATTTGAAAGTAACGCAACATCTGACTGGCTAAACCAAATGGTTTAGCCAATCAGATGTTGTGTTACTGTCAAATTTGGAAAATCCTGGAGAATTAGACTAAGAACGTTCTAAAGAATGGCTGGTGAATACAGACTTTGGTGTCCTTTGAAAAGAGAGTAAAACAATATAAAGGCTGCATGCCTGTGTGATCCAATGTTAACCCTCATTCCCTTAACCCTTTACCAGAAAAAAAAAAAAAAAAAATAGACAGGTCTAAATTGAAAGCATTTGCAGATGACAAATTAAAGGTGACCCAAACGACATTTGTCCTTGATAGGATAGAAAACATCGTGGGAAAAGGAGGAAATGCTGGTTATTAACAGTTTCTCTTTTTCCCACAGTGTGTTTAGAAGCCTTCTTCCTCCGGGTCGTTAAAAGTCGTCTTTGTGTGGTAAAGGGTTAAAATGCTAAGTTAATGCAATGGATATCCTCAAACATGCACAAGTCAAGTATTTCTTCAAAAGTTAAAGGTTTTTTTTTTTCCCCAATAAGAATGTCGGAAAAATCCCGATGTGTAGTCCAAGATTCAGATTGCACGTTCTGCGCGGTCTGATTTTCATCCGCGTTAGTGACGTCATCCCGGTTCTGTACCATTAGGGTTTAGCTTTTCTGTACTTGATAGAATCATTAAATGGATCAGAAACCACAAGTTGGTTCCATCGGTTAGTTAAATATGTATGAATTTATTATTTGATCTCCTGACACACATATTTCTTTCTTCAAACCAATTTTACGACATTACACCGGACTTTCATATCAAATATTTAACGACAATCGAACCGTACACGACAGTGTCGTTGTCCACCAGATAGGTCAACGGGTTTCCAGTCCAAAGATCCTGGTTTTTGTCCGGTTTTTCAAATGAAATATCGGGTGACATTTGCCCACAAAACTGTTCATGTACGATTGTGACGTTTCTTTTTCGAGACCAGGTTGCGACAAAAATATATGAGCCATGTTCTGTGAAAAGGGGGTTAGTGTATCTGCAAAAAAGTATCGATTCAGGTCAGCCTGCGCAGTCCACGCAGGCTGACCTGAATCGAAACTCTTTGCTTTTGGTAAATCTTCCACATGTCAAAGGACCATTCTACCACATGATTCAACCAGCTGTTGGACAAAATAGATTTAAGAGACATTTTATAGATCCATAATTATATGATGCAAAGCCTGGTATAATGGACCACAGAGATACATTAAACCCCGTTTTGCCAGAGGGCAGCTTATATTAATATTTCCCTTCAATCTCCGGGCAAGAAAGAAAATAGAACGCGGTCACCTTTTCCCTGTTTACATCAAATGATAAGCGGAAGAATTTGGCTGCAGTAAATCCTGTCATTAGTGGCCACCTCTATCAAGCAAACAGCCTGTACTGACAACGTATGTTTTGAGTTCCCAGTAAAGACAATTATGTTGATGTATATACCTGTATTAAGCAAGCACCTGACTTTATAAAGAGCATTTTGAATGAACCTTAGATACAGAGGATATTTGGTTTTTTCTTCGGTGAAAGATCGAAGTTCATTTCATCCAGTGAACACCACCGGTAATATTTTCACGAGTGGCGCAGGCGCAAGTGAAAATATTACTGATGATGTTCACGAGATGAAATAAATTTCGATCTTTCACAGAAAAAAAAAACAAATATTTATTTATTTCATGCTTCAAGCCCCTATTTTGTTGGAACTTTCATCAAAATCCAGTACAGTTGTTTTCGTTAATTCCCCGAGGCGTACCCCCCTCACATAACAACGCATTAACAACGCATTAACAATATTACGTACAGCGTAAATTACATCATATTTCTCTCCAGTTGAATGGCACGCGCAAATTACCTAGATAACTAGTGCGCAGGAAATACTGTTTCCGCATTCGGAAGAGTTAGAAAATAACAGTGGGTCGATACTGTTTGCAGATACATTAAACCTTTTCAAAGAGGCTCAATTCTATTAAGACAAGGCTTTAGTTATGCTCCTTTAACAATTTTGAAAAAAAAAAAAAGTTTGATTGAATAAATGAACAGAAAGAAAGTGAGCCATGCTCTAGCAAGGGGCGGTTTAATGCATCTCCGTGATACATTATACCAAGCAAGTCTCACATAATTACTGACCTATAAAATCAATTTGTGTTTAACAACCGACTGAATCCTGGGGTAGAAAGGTCCTTGGGCATGCAGTAAATTTACCAGAATTGCAGTCTAATCTTCATCTACACTGTCCACAAAAGCGCCCCGAGTCGCGCTTAGCAACCTAAGGGGTAGATTTCTCAAGGAAAACAAAGATGTTAAAAATGACTCCAAATGCTCGCTTCATAGCATTTTTCTAGACTCTGTTGATATTTTGATCTCAACTGCAAACTTATGTCAGATCCTGCATGTATTTGCTGCTTTTTTTTTTTTGTTCACTGAAAAGGGAAAGCCGGCTTTTAAGACCGTCAGTGCTTTGATTCTATTACTCCGATGTCCCTCTGGGACAAAAATAGAATGCGGTGACGCGTAAATGATTTTGTACTTTTATGACTGATTGATTACCGTCAACCTTGCACTCTAACAATAATTCTCATGAATTATCAGATTTTTGGTCCAGAAACCCACTGACCTAATTAAAACTAGACATTCTCTTGGAGCGGTCCACTGTCGTTAATAATGTAATTGTCGCAAAATATGCGATACTATTTATGTGAAAAATCAAATGTAAAAATAGGCATAAAGCTGGCACTCGACGGTAGACCAGTGCATAATTCATGAATGATAATGGCCAGTCCCTTTACCTGTCGGTAACAAACAGGAGCTGTGGGTTCGATTCTTAAGATCAGTCGTACTGTTTTTAGAAGCTTTACAAAGGACTTTTAGACATAATCATTGTTTTCCGCAGCTCTACACTACACAGAAAAAAGAGGAAAACACACTTAATAGATAGGTGTTTAACAGTTAAGAAAATTTCTGAGCTTTTCCAGTCAGTACAACAAATAACGTATGGTTCTATTGGCCAAATATTTCATTTAAAGGGTTAGGAAAGAAGAAAAAAAAAAACGTTGTGGGAAAAGGAGAAATTGCTGGATAACATCATCTTCTCTTTTTCCCACGATGTTCACAAAAGTTTCCTTCCCTAGGAATATTAAAACATTGGAGTGTTTGGTAAAGGGTTAATCCATTGACAATACCTCCTTAGTCTATTACCAGCATTTTCTCCTTTTCCCACAGTTTTTTCAAAAGGCTTCTTTCTCAGGGTCGTTAAAAGTCGGGATTGTGTGGTAAAAGGTTAAGGACTCATGCCATAAGGATGAAGGTTGGAAAAAAAAAACATTTTGGGAAAAGGAGAAATTGCTGGTTACCAGCATTTCCTCCGCTTCCCACAATGTTTTTCTACACTTTAAAGGAAAAAAATCATCATTCGAGCCAAACTGAGTATCTTGTCTGCATTTTTTTTTCAATGTGAATGAGTGTTTATTTCTTTCGTCTAGTGAAGATTAAATAGCATTCATCCTAAGGCCATTTTGATTCAACGGTTTCCTACAGTTCTATGTTTCTCCAGTATGATGGCGTGAAATGGGCTCACAGAAATTACTGGAAATCCCTAGCGAAAAAAGCCAAACTCTAGAACACTGTGAAAGCTCGATTTTCCACGAATTTACCTCGTAAGGCAATATTTTAAACTGGTTTCTAAACAGGAGCCCAAGTAAAACACAATGGATGGATGGATTTAACCTAGTAACAAAGTAAACTTGTTCTTACTAAAACAACGCAACAATGCATGACTTCTTTTTTTCTAAAAATATCCTTCTAGACGGATAAAATTCTACCGAGTACCAAAAACGGGGACTGCGGTTCTCAAAGTGCTTTCAAAATTGATCAGCATAGCAGCACATTAAAATGGGAATACAACTTCGGAAAAATGTTCTGTGAAGTAGGTCACTTTCTTGTTTAACCTAGTGACACAGTTAACGTGTCATTCTAATACAAATTATGCCTTTTTTTCAACCATACCATGGGTAAATGTATGTTTTCGAGCGCTAAATATGTGGAATTATAGCCATAAAGTCGGAAGGAAGCGCCAATAGGACGCTAAAACTGTGCTTACATAAAAACAGGTGCCTGCTAAATACAGCAGAGTCATTCCCCGTGAAAAGGGGATTTAATAGATTAGATTAGATTAGATTTTATTAATTACTTATGCATACACATGCATTTCGTAATATACTCATATATAATACAAATTAAAGGTCACTACAAGTGTTGAAATAGATAATGAAATGACGTAACAAAAAAAAAAGAGAGAGAAAAACAGAAAAGAGAAAGGCATCAGGAAATAGAAGGTGGAGAATGAGCACTAACAGTTTCAGGTTCGAATCACAGTACAAGTATGATTATACATGTTCCTTGCAGGTGGCCATCGTAAGAGTTACTTCTGCATTTGTCAGACGGTCAAATACGTAAGCAACTCCATCGAACAGCCACATTATTAAAGTGTGGATTCTTTGGGTTAAACACTCAACCCAGTATTCTATAGATCTTTTCGGAAATAGACCTGTGAAACCATTGCGTGAAAAGCAGAAAAAGCCGGCGATAAACTGGCATTTTCCTCCATTCCCACAATGCACTCAAATCTTCTAGAGACCAGACTCGTAATCATAGACTTAGTAAGCTTACGTCTATAACTAATTTAAGCTTCGACGAGAAAAGACATTATCGTGTTGCAAAGACGCAACTTGGCTCATAAAAGCTACAGAATCCATAGAAAACAGAAAATACAGGTCTAATAAAATAAAGACTTAAAATTACATTGTAAGTCAACACATGGCTAACAAAGAGTACCCGAAAGAGAAACTCTCGACTTTTGAAACCACAGTTTGAAACCACTGTCTGAAGGGCAGAAGAGCCAGTCTGTAGCTGGCATTTTCTTCCCCTCAGACAGTGTTCACAGCCCTTTTAGAGATCAGACTCGTTATTAACGCCTTGATAAATTCCCGCCTTTCACAAACCGACACGGGAATAACACATCGCAATGCAAAGACTTGACTTGGCTTACAAAGAACTGCAGAGCCCTTAGTACTTACCATTGAATGGCTAGCGCAATAAAGATTTAACCCCTTACCAAACGACAAAATTTTGGATTAGACCGAATTGAAAGCATTTGCAGACGACAAAATAAACGTAACTCAAATGACGAGTTCTGCGTTTAAATGGGTAGAAAAAATTGCGGGAAAAGAACATGCTGGTTACCAGCACCATCTCCTTTTTTCCAAAATGTTTTCCAAAATGTTCTCCCTTAGGATCTTCAAAACCCGGGATTGTATGGTAAAGAGTTGAAGCGACATTATAAGTCCACACATAGGTTATTACAAAATAATTATATGAAAATAAACTTTTGAAATCATTGTGCAAAAACCGCCGGCAACAAACTGGCATTCTCACCCTTCTTAGAATGCTCCAAGTCCTTTCAAAGACCAGACCTATCATTTGTAAATATAATAAACTTTTATTTCCAATGACTGGTCTAGAATTTGACCGGATTATTTAATGATGAATGCGCTTTCAACATCAACATTATGTAATTGAACAGGAATAAAATAATGTGGCATGGCAAGGATTTTACCCCCAAACCACAAATCTGGGACCCTAATACATCTGCAAAATGTATCTACGCATGTCAGCCTGCTGTGAGGAGAGAATTTAATACATCTGCAAAAAGAATCGATCCAGGTCAGCCTGCCCAATTCGCGCAGGCTGACCTGAATCGAAACTTTTTGCTGTTGTAATTTGTTTTCGCACGTCAACGGGCCAGTCTAACTCATGATTCAGTCAGTTTTTAGACAAAATGGTTCCAATATTCTGTGACGACTTGCCGCATTACGAAGATGCATTATACCAACTTTTTGTCAGAGCACCGATCAGATATAGTCTAACATATTTGACCCATGCTCTGGCAAAAGGGGACTTGATGCGTCGCCGTGATGCATGGTACCAATCTTGCCATGACATACTTATAAATCCAAAATAGCCTCTTTTTTTAACAACCCACTTAATCATGAGGTAGACAGATCTTTGGACATGCAGAAAATTGACCAATATGGGAAAGATTCGGCCCAGGTCAGCCTGCGCGGACTGTGCAGGCTGACCTGGGCCGATACTTTTGGCAGATGCATTAAGTCCCCTTTTCACAGAGCATTGCCAACCGATATGGAGGAAGCATCCAAGGAACACTAAAACTGCTCTTGCTTAAAAGTGGTGCTTGCTTGATACAGCTGAGTCATGCTCTGTAAAAAAGGTTTAATGCATCTACAATAAGTTTCGACCCATGTCAGCCTGCAGACTGTCCTAGTTCATAATTCATTCAGCCTGTTTCTAGACAAAATGGTTTAAATATCATACGACGACTTACGAAGATGCATTTCACACGCTTTTGCCAACTCTATTATACTTCAACATATTTGCCTCATCTGGGACTTCAATATATGCTTGCTTTATAGAGGCGGTCGCTTTTATGCCCCTATTCCACACCGACCACGAATCCCACGAATCGCCATGAACTGATAAATCTTAGCTTTCGTAGCTGAATCGTAATCCGTTCGTGAAGCTCTTAAATGAATCGTATTACATTCGTAATCAGTTCTTGCAATTCTTGAGCAATTAGGAATTCGTGACAAAAGTTTTGAGCAGTTCAAAATTTTGGCCACGAAATCCCGAATCCAAAAACTTGTAGTTAATTCGCAGCAAATTCGTAGTGAATTCTTAGGTATCGTAACTGACTCGTAATCGATTCGGAGGCATTCGTATGTATTCTTAACTCATTAGGGGAATCGTGAATTTGTGGCTCGACCACGAATCGGCTACGAATCCGTCACGAATCTAACGAATACATGACGAAGCAAGGAAAAACTATCTACGAATTCATTACAGTATATGAATCAGCCATTTACCAATCAAAATACAGCTACGATTGCCGGTGAGTAGGTATCAATCAACATTGATTTCAGGTCATTAGCTGCTGACCATTTTGCCTTAACAACACGAAATCCACGAATTGGCAAAATGCCAAGAAAACCTGCAGGCAAGGGCAAGGGGAGAGGGAAGACAAGCATTCTCATCTTCCACCCTCAGCTCCTGCATCAGTCTGTTGTGGTGACCATATTCTAGTCGCCTAGCTGGTGTCATCTACGGTCGAACCCACCACCTGGGGGCTCTTCTCCTCCTTCGAAGCAGTCTCCTTCTAGCTATCAGCAGCTGGTATTGATATTCTAGCTCCAGAGCCAATACTACAGCTACTCTACGTTGAACATTCATTTTGAACTGAACACGGCTGAGGGCCTTTTTATACCTATCTTGACAGAAAATCCCACAGATCGTCAAGAAAGAGTCACGAATTCATTTTCATCGTACCGGATTCGTAAATGCATTCGGCGTATTCCTATCTGATTCGTAACTGATTCGTGCAGTATTTCCCAATAGATTTCTGTGAATCGTAGTGAATTCTTGACAACATCCGTGCGATGCCAGCTGAATCCAGTCGAATCCCACGAATATCCGTAACAATATCTTACCTCTACCGTAAATGAATCATAGAACGTCACGAACTGGACCAGAAAATTTACAGAATTTCACGAATCCTAAAAATTTATCGATTTGTGGCGATTCGTGGTCGATGTGGAATAGGGGCATTAGGCAGGTTGTACTGTATACTAAGTTAACCAAAATGTTACCAACCGGTTTGGAGCAAGCGCCTAGGGGATGCAGTGTGCTTGCTTAACTCTTATCCTTCTAGATAAAAGAAATGAAATTTTAGAGCCCACAGTAAAAACCCATATTTTCCTATTTCAAATGCATTTTTAGTTCTGTGAAGTCTGATATTGATCTACGCTGTCCGCAAAAGGTCAGTAAGCCGGGCTTAGCAGCCTAAGGGTTAAAACAGGCGCTTGCCTTGTACATTTCAACTGCCTTCTTTTGGACATCAGTGTAGGCTTGTTTTTGCTTGCTTAACCCCCACACAAACCCGAATTTTAACTCTGAAGAAAAAAAAACTTTTAAAAGCCTTGTGCGAAAAGGAGAAAATGCTGGTTACCATTTTTCTCCTTTTCATACAAGGTTTACTCCATTTTTAAAAGCAAATTCATTCATTTATCGGCACTCAGTTTGTCGTATGCAAATGCCTTGGATTTTTACAAGTCTAGAAAAAGCAGTCGTCTGGTAGATCTAATACAGTTAACAGACTGTGGAAGGTTTTACTATATACAAAGTGTATAAATTTACAAAGCGTATACAAATTATATAAAGCATAATGATTCAAAAATGTGCAGCGCATTGTTCGTACCACTTATGTAATAAAAACCCACCCACTTTTATAATAAAACGGCCTTTTGAAACAGAATTTTCAAATGCATTTTTTTCACCTTTCATGATGTTTCCAAAAAGAATTCGGTTAAAATTACACAAACATATTCATTTTAAACTGTTCGGGTGAACAATGAAGGCATACGGTGAAATTGAAATTTTATTACAAGAAGCCGTTTGATTACAAACGTGGTTCTAACAGCGCATGCGTCTTTAACTCTATCGCTGCTAACTCAATAAATCAACTTTTTTTCCGACGTCTTTTTTCCGCTGCATATGAAAATAAGCCATGTTTCGGAAAAACGGGAATTAACTCTTTCACTTCCAAAGTCACTTTCACTTTCAGTGGCTTTTGCGGACAGCGTAGATCAAGATCACACTGCACAAAACGTGCAGTTTGGTTTGATCTTAGATCTCCGCCGTCCGCTGCCTGATGCTAATCGCTGACGAAAATGGTCTTCAGTGTCAATGAAAAACTAGTTTTAGACCCCACAGAAATGTCGAATCCATCCATTTGGCAGTGAAAGAGAAAATACATCTCCGTGATGGATTATACCAAGCAAATCATCACATAATTTTTATTATTATGGATCCATGAAATCTATTTTGTCTCAAAACCGACTGAATTATGAGGTACAGTGGTCCTTTGACACGCAGGGAATTCACTAGAAGCAAAAAAGTTTCGATTCAGGGCAGCCTGCGCGGACTGCGCAGGCTGACCTGAATCTATACTTTGTTGCAGATGCATTAAGTCCCATTCTCACAGAGCATGAATAAATGATTTTGGTCATACTCTTGCATCAGGTATTGTAAAGCTTTATATTTAAGATCAGACTATAATTTCTGTACTGTCTGGTCTTGATCTACGGCGTCCGCAGAGGTTTTTCAAGTCGCTATTTGTAGCGAAATACTTTAAATGCTGATGCAACTGCAGGAAAACGGAAGTGTGGGAAGGTCACTTCCGTGCTGTAACTCTTTAACACACGACATAAATTTAGACCTGTCCAAATCGAAAGCGGACTATATATCAAAAGTAGTTCCAAAGATAAAATTTGTCTTTTAAAGGGTAAACAAGTTTATGGGAAAAGGAAAATACGTTGGCTTCAATTAGTTTTCCCTTTTCCCACAAAGTTTGCAAAAGCCTCTTTCTTCAGGGTCGTTAATACGCGGGGTTTTCACGTAAAGGGTTAACCTAGTGACACAATTTACATGCCATTCTTGGAAGAACTATTTTTAGACATTTTATCCATCCTTCGGTATAGTGCAACAGCCTTTTAGTACCGAAATTTATGCATAACTCATGCATATTAATTCGTTTCAAGTCACACTGTTAACGAACAGTTTATTCTAAAAAAGGGAGACGGCGTGAGAGATACTGGAATATGAATACTGAAACTCTTTTATGGTTGAATATGGAGAGAAATAATGAAAAGTAACCTGGCCAGCCATTCTCTTTTTCCACATTGTCTTGCATATTGTTGAAAAGTGAAACTTAGACGTCATAAAGTTGCCCACAAATAGACCAGCAAGAGTCCGCCCGAATAAACGTGTCCACATTTTTTACCGATCGCAAATGGCTATCAATGTATTGATATATCTATACCAACATATAGGTGAAATTCCAGCGTAGCCTTAAGGAAAAGTCGCGACCGAAATGATGTTGTTCAGCAGCGTTAAACACCTTACACACAAACAAATCTATAATTTTTACAACAATTACGAAGAAAACTACGTTTATAAAGCAACGTGGAAAAAGGAGAAAATGCTCATAACTAACAGCGTTTTTTTTTCCCAAGATGCATTCAGAAAGTGAAAACCCGTGATCTATGTCGCATTTAATTTGTCGTCTGCAAATACTTTAATTTTTGATAAGTCTAACTTTTTCAATCGTCTGGTAAAATTTTAAAATTGATTAAAATAAATAGGGGAATTGTGTTGTGCGAATGAAGACAAAATCTTTTGAAAACATAGTGGGAAAAGGAGAAAATGATTGTAGCCAGCATTTTCTCCTTTTCCCACTATGTTGTCTGCCCTTTTGAAGACAAGCATAACTACTTTAGCCGCATTTGATATGTCGTCTGCAAATGCTTTCAATTTGGACAAGCCTAAACCTTTGTCGTATTGTAAATAGTTAAAAGTGAGGGGGGAAAAAAGCGGGAACTGTACTAAAGAGGGGGTCCATTTCATGGATTAACCCTTGTTTTAACAACTCAAAAGAAGAAAGATTTTGAAAACATTGTTGGGAAAGGAGAAAATGCTGGAAACCACCATTTTCTTCTTTTCCTACAACGTTTTCTACCCTATCGAAGGCAAATTCCATCATTGGAGCCACATTTAAATTGTCGTCTGCAAATGCTTTCAATTTGGACCAGTCTACCTTTTTTGTCGTTTGGTAGAGAATTAAACCCTTCACTCAAACAAGACACACAAAATAAGAGAGATTTGGAAAACATTTGTTGGAAATCATTTTTTTTTTTTTCGTTTTTTTTTCCACAGTGTTTTCTTCCTTTTTAAGTTAAAAACTTTCCCCTCTGGTAAAAAATTAATGAGGAAAAAAGACAGCGATGTAGAAACTCTATTTTTTGACGCCGAAGAAGGAAACTTCAGAAAACATCGAGGAAAAAGGAGACAAGTATAGTATAAAGAAGTCGTTTGGTAATGATTTAACCCTTACGCTGCTAAGCGTGACTCTCTGACCTTTTGCGGACAGTGTAGATCAAGATCAGA
Organism: Tridacna gigas; assembly: GCA_945859785.2. Classification (NCBI taxonomy): domain Eukaryota; kingdom Metazoa; phylum Mollusca; class Bivalvia; order Cardiida; family Cardiidae; genus Tridacna; species Tridacna gigas. The sequence goes on from OX244028.2 coordinate 56,760,754, forward strand.
CTGCACAGAACGTGCAGTCTGATCTTGTATCTACACATTCCGATAAAAAGATATTTTTTTTCCACAAAAGTAACCTTGAAAAAGCAAAATTATGGGATTTGCTATCGGCTTGAAAATGTCATAGCACTTTAGCAGGATAGGGGTTAATTTACCATGCGTTGAAACAAACTTGTAATACGCAGGTTTGAAGAAGTATGATATCTATAGTTAACAGAAATTATAAGGTTTATACACGGATACTTTTCTTCTAATAATGATAATTTAAGGAAAAAAAAAACATTGCGGAACATTATTTCAGTCATATCACAGCGACGCCTCACATATTCATGTATACACGTCTTTGGTTTCACCAGTGCAAGCCTGGGGCTCTGAAGTTTCTTGCCCAAGGACAATGCCACGAAAAGCCCTGTGATTCCAGTGAGGCTCAAACCCGGGGCCTCCAGGTTACCAGCCTTAAACTTTACCACTGTGCCATGCGGGACCACTATGAGGGAACGACCTGACCCAGTGACACAGTAAAACATGGCAACATGGCATTCTGAGAAACGTTATGTATGAATATTTTATTCTAATCTACCGTACAATCAAAAGAACATTTTGGAGCAAATTCATCACAAATTAGTTTGAACTTTTTTTTGTATTACATGAAGTATGCATGAAATATGCTATAAATAGACAAAGCAGTCCAGCATTTTTTTTTTTCAAAAGTGTTACATAAATGGAACAATTGGATCGGAAAAAAGGCGGGAAAATCATTTAAGTCATGTCTGTGAGGTGGGGGTTTAACTCTTTACCAAACGACAAAATTCTAGACTGGTCCAAATTCAAAGCATTTGCAGACGACAAAAAAAAAATGTGACTGAAAAATTGAAATTGTCTTGGTGAGGGTAAAAAAACATTGTCGGAAAAGGAGAAAATGCTGGTTACCAGCATTTTCTCCTTTTCCCACAATGTTTTCAAAAGGTTTCTTTCACAGGGTCGTTAAAAGTCGGGATTGTGTGGTAAAGGGTTAATGCATCTGCTGAAACTATCAACACAGGTCAGTCTGCACAGTCCGTACAGGCTGGCCTGGGTCAAAATATTTTTTGGCTTTTTTTTTTTTTTGTTGTTAGACAAAATGGATTTTAAGGATTCAAGATTATGTGATGAATTGGTTGGTCTTGTGCATCACGTAGATCTATGCATAAAACCCCATTCTGCCTGAGCCCCGAGCATATATATGGGCTTGTAAAAAAGGTTTAAACTGTTTAACCCTTTCCCAAACGATGAATTTTAGACTGGTCCAAATTGAAAGAGTTTGCAGACGACAATTTTAAATTTGATGAAAATGACAGAAAGTTCTCAAAAAGGGTAGAAAACACTGTGGGAAAAGGAGAAATTGCTCGTTACGAGCAATTTCTCCTTTTCCCACAGTGTTTTCAAAAGACTTGTACTGCAGACACGTGAAAACCAGGGCTAGTTTGGGAAAGGGTTAATACATTTTTAAAAAATCAAGGCAATACAAAAAAAAATTGGAACATTGGGATTTTAAACTCCGCAGGGAAAAGTATGACTCAATCGGACACTGTAGATCCAAGATCAGACTTCACGTTCTGCTGCTGTTTTTTTTTATCTGTGTTGTCCACAAATGGGCGTTGGGTCGAGCAAAGCAGGTTGAGGGTCAAGTAAGCATGAACAAAAAGGGACATCCGAGGATTTTGTGCTTAGGATATCTCCTAGGTAGAAGTCAATATCGGACAGGGAAGAAAAATATCCCGACTGCATTCTTGGATTTGTATGCACCAACCATTTATAAGAACGCTCTGATTCTTATTCCTCTAGATTTTCTAAACTTTAAAGTAACACAACGTCTGATGGCTAAACCAAAATGATTTAGCCAATCAGAAGTTGTGTTACTTTCAAATTTAGAAAAAAAAAAAAAGTAGCACAACTTCTGACTGGCTAAAGAAAATGGGTTAGCCAATCAGAAGATATGTTGTTTTTAAATTTTGAAAATTCTAGAGAATACGACTAAGAATTTTCTTAAGAATGGTTGGTGAATACAGGCCCTGGTCTTGATTTACTCTGCTCTCAAAGTAATTCTAAAGCTGTTAAGTGCGACTAAATAACCTTTACAAACAGTGCAGATCCGTCTGATCTAGACCTAAACCGCCCAAAGAGCGCCTTAAAGAGCTGTAAGGTAAAACAACAATTACTCTAACTCTTTGAGAACCAAATATATGTGAGCTATGCTATGGCAAAACGGGGCTAAATGCGTTTCAATGATCCATGATACCAAGCAAGACATCACATAATTATGGATCCACAATATCCAGTTTGTCCAACAATCGACTGAATCATGAGATAGACTGGTCATTTAACATGCAGAAAATGTACGAAAAGCAAAATGTTTCGGCCCAGGTCAGCCTGCGCGGACTGCGCAGGCTGACCTGGGTCGATACTTTTTGCAGATACATAAAGCCCCTTTTCACAGAGCACGGCTCAACTTATAAAGTCGACCTCTTTTGGCGGCTGAAAATACAATCCACTGAAACTTAAAAACACTTTTATCTAAAAGCCTTGAAAAAACAAGCAGTTGGTATAGATCCAAGATCAGACTGTACTTTATGTGCAGTCTGATACTGATTTATGCCGTCCATAAAAAAGCCCCTGTTTACGCCTGTGGTGTGAACACGTTTGCGCGTCTAGTTACTAGATCCTCTACTGGAATGGCTTCCCGTTGTTTTGGGCCTTACCGCAACCGGGCCCTTGGGTCTCGGAGGTGGAGGTGCCTGGACACCCATGCGGAGCTGTGCTCCTAGCTGCACACTGATATTGTGTAAACTTGTCTTTGGTCTTTTGTTTCCCATTTTGGGCTGAAAAATAATCATTAATTAGTCTTTAAAGTAACTAAGCCACCAAAGATTAAACAAAGTGGAAGTTAAAATGAATGGGCCGACCGTACAATAATAGATTGTCATCTTCACAATATTCTACATACTTTTAAATGGTATGATTTAAATCTAAATGCTTTTTAACACCTGCTTTGACTTTTCTGGCCGCTATTTGGCCTTTAAATGAGAGCTTGGACTGCTTTGTGTCAATTTTTTGGGAATAGAAGTTTTGGGAATCGACCGTTTACCAAGCAACCCGGTGTTTTAACGACGCCGGAAGAAGAATTGTCAGCAACACATGGTTGAAAATGGAAGAAAAAGTTGCAAACGAACATTTTCTTAATTTTTGTACAATGACTCTCTTTAATCAAAGAGAAATTCCATAATTCCAACCATGATTAATTTGTCTTCTACAAAATGTTTACAATGAAGGCAAGTACAAAATGTTGTAGTTGGGAAAGAGTTGAAGCAGTGACGCTTCATATGGTTTCTACAGACGGCGTAGATCCAAGATCAAGACTGCACGGAATGCAGCCAAGAGACACGGTTTTTTTTTTTAAATCAAAGCGTTGAAAGCACTGGTGTGGCATTTGTCAAGGAAGCCATTGTGTGGAATTAATAATTTGAAAAATAAACTATACAAATAGTTTCAAAGTATTCGCTTGAAAGTCAACCAACTATACAGTGATATACAATCCAATAGAGTAGCATGCAGTCTTGTGGGATGAACAAGTCCTGGCGTCTAAGCCAAGGGACGAATAAGCCCAGGAACGAACTGTTTTGGGACGGTCAAGCACGGAATCGGGCGGTCAGGAAACAAAGATTGTGTGTATCATTACGCCAATAGAAGACTATAGTGGATTAAGCTATTTTCGATAGAAAAGAAGTATTTCCATGATCGATGGTCTAATCCAATTTGTTTTATTATGCCATTTTCATTTTCATATCTGAGTGCAATCGAAACACTTATTTGTCTTAGAAAAAATGAGTTTAATTAGGTTTACTTCCTTTGGTTTCGCACAAAATACGATATATGATTTTCAAAATGCCGTATTGAACTCATAGTGGCATTGTCTTCGACAAATGCCACAAAAACGATTGTTCATAAGCAACGCACAAGAGGCATTGCGGAGTAACGCCTCGTGTAAGCGAGAACTTTATTGTAGAAGTGCTGGAAAATGATAGGCGCACCCTTCGGCCGAAAACAAAAATCCTGCCCGTCTGTAACCAAATTCAAATAAGCTGGACGGAAGTCACGTTCACGTAATAGAAGGGTATCCATAGAGTTTCTTCAGCCAAACTTTCGACTTCATTGACGATCACGTGATTTTATGCAAGGCTCCGGTCTGAGTGCCTTGCAAGATTTTGGTTTTCATTTGCAAGGATTAGATCAATATTATTTCCTGTATTCTTAAGACAGCAGAACTTTCAAACGTTGCCAGCCTGTAGGCTTTGCCTACAGTCATACAATACAATTGAGCTGCGCTCTGACAAAAGCCGGGCTTAATGCATCTCCTTGAAACATGATACCAAGCAAGTCATCACGTAATTACGGATCCATGAAATCCATTTAGTCTGACGATTAACTGAGTTTAGAGGTAGAATGGTCCTTGGATTTGTAGAAACTTTACGAATAGCAAAACCTTGGATTTGTAGAAACTTTACGAATAGCAAAACCTTGGATTTGTAGAAACTTTACGAATAGCGAAACCTTGGATATGTAGAAACTTTACGAATAGCGAAACCTTGGATTTGTAGAAACTTTACGAATAGCGAAACCTTGGATTTGTAGAAACTTTACGAATAGCGAAACCTTGGATTTGTAGAAAAATTTACGAATAGCAAAAAGTTTCGGCTCAGGTCAGCCTGCGCGGACTGCGCAGGCTGACCTGGGTCGATACTTTTTCGCTAATGCATCCAGCCCCCTCTTCAAACAGCATGGTTCATATATATATATATCAGTATTTACCGGTGCATTCATTTCTTGGTGTAAAGCTTTCATTCTCATTTCGTACTCTCTAATGTAGCCTGGTAGCACGGATCTTTCGTCAAAAGCTGTTTCTAAGGCTGAAATTAGATTCAGGGTATGAGACAGAAGATAAGAATAACAAATCCCCCCACCTCCTTGTCCATCAATTATATCCGTGAGCATTTTTTAACCAGTTTCTTATCATGTTAAAGATACATTCTTACAGCCAGGAAAAAAAAAAAAAACGCTGTTAAAATTTGAAAGTGTGTAGAATGGCTCAGAATTTCGTCAGCTGTGTAAACATAGATAAATTACCAATACATATGGCGTTAGGGATACAGAAACTCAAGGAATTTGTCCTCATTTGAAACCGGAAACGAAAACAATGGTTTTCTTGAAGGCCACCAAAATCTTAACCCATTCCCACACAATGACTCCTTTTGACGCGTCTGGAAAAGAAGCCTTTTGAAAACATTGTGGAAAAAGGAGAAAATGCTGGTAACCAGCATTTTCTCCTTTTCCTACAATGTTTTCTACTCTATCAAAGACATAAATTATCATTTATGTTACATTGATTTTGTCGTCTGCAATTGCTTTCAATTTGGACACGGTCAAAATTTTGTCGTCTGGTAATAGATTAAATGTATTTTCTGTCCGTCGTAATCTGTGCAACATTAAGCCGTCATGGGCAACATTTGGTATGAAGATACACGTATGATTATATAGTTTCATAAAATAAAGATGGAGTGGTTTAAATCACAGAGATACACTTGTCCCCTTTTGCCACATCATTACTCAAATGATTTAGCCAATCAGAAATAACGTTACTGTCTTACTCTAGAGCAACACTAGCGATACAATTTTGGACGCTTGATGAATACGGGCCTAGGGATAACTTGATAAAAAGCTTACGGAAGGAGTAGTTTTCGTCGTCGGCTAGAGCGGGCAGCTTCGATACTTTCTCGGCAAGTTCTTTGGCCTCCCTGTCGTAGAAATACTCATCAAGATCCGGTTTTGTAGGCATCGCTATTTCAGTGAGAGACCTCATTTCAAGGGCCTGTCATGTATAAAGTTTAAAGTTTAAAAAAAATGTGTAAAGAATTAACTTCAAACTCGGTGCTTGTTTTTTTTTTTTAACGGAAACTGATTTAAACATCATTTCATCATTCGAAGTAATAACTGGAAGCTTACAGGTAAAACGAACGGCTAGCAGCTCAAGCGTTGTCAGCTACAATTCCAGTTTGCCCCCTCCCCCACCCCCTCGCCCCCGCAAAAAAAAAATTCCTTGGACTCAATGAAAGTCATTACGACAAGACTCTACCTTCTCTAAATGTGGAATATTGACTTTCATTACGTTGGAAAGCAGCCAGTGACCGGAAGGGAGCATTGTGTGCAGTGCTTGTTCAAGAAACTCTGAGAATGCATGAGCAGGTGCTTCTGCCACCTTGATATGAGCCATGCTCCGGGAAAAGGGGGTTAATGCTCCTACACGATGCATTATACCAGGCAAGTCATTATATAATTACAGAGCCATAAAAATCCATTCTGTAGAACAAACGACTGAATCTGCAGGTAGACAGGTCTCCGTTGATATGCAGAAAATTGACTGATAGCAAACAGTATCAACCCAGGTCAGCCTGCGCGGAATGCGCAGGCTGGCATGGTTCGATACTGTTTTGCACATGCATTAAACACCTTTTTCATAGAGCATCACACACACACACACACACACACACACACACACACACACATATATATATATATATATATATATATATATATATATATATATATATATATATATATATATATATATATATATATATATATAATTCAAGTACTGCTGAAAAGAACACTCTCACGCACTAAAAAGGAATGGAATACGTTAGGTGTTCGAAGTATAGCAATAGTTCGGAAATTAGGATTTGCAATTTGAATAATGATAGTAACAGTAAACATTCGAAAAATTAGAATAGAAGATTTTGATACAACAGATTACGCTATCAGTATTTTTTAACCCTTAGGCTGCATAGCGCGACTCACCCACCTTCTCACGTTCTGTGCAGTCTGATCTTGATCTACACTATCTGCAAACGGTCCTTAGGTCGCACTTAACAGTCTAAGGGTTAGTGGCATGAATGATACTTTTCAAACTGAAAAATCCCCTATTAAATAAAATCCATAAGGTTACTTACAGAATAAAGTCCAATGATTGTTCGTTTCGTCTTTGTCCGTCTGCGATTGAGATAAGACAGCTCGCGTATTATCCCTGGCTGCTTTCTCTCCCGCTTACTTCTTCTGCTTTCCTGGTAGCCTTTACCTGAGATAAGGTGGGGGAGAGAATGCAATAATTATTATTGAATGTTTTGTCATAGATTTTTGTATACAGAATCAAAAGCGGACAGACGGACAGAGAGATGGAAAAAAAAAAGACAGACAGACAGGCAAAAAGACAGACAGGCAGGCAGGCAAACAGACAGACAGACAGACAGACTGACAGACTGACAAAAAGACAAAAAGACAGATAGACAGACAGACACGTTTGCACGATTTTAAACATTATGGCATTACGTAAAATGTTAGTTTTATACAGATATATCCCACATACCGAGACAGGTATCTCCCCATGCATCGAACCTGTAACTTCTAGGGTCTTTTGTCGCCCTCGGATCTGGTTCCCAGTTAGCATCATCAAAACTTTCTCCATCTTGTTTGGGGGCAATAGATTCGCCTTCTTCCTAATACCAATTAAACTAAAACTTTTTTTTCCGTATTTCTGCGTGATTTATAATTATGCAAAGCAGAGGCAGATTAAGTTTTCGTAAAAGAACAACAATATCACCTAATCGGGGCTGTTTGTATTTTTGAGGGAGCGGGGGAGTGGTGGTGGTCTTTTTTAAATACAAACGCCGGGTGTATGATTTAAAAGAAAACAGTTTTTGAATTCAACGTCGAGAATTAAAGGGAGTCTTGAATATTTTTTCTCTTGACAAACATTGTTGATTAGAATTACGTTTTTCCCCTAAATAGCATTAAATGTTGGGATCTTCTAGGCTCAGAGTCGCAATCATAATTATGTAATTCTGGGTCTGTATTCATCAACTATTCTTAAGAACATTTCTAGCTTTATTCTTCAAGATTTTCTAAATGGGAAAGAAATATAACTTCTGATTGGCTAAACGAATTGGTTTAGCCAATGAGAAGTTGTGCTACTTTCCAATTTAGAAAATTCTGGAGAGGTAGGAAAGGAGAAGTTGAGCTATCAGCGATGTCATGACTGGACAAGTATTACAAATTGCACAGAACAGTATCCGACGCAAAAAGAGGGTGGGAATGTATATAAGGGCAATAACCAGAATTGAATTACTTATTACTCATTCTTGGTTGTCTCCCTTTAAATATAGTTTCAAGCCTTGAACACCTCCCCAACCCCTTTCAACATTTTTCTATTGAGTTACAAAAAGATACTTGTTAACCCTTATCCTGCTGAATAAAAGATATGAAACTTTTAAGCCGATAGTATCAGCCAAAACTTTCCTGTTTCAAAGGGATTTTTAGGGGGAAGATATCTCCTCATCGGACAGTGTAGATCAAAGATCAGACTGCACGTTCTGTGCAGTCTGATCTTGATCTACGCTGTCCGCAAACGGTCAGTGAGTCGCGATAAGCAGCTTTAGGGTTAAACTGAATCAAACAATGTATACAAAAGATCAGGCTACATGGATGTGCTGGCTGATCTTCTTGTACACTCTTTGCAATACCAAGAAACGAATGGTGCTGCTTAATCCTTTTCCTGCTACCTAAGTGAAATGAAACTTTCAAGCCGATACTGAAAACACTAAGTTTGCTTTTTCAAAGGGTAAAATTTCTCCTTATCGGACAATGTAGATCCAAGATCAGACTTCACGTTCTGTTCATTATGATCTTGATCTACACGCAAAGTCCGCAAAGTCTTTGAGTCGCGCTTAGCAGCCTAAAGGTTAACGAAGAACAAGATAGGCCATCTTCACAGGTTCTACGGATACACCCTGTCTACTCACCAAGTCGTTTTCAACCGAGTTTGTTGACGTCACAAATGTCTGTATAGTTTCTTCCGCAGCTTCCGTTTCCTGAAACTATCCAGGTTATTGCTTTCTTTATTATCACTGGTTTAAATGTTAACCCTTAACCTGGTAAAATATGTTAAATGAAACTTTCCAGACATTGGTAAAACACCCAAATATTGCAATTTCTACAGACAGTGTAGATTCAAGGTAAGACTGCACGTTCTGTGCAGTCTGATTTTGGTCTACACTTGGGCCATGAGTCGCGCCTAGCAGCAAAAGGGTTAAATATCTGTTTGGCTTGATTTTGTTTCCTGTTAGTTTGTCTGTTCACCAGTTTTTTTCTATTTATCTCATCTCACTACCTCTCTATCTCTTTTATTCTCACTGTCTGCCTTTACTGACTCTCTCTATCCGACAGCCTTTGTCTGACCGTCTTCGTGTATGTGCATCTTCCTATCTTTATGTCTGTGCGGGTGTGTTTCACTCTGGATATCTCACCGCTGTCCATTGTTTCAACGATGGCTTTGTGGGAAAGCAGCCAGTGGCTTGGAGAGAATATTGTGCGTAGTACTGGTATAAGAAACTTCAGGAAAGCATGAATATGTGTACTGGCCGCCGCGATGTAACTGAAATAATGTGAAATAATGTTGAAAACGGCGTTAAACACCATACAATCAATCAGTCGCTCTGAATAGCTCTCTCTCTCTCTCTCTCTCTCTCTCTCTCTACGTCTTTTAATACAAACTCATATCTACCTGAACCTTTTTAACTTTTAAATCAACAGCTTTAGAAACATCAAGACTCCAAAGGCCATCCTGGAATAAAAGATAAAGTCCAAATGGCCATCTACAATCGATGTTTGAATTTTTAAATGAAAACGTTCTGAAGACGCGGTCTTATCAAACTACTCGTAGAGAAATCTTAGAAAAAGCAACTGTGCCATGCATCACTACGAGTAAATTATACCAAGCAAGTCATCACGTAATAACGGATCTATAAAATCCCTTTAGAATAACAATCGGCTAATTCATGACGTAGAATGGTCCTTAGACATACAGAAAATTTTTAAATGCCAAAAAGTTTCGACCCATGTCAGGCTGCGCGGACTGCGCTGGCTGACCTGGGTCTATACTTTTTGCAGATGCATTAAACTCTCTCCTCGCAGCAGGCTGACATGGGTCTATACGTTTTGTAGATGCATTAAGCCCCCTTTCAGACAGAATGTTTTTTCCTTGCGATTGTCGTAATGGATGTTACTCTTTTTTAGATCCTAGAAATATGAAAAAAGGAAACAAAATGAAAAAAAAAAATTTAGCTTGACTTAAACCCGATGTTTAAATAGGTAATGTCCATCATTTATGATGAAATGGGTATAGATCAAGATCATTCTGCTCGGACATGCAGCTTGACTAACTCTTACGTCATCTAAGTAGTAGATACGGAACGGAAAGAACTGTATGTTGTTTTCGCACTTTTCAGATAAATGAATGCATGACTCTTTTTAAAAAAAAATGAGGAAAAAAAACTTATAGGTATTAGGCTCTGTGTAATGCCAATAGAGTTATTATGAACAATATTTTAGCTAAATAATACTTTACTGTTGCTTTCCCACACGACAAAAAATGTAGACTTACCAAATTTGAAAGCATTTGCAATGTGGTTTAAAGACGGATTGTCTCTATATTAAGGAAAAAACATTATGGGATAAGGAGAAAGTACTGGTTACCAGCATTTTTCTCTTTTTCCCCACAATGTTTTCAAAAGGCTTTTTCCTCAGAGTCGTTAAAAAAGGGTCAAACATGAAACGCTCAAAAAAAAAAAATCCGACCTGTCCGAATATCCCAATTTTAATTCCGGATATATCCCAAAGTGCAACACTGCAGTCAGCTGACGCCGTTATAACCAGTGTCCTGTCATCTTTTTCGCATAAGTCAATCGTGTTGATCATATCAGAATGAGGCTGGAAACTTGTCTTTAAGTCTGGAAAATCGTTCAAGGAAATGAAGAGGCTTAGAACCAGTTCTAAGAGTTCTATACACAAAAAAAGGGAAAATACGTGAAATCAGAACGACACCAAGCCGTTCTCAGTCACTTAGTCACCAACCTTAGACACCAACCATTCTCAAGAACATTCTTGACCTAATTATAGATTTAGAAAGTAGCACAACTTCTGATTGGCTAAATCATTGTATGGATCCATAATTATGTTATGACTTGCATGGTGTAATGCGTCACGGAGATACATTAGACCCCTTGTTTGCCAGAACATGGCTCATATAGACCTACTTGGTTTCTTGTAATACACAACTCTGACAAATAGACATTTAACGAAATAAATCAGTATGTGAAGGCGGAATTTTGCCTTGAAAAAATATACAAAAAAACCCCATACCAATCCCAGTTCAGGCATTATAAGTACTACAAAGACCTTAAGACTCACGCGGTGCTATGTTGATGACTTCATCCGCAGACTGAGTAGCGTAGTCTCCAATCTCCCAGACTTTAATAAGGCCCTCAACATCTCCAGTGAGCAGATACTTGTTTGTTTTGTCTGTAACCATGGTGATGCTTCCGGCTGAAAAACAGTGTATATGTAAACAAGTTTCATACATGATCATACACAACACAAAATATATTAAACTTCGGTTGCTCGATTGCTAAGTTGCTCGATTGCTCGGTTGGTTGCTTGGTTGCTTGGTCGGTTGGTTGGTTACTAAATTAGTGGGTGGGTGGATGGATGGATGGATACTTACTCTAAAAGCGTTCGTATTCATACTTCCAATTTTGACCACATTTGATATCTAGAAAGTAATCCATTATAGTGTGCAATTTCCAACTAAAAGTCAATGATATGTCTTGCAAATTGGAATTCTCAACTACTTTTGCCTTGTTTCTTGATAGTCGCGCTATACATCTTTATAAACTTACTGTGTGCCGTGAACTCTGCTGTAAGTGTGCCAGTATTGCTGTTCCAGAAACGTACAACACCACTACCTCCGCATGATACTAAATTAGCTCCGCCCATGTAGGCGTTACCTTTTCTTGATTCTAAAAATAGCAACTTTGAGTTGGACAGCGTGTGGTCATTCTGTAAACGATATATGATGTACATGATCGTCAAGTTTAATGTTTACTCTAATGTTAATATTTTTTCTATAGTTTTCGTCAATTCACACCTACAATCTGTCTCCCAATGAAATGGCTTATATATTAGCTTCCACGCGAGTACAAAATATCTGAATCCATATTGGACTCCGTAGCGTCCCGAACATGGATTTTTCAGAACGAGGCAAGAGTCCAGGGTCCATATTCACCAACCATTCTTCAGAACATTCTCAGTCTTAATCTCCAAGATTTTCTAATTTTGAAAGTAACACAACTTCTGATTGGCTAAATCATTTTTAGCCAATCAGACAGAAAATTCTGGCGAATAAGACTAAGGACATTCTAAAGAATGGTTGGTAAATACGGATCCAGGAATATGGATTTTTAAGAACGAGACTCGAGTCCTGGATATCGATAGTCTACCGATATCCGTTGTAATAAGGCACCATTATTCGCCTAACATCCCTCATTTGACTTGTTTGAATGTTTTTTTCAATCATGGAAATTTCTCAGATATTTGTCGTTTATTTTGAAGTCAATATGAAAGTGTGAAATAAAGAGGTCATCTAAAATGCATGGCTACAACACCGAATTGAAATGGATTCGTACACAGCAGAACCAGTCTATATTTCGGGTGTCGCCTCGTCCAAATTATAGACTGGTTCTGAAGTCTACTCATCCAATTAAATTTAGTATTTTACCTGAGCATGTTAAATAACTTTATAATATCGGGAGAATTTTAAATTGTTCTGGGTTACTTCGATGTTAAGTATCAGATAAAGTTTCAGTGAAATTGAGTAACCATGTTTAAACCAAACTGTTGTTCCCGATTTTCAAATGATTCATTTCACATGGATACCTTGTGCTCTACATACAACGTTTAAGGTCCTTTCATAAAACTGTGAGGTAAACCACAGGAGTAATAAAAATGATAAGCGGATAAATAGTGCCAAAACCTCGTTTCCGTTAGTCACATGCTTCGAAGACGTCATTTTCCTGTTCATGCGCTGCGTCATGTGACGAGATGGTGCCTCTGAGTTGGTATTCCAAACGATGATTTCTCCGTCAGAAGAAGCTATAAATTTGATACATATACTCATGTTAGCGAAATAAATTTACAAAAAAGTCCAGATATTGCATTCCTTTTTTATAAACTAGGGTAGTATTCTTTGCAGCTGTCAGCAATATTTTAGTTATATTACTGCATGAATTCTCCGTCAAAAGAGGTTATAAATTTGACACATATACTCATGTTAGCTAGATAAATTCACAAAAAAAAAGAATCCCGAAACTGCATTCCTTTTTTTATAAGCCAGGGCAGTATTCTTTGCATCTGCCAACAGTACTTTTGTTATATTACGGTAATAAGATTGTACCCGAAGATTTCCATTGTCTGTTTTCTATTGGATGAGATAACTTCTATTAAGCAAATATAAAAGCTGGTATACTGAAATACGATCATACTCGAAGTTTCCTTAGTCTGTTTTCTATGGGTGAAATAACATCTTTAAAGGCCCAGTAGCGACCCAAAGTAAACAATTTGAATTTAAATCAAACCTTTTAAAAGTATTGAGGTTATCGTGAAGATGACAATCTGTTAGTGTCCTGTTGGTCCAAGTGTTAGTGGCAGACAGAAAAATGAATTTTGAAATCGGGTTAAAAGTAAACAAAAGATAGAGCGAACTGGTAACTTTCGACATATTTTCAAAATACATGTAAATATTTCGCCATCGAAAAACAGTTGGACCGACCGTACAATAACAGATTGTCACCTTCACAGTAATTTTCCATAGCTTACTTTTAAATTGAAATGCATTTTAATGCCCGCATTGTTTACTTTTGGCCGCTATTGTGACTTTAAAGGAAATATAAAACCCTGGTCTTGTACTAAACATAGATATTTTGGACATGGCGCTTTTGTTGCCTTTCTTTTGTGTGTGTGTGTGTGTGTGTGTGTGTGTGTGTGTGTGTTCAAAGTCTCACTGTTTCAAGGTCGTAAGTGTTGCACAGTTGCGATCGCAGGATAAATGGTAATCAATTGCCACACAATTCTGAGTTTTACCGACCTTGAGGAAGATGGTTCTTGAAAACATTGTGGGTAAAGGAGAAAATGCTGGGAAACAGCATTTTTTTTCTACAATGTTTCTACCCTTTCAAAGAATTATCCACTATCTCAGCCACATTTAAACGGTTGTCTGCAGCTGCTTTGGATTTTGAAAAGTCGGAAATGTGGTCTTTTTGTAAAGGTGTTTGACAAACATCAAAGTTAACCTTTAGGCTGCAAAACGCGACTTAGGGACCTCTTGTCGACAGCATAGATTAAGATCAGACTGCATAGAACATGCAGTCTGATCTCGGCTCTACACTGTCTGATAAGAAGATATCTCCTCACACACAAATAACTTTGACATAGTAACATTTGTTTTTTTACCTTTAGGCTGCTACGCGAGATTCAATGACCTTTTCCGGACAGTGTAGATCAAGATCAGACTGCACAGAATGTGCAGTTTGATTTTGGATCTACAATGTCCGATAAGTAGATATTCTCTTTCCGCCCCCAACCCCCACCCAAAGGAAAAATAGCTTTGAAAAAGGAATATTTTTGCTATCGGCTTGAAAAATACAAGGACCTTTTGTGAACAGGGAAGATCACGATCAGACTACACAGAACGTGCTGCCTGATCTTAGATCTACTCTGTCCGCCTGCCCCCCCCCCCCCCCACACACACACACAAACAAAAAGCTTATAAATATCAAATTTGGGTTTTTACTTCAGACTTCAGACTTGAAAATTTCGTATAACTTATTTAGCGGTTTAAATATATATCCTTACAGCCAGGGAGAAAAAAACGCTGTAAAAATTAGAATGGTTCAAAATTTGATCAGCTATGATAACATATATATAGATAAATTACAAAATATTTCGTGTAAGGAATAAATACATATATCGGAAATCTTCGATTTAGAATCGGAAAGGTGACAACAGTGACTTCTTTGATGACCCCCAAGACAGTAAAAAGCATAATCTTTCGGTCGTAATCTGTGCAACTTTGAAACCGTCAGGGGAGATATTTGGCATGAAGATACAAGAACGATTATAGTTTGATAACATAAAGATGAGATGGGTTAAAAACTGACAGAAAACGAGTAATGATGTATCTTTAAGGGTTAAGTTTTACAAACCAGTTGCCAACGTGTATGGTGGCTGGAAGGCAGCATAAAGAATGTCCTCGACGTGTTCCTCACCTCCCTTCCATACAGTCGGCTCGACTCTTGATCCTCGTTGTATGTCCTCGTTTTGAAACATCGTGATAGATCTAAGTGGAGAAAATGCATGATAAGAAATAAAGAATAATATTTTTACTTGACGAAATAATTGTAGACTTAGCCAAATTAAAAGCATTTTCAGACGACAAATCAAATATGGCTGAAACGATGGGAGTTGTCTTTTTACTATTTACCAAACAACAAAATTTTAGCATTGTCTAAATCGAAAGCATTTGCAGACGAGAAACTACATGTAACGCAAAATTTGTCTTTCATACAGTAGAAAATATTGTGGTAAAAGGAGAAATTGCTGGGAACGGAGAAAATGCTGGTTCCCAGGATTTTCTCCTTTTCCCACAATGTTTTCAAAAGGCTTCCTCCTCAGGGTCATTAAAAATTTGGATTGTGCGGTAAAGGGTCAAAAGGTTGAAAGCATTTTAGGAATAGGACAGAATGTCGATTGTCTGCATTTTATCTCCCTTTTCAACAATGTTTTTAAAGGTTTTCCATAGAAATATATACAGAAATTTCAAGCATCTCTTTGGACATAGTGTGCAATAAAAGTTTTTGACCTTCAAAACCAAAGAACACTTTTTTCACAGAATATTTAGCCGAAATCGCTTCCTCTGGATAAGCTCTGAACGTTACCATCCAGATATCGACTTGTAGCCTAATATGTGAAAGAAATAAGACACCTTATAATACTTCTGTATGAGCACATTCTTCCTGGCACACATACGTAAACTTATTTATCTTTCAAATTACCGAATATCTATACAACACCTATGCGATATTTTTATATATACCACGGATATTTATGGAACAACACTTGAGGCCGGAACTACTTTCGCTCATTTGCATATACTGCTAAATTTGTCGTTGCTAGAAATAATAAACACCAACAAATCAGACGTTAAAAGATAAATATAATGCATACATAGTGTTGTCGAATATCAAAAATATCTAACTCGGTTGTGAGAATTTATAATTGTCTCGCCATTAAAAAAAAAAAAGGGGGGGGGGGTTTACTCCAGCTGGTTTTCGTTTACTTTTGCTAAAACATATGTATCAAAATGAACATTGTTGCCTAAAGTATTCTTTGGGGTTTTCTGATCTCTTTTTATTTATAAAATAAAAATGACTAAGTTCATGACTCCCAGTTACTTTTTCTTCCTTCAATATAGCAGTTTTTTGTTTTTGCTTTTACAGCTAGCCAGAGTAGTTCTTCTCGTGTTGAGTTTACACTAGATAACGGCAGTCAGAAAGACAGACGGACGGACATGCAGACAGATAGCTGAACAAACGGATGGACAGACAGACAAAAATGCAGAATGACATACATACACAGATATAGGGAAAACACTAGGAAAGAGGGTGTACAAAATAAATACTATGTTTACATATAAGTCAAGCTCTGTGAAAAGGAGTTTAATGTATCTGCAACCGATATTGTTTCATATCAGCCTTCAAAGTCCGCGCCGGCTGACATGGGTCAAAAACGTTTTCCTTTTTGTAACTTTTCTGCATGTCCAAAGACCATTCTACCATCAGAATCAGTCGGTTATTCGACAAAATGGATTTTGTGAATCCACAATTATATGATGACTTGTTTGGTATAATCATAGGCGACTGAAATTCCATTAGTCTATCACCGGAAAATTAAATTTTCCTTAGCGGACACCGTTACTATAAATAGCACATCGGCGACTGCCTCTACAATGTAGAGGCAGTCGCCAATGTACTATTTATGGTAACGGTGTAAATGGAAATTTGAATGTTCCGTGATATACAGGTGATGCACCAATGTGCAAATGTGTTCGATGATCGAGCAAGAGAAATTTTACTGTTCCGTGATAGACCAATGGAGTTTCAAAGGCCTTTGATTTAATGCATCACGGAAATGCATGAAACTCGCTTTGCACCGAGCATAGATCATATATTTGCTGAATCACAAACTTAGAGACGGAAGGCTTGCAGATATACAGGTCAACCAAACAAGGCTACGTTATCCCTTCTTGAAAATTATTGCAGCAAAAGGAGAAATTGCTCAATGAACAATTAATTTCTTCGTATCAATGTTTTTTAACTCTTTACCAAAACGGCAAATGTTAGACCGGTTCAAATTGAAAGCAATTGCAGACTATAAATTAAACGGGACTCAAAATTTAAAATTTGTCTTTGGAAGGAAAGAAGACAAAAAATTGTTGGAAAAAGGAGAAAATGCTGGTTACCAGCATTTTCTCCTTTTCCCATAATGTTTTCCAAGGTCTTTTTCCTAAAGGTCGTTAAAACTCGGGATTGTGGGGTAAAGGGTTAAAACTTACCTTTTCCAGCCTAGAACAATGACGCTTCTCTTCAAGACGACGATATGACCTATTTCTGCGGGTTGGTTGTCTGCACAGTTCAGGGTGTGGTAACATATGCCATTATAATCCCAGATCTGATTGGAACCAAACAAAAGGACGATGTAGAAAATTTAAGAAAAAAACAAGGACAATTTATCTTATTTGTGAAAGATCAGACTTGGAAAATGAGTATCACGTTTACTAATTTACTAGAATTCACATGGCAATATTTTTTAAGTGCAGTTATTCAAAGATAATTACAACGATTAAATGACTAAAATTTAGAAGTGTTATACATTTAATGTCTCGCTCACACTACCTGTAAAGTTCCAGTGAAATGTTGTTTGTAACGTCAGTGATGAATTTCGAAACTATTTAAGTGAAGGCGGAGAGTGTGCAGGTATGTTTAGACTGATCCTTATCTACAAGCTCTGCAAAATACAACCATGGTCGCGTGCAGCAAGATAATCGTCAATACACGAAATACGGAATATCATACTTTAATTTGATATTTGGGGTTGTCATACCTTCACTGTTCCGTCGGTACTTCCGGTAAAGATCCGGGTCTGACTTGAGTTTTGGGTCAAACACGTGATCTCAGATTTACCATGGCAACCGGTGAAATGCTTGACCTTTTGACCTGTTTCCAGCATCCACATTATCATGGTGCCCAACTGACATATACTGACTACCTAAAGGAATAGACAGGACCTCAAGTGAAGTCTTCGTATGCTTCTCAAGTGATGATAATTATCAAGAAAACGATGGCGAGGATAAACACAAAAGCTGCAGTTAAATTTGACACATATCAAGTAAGGATTTTTTTTTAAATTACTAGCCTTAAGAATTAATAAGGTCAATGTTAATAACGTATGTTAATGATTAATATATAGAGAGGATATTTGTTTTTTTCGGTGAAAGATCGAAATTTGTTTCATCGAGTGAACATCATCGGTAATAATTCCACGAGTGGCGCAGCCACGAGTGAAAATATTACCGATGATGTTCACGAGATGAATTAAAAGTCGATCTTTCACCAAAAAAAAAAAACGAATATTCTATTTATTTCATGCTTCTGACCCCGTTTTTGTTGGGACTTTCATCAAAATACAGTACAGTTGTTTTTGGTAATTCCCCGTGGTGTACCCCGCCACATAACAACGCATTACAATATTACGTAAAGCGTGAGAAATATAGCGTACATTACGTCATATTTCTCTCTATTTGAATAGCGTGCGATGTTTACCTAGGTAACTAGTGCTCGGGAACTATTGTTTCCGCCTTCAACTGATGAGTTAGAAAGTATGAAATCGGTATTTTCAATGGTCGTAACCATGAAATAACAAACCATAATCCACTACTATTTCCCGATAAACAACTGAAAAGCATGAAATAAAAAATACATAATCTTTTTCAAATCGGATAATTTTTGGAAAGCACTGATTCAAGAAATGAGCCTGTCAGATACATAGAGTCTAATGTTGAATCAACACTAT
This sequence comes from Tridacna gigas, assembly GCA_945859785.2. Lineage (NCBI taxonomy): Eukaryota > Metazoa > Mollusca > Bivalvia > Cardiida > Cardiidae > Tridacna > Tridacna gigas. Next base: position 56,779,855 of record OX244028.2, read on the forward strand.
TTCTTACTTATTATCGAAATAAGGTGGCTAAATTACATTTAAAGGTATAAGAGTTTAGATCTAAATATGATAATTGGCGTGCAAAACACGAACAGGGCCCTTCGGACATATGGGTAATGGTGTGTCGTCCTAGATCGGCCTGTGCATTCTGTGACTCATCCGAGACGACACTTTCCGTTTTGGTGCGATTTTCTGTTTCACGCAAATCTACTGTATGAAAAAATCTTACGTAGCCGTAAAGTGCTGTCTCGGATTAGCCTGCGCGGACTACGTAGGCTAATCCGGGACGACACTTTACGCAAATGTTCGTAGGTCTAATTTCGCATGTTGCGGGCCATATATGGCTTCATCTACACCCGAATCTTGAAATGACCTTGTAATGAAAAATCAAGAGTCGCCGTGGAAAGTATCGATCTATGGAATTAAGACAACCACTGTTATTAGACAACACATCCTGCATATATCATAGAGAGTGTCGAAGAAATTGACTGATGTTTACAACACGTACTGACAGAGCATTTGCTACATCTTATTGATAGCAGCGATTGGTCAATCGTGGATCAGAAATAAACAAGAGCACCGCATGCAGGCGCTAGTTGTAAACGCTCGACTGTGGACACTTAATTTGAGTAAAGAATTTTCAGAAAAATTCTAAGTCAAAACCCGTGTCAAAAATATTCTGATGGTTACCTGCCCATGTTGTATAGGTTCTACTTATGGTTGTTAAAACTTGCGCATGGTTGTTAAAACTTGCGCAAGTTTATAGTAAAAATCTTCAGCAATAACAGAGATATTATAAAATGTCAAAGTTTTTGCATGACGAGGCACACGACGACGATAACGCCTGGGCTACGACAACAACTCGACGTTTCCTTCAAAAACAGGCGATACTTACCTGGTTATAGACTGAATTATAGATTGCTGCAACCACTTGATTGTCATGTGACATAACTTTATCTTTGTTTTCCGGCTTCATTTTAATCATCATCAGTTTTTCGTTGAAAGACACAAACAGTCGGTTTCGTTCCATTCCTTTCCGATCTTTGTTTTCGTCGAAGAACATGGTACTGGATACTAAAGCACAAGTTGATATGTACATGTGAATAATGGCATTTGCGGGCCGTCTCGGTGATCTTGAAATTCACCTGTTATCACACAATCACGAGTTTTAACGACCTTGAAGAAAAAGCCTCTTTTTCCAACAATGTTTTTCTAACCTATCAAAGACAATTTAATATTCAGCCATTTCAGCTGTCCTCAATTGGAAGTCTGCAAATGCTTTAAATTTGAAATGCAAATGCTTTAAATTTGGACAGGACTATATATTTGTGGTTTGGTAAGGAGTTAAATCTATCCGATAACTGTAAATATTCATTTATATATTTTGTTATGTATCTTGGGCCAGCGGCCTATATGTACAATAAAGAAGAATTGAATGGAAATTCTGAACCATAGTTCATTTGTCGCCTGCAAATGCTTTCAGTTTAGGCAAGTCTATATTTAGCTCGTGTGGTGAACATGGTAAAGGTTTCAGCTACAAGCCTGTGGATAGTAGAAGGGTTGTTCTAAGCTCAGTGGTTAAGGCGTTGGGTTTGTAAAACTTTACATCTACTTGCACCCAAGTCCCGCAGGATTATCCTTAGTCGAAGTATTACAGGGCCCCGTCCGATGCTGGGGAGAAACACAAATGAAAAGGTAAACTGTCGCAATTATCCAAAAAGAAACAGGTTTGGATGCAGATTAACTTATCACAAAAACTAACGTAACAAGATAAAACAATGCTAGTGATACATACGAAATATTATGTTGTAGTAAACTTTCCTTGGGCTTGTATTTGCTTCTGGCTACGTGGTAAATACGGAATATCATGTTGTAGTAACTTTCCTGGCCCTTGTACATGCATTCAAATTGAGCAGCTCAAAAAAAAAGGATATCGCGCGAGAGCGAACGTCGAGCGAGATGTCTAAATTCTCTTAAGCTGCGAGAAGCAAATACAAGCACCAGGAAAATTAGTACAACATAATATTCCTATTATTATGTACCTACAACTTTCAACGACAAAAATATTGCAATTATTGACATTTTGTTAAAAGACGGAAAACAAAATAAACAAATATTGGATTAGTCGTTAATAACTTCTTTTTTATGAATGGCGGATGAATATCATAGCATAATATTTCGACAAATCAAATTGCAAATCAATGCATGTGTATTCTGTACACGAAATGCTGTACGTCATCATTACATATTTGGAATCATTTTTGACACTGTAGATACGAACTTTCTTTTCTGTCGTGTATGTTATTTTAGCCGTGTGCGACGTATGTTTCCTTTGCCGGAAAAATTACAGGTATAAAAGAATAATAATACAGCTATTTCTTAACTGTATCATAGATAGAAGACAGCAGATTAATTAGTCGACAGAAGTTTCCTTGTCATTTACGTAATAAGAACATTCATAAATACCATTTGGACTTTTTGGGAATTTCCCCGCCAGCTGATGGATGCAGGCCTGTAGATGGACGTCCCAAATACGTAATACCTTGTTAAGGGCTAGGCTTATCAGCTGACCTCGGTGTCGTATAAACTGGACTTGAACGACACTGGCTGTGTGACCTTGAAGCACCTGGAAGTGATATAATTTGACCAAGGCTCTGTAATCATACAGTTTAATTTCAAATCATTGCTTACCCAGATTTCTCTGTGAAATTAAGCTCGAAAAGGGATGATTGTCACACATTTTAATCATCTTTAGATTCAAAACAAAATCATGATATGCAAGTTTCCTTGGAACTATTTCTCGCGAGGTACACAGCTTTCAGTAAATTCATATAAACATTTGCCTCGGAGTCAAGCTCTGGCAAAAGGAGGTCTAATGCATCTCCTTGATCCAAGATACCACTCAAACAATCACATAATTATGGATCCATAATAGCCACTTTTTTAACAACCGACTTAATCATGAGTGATTCTGGTCCTTGGACATACAGAATATTGACCAGTAGCGAAAAATTTCGGCCCAGGTCAGCCTGCGCGGACTGCGCAGGCTGACCTGGATCTATCTTTTTCGCAGATGCATTAAGCCCCTTTTTCGCAGAGTATGGCTCATTTACATATAGGCATATATTTAAACACATCATTAATTATAATTTTTGAGATATAGTCATATTTAACACATATATCATTGCGTATGATCACTTTCCCTATTTATTAATTACTAATTTCTAATATTTATGAATTTATTTATACAGACCTTTGAGAAATGTCATAATAATCTCGTATGGATGAGAAACATTTATGTTTAATGTTAATGTTTAAATCCAATAAAATATTTGTTCTGTTCTGTTCTGTTCTGTTAAAACAAAAAACTGACTGTCGTTGATTCTTGAGGTATAATTTATTTTAAGTCTTCAACAAAAAAAAATGTGTTATTAAGCTCACCAAAGGCTTGCTTAATATAATTTTCTCTAGACTCGTGTAATAAACTTTTATCTGAAGTGCAAACTTAGGTTAGATGTTATATGTCTCACTCACGCCACTAGGTCTCGATGCAACATACGGGTTCCATAAGCAAACATTATGATTGACACCGGCTGTTGCTGAAAGGAAATATTGTCTGATTTTTAACCTTAACTTTTTATCAGTTGATACAATTTCGGACTCGAAAGTATTTAGAGAGGACACACTACCTTTTTACCTAAGAGACTTGTCTGTAGAAGGATAGAAAGCATTGTGAGAAAAGGAGAAAATGCTGGTTATGCTCTTTTTCCAACAATGTTTTCAAAAGGCTTTTTCTTCAGATTCGTTAAAACACGGAATTGTGTGGTAAAGAGTTAATACTGTTTTTTGTTACCCCGATGTGCTTTGCGAAAAGTGTAGACAAAGATCAGCATTCATTTCTATGCGGTCTGACCATGATCTACACGATTCGATACCAATCGTGTGATTAAGCTTTACATGTACTTTTCTTTTTTAAGGATAAAATATCATCAAAGGAATACACAGGTTTTAATAATGTAGTGTCTTTGACCAGGTGTAGCTTGAAGAAAGAGAACGAGATTTTTCAGTCAAAAAAAGGTGAGACGCGCTTAAGCCTTTCCAAAACAAGCCCTGGTTTTCACGTATCTGCAGCACAAGTCTTTTGAAAACACTGTGGAAAAAGGAGAAATTGGTCGTAACGAGCAATTTCTCCTTTCCCCACAGTGTTTTCTACCCTTTTTGATAACTTTCTGCCATTTTCATCAAATCTAAAATTGTCGTCTGCAAACTCTTTCAATTTGGACCAGTCTAAAATTTGTCGTTTGGGAAAGGGTTACGGCATCTCCGTGATGCATTATACCAATCAAGACATCACTTAATTATGGATCCGTGAAATCCATTTTGTGTAACAACAAGCAGAATCATGAGGTAGACTGGTCCTTTGACATGCAGAAAATTTTAAAGTAGCAAAAAGTTTCGGCCCATGTCAGCCTGCGCGGACTGCGCAGGCTGATATGGGTCGATACTTTTTGCAGATGCATTAAGCCCCATTTTCACTTAGTTTCTGGTCTTTGTATACATGTACATATAAAAGTTTGCTCAACAGAATTTAGCATAACTATTTAGATGTAGATATATTTTCATGCATTAACGTATTCATCAACCATTCTTAAGAACATTTTTAGTCTAAGTCTAAAGAGCCTCCTAAGTTTGAAACAAACAAACAAACAAACGAATGAACGGACAAACGAACAAACAAATGAATGATCGAACGAACGAAAAAAAAACGAACATTTAAACAAAGAAACACATAACAATATCGTTTCAAAGGCAATGGCTAAATCTCAATAGCTCATTTAAAAAAACAATGATTACATGATCTATTATCTAAACAAAAAATATGACAAGCCCAAATTAGCCTTCTTTAGACGTTAATCGAGATTCCATCAAGATACATGTATATAAAGACTGCAAAGATGCAGAATGTTTGAGCCATTCTCTGTGAAAAGGGGGTTTAATGCACTTTCGTGATACATCATACCAAGCAAGACATCACATAATCAGAGATCCATAAAATCCACTTTGTCTAACAACCGACTGAATCATGAGGTAGACTCGTCCTTGGACATGCAGAGCATTGTCCAATAAAGAAAAGTTTCGCCTCAGGTCAGCCTGCGCGGGCTGCGCAAGCTGACCTGGGTCGATACTTTTCGCAGATGCATTGAGTCCCCTTTTCACAGATCATGACTCATTTCTATCTCAGATGTCATTTTTTTTTTTTCGTAAACTTACCAATCAGATTTAGTCGCTTGCTATAGTCAAATCTACTCACACCATCATGGGTTGAAAACACAGACTTTCTGAGAATTTCTTTCTTTAAAGGTAAACTATAAAAATAATGAGAAAAGTAAAAAAAAAGTTAGAATAAAATTTCTTGTGACACATAATTTCGAAAAAAAAAAACTATTTTCCTGAAGATTTTTTAATTTAAATAAGAATGACGGATGATGCAAAAATGGTTAAGAAAATAGAAATTAACCTTGACAATTATAATGAGACTATTAATCACAAATAAAAGCTTTATTATTATTATTATTATCCATGATAAAGATGATATCTAACATTTGACATCGTGCAAGTGTGGAGCGAGTGCACGATCTTTATTTATGGTAAAAAAGAGGCTGCACAAGTGATGTTCTTACCTCTTCGCTGATTGGTCAGAAAATGTATGACGTTTCTCCATCCAGCCAATCACTATCGATCTTGGTGTGCTGACGGCACAGCTAATGAAGCACTCCAAATATGTTGAATATTTCACTGTAATAGGAAAGATAATTACATCACATAACCTCCCTAGTTTTCAGTGTAATATATATAGCCATTACGAATTTTCCTATCTTACGCACACCGAAATAAGCATTGTGTAAAATCATGTCTGACATCAATCTATACTTCTTTCAGAGAGGTGAATAGTGCTTTATTCATGGACATTACCAATTTGTGCATGTATAGTTTTGCATATTCTGACTGATAAATCGCAAGATATTTTTATACGTGAGATTAAAAGAATGTGACACTTGTTGGTTTTTGAGAAAAAAAATTTTTTTTTCAAACTCGTCAACAAAAGTGTTTTCAAGCTCGGCAGAGACTCGATCAATAACGTTTGCCAAGACTCGTTTAATAAAATCTTATCTAAATTACCATCTTGTGCCTGATCCTATGTAAATTTGATTGCTGTGCCATATTCGTTGCTCTTGGCTTCAGTGATAGTCCTCTGTGGGCCAGTAATAAATGTGTAGAATGTTTTTTGAACAAATCATTTTTCGACTCCCAGAAGTACTAGTCACGTCTGATTGTTCCAGGACAAGGCATTTACAAGTCACCTTCTTGTTCTAATGAAACCTACGATATGATTAAAACTGACAGTTGTCTCTTGTGCTCGGCACGACATGGTTGAGCCTCTAAAATATCCAGAGCAATTATACAGAGACAAGATCCTGTTACCATGGCTAAACACTCATACGTGGCAGCTACGCACACGCGAAAAACATAAAATCAACTTACGACAGTGATCGATCCTGTTATGTTTTTTAATGATTTTCAATACTAACCTTGTTGTTGTTGTTATTGCTGCCAATGACATGGGTAATGAGCTTTCACCGTGGCTTGATTAAGAAGGTGTTATAAGCGACCTTTATTACAATTCAAACGCAAACATTTAATGCTGATCTTTTCGAGCCAGTGTACAAATTAGTGCACACCGAGGTTTCATTCTTTCCTTTACTTTGTCTGAACAATATATCGTCAAACAAAAATAATAAAAATCATCCTCTCCGACGAACTACCACCAAAACGGACTAAATAAAATCGACGCTATCTGACAGGATATTTGACACAAATACTGGGCTATGTTCTGTGTTCGATCAAAAGCTGCGCATTTGAGGTGCGCGTAAAAAAAGATCTGACCTATGCTCATGCAAAAAGGGGGTTAATGCATCTCTGTGATGCATAATACCAAGCAAGTCAGCACATAATTATAGATCCATAAAGTCTAGTTCGTGTAACAACCGACTGAATCATGTAAACTGGTTATTGGACATGCAGGAAAAAGACCAGTAGCAAAAGGGCTCAGCCAAGGTCGGCTTGCACGGATTGCGCAGGCTGACTTGGATCACTATTTTTTGCAGATGCATTCAGTCCCAATTTTCACATAGCATGACATATTTTGTACAGAAATCAGGATCAGTATTCACCAACCAGTCTTATTCCCAAGGGTTTCTAAATTTGAAAGTAACGCAGATTCTGATTGGCTAAACCAGAAGCTGTGTTACTTTGTAAAGCTGGAATAAGACTAAGAATTAAATCAACAATGTTTGGTGAATACTGACCCAGGGTCCGTATTGATTAACCAGTCTAAACTGCATTCAAAGTCTTTTTCTGGATTCAGAAAGTAACACAATTTCTGATTAGCTAAACTAAATGGTTTAGCCAGTCAGATATTTTGTTACTTCTTATATAAATTCTTGAAAATTAGACTAAGGAATGTTATTGAAAATTGTTTGTGAATATGGGCCCAGCAACATTGCAGACCACCACTTACCAGAAGTAACGCAATGTCTGATTAGCTAAACCATTTGGTTTAGCCAACCAAAAATTGCGTTACTTCCAAAATTAAAAAAAAAAATGATAATTAGACTAAGGAATGTTATCAAAAATGGTTGGTGATTATGAGCCCAGACCGTCCCTTACCTTGCCTCACCCATTCGCCACTGTGTGCTAGATACCGTGTGTAAGCAACAGATTTATGCTTGTTCTTTATCAGGTCGTCTATTGATACCTTAACACTTGTTTCTGTGCAAATAATATACAAAACTGCTTATAATTGGGACTATTTCCTTTATGCTTCAGAATTATTCAGCTTCTTAAAAAGGAAAAAGGCCTCTTCTTTAGAACTGATTAACTATCTGCAAAAATTAAACTTGTTTCCTTGCAAAAAAAATATACACAAGTTAGCCTCTACATTAAGATACTTCATTTGTGATTTAGTATTGGTTAGTTCGTAGAAATAAACGCCTCATTTATGCTTCAAGAAAAGTAAGAACGAAATAGGATTTTTTATTATTATTATTATTATTATTATTATTATTTCTATGCCTGTGAAAGGGAACGTTTCCCTTATGCTTCAGTATTAGCTTGTTGAAAGAAACATGACCTGTCATCTAGTATTTATCTATCTGCCAAATTACACATGGTTCTGTATAAAATGTATATATACACAAGTTTGAAGATAAAGTACTTCATGAATGCTTTAAATGTATTGGTTAACCCGTAAAACACAAATTTTTTGAGTCATGCTCTGTGAAAATGTGGGCTTAATGCAACATGCAAAAAGTATCGACCCATGTCAGCCTGCGCAATTCGCAGGCTGACATGGTCGACACTTTTAGAATGTTGCATTAAGCCCCTTTTCACAGAGCATGGGTCGAAACGTTTTGCTATTTGTAAATTGTATGCTTGTCCAGGGACCATTCTACCCCTATATCCAGTCAATTGTCAAACTAAATAGATTTTACTGATCCATACTTATGTGATGTCTTGCTCGGTACAATGTATTACGGAGACGCATTAAGCCCTTTTTGCTAGAGCATGGCTCCTTTCCTTTGTTCTTTTAGTATTGGTAAGCCCGAAAAAAAAAAAACAAACCTCTCATGCTTAAATGTTAGTAAACTCGTAATAAGAATCATGTTTATTGAAGAGGTCATCAGACCTCTCCAACAGTGGTGTGTTTAAAAGGCAGACTGCCTCAGAAATTGCAATCTAAATCCACTTTTTTTTTTACGAAATTTTTTGATACACAGTCTGTTTCGTCATGGTTTTATAAATAAACCGAAATAAAAAAAAAACTGAAATAGGAAATAGAAGTGTATTGTTTTCATGTGACGGATTTCAAGAAAGGATTTTTGTATTGATTTTGTTGCAAATGTGTTTTTCGACGGCCGATACAAAAACCAAGATTATTTTTTATATGTTCTTCTTTTATTTTCTGTTCTATCATTCATCTTTTCAAAACCGGAAACTAAAACTAAGGGAGTTAATTCTTGCTTAACGTCAAAGGATAGTTCCAATTATTCATTACAGCATTTCTATTCAAAGGATAGTTTCAATGACAGTCATTATCTTCAGAACAAAATGACCTCTCCAGTAGTTGTGATTTTTCATTAAACAAATAAATCTGAGCTGGAAAGGAAAAGAGTTTCGTAAAAAAAAAAGAAAGAACACCACTGGAAAAGACTTGAAAACGCGGGAAGGTCAGGTGTCTGTCATGTAATGCATAAGAGGTTTCTAAATAGCGGCAATTATAATTATAATGCCTTACTTGTTTGTTTACATGTTGTAAAATATATTGTAATTTAAAGCCAGTAAACTGTTTTAAAAAAAAAATGATGCTGACCTCTCCTGGCTTCTTTTTTTTAAAGAAGCCAACTCGTGCCTTAGTATCATTTATCCTGTAGCAGGAAATAGTTCCCCGGTGATTCAGTGTTGGTTAAAAAAATTGTCTACAGGAGATTCTTTTTGTGGTGTTACTAAAATTGAAGCAAAGGGACGATATTCATAGTAAGTTGGCAAATAAAAAGTAATGACAATGGGGCTTTAAAAGAAAATCTGAAAGCTGTCATTTACGGCGGCTTACAGGCCAATAGCGGCCAAAAAGTCAATGCATGTGTAAAAATGCTCTTTAGTTTAACCCATACCATTTAAAAGTATGGAAAATATTATGAAGATGACAGTCTGCTATTTTGTGGTCGATCCAAGTGTTTGTCGCTGGTAGAAAAAGGGGTATTTTAAGATCAGGCAAATGTAAACAAACGACAGGGTGACCTGGCAGCTTTTAACCTAATTTTGAAAATAATTTCTCTTTAAGCGACTAACACTTGGACCGACTGTACAATAAAATATCTCGTCTTATGTCATGCTTTCAGTAGTTTATCGAAATATAATAGTGGATTATGGTTTGTTATTTCATGGTTACGACCAGTGAAAATACCAATTTTATACTTTCTAACTCTTCAATTGAAGGCGGAAAAAGTAGTTCCCGCGCAAAAGTTACCTATGTAAACCGCGTGTGTCAATCAAATATGACGTAATTTATGCTGTATTTCTCGCGCTTTACGTAATATTGTAATGCGTTGTTATGTGACGGGGTACACCACGGCGAATTACCTAAAACAACTGTACTGGATTTTGATGGAAGTCCCAACAAAAAAAAAAGCTTAGAAGCTTGAAATAATTTTTTTTTTTTTCGGTGAAAGATCGACTTTTATTTCATCTCGTGAACATCATCGGTAACATTTCCACTCGTGGCTGCGCCACTCGTGAAAATATTACTGATGATGTTCACTCGATGAAGTAAATTTCGATCTTTCACCGAAAAAAATAACCAAATATCCTCTATATCTTCACAATAATTTCCATATTTTTAAATGATAACAACCTCTTTGTTGACCTTTGACAGCTATTATTACTTTAAGAATCAATTTTATACAATGTGACGATGGAGAATGAAAATGTAATATGAATGAAAGATTCAAACCCTCCTCCTCGTTTACGGGTGTCGGTTGTCTCTCAAACAGCGCCATCATGGCCGAGTTAAATGCAATGGCATGAATGTATCCACCCACGTCACCGATCACCAGACACGCCTCGTTCGGGTTTAATGGATTATATCTAGAAATTTAAGAAGTAATGATAACAATGATAAACAGGGTAAGAACATTTTCAATTAGTTCATTACAATATTGCTACCAAAGATTCATAGGCAATAGGACAGCAAGATTCTGGAAGGGGTGGCATGATAACAGGTGCCGAAATTGTCAATTGTCTTATCAAGTTTGTCTCTAGTTTTTAGTTTTAATGATCCATAAAAATGGCAGTTTTAGCTGCGATGCAGTTTCTCACATAAAAGCTAACGTTGCTAGAAAATTTAATGAAGTGTTATGGGGTAATCTCAGTATTATTTTGCATAATGCTAATGGGGCTTGAAATTCCATAGTGCATGATATGAGTAGTTATAAATGAGTTTCACATAACAAAGCTTCGCTTATAATACTTTGAAATCTATGATTAATTGATTGATTGACTGTAAAGTGTTTAACACCATTTTTAACATCATATCAGTAATATTGCGGCGGCCAGTGCACCTGTCCATGATTTCCTAGGGCTTCTTTTACCAGTATTTCGCACTATATTCTTCCCAAGCCACTGGCTACTTTCTCACATAACCGTCATGGGAACAATGATCAGCGGTGAGAGAGGAATGAATCCTGTCGCAATGGCTATCATCAATCCACGGAAAGAAATTGGCCCAGCTGGGGATTCGAACCAGCGACCCACTGTTCTCAAGTTCTGTACGCTACCGACTGCGCTGCCGGGGTTTGGCTTGAAATCTATAAAGCATGACGGAATAATAATTTTCAAGTTTACGTCTTGGAAAATGCCTGCGTTAGGTATAGTAGCTTTGATCGTGACATGCAAAGGGCTTAAAAAGCCACATTTTTTTTTGTAATTCACCAGCCAATCAGAATACTAATAACCTTCGGTGACTAATATAATATAAGTTCTGTGAAAAGGGGAGCTTAATGCATCCGCAAAGAGTATCGACTCAGGTCAGCCCGAGCAGTCTGCGCAGGCTGACCCGGGCCGAAACTTTCTGCTTTTGGTAGACTGGTCCTTTTGCATACAGAAATTGACCAATAGTTGCGAGGACTGCGCAGGCTGACCTGGGTCGATACTTTTCGCGAATACATTAAGCCCCCTTTTTACAGAGCATGGCTCATACCTTTAGTGCACCTTCATGAAGCATGATACCAAGCAAGTTGTGACATGGTATGGATTCATTTTGTCTAGAAATCCGGCTGTATCATGACGTAAAATGGCCTTTAACATGCAGAATTGTTTTGGTCCAGATCAGTTTGCGCGGACTAAGCAGGCTCACCCGAGTCAATAGTTTATTGTAGATGCATGGAATCACATTTTCACAGAGCATGACCTATGTATCAAAGGCCCAGAGTCGACCAAAAGTAAACAATGTGCTTTTTAAAATGCATTTAAGACATGCCCTGGCAAGAAAAGGCTTAATGCATCTTTGTGATGTATTGTACCAACCAAGTTATCATAATTATGGATCCATGATAGCCATTTTTTTTTTTTTTTTTAACAACCGACTAAATCATGAGGTAGACTGGACTTTGAACATTCAGAAAATACAACAAATAGCGAAAAGTTTCGGCCCAGGTCAGCCTGCGCCGACCGCGCAGGCTGACCTGGGTAGATACTTTTCGCAGATGCATTAAAGCCCCTTTTCACAGAGCATGGATCATTTGAATTTAAATCATACCTTTTAAAAAAGTGGAAATTATTGTGAAGATAACAATCTGTTATTGTAAGGTAGATCCAAGTGTTAGTCGCCGGCAGAAAAAATGAATTTTAAATTAATGTAAATATTAAACAAAAGATAGGGCAACTTGGAAACTTTTTTACCTACGTTTGGTTTTAAAACTCATTCTTCTGCCCGCGACCAACACTTGAACCGACCGTACAATAATGAACTGCCATCTTCATAATGGTTTCGATTCTTTTAAATCGTATGTTTTAACCCTTTCCCAAACGACAAATTTTGGACTGGTCCAAATTGAAAGAGTTTGCAGACGACAATTTTAAATTTGATGAAAATGGCAGAAAGGTCTCAAAAAGGGTAGAAAACACTGTGGGAAAAGGAGAAATTGCTCGTTACGAGCAATTTCTCCTTTTCCCACAGTGTTTTCAAAAGACTTGTACTGCAGACACGTGAAAACCAGGGCTTGTTTGGGAAAGGGTTAAATCAAAATGCATTTTTTAACACCCACATTTTTTTTTTTTTTTTCTTTTGGCCGCCATTGGGCCTTGGATAAATAATTTTGTCTTATAAATACTTAAGTTTTTACCTATAGTCCAAACAAAGTGGAGTAAATGGAAAACCCTGGATCTTGTACTGACAGCTAAACTCTGCCTTGGAACTCAGATCATATATGGCTGTGAACAAAACAACAACATCAACATATAAATCTATACAATACAAGATTAGAAAGCAAAACTCACCCCGAAGATAGACAGTTTAGAAATACTTATTTTATGCTTTCCGGCAGGATATCGAGAAATAGCGGTGAAAATATTTTTCGATATTACACGGGTACGACCAGTGAGAATACCGATTTCATTTTTTTTTAATGGAAGTCTCGACAAAAAAAGGCGTTAGAAGCATGAAATGAATAGAATATTTGTTTTTTTCCGGTGAAAGATCGAAATTTATTTCATCGAGTGAACATCATCGGTAATATTTTCACTCGTAGCGCGCCACTCGTGAAAATATTACCGATGATGTTACTCGATGAAATAAATTTCGATCTTTCACCGAAAAAAACAAATATTCTCTATATCCTTACAGCCGGGTTGAAAAAAAAAAGACGCTATTAAAATTTGATAGAATGTAGAATGGTGCAGAATACAGTCGGCTGTGTAATCATAGATAAATTATCGATATAAATGGTGTAATGGATAAATAAATGTATCGGATATCTTCGATTTAAAACCGGAAAAGTCACAACAGTGATTTTTTTGATGGCATCCATAAAATGAAATGTATTTTCTATACAATTCGTAATTTCGTAATAAATTTGGAATAGCGACATTTGTGTTTTTAACACTTAAGCTGCTGAATAAATGAAACGAAAATCTCCACTTAATACTAGAAGCCCAAACATTGCGTTTTCCAAGTTGGTTTCACCGGAAACAAAATACCGTAACGGACAGTGTAGATCAAAGATCAGACTGCACGTTCTGTGCAGTCTGATCTTGATCTACACTGTCCGCAAAAGGTCAGTGGGTCGCGATAAGCAGCTAAAGGGTTAATATCGGCTAAAAAGTTTCATCTAAAGCTGTTAAAACGGTGTTAAAAGCCAATACAAATAAACATTATTTATTAAAATTTCAAAATTGTTAAAGTCCACAAGGGTAGCCCGTACAGCGTCGTAGCTGAACAGAATATTTTATGAACTCTATGCCCCCGTTTCGCAAAGCATGGCTCAAATATAATTGAGCAGCTCTCTGGTATAAGGGAGTTTAATGCATCTCCGTGATGCATTATACCAAGCAAATCATCGCATAATTATGGATCCATTTTATCGAGCAGCTGGCTGAATAATGAGCTAAACAGTCAATGGGCATGCATGAATTTGACCGATTGCAAAAACTTTTGACTGAAGTCAGCCTGCGCAGGCTCATCAGCGGTCGATACATTTTGCAGATACTTTTAAACCCCTCTTTGACAGATAATGGTGCCTATTTAATATAATCGTACCTATTTCTTTACTAGTGAAGGCCAGAGCCGCTTTATTTACATTCAACATGGCGACAAAGTAGGTCACCCATACGTCACGTGGTTTGCACGACTCCATGGTCGTTCTGACTGAACGATGCAGTTTAAGGTCTGTGTCCCAGGTTGATATTGTCCCCTCCTGTTTTTTAAGTGAATACATGCAGTTGCAAAAGGGGGCTTAATGCATCACCGTGATGCATCATACCAAGCAAATCATCACATAATTATGGATCCATAAACTCCGTGTTGTCTAATAACCGACTGAATCATGAGGCACACTGGTCCTTTGACATGCAGAAAATTGACCAATAGCTAAACGTTTCCGCCCATGTCAGCCTGGGCGGACATTTTGTGAACAACCGACTGAATCATGAAGTAGACTGGTCCTTTGACATGCAGAAAATTGACCAATAGCAAAACGTTTCGGCCCAGGTCAGCCTGCGCGGATTGCGCAGGCTGACCTGGGTCGATACTTTTTTGCAGATGCATTAAGCCCCCTTTTCACAGAGCATGGCTCTAATACGGAAGCTTCTCTGGAACGATCTTAATTCTGAACTATCAGCTTCATCGAGCAGTGAAGCCTGTTTCATTGATAAAAAAATCCAAAACGTACATTTATATAGCTTTTGCGTTATAATTGTAAAATGATTTTCTTGACATAAATCTATGTACAGTCCTTTGATTAAAGAACCGACAAACTTCGGTGTTTGAGTTTTTCTATCAAACTAGTGAAAAAGTAACTAAGCTCATCAAAATTGCTCAACGGCTTTTTGCAGAGATTGTAGATTAAGATCAGACTGCACATTCCGTGCAGTCTCATCTAGGATCTTCCCTTTCCGATATGAAGATATTTTTTCTCAAAAAATACCTTTGAAAGAGCAACATTTAGGGCGATACCATCGGCTTGAAAGTTTCATTTTACTTATTTCTCAGGTTAACAACAATTTTGTAGACCTGTTTGATAAAACTCTATTTCAAATGCCCGGTCGGGTAGCTCAGAGGTTAGCGTATCTGACACGTGACCTGGTGGTTATGAGTTCAATACCAAGTTTAGGCAAGCTTTCTTTCCGGTCATTTTTTGCCCTTTAGCTCTGACGCATGTGAGAAAAGTAGTCAGTGACTTGCAAAGAAAGGTGTGACAGTACTGGTGTGAGAAAGTCAGGAAACACTTGCGTAGGTGCTCTGACCGCCGTGATATGACCTGGGTCCGTATTCACCAACCATTCTTAAGAATGTTTCTTTGTCTTGTTCTTCAGAATTTTCTACATTTGAAAGTAACACAACTTCTGATTGGCTAAACCATTTGGTTTAGCCAATCAGGAGTTGTGTTACTTTCAAATGTAGAAAATTCTGGAGAATAAGACCAAGAATGTTCTTAAGAATGGTTGGTAAATACGGACCCTGACCTGTTAAACCGGCGGTAAACTCCCAATACAAATAAATCTATTTCAAGCAGATCCTTTAGAGATTCTAAACAATTTCATATTGAAATCATATGTAATATTTCAAGTTTTTCTCCTAGTGGTTCTTCCGAAGTATGATAATGCACATACAGCTGTAAGAAACCAAGCAGGTGACATAAGGGTTTGAAATTCTTGTCGACATATCAAACCGTTTGCGGTTTTTTTTTTTTAGCAATCCGTATGTTGGTTGTAAGAACAGTCCTGTTCACTCCCCAAACAAAGCTTTAGTTTCCGGTCCAACGATTGCCGTGATTTTATAAATATGAGCCATGCTCTGTGAAAAGGGGGGCATTATGCATCTGCAAAAAGTATCGACCCATGTCAGCCTGCGCGGATTGCGCAGGCTGACATGGGTCGATACTGTTTGCTATCTAGAAATTTTCTGCATGTCAAAGGACCAGTCTACCTCATGATTCAGTCGGTTGTTTAACAAAATGGACTTTAAGGGGTCCATAATTATATGATGTCTTACTTGGAATAATGCATCAAGGAGATACATTAAGCCCCTATTTGCCAGAGCGTGGCTCATATAAAAGTCCACTAGACCAAAATGACTGTCATACCTTGCTGATTACCAAATATCTTCGAGAATTCTTCAAGTAAGCTATCCTCTGAATTGCATGTTTATGTGGACTGAAAGTGTAAAAATATGGCTATGTGAGCAAAGCATACTTCCACAGGGCAAGCATGTAAATAATTCAATATTCAAGAGAGACACACAATAAATGAAACGTTTTGTTTTTTTTTTTAAATTAGGTCAAGATCGTAAATAAATATCAGACGATTTATAAGGACATCGTGAGCCATCCTTTGGCATTCTGTAGGCAGGGTATTAAGTTCGTCTGTTGACCAATGTTCGGGACTAACTTTGCACGGAATTTAAAAGTGTATAATATTGGTACTGCCACTGACCATTATCAACTTTAGGACTGTGTGATGTTCAGAACTAGAGCATTAATTAGATCGATGAAAGCGGCAACGTATTATTTGCCTATAATTATACTTACGCTATGCTCTGTAAAAAAGGGACTTAATGCATCTGCACACAGTGTCGATCTAGGTCAGCCTGCGCAGTCTTCGCAGACAGACTTGGATCGGAACTTTTTGCTATTGGTGAATTTTCAGTATGTCATAGGACCAATTTACCTCATGATCCAGTCGATTGATGGGATAAATGGATTTTACGGATCAATAATTATGTGAAGACTTGCTTAATATAACGCATCACGGAGATGAATGAGACCCCCTTTTGCCAGAGCATGGCTCATTCATTTATTTTCTAAATCTTTAAAAATGCTCTTATCAGACCGATCGTTCACTGCCAATCTGATGGTCTGTGAGGCTCTTGGTCATCGATCCATCGTTTTTTAAATAACATAAATCCATTCACACATCAATCAATCAATCAATCAATCAATCAATCAATCCTTAACCTGCTAAATAAGTGAAATGGAACTTTCAAGTCGATAGTAAAAACCAAAATATTGCCTTCTCAAAGCTATTTATTTGGGGAAAACTATCTCCCTATTGGAAAGTGTAGATCCAAGATCAGACTGTATCTTCTGTCCAGTATGATCTTGATGTGCACAGTCTGCAAAAGGTCCTTGAGTCGCGCGTAGCGCCCTTAGGGTTAAACAAATAATCAGTTGATAGATGAATAAACCAATCAAACAAACGATCGATCACTTCATCAAACCTTTTTAGCGTGACAAGGTTTCTCCAAGAAGGTACCCTCTTATCTTTTTCATGCATTCCTAATGCCATGTGGTCTGACAGATCATCCCAGTCGACCAGGCCCTGGCGGGTCACGTCAATCTTCTCGAACAATTCGGCATACTGCGGTGAAAACAAATCCAGCATAGCACATAGAGGATACTTGTGGGGTTTTTTTTCCGGTGAAAGATGAAAAATTATTTCATCAAATGAACATCATCGGTAATATTTTCACGAGTGCCTGCGCCACTCGTGAAAATATTACCGTGTGATGTTCACGAGATTAAATAAATTTCCATCTTTCACCGGAAAAAAAACACAAGTAGTTTATTTATTTCATGCATTTAACCTCTTTTTGTTGGGACTTTAATCAAAATCAAAGTTCGGTAATTCCTCTTGGCGTACCCCCACATAAGACCGCATTACAATGAGAATGTATTTAGCACTTCACAAAGAAGCCACTATTGTGTTGTAATCAATTTCAGAGAATATCACGTTCGGTGAATTATTTAAAAAAGGCAAATATCCATTTTCAAATTAACATTTATTTTTTAAATCTTTAACCTTCTGATTGCCAAATATATCCTTCCGCGTTAGTGTCATTAGTGTCCGCCATTTATTTACATTCGAAGTGACACAACAAATCAACAAAACTCACAAACCTGAATTTAACAGGATTTATAAACATTGTGAATAGTTAGGATTTTTTTTTTCTTAGATTACTCGATTTAATCACTATCTGATAGTTCTGATGCGTTTGAAAGGGCTAAGTTATAAACATGGTGCTAGAATCTAAATAGTTCCATACCACTGGGTTATCAAATCGGTAAATTTCGCCTGTCGAAACGGTGAATTAATCCAACCATTATCCACCATTATATCCCGATAAACTACCGAAAAGCATGAAATAAAATGTTGAAATTACAACATACAAGTAAAACATATACGGAGAGAATAGGCTTTGACTTTTCTCAAAGTTAATTACTGTACCACAATTAAATGTGTTTCGTTTCATACCAGAAACACCTGTGATTAAAATTAGATAGGTAAACATACGAAGAAAGAAAGAGAGGGAGAGAGAGGGAGGGAAGGGTGGAGAGAGGGGAACGTTAGGGAGAGAAAGAAAGAAGGAGAGAGAAGAAGTATGAAGGGTATTATAAATACTTTCCCTTTAATAGATAAAATAGGGTGACTATGGAAGTATATCATCAAAATCTGAAGAATTTGAACCAAGCTCTATAAAATGTGGCTAAATGCATCTGCGAAAAGTATCCACCCGCAGGCTGACATGGGTCGAAACTTTTCGTAATTTGCAGTTTCTGCATGTCAAAGGACCAGTTTACCGCCAATTCCGGTCGATTGTTAGACTAGATGGATTTTATGGATCCATAATCATGCGATGTCTTGCTTGGCATAATGTATTACGGAGATGCAATAAGCCCCGTTTTGCCAGAGCACGGTTCAAATCTTACTTACCTCTTGTCTCGACCCTATAGTCAGTTTGGAAGCCAGCACCCTGATAAATTGGTCTTTGTTTAAACATAGCTTGTTCTCCCTGTGTTTTCCTAGCTTTAATGGTATTATTTGGGGAAAAAATAATACAATCATCTTTATCCATGTCTACGCGACCAATTATGGTAAATAACAGAAATAAACGTGAACAAGCAATTAATTCTTCCTAGATAACACAGTTAAAGACTTATCCACGTTGAAAGCATATGTTGACGACATTTTAAACATACATCCTTACAGCCAGTGAGAAAAAAAAAACGCAGGTAAAACTTGATAATTTTTAGCTCAGAATTTAGTCAGCTGTGTAAACATAGATAAACAAGCATTCTGATAGTATTGCATAGCAATACACAGTCCCCTACCGGCCGTATGTATCGCTGGCATGTCCGTGAAATTTTTTAAGTCCAAGGCCCGTAAATGCGTCAAAAAGCAGTGGAGCGGGACGAAACTCGAACTTGGTATGTAAGTCATGGTGGTTGATGTACACACCAAAAATCAGCTCTATATGTAGCAGCGTTTAGAAAAAAAGTGCGGAAAAATGTTTTATCAGTGAAATTTTGTAAGTCCAAGGCCCGTAAATGCGTCAAAAAGCAGTAGAGCGGGACGAAACTCGAACTTGATCTGTAAGTCATGGTGGTTGACTTACACAGCAAAAGTCAGGTGAATATCTACCAGCATTTAGAAAAAAAAAGTCCGGAAAACTGATTTATCAGTGAAATTTTGTAAGTCCAAGGCCCGTAAATCCGTGAAAAACCAGTGGACCGGAACGAAAGTCGAACTTGATCTGTAAGTCATGGTGGTTGAGTTACACAGCAAATCTGAGATCAATACCTACCAGCGTTTAGGAAAAAAGTCCGGAAAACTGATTTATCAGTGAAATTTTGAAAGTCCAAGGCCCGTAAATCCGTGAAAAACCAGTGGACCGGAACGAAAGTCGAACTTGATCTGTAAGTGATGGTGGGTGACTTACACACCAAAACTCAGCTCAATATGTACCAGCGTTTAGAAAAAAAGTCCGGAAAACTGAATTGCCGGACTGACGGACAGACAGACAGACGGACAGATGGACAGACGGACAGACGGACGGACGGAGTGCAAACCTAAAGTCCCCTTCGGCTTCGCCGGTAGGGGACTAATTACCAATAGATAAGTATGGTGTAAGGGATAAATACATATATCGGAAAGTTTCGATTTGAATCCGGAAAAGTCACAATAGTGTTTTCTTTGAATGCCTCCAGAAAACGCATTTTCGATTAACACTAGGGCTGTTTAGCGCGACTCAAGGACCTTTTGCGGACAGTGTAGATCAAGATCAGACTGCACAGAACGTGCAGTCTGATGTTGGATCTACAATGTCCGATAAGATGTTTTCCCCTAAAATTACCTTTGAAATACCAGAATTTGTTTTTTTACAATTGGTTTGAAAGTTTCATATTACTTATTTAGCAGGATAACAGTGAATCCACCGTTTTTTCTCTTGACTAAATTTCTTCTTCTTTACCCTATAAGTACTAAAGTACTAAATACAGTTAATCAGAATATATAGCAAAGATGTAGATTGTGTAGCATCCGAAATTAGACCATATGCTCTGTGCAGTTTGATCTTAATCTACATTGCCCTATAAGTAGCGGCTCATTTTTTTTTTTTTTTTTGTCGGAATGCACACGACACAATAACAAACTTAGCTCTAAAACGAGCATGAAGCCAGGTTTTAATCCATATTTTTTAGGAGAGTGGAAAGCAAAGTCGATAATTTGTAATGAAAAATCATAAGGAAGTGGCTATTTAACCTTAATATGGGAAAATCAAAAAAAAAAAGAATGAAAAGAGATGCACATAAAAAATGTCTCCATTAGGATTCGAACCTGCGACCTACAAAACAATCGTTGGCGACTCTACCAAATGAGCTATCGGTCCAACCAATAATCCTCTGTGCTAAATAAGTACATGTATGTGCCCGTTTAATTGTAAGAACGACTATTTCGTTACTAAGAGAAATAGGGATTTTTAGAGGAAAAACACAACAAAATGGATAATACCATGTGCTTTCTATAATTGAGCCATGCTCTGTGAAAAGGGGGTTTAATGCATCTGCAAACAGTATCGACTCAGGTCAGCCAGCGCAGTCTGCGCAGGCTGACCTGGGTCGAAACGTTTTGCTCTTTGTCAATTTTTCTGCATGTCAAAGGACCTGTGTACCTCGTGATTGAGTCGGTATTTCTACAAAATACGATACGAAAAACATCGCTCATTTGTTTAAAAAAAAAATCCGAACAATAGAGTATTGTTTTTCACGGTGCTTCATTTATTCCCTCAGGAGTTCATAGTGTTATTCTGCGAAACAGATTTCATGGATACATAATTATGTGATATCTTGCTTGGTATCATGCATCACGGAGATGCATTTAGCTCCCTTTTGCCAGAGCATGGCTCAGTTATTTTTCATCTTTAATTTAGATTGAATGTCATCTCTGCAAGTGGATGAAGATTTTCAGTCTTTGTTAAAATCCCCCCCCCCCCCAAAAAAAAATTGCTAAACGCAATCCTGCTTAATGCCTCCTTTTACATCATGAAAAAAAGGTGATTCTCACGAAATGTGGGAAATTACAAGTCAATGTAAAAAAATTTGTGTGAATGAATTTGAATCTGCTAAATAAGTGAAATGAAACTTTCCAGCTAATAGTAAGGTTTATAAATCCAAACATTGCAATTTCAAAATTATTTTTGGGGGGAAATATCTCCTTATCGGAAAGTGCAGCTCCAAGATCAGACTGCACATTCTGTGCAGTCAGATCTTGATCTACACTATCCGCAAAAGGTTCTTCAGTCGCGCTCAGCAACCTAAGGGTTAAGTTTGTTCTTGCAAAGGTAGTGGTTATCTAATCTAGGATCACGTGTACTTTATTTCTACATTATAAAAAAAAAAAAGTATTGTATCGTGCAACACAATGTGAGATTGCTATGTATCAAAGAAATTTCATCATATCATGATGCATCTACCACAAAAAAAAGAGAGAAAAAAGCATCTAAAATTTATATAAAATTCATGAAAATATAAGTTAGTAAAAGTGTACTTTACCATGAAAGCTGTTTTCAGATTTTCCAAATCTTCTCGAGTTATTCGTTTTTCCAGACTGACATCCATGATGGTAAAGCCTGTTTCACGTTTCCTGATTTTTAATGTCTTTTAAACCAATGATATGGTTTTATGTAAGTTGAGGAAAAGCTCCGAGACATGCTTGTGTTGGACACGCTTTAGGTAAGAAATGATTCCGTTTGTAAGATTAGTAAAAATGGCTTTAAATGAAAAATTGAATATATAATGGTAAGGAAATAAGTAAAACTAAAAGAGGAAAAGTAACATACATACATACATATATACATACATACATTTGATTAAATAAGCTACATATTAGATAATTCCACTATGCATGATAAAACAGTTAAGTCTTTTTTTTGTAAAGTGAATGTTCATTTAATTCTTGGCTCACTAAAGAATGATAAAAGAATGAATGCAGATAGATGAGTCTATAAAAAAAATAAATAATCAATCTATGTATTTAATGTAGATCTACATGAATATGAAAATACACAAAATTATTTCACAAAAAAAAATATAGACCAAGACATAAAAAGTTAATTAGATATACTAACTAATAACTGAATAAATGAAACTCCAAATCTTTGTATTAAAAATCATACACTAGAGTTCTAATTGTAACTAAAATACATTTTTCAAACGCAAGGCTGCAGGATAACCATAAGTTCAACAGTAATTAAGAAATTCTATCTGGATGAGCAATGATTACAGGGTCAACCATGGTAAACCCTTACAGCATGAAATAAACGAAACAGATTTTTTAATCATGAATAACCTTTTCATTGGAAAAATCTCCCCAAAAATACACCAAGGCTCTTTTTTTTTTTTTTTTCTAAAGAATTAAACATTCGGTGTAGATCTAAAATTATACTGTACTTTCTCTGCAGCCTGATCTTGATCTACACTATGAGCAAAATCAACCGAAGTTTCTTACTATTTATAGAGGCCCTCAAAAAAAATTGTTCGTGCTGTAAAAATATTTGCAGCATGCGACTTCAAAAGCATCCTTGTAAAATGATGAATAATCAATATGGATTCAGGGTTTACATATGAATGAATAGTGGAAACATTGTGACAAAAGGCGAAATTGCTCGATAGGAGCAATTTCGCCTTTTGCCACAATATTTTCAAATGCGATAAAATTGCATGAAATAAAAGAAGAATTGTGCGCAGAGGGAGTACTGTAGCCCTTGGGCTGCTA
Organism: Tridacna gigas; assembly: GCA_945859785.2. Classification (NCBI taxonomy): domain Eukaryota; kingdom Metazoa; phylum Mollusca; class Bivalvia; order Cardiida; family Cardiidae; genus Tridacna; species Tridacna gigas. The sequence goes on from OX244028.2 coordinate 56,803,234, forward strand.
CGCGCGACTCACTGACCTTTTCCGGACAGCGTAGATCAAGATCAGACTGCACAGAACGTGCAGTCTGATCTTGGATCTACATTGTCCGAGAAGGAGATGTCTTTCCTCCAAATATGCCTTTGAAATAGGAAAATTTGGATCTTTACCAACGCTTTGAAAGTTTTATTGCTTTTATATAGCGTGATAAAGGTTAATGTATAAAAACCGATCAAAGCATTATCCTTCGGAATAAAACAAAAGAAAAATGTGAAAACGATCCCTACGTCGACCTTTATTATAGAATGAATAGAAAAAAATATAAACAAACATATGAAACTTTGCGAAACATAGTTGGAATTTGGTGACAGATTAAATTATGAAAATCGGTTCGCACAAAATTTCGATGAATTCAGGGTGCGAGCAGTAATTGCTTTTTCAGCGTGGTTTCAAAATTCCATTTCCCCCCTTTTTGAACAGGATGAATGAATCTGCTTGTATAAGAAGGGTTTACATAAATTAATGTCATTATTTCATTCTACCTGGTCGATTATACATGAGTCACGCTATGGCAAAAGGTGGCTTAATGCAGCTTCGTAATGCATTATACCAAGCAAGTCATCAGATAAATATGAATTCACAACGGACACTTTTTACCAATCCGACTGAATCATGAGGTAGAATGGTCTTTGACATACAGAAAATTGACCAATAGCAAAACGTTTCGGCCCATGTCAGCTTGCACATATTGTGCGGGCTTATCTGGTTCAATACTTTACGCAGATGCATTAAGCTCTCTTGTGACAGAGCTTGGCTCATTTTTTACTCTTACCTATACAATCCGAGAAGACTTTTAAAAACAGTATGGAAATAGGATAAAATGCTAGTGACAAGCAATGGTTTCTATCCGGTCAAAGACAGACATCATCATTTGAGCTAGTTTTTAATTTGTCGTCTGCAAATGCTTTCAATTTGGTCGAGTTAAAATTTTGTCTCCTGGTAAAGGATTAAACATTATTGAGCAAATACGACTATTCACACACCCACCCCACACCGGCAGTACAGCAGCATCAGTCTCACAAATCAGAGATCCCGGGCTCGAACCCCGTGATGAGCTTAGTCAGCCTTTAGAGCTATTTCTAGCCACATCACGTCGGGATTACTGGTTAAGGTTTCAATGAAGCAAGCATCTAGAGCAAACCAAATATATGTAAGTAGTAAGTATTGCGCAATCTTCTTCGCACAATATTCTTCCCAATCCAATGGCTGCTTTCCCGCATAAACATCGACGGAAACCATGATCAGTAGTGAGAGAGAAAGGAATCATGCTGGCAATGACTATCATCAATCCTCGAAAAGAAATTTGCCGAGCAGGGGATTCGAAACATCAATCTCCTAGTTTCAGGTCATGCACCCTAACGACTGCACTATCGGGCTCAGATACAGCTCAGCTAGTGTTTCAGCAAAGCGGACAGTGTAGATCGAGATCATGCTGCACAAACGTGCAGCCTGATCTTGATCTACACTGGCCGCAAAAGCAAATATAGGCGTGAAAGGCGCCTTGAGGGTTAAAACTACCTCAGTATTACTAAGGAATGCTTATATATTCTAACAGGAGATAGCATCTTGCTTTAGTTTTACCAAGCTGCCAAACTCTTTTAGCGCAAAATGATTGAACGGAGCTCTAGCAAAAAGGGGGTTTACTGTATCTCTGTAGTATTTTATACCAAGCAAGTCGTCACATAATTATGCAGGGGCATAGCTAGCCCAAAGAGTATACGCAATAGCAATACCGAAGGTATTATCCGAGAGGGCGAGAAAGGGGGATTTCCCAGGAAGTTCTGGAGAGCCTCCACCAGAAAAATTTTCAGTTGTAGAAGCTATGTGGTGGCCTCTAGTGACGTTTTTGGCGAATTTTTCTTTCTTTCTTTTGTTTGTTTGTTTGTTGGTTGGTTGGTTGGTTCAAAGTTCACGCATCTGCGTTTTTGCGTAAGGGAGCTACACCGCTGTTAGGGATCCGTAAAATCAACTTTGCATTACAGCCGACTGCATCATTTGGTCGTATAGTCCTTGGACACGCAGACTGTTAAAAAGTACAAAAAAAGTTTACACCCTTGCCAGCCTGCGCGGAATGTGCAGGTTGACATGGGTCGGTACTTTTTTTTTTTTTTTTTTTCTAAAAAAAAGCATTAATCCACTTTCCACAGAGCGTGGCTAATATCATACAGTCTTCGTCTTCAAAATATGAGCCATTCTCTGAAAAGGGGGCTTAATGTATCGACCCAGGTCAGCCTGCGCAGTCCGCGCAGGCTAACCTGGGCCGAAACTTTTCGCTATTAGTCAATTTTCTGAATGTCAAAGGACCTGTCTATCTCATGATTTAGACCAAATGGGATTTTATGGATCCATAATGACATGACGACCGGCTTGGTATCACCCATCACGGAGATTCATCAAGACCCATTTTGCCAGAGCGCGGCTCGTACAGAAATATACAATCTACTGAAACTCAAAGAAGATCTGATGTGAGAAGCTAGACTAAACAAGCGGACGGTATAGATCCAAGATGAGACTGTAAATTATGTGCAGTCTGACCCTGATCAATGCCGTCCGCAAAAAAAAACTTGAAAGGGGTGATAATCACATCTTCACGAAGTAATAAAGTTATAGACCTGTTTAATTTGATAGCATTTGACCCATGATTATTATACCAATCAAGCCATCATTGTTGGCGTGCAACACACGAAAGGGGGGGACCTTCGGACATATGCGTAAAATTGTGTCGTCCCAGATCAGCCTTTGCAGTCTGTGACTAATCCGAGACAACACTTCCCGTTTTTGTGCGATTTTCTATTTCACGAAAGTCTACCGTATGAAAAAATCTTATGTAGTCGTAAAGTGCCGTCTCGGATTAGCCTGCGCGGACTGCGTAGGCTAATCCGAAACAACACTTTACACAATTATCCGAAGGCCTCTTTTCGTGTGTTGCACGCCATATAATTATGGATCCATAATGCCTACTTTTTTTAAGAACCGACTCAATCATAAGGTAGACTAGTCCTTGGACATACAGGAAATCGACCAGTACCGCAAATTTTCCGTCTAGGTCAGCCTGCGCGGACTGCACAGACTGGCCTGGGTCGATATTTTTTTGCATGATACATTAAGCCCCCTGTTCAAAGAGCATGGTTCATTTCTATTGCAGACTATTCTCTGAATGTGACAATAACGATGGGATTTGTCTTAGAAAGTTTAGACAACATCATGAAAAAAGAAACCAGTATATTTTTTCTAAACCTGCTACCATAAGGTTGTAAAAACATAAGATTGTTTGGTAACGGGTCCCACTGAATGAAAATCGTTTTGAATCAATTATGATTGTTGCCAGTACAAACGACTATTGTAACTAAACCGAGCTGTATTGTTTTATATAATACAATAGCACTATTCACCTCCCGCAACTGATTCTTCTCTCTACACACACGTGCGAGGGGTGAAATACCTCGTATGTTTTTGTTTTGTTTTTGTCTTGTTTAATGCCGTTTTCAATATTATTTCATTTATATTGCGGTTACCAGGTCAAACGGCTTCTATAACAGCTCAGGATCCGTGTTCACAAACCAATCTTTAGAACTTTCTTAGTCTTATCACAAGAATTTTCAACATTTGGAAGTAACACAGCTTCTGATTGGCTAAACCGTTTGGTTTAGCCAATCAGAAGTTGTGTTACCTTCTACATCTATAATAAAACTAACAATGAAACGAAGAATGTTTGGTGAAAACGGACCCAGGGTGCTTAAAACACTTTTTCTTCAAAGATTTGTAGAAGCTTTATCTGGTTTTGAGTATCTCTTAACAAGAAATTTGTATAGCAGTCTCAATTGAAATCCATAATACATTTATTCCAGAGAAAGATTCAGGACAAGAAATGAACACTCAAGTACTTTATTACAAATTATCACTCAGGAATGTTGATAAACCAATGACAGCAACCAGACCTGAAATAAAGAAAGACATAAAACAACAAGTGTCAAAAAACTAAAAGAAAATAGGTACACCTGTATTACGTGTGTCTAATGTATTTGCTGACAGCGCATGTCAAGATTTTTCAGCCAATAAAAAGTACTGAGGCTTTGTCTTAACACTTTACCGGACAACAAAGTTTTAGATGGGTTCAGTGTGAAAGTTTTTGTGGTGGACAAATGAAATGTAACCTAAGACAAGAAATTTATCTTTCAAAGAGTAGAAAACAGCTGGTTAACAACTTTCTTTTCTTTTTCTCCCACAATGTTTTCAAAAAATTCTATTCTTCTGGGTCATTAAAACACGGAATTATTTGAGAAAGGGTGAATTAGATAAGAACGAACTATCTAAATGGGATTCTTTGAAGATAATAAGCACCGACTCGTATAACTAAAAATCTGATGGAAGTGGCTTGACTCTTTGGTATTATGGTGACAATAGTGTTACTTTCGAAATGTGACGATGAAATGTCAATCGTGACGATAGTATAGCATTCAGGATTTTGACAATAGTGTCACTTTTATGATCTGCGATATAGGCGTTAAGTTCAGTGCCCGTATTCTTAATATCATTCTCAGTCTAATTTCAAGACACAAACAAATTTTGAATTTGAAAGTGATACATTTTGTGATTGCCTAATTTGTATGTATTGGAATTTAAAGCCGTTTTAACAGCTTAGGTCATATCACGGTGGTCGGTGTACCTACGCATGTGTTTCCTGGCTTTCTCACACCAGTATTGATACAACTTTCTTTCCAAGCCACTGACTACTTTTCTCACATGCATCAGAGGTGTTGGGCGAAAAATTGCCGGAAAAAAAGTTTTCCGTAACCGGATACCGAACCCGCAGCCATCCGGTCACAAGTCGGATACGCTAATGTCTAGACATTATTTTTAAGCCAATCAGAAATTATCTTACTTTCAAAAGCTATATATAGACAAAAATGCAATTTAGAACGGTTGGTGAATACGGCCTCCCAGATCTTGAAAATTGTATAACTTTTAGGATTATACTATGTTCACGATCTTGACAATAAAAATACGTTAAGATTCGTGACAATACATGTTGTAGAAGCTTTACAAAATTCAGGATTTTGAAAATTATATAACTTTCAGAATCATGACAAATGGAACAGGTTCACAATCTTGACAACAACATTGCGTTCAGATTCTTTACAAATCAAGTAGTATTCCGGATCGTGATAGTACGAGCACGTTCGTCATCATTTCCCTCAAGATCGTAACTATGTCATTGCATATGGCGTGCAACACACGAAAAGGGACCTTCGGACTTTTGCGTAAAGTGTTGTCTCGGATTCGCCTGCGCAGTCCGCGCTGGCCAATCCGAGACAGAACTTTACGTCTACATAAGATTTTTTCATGCAGTAGACTTTCGTGAAACAGAAAATCGCACAAAAACGGGAAGTTTCGTCTCGGATTAGTCACAGACTGCACAGGCTGATCTGGGACGACACACCTTTACGCATATGTCCGAGGGCCCCTTTTCGTGTGTTGCACGCCATACAGGATCGTATTTCATGTTCAAGATAATGATAATTAATCGCCCGCCGCCAAGCGGGAGGGGGATTCTAGAAATGGCCTTCGTCTGTCTGTCTGTCTGTCTGTCTGTCATACATTTGTCCGCTCCATATCTCCTGAACCCTGGTCTGATTTTCAAAATATTTCACACACTTGTGTATCATGATGAAACGATGTGCAGAGCGCATGATTCGGTGACCTTCCTTCAAGGTGAAGGTCACAACACGGCTTCAAATGTCAAATGCTATACATTCTTGTCCACTCCATATCTCCTGAACCTCTGGTCTGATTTTCAAAATATTTCACACATCAGACGATGTGCAGAGCGCATGATTCGGTGACCTTCCGTCAAGGTCAAGGTCACAACACGGCTTCAAATGTCAAATGCTATACATTCTTGTCCGCTCCATATCTCCCGAACCCTTGGTCTGATTTTCAAAATATTTCACACACTTCTGTATCTTGATGAGACGATGTGCAGAGCGCATGATAGGTGACCTTCCTTCAAGGTCAAGGTCACAGCACCACTCTGGAGTTTACACACTTTACATATTTGTCCACTCCATATCTCCTGAACCCTTGGTCCGATTTACAAAATAATTCAAACCCACTCGTGTACCTTGATGAGACAAGATTCCGTGACCTACCTTCAAGGTCAAGGTCACAACAGGGCTTGAAAGGTCAAATACAATACATTTTTTTAACCGCTTCATATCTCATGAGCCCTTGGTCCAATTTACGAAATAATTAACAAACTCTTGTACCTTGATAAGACGATTTGCACAGTGCATGATTCGGTGACTTTCTTTCAAGGTCAAGGTCACAGCACGACTCTCAAAACATTTCATACACTTGTGTATCATGGCAACAGGATGTGCAGAAGGGATTTCAGCATTGTGTTAAATGTAAGTTTTTTTTTTTTTTCATCTTATATAGTTCATGGCACCTTTTTTTATGTTTTTTGCCCTATGACACCCTTGAAGCTTCTTTTCCTTTTTATGTGCTTGCATGCAAATCAACTGACAACTTTCTTTTCTATAAAAATGATATGGCACACTGACTCTGTCAGTTTTCTACTGTCCTGGTCATTTTATAACAAATCTTCAAGCATTTGAACAAAACTTTCTTCTAATGCTAATCAATTAATGATATCAAACGTCTTAATAAATGCTAGTTTGAAATAAGGCCAGCGGCGGGGGATTGCGCTGTCTAAGACAGAATCCTGTTCATGACAAAATCATTACGATTGGGGGGGGGGGGTCATGAACATAGCATTTCTTTCATGATTGTAACTTTGTAATGAATTTCGGGATGGTGACAATAGCGAACTATTTCGAGTAATGTTTATTTTTTTACTTGTATTCAGACTCGAATCGAGGCTGTGACATTACGCTGAGATTCCTGGCAACTGCATTTCGTTTAAAAAATGGGTATGAAGCGAGTGAACCGTTACTACTATATTCATCAGCGCATCACTAACTACTGGATATCGAATGGTCGTAGAGTGTTTCTAAATTTTGCTTTTTCGGTTCAAACACCATGTACATGTATTAGGAATCGCACTTCAAGTTTTCTTCTTCTGCCTTAGATCCTCGAGAAGTTTTGTAGTTCTCATCGCTAAAAAGTAACTAGTTAACCTACCTTGTTCTGACGTTATGGAGACGTCACTTTCCCGCCTTTTGCATTGATAATTTGATTGGCTGTTGAAGCAGGAGCGTGACTGTTTGAAGAGAATTATCATACATAAGATTTTAATACTTCTATATTTTAGCAGATATTGATCATAATATATCCATGTATATGATATTTTACCCATATTTATAATTTACTGATAGATTTGTATGAATTTTTACTATTGTATTGCCGTTTTACATATCCGTTGTATAATAGATTAGAAAGTCATTAAGCAAAGAAATTAAAAGGAGGAGAAATGACCGATAGCTTTAGCAAAGGCTTCTGAAAAGACACAGGCACATATACATTCTAAACATACCTAGAGAAGTTCAAAACAGTCAGTGTCTGAAGTATTGTTTTAATAATCATAAAACTAGTATTACGGTTCAAGATTAATACTTTCTCATAGCGACCAGTTCACCTTTCAAGACTGATTTGGAGTGTCCTTTAGCAATACTATTGCCACCACTCATAAATAGTGACTGACTGCTTTACCATATATACAAAGTAAGAATCCGTTGAACAGCTCATCATACTTCTGAAAAATATGGATAAGGGATTGAAACGAGGCCACACCTTTGTTCCAAGTTCTCTGTGTACCCGACCTGGGCCGCCTAACTCGGGTTTACTCTAATAAAACTGTATTCGTGAAAATATGGAACTACTGAATCTCATCTTTTTAACATTTACTTTTACCAAAGAACAATAGAAATTTCGATTCGCATAAAAAGATAAACACAGTGAAGGGAGACTTGTTTTACTCTAACTGAAAGAAACTTTTGGCATGATAAATTTTCGTGTATAAATAAATAAAAACTTAAAAGGATATAATAGATAAAGTATGTGAAGCAGGAAGAACCAATGCAAGAAAACAGAGACGACAGGTAAACAAAGTTCATCGTTTGGTTCAATCGGAATCCGTATTCTCCAACCACTCTAAATTATTTTCTTAGTCTTATTCTACATTTTAAAAGCCCCCCCCGGGTAGCTCAGTGTTAGCATATCGGACTCGTGACCTGGTGGTTTCGAGTTCGATACCCTGTTGAGGCAAACTTTCTTCCCGGCGATTTTTCGCCTCCGATGCATGTGAGAAAAGTAATCAGTGGTTTTGGAAAGAAAGTTGTGTCAGTACTGGTGTAAGAAAGCCAGGAAACACATCAGTGCGTCACTGACCGCCATGACATGACCTGAGCTGTTAAAATGGCGTTAAAGTCCGATATTCATTTTAAAAGTACAATTCCTGGTTGGCTGAACCGAATGGTTTAGCCCATCAGAAATAATTCTACTGTAAAATTTAGAAAATTCTAGAGAATACGAATAAGAACGCAATTTAAAATGGTTGGTGAATTATAGTCCTAGGTTAAACGTACGCTTGGCTCGTTATTCCGTTAAGCGTTGCACTGTTAAAGCTTCCGGAGAAACTCTCGTGTTCCCATAGTACCAGATTGTCGTTGTTTGGTAGTGTTCCGGCGTGCTGAGCCGACCGACATATGGTAGATCCCTGCAACAAATTGATTGATTGATTGATTGATTGATTGATTGAATGGTTGGGAACGAGTCGTTTGGGAAAGAAAAAGGAAAAAAACGAATGAAAGCAAAAACAAAAAAAATAAATGCTATCAAGCCCGACAGAGGCCCGCCAATGTGCGTTTTTGTAGAATCGTTTAACAAAAGCTTTTATCACATAACTTTCCTTTTTTCAGTGTGATATATACAATAAGGATTGTCTTAACATTGTGTGACGTCATTTTTGAAAATGTTATTTTGCTTTTTCTTTCTGAGAAGTGAATCGGGTTTTATAAATGGAAATTCCCACTTGTCCAACTTGTGCATGTATGATTTGCAGAGTCTGACCTATAAATAATTAAATATCGTTATGTGATAAAAAGAATCTGACATTTGTTAGCTTTTGAAATAGACTGTATTAAACTCGTGTGCAAAAATGTTGTTAAGCTCGCCAAAGGCACGCTTAATAACATTTTTCTAGATTAGTTTGATGAAAATAAATCTCACATGCCAACTCATATCAGTTTATCTGTTAATTCATTTTCTTCTAGACAGATATGTCATCATTTCGTATCAATGACACAAGATTTCTGCATTGTGTCCTGTATTGTAAATTTATCCCTTTCTAATACAATTTGGACGAGATATTTAAAAGTGATAATCATCTTCAATACAATAAGAGGTGTACAAAAGAAATGTGCTAAGATTTTTTATTTTTCAAATCTGTGTTGATTATCTCCAGCTAATTCGGAAGAAATACTTAAATCTAGAGCGATAGAAATAAACATATTGTACATACATCTGTATATTTATACGCCCCTTCCACTATTCCGCTGCCGCAAGTTGTGGGACATTTACCACTAAAAAAACAAGTTACAAGAATGATAGCAAATTAGATACAATGATATAAAGTAACAAGGTTAAGATTAAAAAAGTCCTTTCATAGGTATTTTTTTGGTAGATGTATACCTCTTTACCAGTAACCAGACGAGAACATTTTAATCTTGTCCAGAATGAATGCATTTGCATAAAACAAATGTGGCTCGGATGATGTGATAGGTATTTGAAAAGCAAAAGGAAATTGTAGGAAAGGATAGAAATGCTAGCTCCCGTCATATTCTCCTTTGTCTCGCACTTCTTCTTCAGAGTCATGTGTGGCTCATTGGTGCAAGTATAGGAATCACAACGTGAAGGCCCGGATTTTGTTCTCATGCGAGGTGCTAGTTTTTAGTGCGCATGTCTTTGGGATAAGACATTTCAGAACCCTGGGCCCGTATTCACCAATCATTCTGGAGAATATTCTCTGTATGAATTCATTCTAGATTTACAAAGTAATTTAAGTTCTGATTGGCTAAACCAAATTATTCAGACAGTCAGAGGTTGTGGTTTTTTCACATTTAGAAACAAAACAAATTGAGAATACGACTTAGAATGTTCTTCAGAATGGTTGGTGAATACGGGCCCAGGTTTAGTACAGATTAACTATGCACAAAGACAACAAGAAAAGAAAAAACGAGCGCCGTAGTTGTCGCATTGACATTTGATGATACTTTAACCTGTTACAGAGAATTGGAGAGTGTGGACCGAGATCAAACAGCACGAATGTGTATGACGATCACGATCAACACCCTCATTAATTTAAATCTATGACTGAGTATGAAAGGAAAAGTTAAAAATGGAAAAGTTAAAAATGAACTTAACCCTTTAGCTGACAAAATTTAGACCAACAAAAATTAAAGCCCTTGCAAAAGCCAATTCAGGTATGTGTACATATTTTGGAGTTTTTTTCCGAAAGCTTAGAAAATATTGTGCTGGTTACTAGTGTTTTGTCTTTTTCCCCACAGTGTTTTCAAAAGTGGTCTTCTTCAGGCTCATTAAATTCGGGATTGTTCGTTAAAGAGTTAAGCATAAGGTTTGGAAAAACTAGGGTATAGTTACCCGCATAATTGTCCGACTGCACAGCCTTTACCAGCAAAACTGTCCGTGCACCCTAGTGACCCCAGGTCTCTGTAAACTGTTATAATAGATTTTTTTTTTTAATGTACGAACTCTTCTCTTTCAATTAAACAAATATGTTTTTTCCCAACGTTTGATATATGTGCAATATCTCCTGATGAGGAGGCATTAAAAACTATGTCACATGTAGATTATCCTGCTCAAACACATGCGTCGTACGGGGATGAAATATTAAAAAAAAAAAAGTATCTACAGTATCAAATACATTTCCAGTTACAGTATGATGACGTAATCCGCGCGTTGAATACGTACATATTGATTTGCACTTTGATTTGTCAAGATGTCACGCTATAATATTCATCCGCCATTCGTAAATAATATCAGTTACTAACCAGTAAACCAGTATTTCATTCTGATTACCGTTTTGAATAAAACTGTCAATAACAATTGCAAATTTTGTTGTTGAAACGTGTAGGTATATGTAATAAAAGGAATAGTATGTTGTAGTAATCGGCAGTAAACGAGTTGAAATAGAACGGGATGTAAAAAGCTATTCATAATTTTGCTTACCAACAACGATAACAATTTACAAAACGCCCAGACATTTGATGGAAAATCTTTTATCATTTTTTACAGTCATACTTTTAAGACGATCCGTCCACTATTAAATTATGATCATGACCCCTCAGGTAATCATAGTAATCCCAGCGCAGATGCATGCATGCATTAATACATGTTATATATCCAGGCCATTGAATGATCGCATCTGCAATGAAACCCCCATGACCATCTGAAGAATTAATTATGATCATTATCTAATGTTGGATGGATTACCTTATATTATAGCAACTATCATTTTGTGTACCAACTTTAGTTGTCTTTTATTTTTTCTTTCTTATATTCAATCATCATCATCGTTACTATGTACTCATTTTTTACATTGAAGATGCAATCTTAACCCTTTCAGTGCTAAACAGATAAAAATGGAAATTCTCGGTAAGTACTAATGATGCCAATATTCAATTTCGAGGCGAAAATTAGAATATCATGCAAAAGAATGGATATTATATAACCTAAATCAGACAACATGCTCTTCGCAGTCTTGCTCTACACTGCCCTTTTAAGCAATTCAATCCGGCTTCAGCCGTTAAACCAGTAAACTTAAAACTTACCTACAACAGTGTCACTGTCATTACCGATGCTGTTTTGACCATTGCACACATAGACCCCAGTGTCTGTGTTCAGATTCACGCTTGTGACTATTAGGTTACCGCCAGTCAAGGCTAGATACTTGCTGTTTCCTAGAAGAGAACAATAGACATATTCGAATAGGCATTAACCGTTTCAATGCCATATGCGAAAACGGGGGCTTTTGAGGAAGGCACAGAAAATCTGATCTTGGATCTATACCGTCCGCTTGTTTAGTCAAGCTATTATCATAAAGAAAAATCTTTTTGATTTTAGGTGGATTTCTATTTTCAATCGTCGAAAGAGGTCGAGTTTATAATATATAGAGATCTGACTCTGAAAGGGTTAAATGTAAAAGGTGTATCTATGTTGTCGATGGAAGTTATCCATTCCGTTCACTAGACCAGTGGGGCGTGTGTTGTGACAACGCAAGGGACAGTGTTTTGATGATCTATAAGGTAAAGAATATTTTTTCTTGTTAGCTGTTGTCTAAAAACTTGGTGCCTTTGTGTACATAAGGCATTCACAGCACTTTCGCTCTTATGTTTTGGCACCCTCCGTCATTTCCCATCCTCTCTTTTACTATCACAGCCCTCTGGAATCACTGTCTGCCATCATCCCTTCCCCTCTGTCCTTTGTTACCCACAACCTTTTCATAGGGTGACCTTTGGTATATAATGGTCGTGAGCACTCATCAGTGTGTCTCAGTATTATTCTCGACTAAGAAACGCAACCCCGCGCCCCTCCGCTCCCGCTTCTCTGCCCCCTCTCTTCCACAGAACATTTTACCTGTCTGTTATTTGTACCCTCTGCAGGAACGCCATCCCGAGTCACTTTGCTCTTTTTCCTCTGAACATTTCAGTCACAGTACTGTTTTATCTATTTCTATTAGTGACTATTATCCTGGCCTCTCTCCAAGAACACCATGCTCCTTTACTTCGCTCCTTACCCTCTCACCTTTTCATCAACAGTACTTTTTCATCTAATTCTATAAATAGCTATTATCCGTGCCTATGTCCCAGAAAGCCAACCCGAATCACTCCTCTACTTCTCCTCTTCCTTTCTCCTTCACATCGCTCTTACCCTGTCTCTTTAAGGTGTTGTTAGTCCTTCCAGAAATGCAAACCTGCGTCACTTAGCTTCTTCTCCCCTGCCACTATCATCCACAGTACATTTTCGTCTGTCTTTATCGGTGGCTGTTATTCTCGCCTCTCTCCAGGAACACAGACCGCCGTCACCCCTTTTCATTGCCCATAGCCTCTATATTCCTACGTTTGTCTTTAATGGCTGTTATTCTCTCATCTTTCCAACAACGCCAGCCTGCGTCTTTTCACTCCTTTTCTTTGCCATTCCCCTTCACAGTGCTGCTTTATCTGTCTCTATCAGAGGCTGTTATTCTCGCCCCTCTTCAGGATAGACATCCTTCGTCATCCACCTCCTACTTTTTTTCACAGGTGTCTTTCATCTGTCTCTATAAGTGGGTGTCATTATCGCGAAAGAAGGCCAGCCTGCGTCACTCAGTTCCTTCTTCACTGACCTTCTCATCCACATTGCTCCCTCAACGGTCTCCACAAGTTGTTGTTATTCTCGCCTTTCTCTTGGAATGCCATCCTTCGTCACCACGCTCCTGTTCCCCTACCCTTCCCCCTAAAGCCCTCCCCTACCTGTCCCCTACCTGTCTTGACCAACGGCGGTGATTGTCACCTCTCTCCATGAATTCCACCATGCGTCACTCCGATCCTTCTCTCCTGGATTTTGTCTATCAGAGGTTATTCTCGTTTCTTCAATCCATCCTCTCCCCTGCCCTTTCTCCACCAGAGGCTGCTACTGTCGTCTCTATCCAGAAATGCTATCTTGCGTCACTCTGCTTCTTCTCCTCTGTAGTTGTCCGCTGCAGCCCACCTCTACCGGTCTGTACCAGTACCTATCCTATCATTTCCCTCCCTCTCTATCCTTCGTTATCGGTTACCTTTTCACTTGTTGTTCTTTGATGATAAATAAGGCATTTACACCTATTCTCTATCCATATCTATCAGTGGCTATTACTGCAGGAATTTAATCCTGCTTCACCCTCCGCACTTTCTCCCCAACCCCTCTTTTCTAACAGCCCTTCTCTGCCTGCCTCTACCTCTGGCTGTCACTTTTCCTTCTCTCCAGAAATGCTATTCTGAGTAACTCCGCTCCTTCTCCTTTGTCCTACTTTTCGCTAGTTCTACTCCATTTTTCTCTATCAGTGGCTAATACTCTCGCGTTCCTCTATGAATGCTAACTGGAGTCACTCCGATCCTTCTCTTCCGTTCTTTTCCTTTACAGTATTCCTCTGCTTGCCTCTATCAGTGACTGTTATTCACGTCTTTCTCCCGGAAGCCATCCTGCTCCTTCTCCACAGCCCTTTTTATTCACATTATCTCATAATCTCCATCAGTTCCTGTTATTATCCTTTATATCCTGCGTCCCTACCCTCCTGCGTCGCTTCCCTTTCTCTACAATACTCCTCCGCCTGTCCCAGTCAATAGCTAGTATTCTCCCCCATTTTAAGGAATGGCTGCCTTTGTAATTCCTCTCCTGCTTCACGGGCTTTCTCCACATTGTCTAAGGTCTAAGAAAAAAGCTTTTAAAACAATTCTTAGAATTGAAGAAAGGAAGAGAACGCCGGTTAATAACATATTCTTCTTTTCTAACAATGCTTTCTACCCTTCCATTTGATATGTCGGTCTGTTTATGCTTTCAATATGCAAAAGTATAAAGAAATTTCGTCTGGTAAAGAGTTAAATCATGATAATTAACGAATGATGTACATATCTATAAGTGATGCTAGTAAAGAACACAATACATTTAAAGACATACACATTTACCTTGTAATGAAGGAGCACCAAGTTTGGACCAGGAGATTGTCGGTGGCGGGCTTCCGGTACCGCTACACAGGAAATTTAGCACCACTTCAGTACCGTCGACCGGTAAAAGGTTGGGCGTGGCTGTGACATCAACGCCCTCTGGAACGATATATGAACATGTATGCAGAGGTACAGGTGAGGATGAATCAGAGAGTACCGAACTAAATTTTGTTCCGCAGATTCTCATGACTACCCAATTTACGTTTTAGTGTTGAAATAATGGTTCTAGAATAAGCCCATATCTTTTAGATTGTATATTCCCTCTCTTATTTTCTGGTTAGCCAAATTTTTTTTTTTTTTTTTTTTTTTTTTTTGACTCCACAAAGATATAAATAACATAGAAAATGCATCCAATATAAGAATTTCTATTCGTGGTTTTAAGCATGCATTTTGTATATTTTGTTTCTGGAGGGAAATGACTGAACATACTTACTCCTTTTAGAGTGGCAAAGACAGTCCAATAGACTCTGACGCAATGCATTTGTAGTTTCTATGTTGGTATTTTTATTTTCCTTTCTAAAAAGAATTTAGTGTTGTCAACGGCAAAGTTGTTTTTGACGCAGCTGAGTGAGAAACTTACTTCCTACGTGTGGCTTACTTCAGAGGCTCCTCGTCTCGACAGATTTTGATATACTCAATAATCAATTTTTTCATAAGTAATTTGGTTATCTATATTTTACTACGATATCCTAAAAGTCGTCTGCAACAACTTTGTTACACAAAGTAGATTAGCTGAAAGACATACTTCCTACTTGTACAGTAGCAGAGGCGGTCGTTGTCCCAACAGAGTTTGATGCTCTGCACTGGTAGTTACCGCTGTTGTACTGGTCGACACCGATCAAAGTCACTGATTGACCATTGTTATTGATGTTTGCATTTAACGGTGGTTTGGTTCCGGTCTAAAAATCAAAGATTGTTTTCAAGCCATGCTCGTTGAAAATGGGGTAAAATGCATCTGCAAAAAGTATCGACCCAGGTCAGCAAGCACATGCTGACCTGGGCCGAAACTTTTTGCTGTTGGTCAAATTCTGTAAGACTAGTCTGCCTTATGATTCTATGGATTGTTAGACAAAAAAGTTTTTATGGATCCATAATTATATGATGACATGCACGGAGATGCATTGAGCCCCCTTTTTGCAAAAGCGCCGCTCAGTTGCTTTTGCTGTTTTCTTGTATTTTTCTTCATGCTTTTTTTCTTTAATTTTGTCTTTGAATAAATCTTTGCGCCATTATATTAGGGTCACCCTACGTCCAAATCTTTCTTGCATCAGTATCCTTTGGTTTTGCATGGCACTGTAAATTAACATTTCCAAGTGATCCTACGGTGCCAGATGAGATAGAACTAAAAATTTCTAAGTTAAAATACATTGCATTTACAGCTGTATTATAAACAAAAGGTGCCCGCATATCTTTTGTTTAATAATTAGATTTCTTATTCGTGTTTTTTCACCTTTGCTCTCGATGTTACATCTTCTTAACATTCATTCTTATTTAGTTTAGAAATCCAATGGCTCTTCACAATCTTTTTCCAAGAATTGATTGCAATCATCCCGACCGGAATTTTCTCTCACAACCACTAAACTTTGTCTTAATTGTCCGTAAAAATTTTAGTATTCATTCCTATTTAGTTAAGATAACCAATGGGTCTACACAAACTTTTTTCCAATGATCGAGGTCAGTCATCCCGACCGGAGTAAAGTCTCTCCAACCACCGAACATTGTTTTGCTTAGCTTATAATTCTGTAAAAACAGCAAATGGCTTTCACATAGCGAGGCCTGTTGAAAATTATCGGAACACATTGGCTGGCAAACGGACTCCATGGCATAAGTAAGATATTGATAAGAATTATATAATGTACTGAATAACAAAGAAACAAACAAACAAACAAAAGCGCATACCAAAGGGAAGTTCCAGGTGATAGTTGCAGGTGGATTGGCAACAACAGAACAATACAGGGTTACTGTTGACCCTTCGAGGACGAACTGTGATTTGGGTGGTGTAAGAATCTGTGGTTTGGCTGTTAGATATACAGGAATTAATTATTCGGATATATATCAGATGATACGAGCTAATAACTTCAGGGGCGGCGTATCTTACGAACACATTTAAGCAACAGTTCTGAGTGTCACTCACATATGAGCCATTCTCTGTGAAAAAGAGGCTCAATGCACCTGCAAACAGTATTGATCTATGTCGGCCTGGGCAGTCCACGTAGGCTGACCTGGATCAAACGTATTTGCTTTTTTATCAATTTTCTGCATGTCCACCTGCATGTCTACGTCATGATTCAGTCGGTTGTTAGACTAAATGGATTATTGGGATCAATAATTATATGATGGCTTGCTTGGTATGGTGCATTACGGAGATGCATTAAACCCCTTTTTGCAGCTCACATTTATTATTATCTATGTAATGAATGACCTATACCTACCGTTTAGAGGCATAAAGATGTTTCGAATGATTTTTCGATAATCATATTCAATTTCTCATTAAATTTTCTGTACATTGTCTTCTATACTAACTATCATAGATGAAATACGAGAGACGTTAGTGGCTAAATTTCAAACATGCCGATACTGTTTGGAAACCTGTTTGGGAAAAATGTAAAATTTGGTATCAAGTATAACTCATCCAATGACTACATTGATAAAGTGACCACGCAAAATGGCAGATATTCAAAAGAACTTACCTGATACAATAACTTGAGTAGTTGCTTGCTCGGTCTCGTATCTATTTTTGGCAATGCAGAAGTAAGTCCCTCCGTTTATGGCCTGTGCAGCTGGTATAATTACACTACTGGTACCTGGCTTTGTCATGGTACCGTTCACTGAAACAATGTTAGACACTTATCCAGCTTTACATCTTTAAGATAATAATGCATAAGAGAGAGTAAGAAATGGATGCATATCTTAACATGATCGAAAAGAGCGAAATATTCTTAGTCGATATTCTTGTCAAAATATGTCACACAATATCGGATCATGTGAGTATCAAAAATGCTGTATGTATGCGAGGTCTTGTAATCTAATAAACAATGCAGGGGCATTACCAAAGCAACGAATATTGTATGTACATAGCTTTTACTTGCCATTATATTCAAAAAAGTATTTGTTTCCGAAATCATAGCTAAAAAATAATAACATGCTCTACGTTAAGGAAAATGTACATAAGACATTTGTTATAATCATTTTATCGATTTGTACACCTCGGTCCCTAGGAACAGGGAGTCCACTATATGGGATTTAAAAGACTAAAAGCCAGTCAAACCTCTTGACATTATCATTCTTGTTGCAGCATAATTACAAGCCATATTTCATTAACATATTTTGGGAAGGATAACTGAATGTATCTCGTGCACAAAAATACAATTACGTTTGTAATTTATACCTGCCATTTTTTTCTGAATTCAAAGAGACCTTAAAGGCACACTAACGTCCAATAGTAAACAATACGGGAATCAAAATGCAGACAAAATTTAAATAATATCATTTTAAAAATATGGATATCATTATGATTCTGATAATATATTACAGTTCCGTTTGTCAAAGTTGCAGTTGTTGGCAGCAAACAGTATTGTAACACTAGAACAACTATTACCTACTTTTGTTCTTTTCTTACGATACATATTTCTAGTAGCATCTGGAACTTTGACACACACCACTGTAACACATTATCAGACTCCTAAAAATATCCATACTTTTGAATGATATGCATTAAATTTGTCTACATTTTGACCCCCGAATTGTTTCCATGTGACAGCTAGTGGGCTTCAAGGCTGTTTATGCAGAGCACGTCGAACTAACTACATGGAGAATTTTATTTTTACAATCTAACTTTCGCTTGGCAATGTCTATTTTATGTCTACAGATTTTCACTTACCAGACTCAATTTTCCCGTCAGGCCGTGTATGAGTCCATGCGATAGACGGTGTTGGATCACCACTGACATCACAGTCTATCCTAATGCTCTCACCATCTTTGACGTTGATGACTGACTGTGAAGTAGTAACTATAACGGGCTCTGGGGCAACAATTATGCTGGATTAGTGACGGATTGTATAAACGGATATCAGCAAGGTAAAAGAAAGATGACATTTTGCTGACTATGAGTGAATAAAAATAGACTATGATAATTTCTCAGAAAATGCTTAGATCACCAATCAGATTGCTTTGTTAATAATTCATGAGTGAAAGGAAAGTGAAGCAATGTTTACCTGGATGATGAAAGAGTTGAGCAAACAGAGCATTTGTGGGCTGAGGATCAATGTAAGGTTTAGCATTCTGCTTGTAGTTTAAGACGTTCAGTATTATAGATACATCTAGTCGAGCCGTGATACCTCAAGTTGTTGCGCATGACACTTGTAAGCTACAAATCTCTTGGCACTTGTCGTTGTTGGTTCGATTTGATTTTTACAGAAGGCATATTAAAAACAATTGGCAGGGTCTGTGTTAACTACTTTCAAATTCAGAAAATTCTTCAGAATAAGAAAGGATTGTTGGAAGTTTCAGTTACCTGTGACAACTAACTGAATGTTTTTTTCCGATGTACCGAACACGTTGCTCAAAGTACACTTGTAGGTACCCCTGGAAAATCATAAACAAGAGTGAATTATATATATATGTGTGTGTGTGTGTGTGTGTGTGTGTGTGTGTTCTCCCAATTGTTTTAATCATTTATACGCCTGTATCTTTGTTTTTTTTTTTTTTTTCTTTTCGGTAAAAAAGCAATTTATTTCTTATTAACCCTATTCAAGTAATTGCTTAATACAAATATGAAATATTTCTTTAGATAAGCGTAAATTATACATATCTTCCCTATTGCTTTAGTAATCTATAAACACGCTTTTTTTCTTTTTTTTTTTTTTTTTTTTTTTTTAAAGATGCAATTAATGTTTGAGTGTCTCCCTTTTAAGATAAATGATTGATTCGAATATCAATTAATTTTTTTTAAGCCAGCATTTTTAGAACAAGTACCCTGAAAATCTAATGTAAAACACCATAACCCTTTATTAACCCACCCTTTGAATTTAGCTACCATAAAGAAAAAGGCTTTTGTAAATATTGTGGGAAAAAAATGCTGATAACCAACACTTTCTCCATTTCCCAGAATCTTTTCTGTCCTTCCAAGACAAATCCCATCACTTCAAATGCATTTGAATTGTTGTCTGCAAACGCTTTTAAAATAAACTCGTCAAAAATTTTGGCCTATGGTTAAGAGGGAAATAATTTTCAATGAGTATTGTTACATGTACCTAATTTTCAATTTGTATTGTTACATGTACCTAATTTTCATTGAGTATTGTTACATGTAGCTTATTTTCCATGAGTATTAGTACATGTAACTAATTTCCGACAAGTATTGGCACATTTAGCTAATTTCCGAAGAGAATCGGTACATGTAACTAAGTTCCAATGAGTATTAGTACATTTATATAATTTTCGATGAGAATCGGTACATGTAACTAATTTCCGATGAGTATTGGTACATGTAACTAATTTCCAATGAGTATTGGATCATGTAACTATTGTTCAATGAGTATTGGTACATGTATCTAATGTTCAATGAGTATTGGTACATGCAACTAATTTCCAATGAGTATTGGTACATGTAACTATTTTCCAATGAGCATTGGTACATGTTACTAATTTCCAATGAGTATTGGTACATGCAACTAATTTCCAATGAGTATTGGTCCGTATTCACCAACCATTCTTGAAACATTCTTAGTCTTACTCTCCAACATTTTCTAAATTTGAAAGTACCACAACTGATAATTGGCTAAACCAAATGGCTTAGCCAAACAGAAGTCGTGTTACTTTTAAATATAGAAAACTCTAGAGGATAAGACTAAGAACGTTCTTAAGAATTATTGATAAATACGGACCCAGGGCGGGTTTCACGAAAAAACTGAAATCTCTTATTTTTCTCAAATTCGCTAACGGACTCATTTTCCGACTTAAGTTGAGTTCGTTATCTGAGAGGCATTTCACGAACATTAACAGACTTTAGTAACGTTTTCAAATCCTGACTCGACACAATGTTTCAGACCCAACTCGGCAATTCAGTAGACTTTAGTCTGTTATGCCTTGGCCACATTTACGATCATAAGGTAGTCTGCCGTAGTGTTACAACGGTCAACTATGAAGTTTGCGAGCCTACATTGCTGATCGCTTATCATGCCATGTCGTCTAAGAAGAAACGATGTATTGTTGGTGTGTTTGAGAAAGGTAGTACGGTCAACTAAGTACACACTACGGTTAAGTAGAGTCAATTACGGATAACTAAGGTTAACTACATTCAAACTACGGTCACATTAACGTCATGACATCGTAGTTAACCGTAGCCAATTTTTGAACATGTTAAGAAATTATGTGCTTACTACAGGCAAATCATAAGTTCAAACTACGCTCATTACTTCGTTGAACTACGGTTATCTACATGTAACTACATTCAACTACGTTTAATGTGTTCAACTACGGCCAACTACGGTAATTCCCCACTACGTTTAACTACATGTACGTAAGATGTGCTCATGGCTTTATATGAGTTAAGTCCGTTTATTTTGTTGAGTTGAGTCTAAAACATTGAGTCAACTCAAGCTTTTTTGAGAACGTTACTTATGTCTGTTAATGTTAGTGAAATGCATCTCAGATAACAAACTCTACTAAGATACTGAGGCCACCTGGTGGATTTCAGCAAAAAAAGAGCCTTAAGTTCTTTCTTGAAACCGGGCCCTGAAAAATTTGAGAATAAAACAAATATACCCGTCCGAAATTTGAACGTTGTTTATCTGTAATCCGCTCGTAGTAATTGTGTTTCTGACCGGGTTTCTATTGGGTGTAAAAGTCATAGAGGGTGGTGGGTAACCGATGGATTGACAAGGTAGAAGGACATTTTGTCCTGCATATGCCGCCACGAGTTCCGTGCTATTTCCGGTATACTGTGGTCGTGCTGTAAGAATTAACTATATTGATTATATGGTGTTTAAAGCCGTTTTCAACATTATTTCAGTTAATTCGCGACGGCCAGTGCGCCTATTCATGCTTTCTTGGAGATTCTTTTACTATTACTCCACACAATATCCTTTCCAAGCCACTGGCTGCTTTTCTATATAACCATCACTGAAACCATGGTCAGCGGTGAGAAATGAATGAGACCTTTCAGGATTGACTATAGTCAATCATCGGAAAGAAATTGGAGGAGCCGGGAATCAAACCTGCGACCTCCTGTTCTCAAGTCCTGTACGCTACCGACTGAGCTACCGGTGTTCGGCATGCTGTAAGAAAATATAGCGTACAATCACTTGAACCTTTTAACCACACAATCCTGAGTTTTAACGACCCTGACAAAAAAAAGCTCTTAAAAAACCCGCATCTTCTCCTTTTTTCAAAAAATGTTTTCTATCTTTTCGAAGATAATTTTCACCGTTTGAGTCATATTTAATTTGTCGTCTGCAAATGATTTGGATTTGGACAAGTCCAAAATTTCGTCTTGTGGGAAAGACTTAAAAAACAAAAATGTCAATCAGGTTGAATAGGATGATATTTTTACCAAAGCTTTGACTCTCGCATTTTTTATAGATTTGATTTAAACTGAGCCATGCTCAACTAAAAGGGGGGCTTAATGCACATATAAAAAGTATCGACCAGGTCAGCCTGCGCAGTTCGTGCAGACGGACATGTGCCGTATTATCAAAGGACTAGTTTATCTCACGGTTCAGATTTTAGGAATCTATACCAGTAATACTGTGATGACTTGCCTGGTGCGATGTAATTCTGTGATGAGTTGTGGTTTGTTTGTGTAATTTTAAAGACTGAAAGTATCAATATCAGGTTCGAGACTTTCGGATTCATGACGAAGAGGATAATTTGGAAAAGATGAAAGTCATGTGGTTGATCTGATTAAAAAGTACTCCCCAGGCGGAAGCCTTGGCTTCAATATTAACTATCAAAACATCAAATAAAAGAAATGCGCTTTCTCAAACAGGCAAAGAGACCAAATCATCTACATTCAAAATCCCTTTTTGCCAGAATATGAAAAAAAAAAAAATAGACAGCGGACAATGTAGATCAAAGATTAGACTGCACGTTCTGTGGGCTGCCAACTTCACGCTGCTAGGCTGCTAGACTGCCAGCAGCCTAAATTGACAACAACCCAGACTTTTTTAACTTTTAAGTTCCAATCGTTGTAAAGATTATTTTGATACATGCAAACCTTGTTTAGCGACATTATTGTCGAAATAAGTTTAAGAAATTGAATTATCCGCAGCAACCTAATATCGGGATTATTTCTCTTGAAATTCAGTTTTAATGGTTGTAAACGATACTATATAAAAAGTTCCATGGCAATATAACCATAATTCAGAAATAAAAAAATTTAGGCTGCTAGGCTGCTGGGCTGCCAACTTCACGCTGCTAGGCTGCCAGCAGCCTAAGGCTGCCAACTTCACGGACCTGAAAACAGTCTGATCTTGATTTACATTGATTAACATTGTCTAAAAATTTGGCAAAGTTGTGCTTGGCTCTTTAAGGTGCTAACATCTATTTTGGTAAAGGAAAAACGAGGGACGAAAGAGAGAAATAAAAAGAGGGAAGAAATTTTAGAATAAACTGAGCCTCTGCTATGTCTGCGGAAAGTAAACATGCACTTACAAAGAGTAGAACAACATTGTTGGTTAAAGGGCAAGGGTCTGCCTTCATCTCCTTTCTGTCCTTTGGCCCCATCTAATCCGTTCGTTCCAGGTTCTCCTTTGAGCCCTGCAAGATAGAACATTCAGACAACTTCCTTTAATTTTACAGCCGGCGAACTTTGGAAACATCGTTGCATAAGAAGACAGAAAGAAAGAAATAGAAAGAGGAGAGGGGAGGGAAGGAGGAAGGAATATAGGAAGGAATGAAGCATGCAAGCAAGCAAGAGAGAGAGAAAGGCAGAACAGTAAAAAGAAAGACATAGGGAGGGACGGGGACGAGGAGGAAGGAAGCAAGCAAGCAAGAAAGAAAGAAAGAAAAAGAAAGAGGAGAGGGGAGGAAGGAATGAAGGAAGGAAGGAAGCATGCAAGCAAGCAAGAGAGAGAGAAAGACAGAAAAGTAAAAAGAAATGAAAGGAAGGAAGGAAGGAAGGGGGAAGGGAGGGAGAAAGAAAGAAAGAAAGAAAGAGTGAGGAAGAAAGCAAATAAGCAAGAAAGGAAGATAGAAAGAATGAGGGAATGAGAGAGGGAGGATGGAAGGAAGGAGAAAGAAAGAAAGAAAGAAAGAAAGAAAGAGCGGACAGTGAGGATCAAAGACCAGACTGCACATTTCGTGCAGTCTGATCTTCATCTTCACTGGCCTCAAGGGCATCTATAGTTTTGAAAGGCGCTATAAGGCTTATCATAGGCCTTGTAGATGTACGTTGCGAGAATGGAATCCTTCTTAGGTCCAAGAATCGAGTACACGGCATAAGGGCTACTTACCCACCGTCCCCCGGTCCCCTTTCTCTCCTTTCATGCCGGGAATGCCTGGAACACCAAAGTTGCCCTGTTGACCTTTAGGTCCAGGCGGACCTGACGAGCCTGAGTCCCCTTTCAGCCCTCTTGCACCGGGCTCTCCCTTTTGCCCTGGATATTTCAAGTAATAAATCTATGAGTGACCAAAAAATTCTCTTTTGCATGTATTTTGCTAAAAGAAAAACAGTAATGATAGCCTCTGCTTATTTGGTAATCAATGGCGTTCGTAATGAATTTTGAGTGGAAGACAGACAAACAGACAGACAATCAGACATAATATTCTGGTAGTTTTTCATAGGATAGAAATGTTAAATTAGTTATAAAATCTCAACACATCATGAATTATTGCTTAAATATGCACGTTAACCCCTCTCTGCGGCCCTATCCGATCATTTTAGCTAAATTTTCTGTCTCTCCCAATTAACACATAAGCCATACCTACCCGGAAGACATATTTTTGATGAATTTCCACAGTACTGTTCTAGAACTTGGACCTAGACCAACAAAATGATAAAACATACATAAAACCCACATACACAAATACAAAACCATCATTTGTATATATCAATGGTCAACGGTTTATTATACAAGTGTTTATCGCATACTTATCTTTGTTCTCAGTGTGATGTAGCGATTTTATTTTTTTTTTAATCACATGACTACCCTCGTTTTCAGCGTAACACAGCCATTGCGAATTTTCTTATCTTACACACGGCTGAGGCAAGCAAACTGTGCCATATTTGGTCAACACTTTGTAATCACACTCCTCATTTCTAAATTATTGCTGTCCCAAATTTCATTTGCAAAATTTACTTTCAAAATTTGTGATTGTTACAAGCTGCAAATTTTATCACCTTTAGATTCAAAGCAAAATCATTGTATACAAGTCCCTTTGGATGGATGGATGGATGGATGGATTGATTTACTGACTGACTGACCGACCGACCGATCGATTGATTGATTGATTGGTGATTTACGCTACTTTCAACATTATTTCAGCCATATCACTGCAACGGCTCACATATTCATGTATTTCCTGGGTTTTACCAGTACAAGTCTAGGGTTCTGAAGTGTCTTGCTCAAGGACACTCCCACGAAAAACCCAGTCATCCAGTGAGGATCAAACCCGGGTCTTCCACTTTACCAGCGGGCCATGCAGGACCCCTAGTTTCTTTGGAACTATTTTATGTGGTTTAACTCATCATGAACTATAATTCTCGATAAACAGTTATGTGATAAACAGAATCTGACATTCGTTGGCTTTTGAGATAAAATTTTATTAAACTCCTCAACAAAAAAAAAAAAAATGTTCTCATGCTCTCCAAAGGTTCGTTTGATAACATTTTCTTAGACTCGTTTCATAAAACTTTATCTCAAATGCCAACTAATGTCAGGTCCTATATATCTCAAACATTAACCCTTTACCACACAATCCCGAGTTTTAACGACCCTGAGAAAGAAGCCTTTTGAAAACATTGTGGAAAAAGGAGAAAATGCTGGTAACCAGCATTTTTTCCTTTTCCCACAATGTTTTCTACCCTTCCACAAAATAATTTCAATTTTTGAGTCACATTTTTGTTATCGTCTGCAAATGCTTTCAATTTGGACAGATCCAAAATTTTGTCGTTTGGTAAAGAGTTAAGTTAAACAAATAGTGCTTTCTCCGGCAAAGCTCTGTAATCATACGCAGTTTGCCTAAAACATTTCTTACCTACTTTATCATATGAAATAACGGTCAAAATGAATGATCGTGTCAGAGCCATGAACTTTCTTATATTTAGATTCAAAAGAAAGCTGATCTATATCTATAACCTTATTTAGGAACTACTATATTTTCCGTCATACACAGCTGTCAATAAAGTCTTTTATGTGAATTTCAAAACACATGTTTTGGCTGACAAATGTATTGTAAAACTACAACAAAAGTTGGCAACTTTTGTTCTAGTTTTACTATACATTTTTGTGCCAGCGACTGGAACTCTGACAGACATTATGAGAGTCATAATCATATCCATATTTTAAAATGGTATGAATAAAATTTGCCGCAATTTGACCGCGAGTTGTTCAAAATCCAGTACATGTTTTCGGTAATTCCACGCGTCGTACCCCTCACTAAGACCGCATCACAATGAGAATGTATTTACCAGTTCACAAAGAGTACAGTTCCTTGGTATAAAACAGAATTATGAAAGCATTGTGTTTTGATCAACTTGAGAGTAAACCACGTTCAGTGAATTAATTAAGAAAGACAAACCTCCATTTTCAAATTAACATTTTTTTTAATCATTATCACACTCATCTTCCAATTGCCAAATATATCCTTCCGCGTTAGTGTCATTTAGTGTCCGCCTTTTATTTACATTCGAAGTGACACAAAAAAATCAACAAAACTCATAAGCCTGAATTTAACAGGATTAATAAACATTTTGAAAAGATGGGACTTTTTTTAGATTACTCGATTCGATCACTGCCTGAAATAGATATAACGTTTGGAACCGGGGAGCTCTCGGGCCGTAGCTTTTCGAAATTTACAGTTGAGATTTGTGACAGGGTTTGGGGAAAACATTTAATTTTACTCGTCTAAGTCTGTTGAATAATTGCAAATACTGTGAAAAATGGATATAAAGGGGGAAAGCAATTCCGTACTAGTGATTTTATCAAATCGGTAAATTCACTGGTCGAAACGGTCAAATCGTCAAACCATAATCCACCATTATATCCCCATAAACTACCGAAAAACATGAAATAAATATACATGTGTAACCCATAATATATATTGTATCTAAGACAAGCCAGACAGAATGTCATTACTCATCAGATGTCTGCATTAAAGCCCCTTTTCAAAGAGCATGGCCCATATCAATAGCGTCATGATAACGTAACATGTCCACTTTTACCTCTTGTTGCACTAGAGCTGTAATAAAACTGGTCAAACTGTCGGTGGAAGTTGCTCTTTTACCACGCTTGTATGTCTGTACCTGAAAAAACAGTATGTATGTTCGTTTGGACCGATATTTCCTGCTGCCTACTACAGCATTTCTGTTATATCACGATAACTGCTCACTTGCCCCTGCCTGTTCTTTGTTCAAAGTACTATCAGGCTTATACAACTTCTTTTCCCCTGCCTGTTCTTTGTTCAAAGTACTATCAGGCTTATACAACTTCTTTTCATCAAATTTCAAAGTTGTATAAAAATAATTTGATAAACCTTATGGAGAAACTTTGAGCTTTAGAGCTTTTCTTTGTTTCTGTCTATTAAATCAAAGTCTTCATTTCAGATTTGAGTACCGCCTCAACGCATAGATGAGACTTCAAGTTTGAGCATGAACTCAGTTGAGCATGGACTCAATATTTATACACATGGGCATTGGCTTGGTCTCTGCACCGCCTTGCGAAAGGGCAATCTGACATTAACAGCGCCGCTTGCAGGGAATGAACCAGGAATTTCCGTTAAAAAATCCAAAGCAAGAATAGGGGTATGCGGATCAAGTATGGTTATCCGTGTTTTAGCATTCTCCGGGTCCTGAGTCAGATGTTCGAACCGGGGCCGAGGGGAGAAATTCAAAAGCCCTCCTAGGGGCATCTAAACCCTCGGTACCCTGTTCTTCCACTGGAAGTGGATAGCGAAGGGTAACTCTACAACTATGGTAGCTGCTTCAAACTTACCAATACCTAGTACGATTGAAAATTAGGGCAAGTCTTCACTCTTTACTAAACGACAAAATTTTAGTCTGGTCCAAACTCAAAGCCTTCGCAGACGACAAATAAAAGTGCCCGAAATGATGGAATTTCACTTAACTCTTAACCACACAATACCGAGTTTTAACGTCCCTGATAATTAAGGCTCTTGAAAACAATGTGGGAAAAGAAGAGAATGCTGGTAACCAGCATTTTCTCCTTTTCCCTCACTGCTTTCCACCCCCTAAGATGAGAATTTTTATTTTCGACTCGCACAATTTTCGTTGTCTGCAAAAGCATTCAATTTGGGAAAGTCTAAAATTTTGTTGTTTGGTAAAGAGTTAAAAAGGTCAGAAAACATTGTTGGAAATGGAGAAAATGGTGGTTACCAGTTTTTTCTCCTTTTCCAACAATGTTTGCGAAATCTTTTGGTCTGGATGTCGTTAAAATACGGAATTTTTTGGTACAGGGTTAAAGGAAAGGAAAACAGATTTGTTGAAAGAGATGGAAAGACTGTCTCAAAGTGACCAATTGCTTGGTTTTCCACAATACGAGTACTTTCTAACACTGTCATCTGCATGGATACGAAACCAGTGGCGTAGCCAGGCATACCTGCGTACACAAACGCATAACATCTAAATTTATGTCCATGCTTTTTATTTATAAAATAGAAAAAAAAATAAAATAATGACTTACAAACTGTCGAACCAATTAACAGAAAAAAAATAATCAAAGTACTGAAAGTACTGCCAGACTAGCGAATTTGATTGATTGACTATTTGTATGGTGTTTAACCCTGTTTTCTACATTATTTCAGTTATGTAGCAGTGGACAGTGAACATATCCATACTTTCCTGGAGTTTCTTTTACCAGTACTCCGCACAATATTCTTTCCAAGCCACTGGCTGCTTTCCCATATTTATATTGGAACCATCGTCGAAACGTGAGAGAGAAATGAATCCTGTTACAATGACTATCATCAATCCTCGGAAAGAAACTTGCCGAGTCGGGGATCAAACCAGCGACCTCCTGTTCCCAAGTCTTGTACACTACCAACTGAGCTGCTGGGGCTATGCTTGCTACTGGTTAACTGTAATCCAGTTTAAGTTTAACCCTTAACCTGCTAAAAAATGTTAAACGAAACTTTCAACCCGATGGTAAACACCTGAATATTGCTATTTCAAAGTTACATTTTGGAGAAAATAATATATCCTCTTATCGGACAATGTAGATCCAAGATCAGACTGCATGCTCTGCGCAGTCTGGTCTTAATCCACACTGTCCGCAAAACGTCATTGAGTCGCGGTAGAGCTGGTAAAAGAAACTCGAGGAAAGCATGGATAGGTGCTCTGGCCGCCGCATTATCACTGAAATAATTTTGAAAACGGCGTTAAACACCATGCAATCAGTTAGTCAATATCCAATAGCAAAAGATGTAGTTGACTATTTAACTCTCTTTACTAAACGAAAAATTTTACTCCAGTCCAAATTCAAAGTTGTTGCAGACCATAAATTAAAAGTGGTTGAACTGATGAAACCTGATTCCAAAAGGATAGAAAACATTGTGGGAAAAGGACAAAATGCTGGTTACCAGCATTTTCTCCTTTTCCCGCAGTGTTTTCAGAGGGATTTTTCTCCAGTATCGTTAAAACTTGGCATTCTTTGGTAAAGGGTTAATATTCAAGACTAGAATATCAGTTTAACATTACAGTTTAACTGTACTCAATGATCTAAATAATGAATGACTGAAGGAATGACAAGGGTTCCCTGTCCAGTGAGGGTTAATGTAACTGGGATTTGCTACAAGTTACCTAGGTGTATCTATTAATAGATTCATTCATAATGTTACAGTGGTGTAGGAAAAAGTGATTCTCTGCTTTGCATAGGTCACTTAATTTAAATATAAGCAAAGATCTGGTACCTTGTAAATGATATCTTGTCCAGCTTATTACTTTGTAAGACGACATATTCAAATTGGAGTGGTAGAGATTTAGTGGTTTTTGTCAAAATTTTCATATATTAAAGAATTAAGATTTATAACAGAAAGAAGTATTTTTCTGTGAGGCAGTATTTGGCAACTGTGGGTTTTTTTGTTTACTTTGACTCTAGGTCAGTCTTGATGCCTATAGACTAGCTTCGCTAGTCTAAAAACTATGCAGATTTTTTTTAATAAAAGATAAAACTGTATACCCGCAAAGCCGATTATTGAAGTTCAAGAATGCCTAAATTCGTTTGCATCCCGGTGGGGCTTCGCCTCCCTGCCCCTGCCCCTTCCACATTTGCGTGAGTTAAAGAAAATCATCTTAAACGACCATTTATATTTCTTTTTTTTTTGCAAAAGTTATCTTCTACATACAAAAAAAGAATATCTTAGTCGTCTGCAGAATGTAGTGCGATAATGTCGTCCAAAAAAAAAACAAAATCAAACCAAAAACTTACGGTATGGAAGTGGCCCTCTTCTTCTACCTCCAACAGTCGACTTTCCAGTCGGGATATCTTTTGAAACTGTAAAAAGTTGACATATGCTAAACTGCCGATCAAAGTTAAACTTGCCAAAACCCATATAAAAAGTTTGAAACACCCGTTACCACCGTTATACTCCGATTTTTTATCGTGATCCGTTTTAAGTCCCATTTTATGTCCCATCTATTTGGGCACTTTTTTACTCTTTAGTTCTTTATCTAGTCTAAAAATCCAACTCTTGAGCAAACTTGTCTCAAAAGAAAGAGTGTTGACTTATATCTAAAAGATAAGAAAATTTCATAAAGTGTTAACCTTTCTCAGAGTGTCCAACCTTTGGCTTCCACAGAAAAAGATCTGATATTTTGGCTTTTAAAACCCTTTGCCACACAATCCCGAATTTTAATGACCCTGGTGAAAAGGGCTTTCAAAACATTGTGGGAAAAAGGAGAAAATGCTAGTAACCAGCATTTTCTCCTTTTTTCCACAATGTTTTTCGATGCAAATCTCATCATTTGAACCACATTTACTGTGTCGTTTTCAAATGCTTTCAATTTGGACAAGTCTAAAAAGATCTCATCTGGTTAAAGGTTAAAGCTTGTCCTGTTAGAAGTATCTCGAAAAATGTCGGATAACAAAATCAAGATCAGACTGCACTTTTACGCAATGTGACTCTTCTCAACACGGTCTTCGTAAACAGATCAAGCTGTCAGTGGCATGCTAGGGGTTAACCCTTTACCAAACGACAAAATTTTGGACTTGTCCATATTTAATGAGTTTGCAGTCGACAAATTTAATGTGGCCTAAACGATGGAATTTGGCTTTGACAACGTAGAAAAACATTGTGGGAAAAGGAGAAAATGCTGGTTACCAGCATTTTCTCCTTTTTCCACAATGTTTTCAATCTGCTTCTTCCTTGGGATCGTTAAAACTTGTGATTATGTGGTAAAGAGTGAAAAGAGGCGATGACCAGTTATATAGAAAGCTTCCTTTAACTCATTACTCAACGACAAAATATTAGACATGTCCAAGCTTAAAGCATTGGTAGACCACAAAATAAGTAAGTCATGCTCTGTCAACAGGAGGCTTACTGTATCTCCGTGATGCATGATACCAAGCAAGTCATCACATAACTATGGTTCCACAAAATCTATTTTGTCGAATTACTAACTAAACCTTGAGGTAGAATGTTCTTGGACATGTAGAAAATTAACCAGAGGCAAAAGATATCGACAAAGGTCAGCCTGCTCTGACTGGCGCAAGTTGGGATGGGTCGGTATATTTTACAGATGCATTAAGCCCCTTTTTCACGGAGTATAGCTCAAATGTGGCTGAAATTTTTTTTTTTAAAAAATGTAAGTGTAGAAAACATAGAAAACATATCGGGAAAAGGAGAAAATGCCGGTACCAAGTATCTTTTCCTTTTCCTACGATGTGTGTTTTTTTTTTAATTTTAAATCTCCATCTTTAGGGTCGTACAGTTCGCGCAGGCTGATATAAATCGATACTTTTTGCTCTTTGTAAATTTTCTGCATGTCTAAGTACCATTCTACCTTATCATGGTTCATCCGTTTTATGGATCCGTAATCATGTGATGACTCGCTTGATGTAATGCAACGTAGAGGCATTAAACCCCTTTTGCCAGAGCATGGCTCATATACATTGGGCACTAGGAGTGTTATACATTTTAGAATTAGGTCGCTATCGTGATCTAAGATGTCCTTCCTGGGATTGTAAACATGTGCATTAACCCTTACCCAACAGTTCCAAGTTTTAACAACCTAGGTCCGTATTCACCAACCATTCCTTAAGAACGTTCTTTGTCTTGTTCTTCAAGATTTTCCATATTTGAAAGCAACACGACTTCTGATTGGCTAACCAAATGGCTTAGCCAATCAGAAGTTGTGTTACTGTCAAATTTGGAAATATCTGGAGAATAAGACTAAGAATGTTCTTGAGAATGGTTGGTGAAACAGATCCTAAAAGACGAAGGCTATTGAAAACATTATAAGAAAAGGAGAAAATGCTGGTAACCAGCATTTTCTCCTTTTCTTACAATGTTTTTTTTGGTTTTTTTTTGTTTTGTTTTGTTTTCTTGTCACAGACAAATCATATGAGCCATGCTCTGTGAAAAGGGGACTTTATACATCTGCCAAAAGTATCGACCAAGGTCAGCCTACGCAGTCCGCGCAGGCTGAGCTGGTCCGAAACTTTTCGCTATAGGTCAATTTTCTGTATGTCCAAGGACCAGTCTACGTCATGATTTAGTCGGTTGTTAAAAATAAAGTGGCTATCATGGATCCGTATATGATGACTTGCTCGGTATAATGCATCACGGAGATACATTAAACCCCCCTTTTACCAGGGCATTGCTCAAATAATTTGTGACACATGTTATTGGCCGTTTGCAACTGCTTTCAAATTGGACCAGTCCAAGATTTTGCATTTTGGGATAAAGTAAACACTTTGCTCTCTGAAACTTTTTTTTTTTTTGTTCCTGAAGATTACTTTCAAGATATCCATCTCACGGCTGATCGTTGTTTCGACGGTGGTTATATGAAAAAACAGCCAGCGTCTTGGGAAGAATATTGTGCGAAGTACTGGTAAAAGAAACCTGGAGCAAAGCATGGACAAGTGTACTAGCCGCCGCTATAAAACTGAAACCATGTTGAAACGGCGTTAAACACCATACAATCAATCAATCAGCCAACCAGCGAACCAAGCAACCAAACAACCAACCAACCAACCAACAACCAACCAAGCAATCGATTAATCAATCAATCAATCAATCAATCAATCTACGTAAACTACAGAATACCTTTAAAACCTATTTATCTTACACCGGTTGTGAAACAAGTTTTCACGACTAATATCAATCGCTTACAGTTGTTGCTTCCAGGAAACCATTGCTCGCGCCGTAATGTGGAAAGTACCAATGGCTGACCCAGCTCACCCGGAACCTTTATTGTGAGAGGCCGACGTTTTAGCCTAGATTGGTTATCTCCCCTAATACAAAGTGTATGGGGATCGGTATAGCTGAAAAAGGGCTGAATTCTGCCCGTCTATTTTTAGAAAAATTGGAGGTCACTCTCGTCTACTTTACATTCAGTGGAGATCACTTTAGTTTCTTGTAGTCTTGTTCGCAGGTAAAAAGGCAAATTGAAGTGATTTTTTGTGTCAACTCATCTGCAGATTTTGATGATTAAAGTACATGTATTGGTTACCAGTAACTATAATGCACGCGGCCTAATTTGCACCGAGAGAAATACACCAACCCGCATCGTCTTTCACCAAAGAGACTTGAGCCGGTCCACGTTGTAAACCCATAAAAATCGATTACCTGCTTCAGTAGCGGTAACCAGTCTACTACAACCAGATGTGATATATAAAAGAAATTCCGATTGGCTTATCCAGCTCTAATCTATCTTATCCTATGAAAACAATCGTCACAATAGCCTGCACCCGTTGTATACCAGTACATCTGTATATATACAACGGGACCAGTTTAGCTTCAGACGTAGACTACGTCTGTCTTCATCATATAGGTTTGACACATAACGATAAAAGGTGGAAAATATTGTTGCAAAAGAAGAACTTGCTCTCTTCCAGCAAATTCATCTGTGTGCCACAAGGTTTGCGTGTCCCAAGTATTTCATACCCAAATTTAAACATAAATTACCCCCCACACACACACACACACTCACACACACACACACAATCCCCGGGATTAAAGTTTAAATACATGTAATTATATCACTATAATCTGCTCATTTGGTTCAACCCTGTACCCAACAAACTCGAGTTTTAACGATCTAAAGGAAGGTGACTTTTGAAAACGTTGTGGGAAAAGGAGAAAATGCTGGTAACCAGCATTTTATCCTTTTCCAACAATGTTTTCTACCCTATTGAAGACAAAACCCATAGTTTCAGTTACATGTAATAAGTTGTCGTTAAATGCTTATCAATTCGGACCAGTATAAAATCATGTCATTGTGGTAAAGAGTTAGCAAAAGTTAAGCTCACTTTTGGTTGAATATAAAAACCTTCAAATGTCGAAAATAGAAACTAGTTATTCGAATATCATGGATTTAAAATCTGAGACCGTATGTTCTTTCTTTTTCTTTCTTTCTTTCTTTCTTTCTTTCTTTCTTTCTTTCTCTCTTTCCTTCTTTCTTTCTTTCTTTTCATGTAGATAGTCAGTAACTGGTTAAGCAAGTTAACCAATCAGAGAGTAAATCAATTTGTCAATAAATTAAAGAATTAGTCAAAGATTCAGTGGGTCATCTTGAAAATCAGTCAGTGTCAGTCGGGTACTGACAGAGTCAGTAAGTCTGTAAGTGAACCAGTAAAAGAATCAAAGAGTCAATGGGATAGAAATTCAACATCTAAAACCCACGAGAAAGTCTTAGAGTACGCCAAACGGTCAAGTTACCTACGAATGTCAGTAGGTCTTTAACTCTTTACCAAATGGCAAAAATTTGGACTCTTCCGAATTGAAAGCATTTGCAGACGATAAATTAAATGTAGCTCAAATGATGATCTCTGTCTTTTAAAAGGTAAAAAACATTGTGGGAAAAGGAGAAAATGCTGGTTACCAGCATTTTTTCCTCTTCCCACAATGTTTCCAAAAGCCTTCTTCTTCAGGGTCGATAAACCTCGGGAATGTCTGTTAAAGGGTTTAGATCGGTTATTCAGTGAATCAGTCGGATAGCAACTCTTATATCTTTCAGCGTGTCAGTGAGTGTGTCATCGAGCTATTGCGTCAGTCAACAAGTAGGGAGTCAGTCAGTAGGATCAGCAAGTCAGCTAGCGCGTCAATGAGTCAGTCAATACGTAGGTTTGTCAGTCAGTAAGCCAGGGAGTCAGTCAGCAAGTCGGCGGCACGTCAGCACAGATTTCAGTGAGTCAGTCAGTATGCCGCTTTGTCAGTGAGTCAGCGATTTAGTACTAGTTATGTCAGTCAGTGAATCAGTCAGCAAACCGGTATATTAGTCAATGTATCAGGGTGTCAGTCAGCAAGTCGGTTTGTCATTCAGCGCGTCTGTGAGTCAGTCAGTAAGTCAGTGAGTCAGTCAGCAAGTTTGTGTGCCAAAAGGCGAATCAGTATGCCAGTCAGCGAGTCAGTGTTTCAGTCAGTGTATCAGTAAATCACTCAGCAAGTCAGTGTGTCAGCGAATCAGTCGGTCAATAATAAATCAATCAGCCATTCAGTGTTCATTCAGTATGTCAGTGAGTCAGTCAGCAGGTCGGTGAACCAGTCAGTAGGTCAGCGAGGCAGTCAGCAAGTTGGTCTTTCAATAGGCGAATCAGTATGTCAGTCAGCAAGTCAGTGTTTCAGTCAGTGGGTCAGTAAAATATTCAATAAGTCAGTGTGTCAGCAAATGAGTCGGTCAATAACGAGTCAATCAGCCAATCGCTGAAGCAGCTAAGCAGCTAGCTAGCCAGTTGGTTGAATGCCCAGTCAACGGTGCCTCTATTTCAGCGATGTTTTAACCCTTTACCACCAAAGAGAAATGTAGACTTGTTCAAATTGAAAGCATTTGCAGACGACAAAATAAAATGTGGCTCAAATGATGGCAATTTCTCTTTGATAGGGTACAGAACATTGTGGAAAATTTCTCATTTTCCCACTATGTTTTCAGAAAGTTTCTTCCTCAGGGTCGTTTAAGTTCGGGATTGTGTGGTAAAGGGTTAAGCGATCAATGTCCCATCTAAAGAATAATGACACAAGGCAATGCGGGAATATGCGAACACCCTCAATTTATAACCGAGAAAGTTGAAACATTTTGCAGATGACAGATCAAACGGTCTAATGAAATAAGGAAACGTTGTCTTTGAAAGGATAGATAGCATTGCAGAAATGGGAGTATCCACTGGGTACAAGCATTTTCTCTATTTCCCACCACAAAATCTTCTTCCTAGGGGTAAGTTGAACACTTGGTTGTTTGATAAAGGATTAAAAGCGGCAAAAAGTATAAACTGCCAATACTAAAAGTACTGATAGACTAGCGAAAGTGGAAAAAGCGGCTTTGGTAAAGACATAACTTGGTCGGTTCGTACTAGGTTGAAGAAAATTGGTCAAATTCGCTTATAAAGTCCGATCCAGTTCGATCCAGTTCAATCTGGTCAGTAAATCTGATCCGTTTTGGCCCTGTCCAATCCGGTTATAAAGTCCGAGCCGGTTCCACCAGGTGACTTTACCCATCGCCCATAGATACTTACTTGGGTCTATAGGGAAAACAAAAAAAAAAAACTGTTTGTTTTTCTTTAAATAAAAAAGCGAATGAAGAATATACATGTATCAATGTAATGATTTTACATTTACATACTTTCTAGACTTCAATTTTAGACGAACTTTCCATACTTTTTCACTTTCTAATATGTTGGACGAACTCGTAGTTAGACCAGACGTACAATACTCGCGAAAAACACGAGGATGAAAAAGATTGTGGTGAGATAAGTATAGAATCTAATTTGCATAGGCCACTGATTTAATTTACACATAAACAAACAGCTTGTACCTTATCGATGACATCTTGCTCATTCTATGACTTTGTAAGCAAACATAGTTCAAATTGGAGGGATAGAGATATTGCAGTTCATGTCAGCATTGTCTTATTTAACAGAATTACGAATTTTAACAGAAATAATTATTTTCTGTGAGGCAGTATTTGGCAACTATGTTTTTTTTTTTTGTTTACATCTGAATCTAGGTCACTCTCAGTAGCAGTAAAGCTAGCGATTTGATCTTAGGATCTGTAGTCTAACAATACATGTATAACACTGCAAAGAGGTCAGAAATATCAGTACCATTTCTATACTTACACTACATGAGTGCATGTTTTCCTTAACCAGGCTACAAAATTTCAGACTTGTCCTAATTCAAAGCATTTGCAGACGACAAATGGCTTAAATGATGGCATTTGTCTTTGAAAATTTAAAAAAAAAACATTGTGCAAAAATACTGTACCCCAATTTTTCCATAACGTTTTCTGAAGTTTTTTTTTTTTCTCGTGGTCGTTAAAACTCGGAATGGTTGGGAATTAATTTAACTTAGATATAGTTTGAATTTCTATTTGGATTTGAAATTAAAAAAAAAAAACTATCTTCGCTGCAATCTACAAAAGCAATTTCAAATATTGAAACTTTTTTTCCAGTTAGCTACTCTATTAAAATGGCCATCCACATAATATTCCTTCTTTTTTCATACGGTTTCCAGGTTACTCTAAAGAGATTTTTCATAATTTAAAAGAGCCCAATATATCTGAATTGTGTATTGTGAAAAGGGATTTATAAAGGAGTTTGAGGACTTCCTGTCGCATCTGTGTACGAGTAAGTACACGAGAAAACGACCCTTAGGGTCGCAATAAACGTTGATACGTAAACAGTAAGAACAAATGAGACGCGCCTTGTGAAAAGCGGGCTTTATACATCTGCGAAAAGTATCGACCTAGGTCAGCCTGTGCAGTCCGCGCAGGCTGACCTGGGCCGAAACTTTTCGCTCTTGGTCAATTTTCTGTATGTCAAAGGACCAGTGAACCTCATAATTCAGTCGGCTGTTATACAAAATGGATTTTATTGATCTATAATTATGTAGTGACTTGCTTGGTATCATGGATCAAGGACATGCATTAAGCCCCCTTTTGCCAGAGCCCGGCTCAAATACATGTGATTTACTTGTTTCTATTCAAAGCGTTACCTTCTCTCAAGAGGGGTCCTGCGTGGCTCAGTGGTAAAGTATGACTCGTAATCGGGAGGCTCTGGGTTCGAGCTTTACTGGAAGCAATTGGTTTTTTCGTTGGAGTGCGCAAAACACTTCAGAGACCTAGCCTACTACTGGTGAAACCCAGGACATACATGAATAAGCGAGCCGTCGCCGTGATATGACTGAAATAATGTTAAGCGGCTTAAAACACCATTCAATCAGTCAATCAAGCAAGCCAGCAAGCAAGCCAGCAAGCAAGCAAACAATCTTCTCTCACTTCAAAGACAAAAACCGTCATGTAAGATAGATAAATCCAGTTTACCGCACTCTTATGCTTTCACTTCGGAGAAGTCTAAAAATATGATGTCTGATAAATAGCCTGTTTGATTGTTTGCTTGAATGTTTAACGTCGTTTTCAACATTATGTCAGTTATTACGCGGCGGCTAGTGTACGTATCCGTGCTCTCCTGTAATTTCTTTTACCAGCGCTTCTCACAATATTCTTTCCAAACCACTGGCTGCATTCGCAAATTACCATCTTCGAAACAAACTAATATGATCAGAGCTGAGACAGGAATGACTATCATTAATCCTCGCAGAGAAATTTGCTGAGCTTGGGATTCGAACCAATCACCCACTGTTCTTATGTCCAGTACGTTAACAAGTGCGCTATCGGGGCCCTGCATAAATAGTTAGTACCAGTTGGCCAGTTTGGGGGGAGACAAAAAAAGACCTGGGTCCGTATTCACCATCCATTCTTTAGAACATTCTTGGTCTAATTATAGATTTAGAAAGTAACACAACTTCTCACTTTCAAATTCAGAATATTCTTGAGAATAAGATTGTTCTTAAGAATGGTTGGTGAGTACGGACCCAGGGCCCGTATTCACCAACCATTCTTAGTTTCATTCTTAGTCTTATTCTAGATTTAGAAAAAATAACACAACTTCTGATTGACCAAACCATTCGGTTTAGCCAATCAGAAGTTGTGTTACTTTCAACTTTAGAAAATTTTCGAAAATAAGACTAAGAATGTTCTAAAGAATGGTTGGTGAGTACGGACCGCTTCTCTCTCTCTCTCTCTCTCTCTCCATCCCTCTCTCTCTCTCTCTCTCTCTCTCTCGTTCAGTGGATCTCTTTTCCCATGACGCGATCTCGTTAAAGGAACTGTAACCTTTTACGGACATTTAAATGAAATTTGATCAATCTGCTTCGAGTACCTCTTGAAAACATTACGGTAAATGAATAAATTATACAGAATAGCAATGTGCTTATTTGCTACAGAATTCGCTTGTTAGTTTCTTGATTAAGTTATACTATACATATAATAAATTAATCACTATTTGTATAAATAACGCAATTTTCTTTTCATCATTAATTTTGTTCTAAACGTGATTAACCATTATGCTGACAACAAAATCAAAATGAAACTTTTAAGTCGATAGTATAAACCCAATTTTTAATATTTCAAAGGTATGTTTTGGTTAAAAAATCCCCTTGATTCAAGATCAGACTGCACGTTTTGTGCAGTCTGATCTTGATCTACACTGTCCACAAAGGGCCATTCAGTCGCGCTTAGCAGTCTAAGGGTTAATCCTTTACCAAATATTCAATCACTTGGTTCAACAACCCCGAGGAAAAAAGGCATCTGAAAACATTGTTGGAAAAAAGGAGAAAATGCTGGTAACCAGCATTTTCTCCTTTTCCCACAATGTTTTCTACTCTTACAAGGACAGAGGCCCATTATTTAAGCCGCATTTATTTTGTCGTCTGCAAAAACTTTCAATTTAGGCGCAGTCTAGGATTTTGTCGTTTAATACAAGGGTTCAGTTTCCTTGTATAAAAGCGTTCAAAAGGAACTAAGACTGTGAAGCTGAATTTATGCACATGTATATAAATCATAGAAACTTTTAAGGGGTCTTTAGTTTTACTTATTTATTTATTTACCTTTTATTTTTATTTATTTATTTATTCATTTATGTACCTTTTATTTTTATTTATTTATTCATGTAGTGGTAGCAGTAGCTGCAGTTTTCAACACAACCAAATACTACAGCATATAATTTTCCCTAAAAGACACTCGACGGTTACATACAGTCAAAATGTGCAAATTTAGCATTCATGTAACGGTTTGGTCGCTTTACAACCGGGAAATCCGTCTTTTTTTTTGGGGGGGGGGGGGGGGGGGGGGGGGGGGGGCGGGGTGGAATCAAAAGTGACGTCATTGTGCTTTGAATACCCTTCAACATAATCAACGCGCGTTGTTGATTAAGTGATATTCCCAAACCTTTGCGAATTTCTGGCACGAAATAGAAGAATACTTGATGAGGTTACATAGCCCATTAAGGAAAAGCAACAGATTTTTTTTTTTACCCTTTTTCTTTCTTCCTTACTTGTTTTCTAGTTATTGACTCATATAATTCAGGGGTGAATACTTTTTGAAGTTTGGTGAGATTAGAAAATCTGAACACCCCCCTTTAACAATCAAATGAATAAAAGGAACACGGAAACAATCTATGTGGATTTAATTAGAGGGTCAAAATGAAGTGATAGATAAACGAATATGAAAAAAGGAGAAAAATGGATAATACAGGGTTTGATGCAACGAATTCTACAGCTGGACACGACAAGGTGGTTTTTCTTTTTCCATTAGATTTTGAGGGTATTTAACTGTGTACAACACAATAGAAGACTATTGAAAACATTGTCTGAAAAGGAGAAAATGCTGGTAACCAGCATTTTCTCCTTTTCCCACAATGTTTTCTACCCCTTTACAGACAAATACAGTTATTTGAGTAAATATTTGATTTCTTATCGACACGTGCTTTGAATTTAGACCAGTCTAAAATTTTGTCTTTCGGTACAGGGTTAATTATAATAACTTGTATATGATAAGACTATTTCAGACTATTTTAGTTACAAAAGCAGTGAGGAATTACCCCCCTTTTGTGGAAATTTATTAATACACAGTACGATAATTATTCAAAATAAATTTTAAGAAAATGTTGTCAGAATAAACAGAGATATAATTGCTTTATAATTCTAACTCGATAAACCTTTCATAACAGTGTATATTATTGTTTGTTTTGGGGAATACCTGTTTAAAACCACGAAGATAATATAATAGTTATCGAGTTGATTTTAAAAAATTATCACGCCACGGTTAAATAGTGTTTGCGGACGGAACAGATCATGATCAGACAGCACAGAAGATGCAGTCTGATTTTAAATCTATATTGTCAGATAAAATGAGATTTCTGCTGTAAAAAGTGCTCGGAAATTACAATATTTTTTAGGTTTTGTTATCGACGAAAGCTTTTCCTATTGTTAATATGAGACATGCTCTGTAAAAAGGAAATTTAATGCATCTAAAAAAAAAAAGTATCAAACAATGTTAGTCTGTGCAGTCTGGTCAGTGCAGGCTGACCTGAGCAGATTTGCTATTTGCAAATTATCAGCAAGTCCAAGGACCTATGTACTTCAAGTTTCTGTCAGTTGTTCGACAAAATGGAGTTTACAGATCCATAATCATATGATCAGTTGCTTGGAATGCTAGATGCATTAAACACCCCTTTGCCAGAGTGCTGCTCATATATAGATGAGCCATGTTCTGGCAAAAGGGGCTTAATGCATCTCCGTGATGCATTGTACCTGACAATTCATCTCATACTCGTATTTATGGATCCATGATAAATATTTTGTCTAACAATCGACTTAATCTTGAGGTAGAATAGTCGTGGAAAATACTGAAAATTTACAAATAGCAAAACAACTGCGACCCATGTCAGTCTGCTGGCTAACATGGGTCGACACTTTTCGCAGATGCATTAAGCACCCTTTTCACAGAACATGGCCCATTAATTTTTTATAATATTTCATTTATAATATAGCAGTTGAAGGATTAAACGGCGTAACCCGTTCTCTGCTAAACGCGCATCAAGGCGTTTTTCCGAGAAGTGTAAATCAAGATCAGACTGACCAGAACGCGTGGTCTGATCTTGAATCTACACAGCCGAATATGGGTGCGAAAATCCCTTGAAATTGCAACATTTGGTTTTTACTTTCGATATATATATATATTTTTTTTTTAATTTTGTTTACCAGTAGATGAAGGATTAAAAGTTAATCCCTTTTACCAAATAATCCTTCGTCGACCCAGATTAGAAAATAAAATGGATATTGAAAACATCGTAGAAAATGGAGAAAATGCTGGTAAACAGCATTTTATCTTTTTTTCACGTTTCGTCCCCTTCAAAGACAAAGTTCATCATTTTAACAAGACTTATATTGTCGTCTGCAAATGCTTTAAATATGGATGAGTTTAAAATTCTGTCGTTAGACTGTGGTAAAGAGTTTTTTTTCCATTTAAAAGAGGAAAGTGTCGTTCTGCCATGCATTCCTCTCAGTCAATAGCATTTTATTAATTTGTTGCTAGAACATTTCGTCCACCGTTCCTTCGCTCTTCTCGTTTTCGTAGCCGTCTTCGTTCGAGTATCTTCGCTTACAAAATCAAATTTATACTAACGGAAAATAATTAATTGAAAGGCTTTTTTTCACCGCTTTGAACATTATTCAAGCCATACCACTGCGACAGCTTACTTATTTGAGCCATGTTCTGTGAAAAGGGGGCTTAATGCATCTGCAGTCCGCGCAGGCTGACATGGGTCTATACTTTTTGCTATTTGTAAATTTTATGCATATCCAAGGACCATTCTTTGTGACTTGTTCCATTGATTGTTTCATATAATTCAGAACGATAAAAAGTTCGTTTCATTTCAAGTGAATATTGGACAGGTTTATCAAGTTACAAATTAACGAGTTGTAACAATAAAAAACATATTTCAAAACACTTTGTTGATCGAGATTTTGCCATCGGCTTGACCGGTAGGTACTCATAAGTAACTAGAAAAGTTTAACCCTTTGCTGAACAATCCACATATCTCTAATTATACTCGGGAAGGTGCTTTTGAAAATAAATTTTAAAAAAAAAGTCAGAAAAGGAGAAAATGCTGGTGGACAGCAGTTTCTCCTTTTCCTACTATTTTGTTCAATCCTTTAAAAGGCAAATTTTGGCATTTGGGCCCCTTTTGCCTTATTGACTGCCTTTTGTTCTTGAATATGGGCAATTTTCTTTTTTCGCGTGTGTGTGTGTGTGTGCGTGTGTGTTGTTGGGTGCCAGCTTGGGGCTTATCCAGGCTATATCAAATTGGTTTCTGTTCAAAGAATAGATTTCATTTACCGTAACGCGTTATGGTCTCCCTTGTCTAGCGTTTAATGTATCGGCCTAAGAAACCAGGGGGTCAGAGATTCAAATGTCGGTGGCAGAGGGAACAGTTCCGGTATAGCCGAAGCTCACAATTAAAAGTCACGCACTTTAATTCATGAATTATACATAAGACTGAGCGTCGTGTCTCTCAGGGTTCATTCTCATTGCTTATAATCAATGGGCAGCGAGTTTGAATATCCAGCTCAGCCGAATATCATGGCGAGGCACGATTTTAGACATCACGACAGAATATATGCCTCTCTCACTGCCATACATGTAGGGATTACTTGTTTCGAGCTTTTTTTTTTTGTCACGTGGAAAAGCAGCCGGTGGCTTGGGTAACTTCATTAGATAACCAAACGTGTTCTTTACACTGAGACAGTTGTAATACCAATGAAGTGCAGTAAACTGAACTAAGATTCCTCGGCTGAAAATATAGCTCTGAAAATGTAAAGAAAATGGCTGATTCGAATTTAAACTATAAAGTATATAATGAGTTCAGGTTGTACAACATAGGATATTTTCTTTTACGAAGCGCTAAAAATAGAATACAATAGAGCGTACAATAGAAATGAGCCATGCTCTGTGAAAAGGAGGCTTGATGCATCTGCGAAAAGCATCGACCCAGGTCAGCCTGCGCAATCCGCGCAGGCTGACCTGGGCCGAAACTTTTCGCTATTGGTCAATTTTCTGTATGTCCAAGGACTATTCTATCTCATGATTGAGTTGGTTGTTAGAAAAAAAAATGGTTGTTATGGATCCATAATTATGTGATGGCATTATAGGTATCGTGCATCACAGAGATGCATTAAGACCCCTTTTGCCAAAGAATAGCCATTTTTTCTTTTTTTATTTTTCATAACTCTGTCAATATAAATTTGACCTCTTTTGACAGCTGAAAAAACGATTTACTGAAACCAAGAAAGTTTTTTATTCTTTCAGGCTTGACAAAACAAGAGCATGGTACAGATCCATGATCAGACTGCATGTTCTGTGCTGTCTGATCTCGATCTATGCCGTCCGTGAACGTTCAGACTGATCTTGGATCTATACCGTCCGCAAAAGTCCGTGTTTTGCCTATGTCGCTGAAAGGGATATCAAAAAACTTCAAACCAGTTTCTTTATATCGAGGAATTTTGACGTCAGGTCCATTGTCTGTTCAAAAGCATTGTGAACGATAGAAAGATTTCTCAAAAAAGTATTTTTTCCATTTGTTACAATGTTTTCCTCGTTCGATCAAATAATACCATTTCCGACTCAGATAACTAAGATATCCAAAATGTTTAAAGGATTAAATTTAACCCTTAGAGCGCCAAATAGACCTATCAGATATTTTCATCCCAGAAATACAACCCAAATATTTGCAGTTTCATGGTTGCTTTTGTCTACAGGGTTTCAGCAAAGCAGACAGTGCAGATCAAAGATCAGGCTGCACGTTTTGTGCAGCCTGATCTTGATCTACACTGGCTGCAAAGGCAGTTATAGTCGTGAAAAGCGCTTTAATGGTT
The DNA here is from genome assembly GCA_945859785.2 of Tridacna gigas. Classification (NCBI taxonomy): domain Eukaryota; kingdom Metazoa; phylum Mollusca; class Bivalvia; order Cardiida; family Cardiidae; genus Tridacna; species Tridacna gigas. Next base: position 56,848,092 of record OX244028.2, read on the forward strand.
AAGATGTTGTTTTGATTACCCTTTTCCCTGTACATACCACTAATACAGTGAATCACCTTTGAAAACGCTGTGGGAAAAGAAGTAATTGCTCCTTATGGGAACTTGCCCCTTTGAGACAAGTTTTTTTTTTAATCTCCAACAATGTTTAACTTACCCTCAACATTTGTTTTTCATTCCAATCCAAAATTATTCCTTCTTCCATACGTTTTTCCTTGCAATAAATGGTGCGTTTGAAAAATTATTAATGGAGTAAAGGAAACAAAGATATTCAATATTTTTTCCACACAATATTTAGTCCATTCATACTGTAGAAGAATAAAGTGGAATGTACAGTTAATTGTTAAGTTCACGCAAAGAAGTTTATCTAATGTTGAACACAATACTTTCCTTAAAACAATTATCAATGGATATCCCTAGGCAGAGATCGAAGATCAAGATCAGACTGCACATATGAGCAGTCTGATCTTGAAATACATTCTCCTCTTCTCCATTTGTTGCTTCAGTCATGTATAAACGATTAGGTGCAAATTAATTGAACTAAATTGTTTTCTTCTTCTTCTTCTTCTTCTCCTCCTCCTCCTCCTCCTCCTCCTCCTCCTTCTTCTTCTTCTTCTCCTTCTTCTTCTTCTTCTTCTCCTCCTCCTCCTCCTTCTTCTTCTTCTTCTTTTCTTCGTGGTTAATATGAATTCACTAGGATAGGAGTTACATTTGTTTCAATTCTTAAAGAACTTTTTGAAAACTTTCAAATTATTATTTGATGCCGCGCAGTTTCGTTGAAAGTACTTAATTTGACCCAATGGAGATACTCGAAGACAAGGAGCTGGAGGAGATAAAGGCAAACAGGGTATGTTTTTGTGGTTCTTTCCTTGTGCTGTTTGTTTGGCCGGAATTTTGGATGGTGGATGTTAGACAATAATTAAGGCATGCTCTGAGAAAAGGGGTCTTAAGGAATCTGCGAAAAGTATCGACACAGGTCAGCCTGCGCAGTCCGCGCAGGCTGACCTGGTCCGAAACTTTTCGCTATATTCGTCAATCTTCTGTATGTCCAAGGACCAGTGAACCTTATGATAAAGGCGATTATTTAAAAAAAAAAAAGTGGATTGCTTTAATGGATCCATAGTTATGTGATGGCTTGATTGGTATCAAGCATTACGGAGATGCATTTAGCCTTTTGCCAAAGATTGGCTCAAAATTTTATTTTTGCCCTTATGTTTTGACTTGTATATTTGATAGTGGAAATGTTTGCAAAAAATATTAATTTAAGCTCTTTCTCGTCGACTTTACGGATAACTAAGTATTATAAGTATTTGACCTTTTTACAGTTTTTGATTGTATCTTTAAGTGATAGATGGATAAATGGATGGAATAGGAATTGATCTACAAACTGGACAGAAGGGCTGTCATACTGCCTGACTTGCTGATGGATGGATGGATGGAGGGACGGAGGGACGGACGGACGGTTGGTTGGATGGATGGATGGATGGGTGCATGGGTGGCGTGGATGGAATGGTTTACTGAGTATATTAAGTAAAGAGGACACAGAGAATAAAGAAGAACAATGTAGATAGGGACAGATACACAGACTGACAGAGACAGACAGACAGACAGACAGACAGACAGAGAAATCAGACAGACAGGTAGACAGACATACAGACAGAGAAAAGGGGGGAATATATCATGCGATAAAGATAGATATGAAAGCGAAAAAGAGAGACAAAATGAGCAAGGGGACCATAATAAAGATTCCTGAGAGTAACAAAGCGGGTTTCATGGTCGGCCCAAGTTTTATTCGATGGCAGAGAAATTAATTTTAAAACTAGGTAACAGTTGCAAGATCATTCTATCTTTTATTTACTTTTTGCCTGATTTTAATATTCTATTTTCTGCCAGCGACTAACACTTGGACCGACCATACATTAACAGACTGTCATCTTCACAATTTTTTCCATACTTTTAACTAGTATGATTTACATTTTGGCCGCTATTGGGCCTTTAACATATTCCTTGTCTTCACGTTCAATAATAACACATTGCCTCTCTGTTCTTCGTTTAGTATATAATTCAAAGCGTTATTATATCGGTTTCTTTAAAATATCTTCTCTACAGAAACGGGTATTTGTCAAGGTAAACTTCCTAAAGATTTCCGATATCAACACGATTAAAGAAGAGTTTACCGGTGATGTCTCTATACAGAGCAGATGGCGCGAACCGTCACTCGACAGTTCTAGGGTAAAGTTTTTTTGTCCTTTCAACTTTGAGTTCAATTGTAAATAGCCAAAGACATAGTATGTCACTGTGAAAATGGAGTTTAATGCATCTATAAAAAGTATTGGCCCAGGTCAGCCTGCGCAGTCCGCGCAGGCTGACCTGGACCGAAACTTTTTAGTTTTGTCAATTTTCTGCTTGTCCAAGGACCATTCTACCTCATGATTCAGTCGGTTGTTAGACAAAGTAGATTTTTTGGATCCACAGTTATATGATGAAGGCTTGGTATGATGTAACATGGAGATACATTAAACCCGCTTGTGCCAGAGCGTGGCCAATATTTTATGTCGTTTATACCAATAAATCAGAAACTGTAATGCTGTCAGTATCTCTGCGCTGTAAGTGTTGAAGGGCAGCCTCTCACATCTCGGTCAATGCTTGTAAAACTATTTTCATGCTTAACTCAGCTTGATGAAATTTCAAAAGTTACTTTAAAGATCAGTTTGGATCGGCTTCATAATGATTTAATATACCCTGGTTTGCTTTGTTACTTTTTTACATGTATCATAACTGTAATCAGCTTACGGTAGCTATAAATAATTGAGCGACGTCGATCACACACTGTAGTCTGGGTCAACGCTTATTAAGCTATTTTCATGCTGAACTCAGCTGAGCATGAAATTTCAAAGTTGTATGAATATAAGCTGATAAACCCCATGGAGTAACTTCTTTACTCTAGAGACTTCTTTTGCCTCTGTCTATTATTTATTTTTTTAGGTTTTCATAACGTCTTTAATAGCGAACTGTGTTCGTGCTCAAACTTAAACTCTCATTCATGCTTAAAGACCGTATGAAAATCTGGAATGAAGACCTTGATCTGATAGACAGAGACCAAGAAGTTCCTCTATTCAGTTTATCAAATTACATTTGAGCCATGGCCTATGAAAAAGGGGTCTTAATACATCTGCGAAAGTATCGACCCAGGTCAGCCTGCGCAGTCCGCGCAGGCTGACCTGGGCCGAAACTTTTCGCCACTGGTCAATTTTCTTTATGTCCAAGGATCAGTCTATCTCATGAGTGAGTCGGTTGTTAAAATAAGTGGCTGTTATGGATCTATAATTATGTGATGACTTGCTTGGTATCATTAATCACGGAGCTGCATAAAGCCCCATTTTGCCAGAGCATGGCTCATTTATATAGTTTTGAAATTTCATGCTGAGTTGAGCATGAAAATAGCTTAATTAGTTTTATAGGAGCATGGGTCATCTGTCTTTTTTGACAGGATAAAACCGTCGACACATCAAAATATTGGAATCCAAAAATAGTCATCAGCAATATACAGTCATGTACGTCATCAAAAACTTGGAGCACCGTTAAACTGTACGACGGGAAAGCTTACATCATGGAAAAACGTCGAATCAAAGGATGTTTCGCAGAGAATCTAGAACTACACGAGTTTCCGTTTGACGTACAGGTTGTCATTTGTTTGTTTGTTTGCTTTGTTTGTCCGTTTGACCGGTGAATGACGCCGCTTTCAACAGTATTTTAACATACATGTTCATTGTATGGTGTTTAACGCCGTTTTCAACATTATTTCCAGTTATATCACGGCGGCCGGTGCACCTATCCATGCTCTCCTGGAGTTTCTTTTACCAGTACTCCGCACAATATTCTTTCCAAGCCACTGGCTGCTTTCCCACATAACCATCGTCGAAACAATGGTCAGCGGTGAGAGAGGAATGAATCCTATCGCGATGACTATCATCAATCCTCCGAAAGAAACTGGCCAAGCCGGGGATCGAACCAGCGACCTCCTGTTCTCAAGTCCTGTACGCTACCGACTGAGCTACGGGGGTTGGCTTAAAGATACATGTACATCCTTACAGCCAGAGAGAAAAACCACTGTTAAAATTTGAGAGACTATAGAATGGCTGAGAATTTAGTCAGCTGAGTAAAGACAGATAAATTACCGATATATATGGTGTAAGGGATAGAGAAACTCGAGGGATTTGTCCTCATTTAAAACCGGAAACGAAAACAGGGTTTTTCTTTTAAAGGTGCCAAAAAATGAAATGCATATTTTCTCCGTGCAACCTTACAGTCGTCAGGGGCAACATTTGGCATGAAGATACAAGAACGATTATAGTTTCATAATATAAAGATGATATTGGTCAAAAACTAGCTGAAAACGAGTATAGATGTTTCTTTAAAGGCCCAATAGCCGCCAGAAGTAAACATTGCAGGGGTTAAATGCATTTGTATTTAAGTCAAACCATTTATAGGTATGAAAATTATTGTGAAGATAACAGTCTGTTATTGTGCGGTCGGTCCAAGTGTTGGTCGCAGGCAGAGAAATGAATGTCAAAACTGGATTAAAAGTTGTCAGGTCGCTCTATTTTGTGTTTACTTTTTGTATGGTTTTAAATTTCGTTTTTCTGCCAGGGACTAACGCTTGGATCGACAGTCAAACAACAGATTGTCATCTTCATAATAATTTCCATACTTTTAAATCGTATGATTTAAGATGCAAGTGGATTTTAAGACCTGTTTACTTTACTTTTGGCCGCCACGATTACCGCTCACTTTTTCATATCGTTAATGAGATTTATCATTGTAATATTGCGCTTGGGTACTGAAATGTATTGCTCAGAGTTCCACAAGGTGACCAGCACCATCTGCATGGATTGAACTCAGAACCTCTGAAGTTCGATTCAAAGTCTCAACAACTAAGCCAAGCAAAAGCTTCGCAGGTAGTCAAGATAATTCAGATTTTTTGAATGGTGTTTTACCGGTACGCCGCTTTCAGCAATATTTCAGTCATATCACGGCGATAGCTTGCTTATTGATGTATGCCCTGGGTTTCATTTTAGTCACGCAAAACCCAAGATACTTCAGATCTTTGTAGGCAATATGTTTGTTTTAATTCAGTGATAACAAAGATTTCAGAAATTTCATGGGTATGATTAAACTCTTATATGTATAGGTATACTGCTAAATTTCTAAATAAATCGAACAAATATTTACCGCCAATTGTAAAAAACATATTTAAGTATCAGTATTTGATCGATATATATCGCATATACAACGCTTTATCATTCCATGTGGTCTAAGTCAGAAAGAAAAAGCTCGTGGGATTGTCTAAACATATGTCATATAGACACTTCTAACTGTCGTGTCTATATCACATAGACAACCCCACTCGTTGTTTATCCTACTTAGACCACAGTTCCTATAAATTAGTTCATCAGCACTCAGTATTCGGTCTGTATATATTGCATATACAACGCTTTATCATTCCACGTGGTCAAAGTCAGAAAGACAAAGCTCCATGGGTTAGCTATGTGATATAGACATTGCTAATGTTCGTGTATATATCACATTGACAGCCCCATTCGCTGTTTATCCTATATGTATTGTGATTCCAAAAGTTCTTTTGGCCGGGGTAAAGCATATACTATATACCTGAACGTTTTCCGGCTCAAACACATGCGTCTCACGCGAAAAACACATCACACACGATAGAAAAATTATCTCTATCTACGCAGTGTCAAATATAGTTCAAAATATGGTATGATGACGTATTTCAAGCACTGATTATGCATGAAATGGTTTGCGATTTGATTTGTCGAAATATTACGCTATATGCATCCGCCATTCATAAAAAGGGAGTTACTACCGACTTGTCCATTATTTGTTTTACTTTGTTTACCTGTTTCGATAATTGCAACATTTTGTCGTTAAAAGTTGTAAATATGTAATAATAGAAATATTGTGTTGTATTAACTTTCCTGGTGCTTGTATTTGCCTCTCGCTGCGTTAAGAAATTTTGACATCTCGCTCAGCGTGAGAAAATTTGATATAGCGCTAGACCGAAGGTCGAGCGAGATGTCAAAATTTTAAAATTTTCTTACACAGCAAGAAGTAAATACAAGCACCAGGAAAGTTACTATAACATAACATTCCTTTTATTATATACCTACAATTTTCAACGACATATTTTGTAATTATTGACATCTTGTTCGAAAATGAAAACAAAATGAAACAAATAATGGTGTAGTGGCCAGTAACTTCATTTTTATGTACAGCGGATGAATATTATAGCGTAAAATTTTGACGAATCAAATCGCACGTACGTATCCTACGCGTGCCATTTTTGGAACCGTATTTGATACTGAGTAGATACGGATTTTTTTTTTTTCCATCGTGTGTTACATTTTGTCCGCGTGCGATGCATATACACGTATTTGTTCCGGAAAATTTTCAGGTATGTAATACAACTTGATTCACTTCTCTACAAGAAGTATTTTTAAAACAACGTCAAACAGGAAGTCATTCTATATTCTTACGAACATGAAAGTTCGCAACAAATGCATAACTCAAATATAAAGCGATCCGGTTGAGATTCGAACCCGCACGGCAAGTATCCTCGTTTATTGAGGTTTGAAAGACCAATACACTAACCGCTGACCTACAGAGAATTCTCCCTAACGCAGTTGTCAGGTATTGATTTTATACGGGAAGAAGCTTTGTAGTAAGGAAGGAGTGATCTCCCGTAACGCACCCCCTCTTAAGAGAAGTAATCATTTTGATGACGGAAAGCCTTATTAGGCAGTAAGTCTGTTATTTAGACAACAAATGGCTCAATGGCCAATAACGGGCAGACAACAAATGACTCAAAGGCCAATCCCGGACGAGCCCCAATATTACGAACATGAAAGTTCGCATCAGATACATAGCTCAAATATAAACCGCTCGGCTGCGATTCGAACCCGTGCGGCAAATATCCTCGTTTATTGAGGTTTAAAAGACCAACACACTAACCCCTGAGCTAAAGAGAATTCTCCCTAACAAGGCAGATGACAGGTATTGATTTTATACGGGAAGAAGCTATGCCGTAAGGAAGGAGTGATCTCCCGTAACAAATTGCTTTTCTCAAACGTGTGTAAGGGACGAAAATTCGTCATGGGTATGTTCCATGGAAAACAAGGACGTTGTGTGATAAAAACCAAACGCTCATTGGTTAAACATAATAAAAAGAAATATACTTTCTCTATTTTGTTTACTGATTCGAGCATGCCTGATTATTTCATAAATGTGCTATACACAGTGCACGTATTCTGCCTCAACTTGGAATAATCCGTTTTCAGGATTTGTCAATAACAGTATCGTCAGAACTCTCTGATGACGTCGTCGAAATTGTTGAAGATGAGGAAAAGATTTCTGCGGTAAACGTCATGTGTTTTGTGGATGAAACCGAGTGGGATATTTGCGATCTTGTGTACAGCGAGCAGAGAGAGTTTAACCGAGAAATCTCCGATATGCAGTTCAGAAACCCCGCCCTTCTCGTCAAATGTGTTGCCAAAAGAAGGGCTGGATTCTTTCTCTACAATATTGTGTTGATAACGGTGTGTTTACTTTCTTTCTCATTGTTCTTCTTCTTTTTGAAAGTTGTTACGCCAGCAAGAAATCACAATGAATTGTTTTTCTGGTATAGAAGGCTTCCGCACAACTCACATCAGGAAGTTGTCTATAAAACAAACTTTAATGAGCAAAAGCTTAAGAAAAAACAAAGTACTGATAGTACTGAAGGCCAGGAAATCTAGTGATCTGTAATCTCTAAAGAACGAAGGATACGAACTCACACGAGACCTCATTTTCTAATTATCACTACCATACAGACAGTCAGGCCAATTCAATTATGCCAAAAGAATTCATTGGTAAAGGGGTACTTTTACGCATAATATGGAATAATACAATAATCAACAGGAAAAATTAAATTAATGCAAAAAAAAAAAAAGCAGTGCTCAGAAGCCAGATTTTATAATTAAACCGAAGCAGATAGTGGATACCAACGCTCGGCTATAGGGTGCATGATAATGGCTTTAAAAATTTCTAAGTCGAAAAGGGGCTTAAATCAAGCAAATTTATTTTTGAGTTATTTGCCTTATTGGTTAAGGTTGATCTTTATGATAACGCACATATATTCCAAGTTTCAAATAAATATCGTCGATGATAAGAAAGATAAGACACAATTTAAAATTGGACACAACGCGAATACCAACGCTTAATATCGCGAACGCAGGGCAGGGTGATGTCAATAGATCGCAGTTTTGTTCTCAAACAGTCGACCTAATTCTATTCTTTTGACTATATCATACAAAGACGTCCATTAGCCCTTCTCGTCCCATTAAAGAGAGAGAGAAAGAGAGAGATTCCAACGACGGCTTCTGGCGCTTAAAATGAATTTGCACATTCGGGATGTATTTCAAAATAAATATTCTTAAACTTTCATTTCTCCTTTTCAAACAATGTTTCGGAAACTACCAGTTATGTGAATGAAACTCTAGGTATGTAAATGTGATGAATAACTGATAAATTAAAACCTAATTTTTTAAACACACCTTTTATTTTCAAATTATTTTGTTTGAAAGTTAAAAAATGTCCAAGGATCGCACAACACTTTCATGATTTCTAATCAATCAACAGTCGTCAAAAAAAATGAATATAAGCAGATAACATGGTTGATTATCGGAAAATGTAGATAGAACAAAGAATTCTTATTTTTCCATAATGTTTGCCTATTCTTCTCACAAAAAGAGAGATGTTTTAAATCGATTCACACAGAAAAAAGAGAGTATAATTTCTTTTAATTTCTGCATATTTCTTAATTCTATCGATTTTTTTTTTTTTTTTTTAAACATGTAGAGAAAATCAAGTTCAGTTCTAAATGATTAAAAGAAACTGATAATAAATGCTGTTAACACCAATAATCTCATTCAACTATCGACATTTCCATGGAAAATCGTATATCTCAATCTTTTCACCAGGCAGTCAAAGGAGATGCGGCGTGCGGTTCCCTTTGATCTTTATTTGAAACGCGGACAGTAACTAGCAAGTGACAATGGAAACTAAAAATAGAAAACTGGTTCTCGGGTTTTTCCCTTGCGCTAGTACACTAGAAAGTGATATCAGGGGCTGTAATCATGTCTATAATACGAGAGGATTTCAGTATCCAATCACAGTGATGGAAAAGTTGGTAGAGGTTAAATGTACACCGAATAAGTTGGTACACTGAATAAGCCTGATGTCTGTCATAATACGGCAACGCCTTAATGCACAGTTCATGACAAGATTTGTGTAACTATAAACTCCGCCCATAGGCGGTATCGGATAAAAATAGACATCAGACTTAAACGGTGTACAGACTTATTCGGTGGACGTTTAACTTTTACCTGGAAAAGTTATTGACCGTCTGTTGTGTATTCAACAGGGACACAACCCTTAAAACACACTCGTTGGTTATTAAAGGGCTGTAATACCCTTGCAATTCCATAGCACTATGCAGATGTCGGAAAGCTTTGAGGAAAGGAAAACATTCACGCCGTGTGATAAGCGATCTCTGCACTTACGAAACTAGTTGTTTTGGCGGACTCAGCGATATAGAGTGGACACACCGTTCAACATTTTGTCTGAAAGTAGTCCGGAAAAGTCAGCTTACGATCGCTATAGGCAAGGGAATCCCTTGAGAGGGATTCCCTGGCCTAAAAACGTTCAATGCAGAAAATAATCTACATTTAAAACATATTTTTTCATATCCCGGTGAGCTTAATTCCATAATGTTTTATTAAGTGATAAGCTTTTTATAAGAATTCCTTTTTATCCTAAGGATTTAAATTCAACACAGGTATTGAAACATATTTTACTTTGAGATCTCCTCTGAATCAGTTGGAACAAGATCACCAATTGCCACCCCTAACACGTTGCAGTTTCTGACAAAAATTGGTACTTGTGCTTTTTTGATTACTGAATCATTTCAGGGTGGTGAAATCATGACAGTATTAAATATCACAAAACCAAGTTGAATCAAAGTTTTACACAGTAACAAGCCTTTCAGCGCTTCGATTATGGTCTTTTATATTTGCAGACAATGATCACAAGCTTCTCTTTTACAACGTTCAGTGTAGATATCGGCCTGACACAAAACCGCCTGCAGCTCTCCTTCATTATCACCCTCACAGGTGTGACGTTTAAAATGGTTACAAATCAGAGTCTACCGAAGATACCCTACCTGACACACTTGGTAGGTATCCTTCATTTCTGTCCTAGATTATTATTTTCCTTGAATCATATCGTCATTAAATCCTCCGATATGCATGTTTCATTTGGTTTACAATTACAGTCATTTATCTTTTTTTTAAGGTATATGCACCTCTTTTTAGTTTAAGAATGAAGCTTTATACCACATAAGACAATTCAAAAGCCTGCGCTATTTTCGCGGAATATTGATGCTTCTTTGGCAATATTTTCTACGGATTTTCTATTTTCCAATAAACCCTCTGGAGATTTTGCACTGTCCCCTGGCGAAGCATTATAGGTCTCCCGTTTAGTGCTTGTATACCCTCCAAACCGATGTAGAGTGAACTGATGTTACAGAACTACTATCTTAACCCTTTCCCAAACGACAAATTTTGGACTGGTCCAAATTGAAAGAGTTTGCAGACGACAATTTTAAATTTGATGAAAATGGCAGAAAGTTAATAAAAAGGGTAGAAAACACTCTGGGAAAAGGAGAAATTGCTCGTTACGAGCAATTTCTCCTTTTCCCACAGTGTTTTCAAAAGACTTGTACTGCAGACATGTGAAAATCAGGGCTTGTTTGGGAAAGGGTTAACTCTTTCATTACTAACCCAAGAAATTCCACTTCTTTTCTAGGTCTAAAAGAAGTTTCTCCTGCTATTGAATATGAGTTGTGTTATAGTCTAGCATGGGATAGCGGATGGTGTAGATCAAAGATCAGACTGCACGTTCTGTGCAGTCTGATCTTGATCTACACCATCCGCAAAAACGAGTTAAGTCGTCATTAATAATGAAAGAGTTAATCTGCATGTATGCTCATATTTCTTTCTTCACAGGACAGGCTAATACTCGGCAGTTTGACATTTAACTGGCTAGTATGTATATGGCACGCCGTGGTTTCTTTGTTTGAGGACCAGAGCTACCAAAATGACATGGACTTTTGGGCGTTTATAACCTTCATTATCGTGTACTCTGTCTTTAACATCGTCATCTTTACTTTGATTGGCATTAAGGTTGGTAGTTATAGTTATTTTTTCTATCTTTTTTTTATATGGCATTTAACAACGGTTTCAAAAATGTTTCATTAATGTATCATGGAGGCCATTGCACATATCCATACTTTCCTGGAGTTTCTTTAAGCAATGATTTGCTTCCGTGTTCTTTCAGTATAGAGCAATGATAACAATTGACAACTGAGATTACGAAACTAGCTCTGGGCAATGAAAGAAACAGAATGGCCAGTTATAACGTACATGGAAACGCTTTTACTGCTCAAGGGTTCATGGGATTTAAACTGTGTTTTTGCCTTCAACCATTCATGTCGGCTTGGTCCATTAGATCATAGTCAAACCTCAAGGCTCTATGGCAGTGCGTTGAGAATTAACCATGTTCAAGTGGAGCAAGATCAAGTTAGGTCTTGAATAATGGAACTTTCTACTGCCCCCATTGAGGAAAGTCTGAAGGCTTAAAGATGAAATTGGCTGGTGGGTATCCAAGCAACGAATCGCATCCCTTAACTCTGCCCGTAGAGCCCAACCAACGTCCATTAAAAACGAATACATTGTTTGAGTATATGTTTCTTGTACTGTTTTACAGAGAATAATTCGCCATTATGAAATAGAGGAGAAAGAGAAAGCGTATCAGGTAGCTTGTTATCTCTTTTTTTTATTTCGTTCGAATGATTTAACATTGCTCTCAGGGGTTCGTCAGTTGTATCATGGCAAATCAGCTAAAAATAATGTGTTTTCGTAGTTCAACAGTATTAGGTTTGGGATATGCATTGCATTCACCATGGACAAAAGTATATGTTTCCGTGGTTTTAACACTACTAAAGATGGATTTCTGCATTTGCTTGCTCAAGGACACTCTCACGCCACTGGTGCTTCCAAAGCGGGTAAAACTCGACACATGTCGGTTACAGATCTCACACAATTTCTACAGAGCCACAGACAATGAATCTTTGTACTTCATTTTTCGTATACAACTTCAAATCATTATTGCAAGTATGTTGAAAGTGTGGAAACACAGAAAAGTGCGGCTAAATCTGGATAACCCGAGGACTATAGCGACCAGAACTTAGGCTTAAAAGAGTTATTGGTTAGGTAATCTTAACACTATTATGTGCCAAAAGAATCTCGGTTGCAAGGCGTTTGACGCCGTTTTCATCGGTATTTCAGTTTCTTCGTACTAAACTATGATGCATCAATCTACCATTGAAGTGAGTGTTTTTGTGTTTTGGCGATTAGACGCCAAAAAATATTGGATCTAATGATGTGGTTATGGAAGTCTCTCTCTCTCTCTCTCTCTCTCTCTCTCTGAGAAATCTAGGTCCGTTTTTACCGACCATTCTCAATAGTAATTTCGTTCTAATTCTCGACAACTTTCTAAATTTGAAAGTAACGCAGTTTATAGTTGGCCAGACTATTTGGTTTTGCCAGTTAAAAATTGCATTACTTTCTAAATCTAGAATAAGACTAAAATGCAACTTAGAATAGTTGGTAAATACGAGTGCCGGACTACTAGTATATTGCAATCATATTTTGAGTCATGCTCTGGCAAAAGGGGGGTGACTGCATCTCCGTGACCCATGATACCAAGCAAGTCATTACACAATTGTGGATCGATAAAATACTATTTCTCTAACAACCGACTGAATCCTGATTTATGCTGGTCCTTTGACATGCAGAAAAATTAACCAAAACCAAAAATTGTCGGCCCAGATCAGCCTGCGCTGATTGCGCAGGCTGGCCTAAGTCGATACTTTTTGCAGATGCATTGAGCCCCCCCCCCCCCCCCCCCCCCCTGTTCACAGAGCATTGCTCATTTACATTACAGGAGAAGGCAGACAGAATTATGGGAGAGAAATGGAAGAAAGACAGACGTGACAAGAGATCAGCCTGGGCAAGAAGAAATAAGATCGACGCTGGAGGACAGTTTAGAATAGAAGATTAGCGACCAGCACACAGAGTTAATTTATACACACCACTAATATTTCAAAATAGTTTTTACCTTCCGTCCCTTTTGTGGAAAATTTTTGGGGGAAAAGTGTTAAAATAGGGCTTTCTTTTTATACAATACGTTTCAATGCTTATATAGATCTACAATCTTTCTGTGATATTCAGTGACGAGAAACCTTGTTAAGAAACTGTGATAGTTTGCTTCCGTGATAAAACGTTGTTTAGTAGAACCAGACAATCAAACTATAAAAACAAAAGAAAAAATCCCAAAAGATCATGGTTTACATTCCTTACTTAAATAATTACATGCATTATCGTGTGTTATTATTTACTTTTTTTTGTTGTTGTTGTTGTTTATGTTGATCTACATCTTTTTAGTTGCTTATGACAGATTAAAAAACAAAAACAAAAATAAGATTAAAAGTAAGTTTTGCCTTTTGTATGCATTTAGGTCTGTTTATATCTTTTACCTGTGCTTTACTTTTGTAAATCATCAAAAATCCTTGATTTTATATCTATGGAAAAGCGTCGCGTTCATGAATTTGTGTGACGTCATCGACACTTCCTTTAACCCAGTGACAAAACAACACTATTGCACTGTGCAATGTTCAGGGATACAAAACTGCATGAGCAGCGAAGTTACACTGGTCTGTGAAATTATTGTATTATAATCAATTGATATTTTTTCTAAAATTCAAATAATAGAAGGAAAAGCCCAAGTTGCTCTTCTGTATTAACTGATGACGTCAAAATCCAATTTTGTGTTGTAAATGTAAACAAACGGGACGAAATCAATGTAAAGTTTCAGATGACAAACGTAAGCCTCTTTTAAAGGTACGATGTATTATACAAGTATATCCATCCATGTTATTCAATCGGAGAATGTCATGCAACCCTTTATTCATTTTCGTACAAACACGACGCTCATCCGAAGCCAGATTACGAATGGTACAACAGAAATCCATTTTTCCCAGAGCAAAGGTGATCGGAAATATGTCATTTTGATACTTGTAGGAAAATGAATAAAAGGTTGCATGACATTCTCTGATTTTTTATATTTGACCATGGAACAGAAAAAATCCCAGTTCAACGTATCCTCGTATCGCCCGATTTATAGTCCCCTGAAGTTCAACCGGATGTCCCCTCAGCATTTTTCCATTCACAGCACATTGTTGTGATTCAGGACATAAGCGGCCGTGAGATAGATATAGCCGGTTCGTTTGGGCTCTGCTAAGAAGAGAATGCAATTCACAGAAGCGATTAGAATAGAAAGCCAATCGAACGAATTTAGAATCATTCAACATGGCGGCTTTTTACAACAAACTGCTGTTGTTTATAGAAGAATGGCTATTTGATGAGAATGACGCTAGCTTGTTCTGTCTAAACAGGCCTTGAACAATCCCCAAAATAGCAGCTTTGTATTCATCAGTGTAAGTCGAATAAGTGATAAAAATATATATACTTTTTATACCAATTCGAGAGATAATAGAACGTTTCGAACCCAAGATATTTCGCTCCTAAAAATTCTGAGGGCGAATCAAGACATGCGGAGGAATTAATCAGTATTTACCGTATATTTACCACCGCAAATTGGATACTGAGCAGGAGCAATCTTTTCAGCAAGTAAAAACACGAATATTTGCACATGACAACAAAAAAACAAATGTCAAATGAAAAGAGACCATTCTTCAACTCACGTTTCGTTGGCCGCTTCAGCCATTTTGTTTCGAATCTCTGCCGGCTCTTCCAAATATCGAGTGGAAGAGACGGCAGAGCTTCTAAAAGCGGAAGACGCCCAATCGAACGCACCGGAATATCTCCTCCAATTCTGGCCGCTCTACCGTTGGCCCAAACGAACCGGCTAATAGATAGATAGATACATACACATAGAAAAGAGTTATTCGTATCTCATCGAATTATTTAACCTCAATTGATTTTTCCAGAAAAAGGTTTTAGTGCGAGTGAATTTCTTGAAGATTACCGAGATTGACACAATAAAAGAGGCCTATACCGGAGAGGTTATAGTACACGCTCGATGGCGAGAGCCGGAACTCGATAACACAGAGGTAAGGAATATTCAACTCAACCCCTAAAGCGCCTGTCACGACCAAGTGGCCTTTGCAGCCAATGCAGATCAAGATCAGACTGCACAAAACATGCAGTCTGATCTTTGATCTATACTGTCTGCCTTCCTGAAACACTACAGATAAAAGCAACAATGGTACTGCAAATAATTGAGATTAATTTGAAGACTTTTTAAAAAGTCTTTTGGGTTTATTCTGCGCTTTCAAGGTTAATATTATCCTTGTTTTGTAAATTTCCCCATTATAAATGCAGTTTTATTTAACAGTTATAGTTGTTAGTACCAACTACACAGCCAACCAAATAACTAAGTGTTATATTTAAAAGTCGGTATAGTGAAACCTCTTTAACGTGTCATTTAATGAATATTCCGTCTTTTTACGTGAACTATTTATAGATTTCCGATAAATCCACAATTCGAAGGAAGTTTACTTCGGAGTAATGTGTCCATGTATTTTACCTGTACACCATGGACACTGCGGCAAGATGAGTTTATTATACAAACATATTTAGTCTTATCCTGGTAAAGAAGTTAAATGAAACTTTCAAGCCGATAGTAAAAAACAGAATAATGCTATTTCAAACATTTTTTGGAGAAAAGTATCTTCTTATCGGACAGTGTAGATCCAAGATCAGACTGCACGTTCTGTGCAGTCTGATCTTGATCTACACTGTCGGCAAAAGGTCAGTGAGTCGCACTTAGCAGCCTAAGGTTTTTAAACATTTGAACTCCGTTAAGAAGGAGCCTCGGCAAATATCGGAAAAAAGCCGAACACGGTCACGGAAACAAAGTAGTGACAAGTCAAAGCGATTTCATAATATTGTATCACTTGTGTATAAATAAACAATCTAAAACAACAACAACTCTGAAAAGTTATGATGAATTCTAAATTATTGCAAATGCATATTCAGGAATATAGTTTACCGTTTACAAGATTTATTTAAGTTTTATTTTAAACCAATTCTACTTGAAAAGGGCTCGCACTATCGCCTTCGTGCTATACGGCCTCTACAGTCGCAACATAAAGATGAAATAAGCCAGACAAATTTTCTGCATATCTCCCATGATTTGGTCGGTTATTAGACAAACTGGATTTTATGGATCCATAATTATGTGATGACTTGCTTGGCATGATGCATCACGGAGATGCATCAAACTTCCATTTCCCAGAGAACGGCTTTTGTGTTCGGACATTGTCAGTACTCTAAATATTTCTTATGGAACGCTTCAATTACAGTCAGAAGAGGTCGATGTCTCAAAGTTCTGGAATCCCAAAATTTCAGTCACCAATATCATATCGACCACATTCACCCGGAAATGGTCACACGTCCACAGGTCCCGAGGCAAGGCATTCATAGTGGAGAAAAGACGAATCCGAGGTACCTTTGCTGAAAGTCTAGAACTACACGAGTTTCCATTCGATGTTCAGGTAAGTTATTGCCTAGCCCCGGAAGCTCTGTCGGTGGCGTACAGGACGTGAGACCACGGGAGATCAGTGGGTCGCAGGTTCGAATCTCCAGCTTGGCCAATTTCTTTCCGAGGATTGATGTTAGTCATTGCGACAGGATTCATTCCTATCTCAACCTCGATCACTGTCTCGTCGGTGGTTCTGAGGAAAAGCAGCCGGTGTGTTGTAAAGAAAAATGTGCGAAGTACTGGTAAAAAGAAATGCCACGAAAGTATGGATAAGTGCACTGGCCGCCACGATTTAAGTGCAATAATTTGGAAACGCTGTTAACCCGGTGTTAACCCTTAAAGCGCTGGGATCATTTTTGGACAATGTAGATCACAGAACGTGCAGTCTGATCTTGATCTACATTGTCCGCGACTTCGTTATATAATCTGGCCAAAACAATCTTAAAATGAAAATATTTCGGACTTTTTTCCTAATTGAACAGGTCCATTTCATTAGTTCAGGGCTCAAAGGGTTAAACACCATACAATACAATACATTCAGGTAAGTTATTCAGCGAAAGCCAGGTTTGCAATACAACAATTTTGGAATAATGAGTTAAAATTTAGAAGTGTTACGTATCTTCTCCGTTAACTACAATCTCTTCACATGCATTAAATATGTTTATTTCATGCTTTTCGGTTGTTTATCGAGAAATAATGGTGGATTATGGTTTGATATTTCATTTTATAGACAGTGAAAATACAGAATTTATATTGTCTAACTCTTCAATTGGAGGCGGAAACAGTAGTTCCCGCGCACTAGTTACCTAGGTAATCAGCGCGTGCCATCCAAACGGAGTGAAATATGACGTAATTTACACTATATTTCTCTTTACGTATTATAGTAATGCATTGTTATTTGAGGGAGGCACGCCACGGGGAATTACCGAAAACAACTGCCCTGGATTTTGATGAAAGTTCCAACAAAATAGGGGTTAGAAGCATGATTTTTTTTTTCCGGTAAAAGATCGAAATTTATTTCATCTCGTGAACATCATCTGTAATACTTTCACTCGTGGCTGCGCCGCGCTACTCGTGAAAATATTACCGATGATGTTCACTCGATGAAATAAATTTCGATCTTTCACCGAAAAAAAAAATCCTCTATGTATTTCACATATAGGCCTATAAGATAGGAGTAGTTTTTTTCACGAGATGATGATTTGTTTGATTATATTAAGTCTGTGCCAGAGTATATCCTTATGGTACATTATATAAATTGCATATTCTGTGTCTTGTATACAGAACTTATGTCAATGGCGATCAAGTTATAGCAAATCATCAAATTTAACATAACAAACCTGGAATCGGAAGAGCTATGAGTTAATTTTTTCAGTGCAAGTGTGGAAATATGTGCTGAGGTCAAAGATCAAGATCAGTTTTGCACAGATTGTGTAAACTTATCATAGATCTTTACCCTCCGCATGTTGTGTGAAGCCTGTAGGATAAAATTCTTTTTCAGTTTCAGTTGATTACATGTTTTCACCCGTCGAAAGAGGTCGAGTTTATATGAGTCGCACTCCGGCAAAAGGAGGCTTAATGCATCTCCGTGACACATGATAGCAAGCAAGTAATTACATGATTATGGAGCCATGATAGGCACTTTTTTAACAACTGACTTAATCATGAGTTAGACTGGTCCTTGGACATACAGAAAACTGACCAAAAGCAAAAGGTTTCGAACCAGGGCAGCCTGTGCGGACTGCGCAGGCTGACCTGGATCGGTGCTGTTTGCAAATTCATTAAATCCCCTTTCTCACAGAGCACGACTCAATTTTGTATTGCAGGATTTATCAGTGGTACTGTCGTCAAAATTTTCGGATGACGTCATCGAAATTGTGGAGGATAACGAGAGGATTTCTTCGATTGACGTCATGTGTATGTTACACCAGACAGAGTGGAAAATATCTGACCTTGTTTATTGCGAGAAAAGCATTTATCACCGCGAACTCGCCGAAGCATATTTTAAACACCCGGTTCTGCTTGTGAAATGTGTGGCGAAGAGGAAAGCTGGATTCTTTATACACAATATTATCGTTATAACGGTATGTATCAATTGACCAACGTTATTAAATTTTCTGATGGGGGCCTACACTTTAAAGATACATATATACTCGTTTTCAGCCAGTTTTAAACCCATTTCATCTTTAATTTATCAAACTATTCATCATTCTTGTATCTTCATGCCAAATGTTGCCACTGACTGTTGCAAGGTTGGATAGATTACGACGGACAGAAAATGCATTACATATTCTGGAGACGTTCAAAGAAATCACTGTTGTCGTTTTCGGTTTTAAATGAGGATAAATCCTTTGGGTTTCACTATCCCTTACACCATTTGTATTGGTAATTTATCGTTGTTTACGCAGCTGTCCACATTCTTAGCCATTCTACACACTTTTAAGTTTTAACAGTGTTTTTTCTCTCCGTTAATAGGTTGTATCTTTAAAAAGATATCATTGGCCTGTGAAAAGGGGGCTTAATGCATCTGAAAAAGGTATGGACTTATATCAGCCTGCGCAGTCCGCGCTGGCTGACAAGGGTCGACACTTTTTGCTTTTGGTGAATTTTTTTATTGTCAAAGGACCATTACACCTCAGGATTCAGTCGGTTGTTTGACAAAACTGATTTTATGGATCCATAATTACGTGATAATTTGCTTGGTATAAAGCATCACGGAGATGCATTAAGCCCCTTTTGCAAAAGCGCAACTTATTTACATTTAAACATTTTACGAAGAAAATCATTGTGAAAATTGTAGTTTTTTTTTTTTATAGTAAGTTTCTAATAGAAGTTTAAACCTCTTTTTATAAAGGCTTACTACAAAAATTTTGTCAAAGACTTGATGTGTGTTTCTCTTGAATCTGATACTATATTGAATAACCTTTTTGTTGGATATGCGTTTGTCCAAGTTTCTTGGAAATAAAGAACCCTTATATCATCATTGTGAGGGCATACTATTCTATTCTGTAGACCATTCTATCCATTCAACTGTGAGATAAATGCGGAAAAGTATGTTGTAGGAACTTTCCTGGTGCTTGTATTTGACTCGAGCAGGCACAAGAAAATTTGATATCGCGCGAGGCCGAAGGTCGAGCTAAACGTCAAAATTTTCTTACGCAGCGCGCGCAAAGTAATGCAAGCACCAATTATTTCAACCTTAATTTTCCATTTATTATATACCTACAACTTTCAACGAAAACACTTTGCAGTTATTAACATTTTATTCGAAAACGAAATCAAAATAAAACGAATAATGTCGTGGTGGCCAGTAACTTCGTTTTTATGAATGGCGAAAAAATATTATAGTTTAAAAGTTTGACCAATCAAATCGCAAATCAATACTTACATATTCCGTCCTAGTGATACGCCACCATACCATATTTGGAACCGTATTTGACACTGTGTCGATACGGCTTTGTCTTCTGTCGTGTGTGATGTTCTATCCGCGTGCAATACATGTATTTAAGCCTGAAATTTTCAGCTATACAATCAATCTTTCTTTCTTCACAGACGATGATAACAACATTAGCCTTCACGACATTCAGTGTTGATGTAGACTTGACCAAGAACCGACTTCACATAGCACTGATCATCACGCTGACCAGCGTGACTTTCAAAACGGTGATCATCCATTCAATGCCTAGGATACCATATCTAACACATCTGGTGCGTGTTGCGATGACAGATGAAATTTAAGTTTAACATTTATCACACAATCTCGACTTCTAACGACCCTGAGAGGAAGCCTTTTGAAAACATAATGGGGAAAGGAGAAAATGCTGGTAAACAATTTACCCCTTTTCCATAATGTTTTCTACCCTTTGATGAACAACTTCATGTTTTAAGTCACATTTAATTTGTCGTTCGCTAATGCTTTCAATCGGACAAGGCTAAAATTTTATCGTCTATAAATGGTCATACACTTATTAACCCATATCCCGCAAATTAAGTTAACTGAAACTTTTTTTCAAGCCCATAGTAAAAATCCAAACATCGCTATTTCAAAGTAGTTTTTTTGGGGAAAATACCTCTTTATCGGACAGTGTAGATCCCAGATCAGACTGCACGTTCTGTGCAGTCTGATCTTGATCTACAATGTCCGCAAAAAATGGTCCTTGAGTCTCGCTTAACAGCCTAAAGGTTAATAGTTTTTTAAGTGCTTGTTTTATTTTTCATTCGTAATAGGTGCCTGATCTGATATTCCGCTTTTGGCGAATTAGTCAACTTGATGTTTTAAGCATTTACATGAGAGCGGGATTTGAGCCATTGTCCCTCATTATCGTAGAAAAGGCCATGCCCCATTGTTTTTGTATGGCTCAGCGCTCAGGATAATAGACATTAATTAATCCTGGCCTACAAAAAGTAATCTGACCTGTAACCTAAACCTTCACAGTTGTCATAAGAAATATGGAAAAAAATGCTTTTAAAAAAGCAACAAACTACCTCAAAATCTGACACAAGTCTCTTTATACAGGCTGCTAGCATAGTCATTCTCTGCACACTAGTTTTACTCTGGGAAATAAGTACATGCGGCTTATGTGCTCGAATTTGTCTCTTAAAGGATAGAAAACAGTGTGGGAAATGGAGAAAATATTGGATACCAGAACTTCTTTTCTTCCTTACACAGATGAATTCCATGGTTTATGCCACGTTCAAATTGTCTCCCGCAAATGCTTTCGATTTGGACCATTCTAAAATTTTGTCTTTTGCTACTGAGCTAATTCTAGAGCTTGGCCCGGTTTCACGAAAGAAAAAAACGAAGTCTCCTATTTTACTCAAATCTGCAAATGGACTTATTTTCCGACTTAAGTTGAGTTTGTTATTCCAGACGCATTTCATTAACATTAACAGATTTATGTAACATTCTCAA
Organism: Tridacna gigas; assembly: GCA_945859785.2. Taxonomy (NCBI): domain Eukaryota; kingdom Metazoa; phylum Mollusca; class Bivalvia; order Cardiida; family Cardiidae; genus Tridacna; species Tridacna gigas. The sequence goes on from OX244028.2 coordinate 56,869,741, forward strand.
GTCCTGTGTTGACACAACGTTTCGGACTCAACTCAGCAAAAGAATGGACATAATTGACTTAAGTCCATTCATTTTACTTAGTCGAGTCTGAAACGTGGTGTCAACTCAGGATTTGAGAACGTTACTGCAGCCTGTTATTTTTGCTAAAATGTGTCTCAAATAACACACTCAACTTAAGTCAGAACCTGGGACCGATTTGAGTAAAATAAGAAACCTAAGTTTTGTCATGAAACCGGGCCTTGGCCGCAATGACAGGTTTCACTGTTTAACTCCTTACCACACAATCCCGACTTTTAACGACCTTAAAAAGGAAGCCTTTTGAAAACATTGTGGGGAAACGAGAAAATGCTGGTAACCAGCATTTTCTCCTTTTCCCACAATGTTTTCTATCCGTCCCATAGCAAATTTCAATTCTTAAGTCACATTTGATTTGTCGTCTGCAAATGCTTTCAGTTTGGACTAGTCTAAAATTTTGTCGTTTGGTAAAGAGATAAGCACCTCGTAGTTTCAGGCCAACTTTTTTTTCCACGTTTCAGGACCGATTACTCGTAGGCAGTATGACCTTCACCTGGCTCATTTGCATGTGGCACGCTGTCGTATCCTTTATCAAAAGCTATCAACACAAGAAAATGGTAGACTTCTGGGCGTTCATCGGCTTTCTCGTGGCTTACTTCATCTTTTTTATCACCATCTTCTTCATGATTTTCATCCAGGTTTGTTTGCTTTCTATTTAAGTTAGCGTTGCTTCTTGTTTGGTGTTTAACTCTGTACTAAACAATGAAATACCTACTACCTTGAAAACCTATTATCGCGAGTGCGATAGAGTTATCTCTCTTTGAGCACTCCTGTGCTTGTATGGTAAGAAACTGAACAAGTCTCGCGAGAAAGAGCGATATTAGCGAAACCTACACGGTGCCCGTAACTTAGCCAAATCATAAATCTTTAACGGGAAAAGAAGGTGATGAATGAAGTCTTAATATATTTACTAGACACTGCATCGCAATTAAATGTGCCTCCGTTAGTACAGATGGCTGCGTTTGATTGTACTTTGCGTAATGATATCTTTGATATGTGTTTACGTGTGATCCCGGAAGAAGGTCTAAACGCGCCTTTAACTTGAAGAGTTCAGCTAATGAAAATAAGAAGTATTGTTTCCTGACAGGCCTGTAATGTTTCAGAAATAGTCCAGATTTTTATTTTTCGAATCTTTGGGAAGAATCCTTGTGAAAAACATTTTGGGGAAAGGAGAAAATGCTGGTTACCAGCATTTTCTCCTTTTCCCTATATGTTTTCTACCGTTTCAAAGGTAAATCCCGTCATTTGAGCCGCATTTGATTTGTCTTCTGCATATGTATTCAGTAATAGGAAAACCTAAAATTAAGTTGTCTGGTAATTAGTTGACGCTGTTTTCGACAGTAAATCAGTCATATCCGTGTATTTTATCCGTTTGTAGAGTTCCTCCATTACCAAATACTAAAGTATTTCCACGCCACTGGCTATACTCCCTGGAAAAAGTCAAAACAGCGTCCAGAAGTGAGAGGAATTAATTCAATTTAAATGAATTTTAATTCTTCAAAGAGTTTTGGAAACAGGACTAGGTGTGCAAGATTAATAAGTGAACCCTTAACATTCTAAATAAATGAAACTTTCCAGTCGAGAATTATAACTTATTTGCTTTCATAGCAAAATATCACCTATGGACAGTGTAGATCTAACATCAGACTGCACATTCTGTGCAGTCTGATCTTGATCTACACTGTCCGAAAAAGATCCTTGAGCCGCGCTTAGCATCCTAAGGGTTAAAAAAGAAAAAAAGATTCATGAAGTGGTAATCTCTATTCGCATGTCCAGATTAAACCCTAAGATATTGACAGAAAATACATGTTCATAAATCACGATGGCTATCTGTTTTTTACGGAATCCTGTTTCCGCCATCCACTTTTCGACCTACGAGGAACTCGAAAAGTGGAAATAAGGCACACTAACTTCCACTTTTGTAGCAAAAAAGTTACCTCAAAAAGTCGAAAAGTTGAAGTTTTTGACCTGACAATTGTCAAAAAACTTTCGACTTTTCGACCTCACGTTTGTCTAGAAAAGTAGAAATTAAGAAGTACTAACTTCAACTTTTCGCGATAAACTGCTAGGTCGAAAAGTAGAAAAGTGGAAGTTTTTCACATGACAATTGTCAATAAAACTTCCACTTTTCGACCTAGAAAAGTCGAAAAGTTGAAAAGTCGAAAAGTCGAAATTAGCCGATTAAAACTTCCACTTTTCTAGTTAGGACTATCACGGGATGTTTGTTTATCAGCACCGAATAATGTTGGAGCCGGTGTAGGGGTAAAAATAAACTGGTACCCGTTGTATCTCCCGTAGCCGTCCGATAGACCATAAAATAAAGATCGATAACAGGCTGCCAGTTTAGGGTAAAAATTCCTGTGTCACCGGTCCCGCGGCCAATTTATCCTACGAAAAATTAGTCCTAACTAGAAAAGTGGAAGTTTTAATCGGCTAATTTCGACTTTTCTAGGTCGAAAAGTGGAAGTTTTATTGACAATTGTCATGTGAAAAACTTCCACTTTTCTACTTTTCGACCTAGCACTTTAACGCGAAAAGTTGAAGTTAGTACTTCCTAATTTCTACTTTTCTAGACAAACGTGAGGTCGAAAAGTCGAAAGTTTTTTGACAATTGTCAGGTCAAAAACTTCAACTTTTCGACTTTTCGAGGTAACTTTTTTGCTAGAAAAGTGGAAGTTAGTGTGCCTTATTTCCACTTTTCGAGTTCCTCGTAGGTCGAAAAGTGGATGGCGGAAACAGGATTCCGTAGTTTTTTCTTATTTATGAATTTTATACCGCATGAGTCACAAGGTAGCCGCAAAACGCATTTATTCTTTACCCGGATTTTATACCTTAACGTTAACTCTGTACCAAACAATCCAGAGTTTTAACGACCTTGAGGGAAGAAAAAGGCCTTTGAAAAGATTGTGGGAAAAGGATAAAGTAGCTGTAACTATCAATTTCTTTTTTTTTTTTTCCACAATGTTTTCTATCCGTTGAAAAACAAATTTCACGTTTCGTGTAACATTTAGTTTGACGTCTGCAAACTCTTTGAGCTTGGACAAAGCTAAAATTTTATCGTTTGGTAGAGAGTTAGCAACCAGACCCCTAAGGCGTTCATCCTTTTAAACACAACCCCCCATGTATCAAGAACAGATGTTGGAATATTTCCTTTCAGTAATTAAGGATATATCTATACTCGTTTTTAGCCAGTTTTCAAACAGTTTTGAACCAGTTTTGAACCCATTTCATCTTTATTTTATCAAACTATAACCATTCTTGTATCTTAATTCCAAATGTTACCCCTGATGGCTGCAAGGTTGCACAGATTGCGACGGATAGAAAATGCGTTCCCTTTTTTTGGAGGCCGTCAAAGAAATCGCTGTTATCGTTTCCGGTTTTAAATGAAGACGAATCCCTTGAATTCCTTTATCCCTTACACCAAATATATTGGTATATTATCTGTTTACACAGCTGAGCCATTCTACACACTTTTAAGTTTTAAAAGCGTGTTTACCCTCTGGCTATAAGGATGTATCTTTAAAACCAAAAATTATTTCACGACAAACACTGTTTTCTGTTTTTAACCGAGGATTCTATGAAAATAAAGACATGTTTAACTCTTTACCAAACAAAATTTGAGACGGGTCCAAATTGAGAGTATTTGCAGACGACAAATTAAACACGACTCAAAAACTGAAATTCGCCTTTAGAAGGGAAGAAAAAATTGTAGGAAAAGGAGAAAATGCTGGTTATCAGCATTTTCTGCTTTTCCCACAATGTTTTCAAAAAAACTTTTGCCTAACGGTCGTTAAAACTCAGGATTGTATGGTAACGGGTGTTAATTTTAGAATGTGTATTCTGTGTAGTCTGATCTTGCTCTGTACTGTCTGCTAAAGCGCCATCTTGTGAAAGGCACTCATAAGATTAAGCTGTCAGTGCCTTAAAAAATAAATGAATATTTCCAGCCATAGTGTCGGATATTGTAGATCAAAGATCGGACTGCATGTTCTCTGCAGTCTGATCTTGAACTACACAGTCCGCAAAAGCACCTTGAGTCGCGCTTAAAAGCCAAGAAGTTTAAATATCTTGTTTTAAAACCATTATTCTGACCACAAGTTATCACCCTATATTGTGCCATGCTCTGTGAAAAGGGGGTTTAACTCTTTACCACACAATCCCGATTTTTAACGACCCTGTGAAAGAAGTCCTTTGAAAACCTTGTGGGAAAAGGAGAAAATGCTGGTAACCAGCATTTTCTCCTTTTCCCACAAGGTTTTCTATCCTCCCCAAAACAATTTTCCAGTTTTCAATTACATTTATTTTGTCGTCTGCAAATGCTTTCAATTTGGACCAGTCTAATTTTTTGTCGTTTGGTAAAGAGTTAATGCATCTCAGTGATGCATTATACCAAGCTAGTCATGATATGATTATGGATCCATTAAATCCATGCAGTCTGACAAATGACTGAATCTGGACGCAGAATGGTCCTTTGACATGCAGAAAATTGACCAGAAGCAAAAAAGTTTCGGCCCAGGTCAGCCTGTGCAGACTGCGCAGGCTGACCTGGGTCGATACTTTTCATAGATGATGCATTAAGCCCCCTTTTGCACAGAGCATCGCCCAATTACATTTTGGTCTTGCATTGACTTTTTTTTTAAATTACAGAGGTACAGAAGAAAACGGAGACTGAGACGAATCAAAGCCATGTATAAGGTAACGCTTTGTCCTTGTTTAGCTTTCATCATCATCATCATCATCATCATCGTCGTCGTCGTCCTCCTCCTCCTCCTCCCCTCCTGTATCTCAATCATCAGTGTCACCGTCTTTTCATCATCATTGTGTGTTGTTGTGCAAAAGTTTAGTCATCATCATCATGATCATCAACAAGAACAACAACAATAACAACAAAGAACCAAAGACCTGAGAGAACTGAAAAGTGTATTTTTGGAACAGTGATTAGCAGTGATATGGAGAAATGAAAAGAAAATCTTCTCATCTCATGCAATACAATTCATAGAACAAGCAGGGACAAAGAATATCAGAGTTAGCCAGCTCAATAGGTTTACTGTGATTTTATCGCTGACAAATGGTAAGTTTATTTCAGTGGAATTATCAGCCAACGCATAAAACAATTTTCTGGTGATATTTGATCAATACACAGGGCGCATGCGTGTCCAGAGTGTCTAGTTCCGGTCAAAGCGATCACAGTGTGCGGATTTGCAACTCCGCCACAGAGGAAATATAGATTTGTAGGCTGGTAAGCGCGACTCAAGGACCCTTTGCAGACAGTGTAGATCTAAGAAACGCACAGTCTGATCTTGGATCTACTCTGTCCGGTAAGAAGATTATTTTTCTCCAAAAGAATAACTTAGAAATAACAGTATTTGGATTTTTACTGTAGGCTTGAAAGTTTAATTTAATTTATTCTGCAGGTCAAGGTTTAACACACAATTTTACGTTTCTTACAGGAAAAAACTACACGTATTATGGGGGCGCAATGGAGGAAAGATCGTGCTACAACGAAAGCGTCTTCAAACAGGAAAAAGCAGATGGATACTGTCAGACAAATGAATATTGACGAGGAATAAGCATTTTTTTGTACATTCCATTGATCGGTCGGTCTGTGCGTCCTTCGATCGGTACGTCAGTCGGTCCGTCGGTCAATCGGTGGCTGCATAGATGAATAAGTGGTGGCAGACAAGCATGCTGGAAATATGTTTCGATGTGTGGCTAGAAGAATGAATGATCATCGGTTGATTGATCTATCTATCGACCGATCGTTTGGTCGGTCGGTCGGTGGATGGATGGATCGCTTGATGGACCGATGGATGGATGAATGGATGAGGCTTGTTTACCATTTACAAAGATGATAGAGAGAAGACTGGGATAGAAAATATACATATCACGAATCTTCATTTTTTAATTGATAATTAAATTTTGATACACCTTATCCTCTTAACTATTTTTTTATTGGTTGAGAAAAAAAAAAAGGGAAACTTTTTCATCTGTTCAGTTTCACTAAGTTTTGCAAGTTCTATTCCTTTCGGCAGCCTACTCTGTTTGCAATAAAATGCAGTAGGCGAAATAATTGGCAAAGATAAATACTAGAAATATGCCACAATGTTTCCTGCTCACCTGCCTGTGCATGTTTCTGTTTTGTATACTCTATTATATACACTGAGTTAGTATGACAGAGAAATAGTAAATTTTTTTTCTGTGTGATATGTTAGTTGCCTTTTAAACATCTGGAAATCACCAACGCAGAAGAAAAATAGGCATTTTGAAAACGATCGGGGTACCAAATAACGCAAGACGTTTATTATAAAGGGAGGTAATTTATTATGTCATTTACTCTTAAAAAGGCACTGTGTCTCTTACAAATGGCCCGCTTGATATACGCTTTTAAGATTTTTAACAAGATATTAGAAAGCACTATTTCTGTGCAATTCTTTTTAAAAAAAATCTGTCGACTGAAATTTTTTATTGCAGAAAATTGATCAGAAAATAAATCCATGTTGACACATAAGACCATTTCTTATTGCTACTGTGATCTGCGTAGTGCCTTTATTCTTTCGATTAATCCTTTTTACTATTGGCAAATATCACATTTCTAAGAATAATCATTTATTTGACAGTATGTTTACTTTAAGAATCTTTTAGGTAGGTTTGAAATTATTGCCTATTTTCTGTAATTTTGGCAAGAGTTATCCCCTTAGAAAAACTGTATCTTTGTATTTTGCTCAGCAACATACGACTTTCTTGTCATGTTTTACTCCACATACTTAACATTACCATCTTAGTGAAAATAAAAAAAAATCTGTCCGTAGGAAAAAAAACTGTGCCATATGTCCTTAAGAGAAAAAGAACATTTTTAATTTGCAAAAGATTTTGATTTGCAACAAGTTCTTTTGTATTGCATTGATTTTCAACCGATATGAGGAAAAACTAACAGTATGTATAAACTCTTTGACACTGTCGAGACTTATTGTTTTCCACCATTTCATTAACTTTTAGGCTGCTAAACGCGACTCAAAGACCTTTTGCGGACAGTGCAGATCAAGATCAGACTGAAGAGAACTTGCACTGTCCGGTAAAGAGATTTTGTTTTTTTTTTTTTTCCTCAAAAAATAACTTTGCAATAGCCACATATGGGTTTTTACTATTGGCTTAAAAGTTTCTTTTTTAGCAGGTAAAGGTTAAAAAGATTACATTTCACAACAAGATCTGAGACTTTTTTTTATTACTTAAAAAGCTGCTTTGTACACTATAACTATTATTGGCAAAACTGTGTTCTATTTTATTATGTTCTGTTATAAATGAAACAATATTCTATTATATCATACTAATTCTAGTTTCAACGTAATAAATTTACTGCAACTAAAACGTTAAGGGGTTCATAATTGATTGATTGATTTAATGGTGTTTTACGCCGCTTTAAACAATATTTCAGTCATATCACGGCGACAGCTCACATATTCATGTATTTCCTGGGTTTCACCAGTACTAGGCTAGGGCTCTGAAGTGTCTTGCCCAAGGACACTCCCACGAAAAACCCAGTGGATCCAGTGAGGCTCGAACCCGGGGCCTCCAGGTTACGAGTCCTGGACTTTACCACTGAGCCACGCAGGACCCCCGGGGTTCATAATTCCTTATATACATTGTACCTCTAACATTGGATAATATAATTATCGATACAAGCATAAAAAACATAGAGGTACGACCATAATTATGTGCAGCAAAGTATGGTCACAAGGACACTGAACCCTTCCAGCGCCATGGGCTTTTGCGGGGGCATAGATCAAGATCAGACTGCATAGATTGTGCAGTCTGATCTTGGATCTATACCGTCCGATTTTATGGTCAAGCCTGTAAGACAAGACTCTTTCTTAGTTTAAGTGGGTTATATTTTCCGCTGTTGAAAGAGGTCGTGTTTATGTATTTGGAGCTGAAAGAGCTGACCTGTTTAGAATTATTCCTGCGAAAGCATTCAGCGATCAGCTACGGCAGCATTCGTGGACCAAACAAAACGATAAGAAACGTGCTCTGGCAAAAGGAGGCTTAATGCATCTCCGCGATCCATGATACCAAGCAAGTCATTACACTATCATGGATCCATAAAATCCATGTTAGTTAACAACTGACGGAATCGTGAGGTGGAATCGTCCTTGGACATGCAGAAAACTGACCAACAGCAAATAGTTTCGGCCAGGTCAGCCTGCCCGGACTGCGCAGGCTGACCTGGGTCGATACTTTTTGCAGATGCATTAAACCCCCTTTTCACAGTGTATGGCTCATAATATTTGTTATCTTTCTTCTACGACACAGTATAGCGTTCCCACAACTTCATGTCACGTTTCCACGAAAAAGTGCAGCGGACCCACTGAACGTCGCGCTACGACAAAACAATACAGCGTTTTAACAACATAAAACCGCGTTTCTACGACACAATATAGCGTTCCAGCATCATAAAATCATGTTTCTGTGGCATAGTAAAGCTTTTTCAACGCAGCATAAAATCGCACTTCCACAAAAAGACAGGCCTACAGTATTCCAACAACATAACGTCCCGTTTCCACGCCATGATATAGCTTTCCTGCAACATAACGTTCCGTTTCCTCAGTACAATATAGTATTTCCGCGACATAACATCGCGTTTCAAAGACACCGTCCCACAACACAATGTTGCGTTTTCATGAAACAATATAGCGATCCAACAACATAGCGTCACATTTCTAAGATACAATATGGCGATCCAACAACATAGCGTCACGTTTTCAAGATACAATAAAGCGTTCCCACAACATAGCGTCGCGTTTCCACGACACAATACGGGATTCTTGATCAGACAGATCCAGTTTTGATCTTAATTCGAACCGAAGGCGTTTTCGTTGGACTATTCTCGACCAAGATGCTTCAGAACCCCAGCCTAATTCGGATAAAACTCGATAAATACATGAATAAATGAGATGTGACCGTGAAATTCCTGAAATGACAGAAAACACAGTTCATTTGACTACTCCTTTGGAAAACTAGGCCTGGTTTCACGAAAAAAACTTAAGATATTTTACTCGAATCTGATAACATCTTATTTTCCGACTTATGTTGAGTTAGTTATTTCAGACGAGTTTCACTCACATTAACAGACTTATGTAACATTTTCAAGTCCTGTTTTGACACAATGTTACAGACTCAACTCAGCAAAATAATGGACTTAGTTCTATTAATTAAGTCCGTTTACTTAGTTTTGTTTAGTTGAGTCTGAAACCTCGTGTCATATCAGGAGGGGTTGAGAACATTTTTACACTCTGTTAATGTTGCTGAAATGTGTCTCAAATAACAAACTAAATATAAGTCAGAACTTAAGACCGTCTGTAGATTTGAGTAAAATAAGAGACTTAAGTTGTTTTTTTTTTCGTGAAACCGGGTCCTGTTTTAATACATCTTCGTAATGAACTACACAAAAAGAAATCGCAGCATAATATGAATCTATTTTGTAACAGAAAAAAAGACCGGCTAAATGAGGCAGATTGGTCCTTTGACAAGCAGAAAATTTACCGATTGCAAAAAGCTTACCAATTGTAAAAATTCAGAATTTACCGATTGCAAAAAGCTTATCAATTGTAAAAATTCAAAATTTACCGATTGCAAAAAGCTTATCAATTGTAAAAATTCAAAATTTACCGATTGCAAAAAGCTTATCAATTGTAAAAATTCAAAATTTGCCGATTGCAAAAAGCTTATCAATTGTAAAAATTCAAAAATTGCCGATTGCCAAAAGTTTCGACCCAGATCGGCCTGCGAGAACTGCTCAGGTAGACGTGGGTCGATACTTTTGCAGATGTAGATGCATGAAACCAACTTTTTTTTCACAGAGCATGATTCAATCACTTTGAAACACCGTCCGCATGAAAACAATTAATCTTGAGGTTGCTAAGCTCGACTCACTGACCTTTTGCGGACAGTGTAGATCAAGATCAGACTGCACAGTCTGATCTTCGATCTACACTGTCCGATAAGGAGATATTTTCCTCAAAGAAATAAATTTGAAATAGCAACATTCGGGGGATTTACTATCGGCTTAAAAGTTTCATTCAAGTTATATAGCAAGTTAAGAGTAACCACACAAGCTAAACGTTTTGTTTGTGATTATTTTTTTCCAAAAGTGGCTTTCCCTCCGACAAGACAGTGCTATCTCAGGTATCAGGTTTCTTAATTAATTTAATTACGTTCTAATTCTTTTAAAGATAAAAACAGGGTCACAACCCAAAGTTCAACATCATTGTTGTTGTTTTTTTCACTATGAATAGCCATCTTTAATTAAATGGATAATTGTGCCATACTCTGTGAAAAGGGGGCTTAATGTATCTACGAAAAACATTGATCCAGATCAGCCTGCGCAGTCCGCAAAACATTGTGGGAAAAGGACGACAAAATACTGGTTACCAGCATATCCTCCTTTTCTTACAATGTTTTCAAATGCCTTTGTCACGGTCGGTAAAACTTGTGATTGTGTGGTAGAGGGTTAAAATATGAAGAAACAGTAAAAAACAAATTTGGCAAAAAGGAGAAATTACCCTTATGGTACCACTGCAAGGCAAAAAACCGTCTGACTGTTGTCGCTTCCGGTTTTACATAACGACAAATCCCTTGAGTTTCTCTACTCTTTACAACATATGTATGAGCCATGCTCTGCCAAAAGGGGCTTAATGCATCCGCACAACGTATCGACCCGGGTGAGCTTGCACAGTTCGGGCAGGCTGACCTGGGATGAAACTTTTATGTCCAAGGACCAGTTTACTTCATGATTAAGTCGATTACTGAAAAAAAAAAAGTGACTTTTATGGATCCATAATTATGTGATGACTTGCATGGTATAATGCAATACGGAGAATAATTAAGCCCCTTTTTGCCAGAGCTTGGCTCATATATCGGTAATTTACCTATGTTTACACAGCTGACCAAATTCTGAGTCATTCTGCAAACTCTCAAGTTTTAACAGCGTTTTTTGTTTTTTTTTTTCTCTTGGGCTGTAAGGATGTATCTTTAAAGTGATATTAGAAATGAAATCAAGGAGAAACACAAGGCTCATAAATCAAAGATTAGTCTGCAAGATTAAGATTAATCTGGGAGTGACCTCGGTACCTAAGACATCAATGAGGGACGAAAGGGGGCAAAGTTAAATCCTAGCCATCCTCATCACTTAGACATCGTTTTTTTTTCGCCAAGGATGGAAAAATGTTAAGTGCGAGTGAGTACAGGCAATCACGATAACGATAATTAAGTACTTGATACTCTGTTATCAAGAGTAACGCGTCTGGTACGATGCATGTTACTGTCTATCCGATTTAAGTTGGTACCTCCTTTTTGGATTATGACAAGGCCCGGCGTAAAATAGTTCCGCTGCTTCCTTCTTAGACCAAGTACAAAATTTAAACAGATCTAGCGAAATAATTTTATTTACATTGACAGTTTCTTATTATGCGATGCTTATTGTATAGGAATTTATCTCTTTACCAAACGACAAAATTTTAGACTCGTCGAAATTGAAAGCTTTTTCAGACGTCAAATTATATTTGACTCTAATTGTGGAGTTTGCCTCTGAGAGGGTAGATAACATCGTGCGAAAGGGAGAAAATGCTGTTACCAGCATTTCTCCTGTTCAAACAATGTTTTCAAAACGCTTTTTTCGAAGGTCGATAAAAATCGGGATTATGTGGTAAAGAGTTAAACGACAGCAACAAGCAACGAATAAGTGTATATATGAGTCATGCTCTGGCAAAAGGGGGCCTAATGTATCTCCGTACTGCATAATACCAATCAAGCCACCTCAAAATTATGGATCCATAAAGGCCACTTTTTTAAAAAAAAGACTTAATCAGACTTAATGAGATAAACTGGTCCTGGACATACAGAAAATTGACCAATAGCGAAAAGTTTCGGCCCAGGTGAGTCGGCACAGACTTCGCAGGCTGACCTAGACCGATACTTTTCGGAGATGCATTAAACCCCTTTTTCACAGAGCATGACTCATATCTAAATTTACTACGTAGTGTCCTCTCTTAATCAAAATTATGGGTAATGGGAGCAACATTACATGACAGTTTTAGTTTGACATGCTCAAGTATTGGTGCATTGTTATTCTGAACAAGTCTCCAAGGCAGACATACATACAACGAGGAAAGCCCAGCTTACCTTTTGAAACGAACAACTGACACAGACGACTTTAAAGGGACATCAAGCCAGATTTTGACTCCCCGTTTTCGGGGGTGGGTGGAGGGAGAGAAAGTTGATATTTTGTAAAGAATTAATCACCAGGACGTGTCCGCTTATCCTTAGATTAGTAACAAATGTCGAAGAAAATGCCTTCGGTGGAACTCGAACCCCTCGACCTTCAAAACCGTATTCGGCGATTCTACCGACCGAGCTATGGGGCCAAATGACGTTTCACTGTGTTAAAAATCTATTTATCCACAGTTATGCAACAACAAGTAACGCGTTACTAACAGGAGGCAAATTTTATGGGAAAAAACTTGGTTATTTAAAATCAAACATAGTAATACATGAAGAAAACACTAGGAATTACCAATTTTAATTTTTAAACTTCGTATCGTGTTAGTAACTGCTTGGTTGTTTAAGAAATAATCTTTCTATCGTGCTTTATCGTTCAATAAACGACGGTTGGGGGCTATGAGGCAGAACGAAAAATCCACAAGGGCGATAGCCCGAGTGGTTTATTCATTGCAACTCATGACTCACAACCGTGGTTTATTGAACGATAAACTACGATAGAAAGAAGATTGTTTCGATTTTAACATGACCAATTCTGGATCAAAGAAAACAAGTTAATACTTAGTATTAAAAGCGGATGCAGATTAATTCCCTCGAATAAAACATGGCTATTCTAGTTACTAACAAAAAAAAAACGACAGCTTTGTCTGTAAATATAAAAAAAAATCGAAATTCAATAAAACCATAGGCATCAACGCAGCAACAAAAAACCACGCTGTTTTACCATTTTATTTTCTCCCTTTCAAATGACAACGAAGGGTGAATGTATCGACAAGCAATAAAGTCGCAGTCGCTTCAAATGCTCTGAATATTACCCCACCCGCTCCCAATCCCATTTCCATAACAACAACGGCCAGTTTTGATGTTAATCTTCAATAAGACAATTGATTTACACATGTTTACTGGTAACATTTCCAATAGTTCCATCACTGTCAATGTTTTTATGAAAAACAGTAAATATCGGTAAATCCTTGAGGTTTTCCTTCCTCTCTGATCGAGTAGCGGAAAATGACGATTTGTTTACGTCATTTTCTTTTTTTTATTTCATCGATAAAATATCCGAGGGAGAAGACATGGAACAGCCACGGGCGACATACTTTACATAGAATAATTAGAATTTACCACGCTTCCGTTGCACTGTGTTGATAGAGTCGAAGTCACGTGTCATGTTAGAATATTGCATAGTTAACATTTTAACATGGTGAAAGACGCAAATGAAAATAAGCAGTCCTTGTAAAGATTTTCAAAACAACTTGCGAAACAAATTCTTCTTAAATGTCCTCCTTCAACGATAGTCTTGCGAAATAGAGGTAATCTTCATGAATAAAGAACTTTATGTTCCATGCACATAAGAAAGATGCAGAAATTATTCTTTGATATCTCTATTTTCAAGAAATGTTTTCAAAAATGGTAATCTGGAAGACGCAAAATAACACTTTCCAGATTTTATTTTTACAGCGTTGCTAAAAGATGGGTCAAACATTTATCGTCTAACCACTAAAACGGTTTAAGGCAAGAACCCCGCAATAACAAATGCGTTCTTTTATTTTAGAAAACATTCATTGAAAATTTACTCTACACACGAGAAAGACTTTAACTCTATTGATAGAAAAAGTATGTCTAAAGCTTTTCTTGTTTTTGTTGCATTTTTCGTAGCCTGTTGTACACAGGAAGTGACGTCACAAGAGTACGATGACGTGTTGTCATCGACAGCCAGCGAAGGCGTCCAGGAAGTTATCGTACCTATGTGTCGCGGACTGGTTCCATATACGCACACGAAACTGCCGAACAGTCTCGGTCACAGCACCCAAGTTGAAGTAAATAGGTAGGTTACTTTGTATGATTTTTTTTTAATTCGTTACAATCAATTTCTTCTCCAGTAATAGAATTACTGTAAGCGTAATAATGAGACGTTTGCCGTGCTTCTTTTCTTTTTTTGGACATTTACCGTGACTGCACCGTCTCAAGCCCATCGTGAATTTTCCAGAAGCAAAGTTACAGCGCATTACTGACTTTCTGTTTCGCCGGTTTGATCTGTATTGCAGAAAAATGTCATTAATATTTAGTGACATACATGACCAAGGACAAATTATTAAACGTTCCGTTACATAAAGCGCTCGTAGAAGTCTTTTATAACATGTAAACCTTGAAAAGAACTGACGAACTTTATCGTGTTTGGCGGCCATTTTGTGTGTATTTTGGGGAACGTAAACACCTTGAGTAACAGATGAATTAAACTTTTTTTCATATGTTTAGCGTTTAAATTGAAAATATTTGTATTTGAAACGAAGGATTATTAAATACTTCAGCAACAGGTGTATTCAAATTCTGGTTTTGTCCTTTATTTGTGAAAATAAGAGAATTTCAAAATGTGCACAAAATCTGTACTCAGATTTCAACTGGTTTTCTTTCTTTACGATCGTCTCTGAACCCGGCGGCGACCAGTCGAAAACAAAATCGCCTTCGGGGACAGTTATTTGTACTAGGTGATACAGTATTCAGCAGTGAGACAGGAAAGAATCCTGTCACAAAGATTTTCATTACTATTATAAGAATTTTTGGCAGAGACCGGGGTCCGTATTCACCAACCATTCTTAAGCACATTCTTTATCTTTATAACTGAGATTTTCTAAATTTGAAAGTAAGACAACTTCTGCAAAAACAAATGGTCCATATTCACCAACCCTTCTTAAGACTATTCTTTGTCTAATTTTAGATTTAGAAAGTAACATAACTTCTGATTGGCTAAACCATTTGGTTTAGCCAATCAGAAGTTGTGTTACTTTCAAATTTAGAAAATTCTAGAGAATAAGACTTAGAATGTTCTTAGGAATGGTTGGTGAATACGAACCCAGGCTTCGAACTCACATCCCTTGGGTTCTAACGCTACTGGCGTCGCCATTAGTTTCAAGATTATACCATGTTCACGTATAGGTTTTCTTTTTCTTCAGAATTATAGAACACATGTGGGCATTCATGGATGTTGGCTGCTCAAGAAACCTCCGGCTGCTAGTTTGTTCACTCTACCTTCCACCGTACAACAACGCGACAGGAAGCACCGCCTTACCTTGTCGACAGACTTGCATGAGGGCTCGAAAGCAATGTAAACCCTTGATGAAACGTTCTGGTTTGACATGGCCGAGTCAGTTAAGGTAATTAACACGCATTCGAATTGTGTGCAAATAGGTCTAGTATGAATTGTCGTTCTTGACTTGCAATCTAAGTTAAAGACATCTGAATGGAGTTGATAAAGGGCTTTGCCACCATAAAGACCTAAGTCCCCTTTATCGTCAATTTTTTTTTTTTATCTTTCAACTAACCGAATAAAACCTATGTGATATTAATTCTATATATCACGGATATTTATAGAACAACACTTGGGAACGGAACTACTTTTGCTCATTTGCATATACTGCTAAATTTGTGTTTGTCATTGTAAAAAATAATAAGCAACAATAAATTATCAATCCGCCCAACCTCGTTAGATATTTTATTTATATACTGCAACGCCGTTTACGTATTGTGTATGAGCCATGCTCTGGCAAAGGTGGTTTTATGCAATTCAGTGATGCATCGTACCAAACAAGTCATCACATAATTATTGATCTATAAAACCCATGTTGTCTAACAACCGATTGAATCATGAGGTAGCGCCCGGCGGGACAGCCCACTGGTTAGCGCATCTGACTCTTGACCTGGTGGTTGTGGTTGAAGCAAACTTTCTTTCCGCCAATTTTTCGCCTCGCACCTCTGATACATGTGAGAAAAAAGAAGTCAGAGGCTTGGAAAGGAAGTTGTGTCAGTTCTGGTGTGAGAAAGCCAGGAAACACATGCATCTCCAATGGATAGGTGCACTGACCGCCGTGATATGACCTAAGCTGTTCAAACGACGTTAAACTCCAATACAAAACCAAAAGAATCATGAGGTAGACTGGTCCTTTGAAATGCAGAACACTGTCAAATAGCTAAAAGTTTGGTTCCAGGTCAACCTGCGTGGACTGTGCAGGCAGGCATGGTCGATACTTTTTGTACATACATTGAGCCCCCTTTTCACAGAGCATGGCACATGTTATATTGCATCGGGAAAAAATTGACATTTCTATACATTTCAGATGCAAACTACTACCGAGGAAATCTGCTGATTCCACGTGTATTAAACCTAATCCTGAACGCCGCAAAAAGAAAGATTCACCAATGATGTACTGCGAGAGAAATCCACTTCCGCTTTGCCAAGGACTTCCGGTCGATTTAGGTTTGGGTACCCTACCAAACCGCTATCTTCAACGTGACGTCCAAGAAATCGAGATCGAAATGATGTATTATACGAAAATGCTAAACAGCCAATGCAGCCCACATTTGAATTTTTTCCTTTGCGGAACATATATGCCATTTTGTGTAGATCCCCTCAACTTCGCTTCAATCCCATGTAAGGAACTCTGCGAGGAAGTTAAGAAAGACTGCCAACCCTTCCATACGATGGCTTATCAGGGGCTTCCTTGGCCAAATAAACTCCAGTGTCACCGGTTCCCGTCAGCTGACTCGGGATACCCTTGCGTGATGCCGGAAGATTATTTCGACATTGAACTGGATACCATTGTACCAGTGCTTGATGACGTCTTCTAAATGAGGAACACGTGTACTTATTTTGAAAAATTCGTGACAAAACCTTTAAAGAAGTGACTTGATGCCTATGTCTTTTCTGCATTTTTTTTTTTTTTTTTTAATGCGTATTTTAAAAAAAAAATGATTATATGATTATATGACCGGCGCACTAGGAAAGGCGTTTGATGCTTCCGTGTTATCTATTACACCAAGCTAGTCGTCGCAATTGTATCTTAAACCAGACTGAAGGTAGAATGGTCCTTTGACTTGCAGAAAATTTACTAATAGAAAAAAGTGGATCGCGTACTGCTAAGGCTGAACTTGGCCGATACTTTTTGCAGATGCATTAAACCACCTTTTTTCACAGAGCATGGCTCAATGATATCTTCGCCTGAAAAGATCGTCTTTCAGGTAGTAAAGCATGGGTTAAAGAGCATACCTATGTCTCTAAAAGTGGCATCTTCAAGAACTCCATTTAATCAAAATATGAAACAATTTAATTAACTAAACCAAGCAATATCTTTTTTTACTTTGGCTTTCGTCTGATGTTTTTTTTTAATAAGGAAATAACCACTGTATTTCCATTGCAAATTTAGGAACGCTTTTCAAATGACTTGCATTTTCAAAAAGTACACTATATTGTTTCATGTCAAAATGACATGCCTCATCAAGAATTTATCCTATGGATAATTGATTGTTTGTTCTTCGGTATAACCTATGTAGTGGATACTTATTATTGTAAGACCCATATGTACTTGGCGTAACTTCGGATCCAAAATGCACCATCACCTTTGTTCTTCGGTATAATCTATGTTGTAGGTACTTATTAGAATTGTCTCGGCAAGGTATTTTAAAAAATATGTAAATCAAAAATATGAAATTTAATAAAATATAATGAAATATTTTTCAAAAATATTTTTCTTGTGAAACAATATGACTGCAGTGAGCCACGCCAAAAAATGATCTAGAGGAAAAAGTGTTTCGAACTCTTTAACTCTTTACCAAACAACAAAATTTTGGACTGGACCAAATAGAAAGCATTGGCAGACGACAAAATAAATGTTGTGAAAATGATGATTTCTGTCTTTGATAGGGTAGAAAACTTTGTGGGAAAAGGAGAAAATGCTGGTTACCAGCATTTTCTCCTTTTCCCACAATGTTTTCAAAAGTTCTTTCTTTCAGGGTCGTTAAAACTCGGGATTGTTTGGTATAGGGTGAAAGCGCAATGGCCGAAATATCGAACGATAGAGTGTTGTTTTTCATAGTGTAGAAAAATATAGTTTGTATGGTTCGAATTGCCCTACCCCACTCCAACGTATTAGTGCTCCTAAATTCTCAATAATCCGAATTCGATCGTAAGGGAAAAATGCTGAATTTGATCTGAAAGGCTCTTGTAAAGTTATGAATCCATAAAAAGATTTCGTTCACGTATTTATCAGGGAATTCAATCGCTCTTCCAAAATGTGGCAGAAGTTTAACACATTCGAATTTTTGCATGGCAAAAAAAATCCATATTCTATCATTTAGAAAAAATGAGCTGTATATCATGATTCACTATGATAAAGGAATACTTCTATCATATTTGTTGGTTCCTGATTCAATCAATTTTGTTCTTTTACATGGGACCGTATTAGAATTCAGAACCGCTGCCAATTCATTCTTTTTTCAATTCTGTAAAGTCATAACCCTTCTAGTAAAAGATTTGATCAGTAGGCCTTATATTCGAACGTTTGCGTGGTCAAAAAAATCATTAGTTTACAATTACAAAATGTAAGCTGTATTCTATGATTCATGATGATTTGCATTCTCCTATCATAACTCATATCAGTCTGTCATTCGCATTGCGTGTTGGTTTTGAAGTCAGCCATTATTGTTCTGTTACATATGTCAAACTTTAGGGACCGTAATGGAATTAAGAACTTTACTTTTCCTTTAGAATTTATTTTCCCTGAATTCAAAGCCCTTCTGGCAAAATATTTGATAAGTATTTGCGAATGCTTGCGTGGTCCAAAAAAAATCGATTGTTTACTGTTACAAAGTTGTTTTTTTTTTTTTAATTTCTCTGAAATCATGGCCCTTTTGGCAAAACCTTTGATCAATACATTCGAATGCTTGCGTGGTCAGAAAATATGAGCTGTGATTCATGATTATAGTTTACTGCTATCATCACTCATACATAAAAGTCGTGTTGTCGTCGGTTTTAATGTCAGCCGATTTTGTTCTGTTGCCTGTGTCAAAATTTATAGACTGTATGGGAATTTAGACCTGCTGCTAAATGATTTTCCCTTCCCTTCCCCCCCCCCCTTTGAAATCATAACTTTTCTGGCAAAACCTAGATCATCGTATCCGAATTTTTGCATGCTCAGTATGAAAAAAAAAAAAGCCATGTTTACTTACCAAAACCATTTGTGATTTATTATGATTAAAGAATACTACTATTAAAGATCAAACCTGTCGTTAGTAATTTTTTTTTTTAGCCATTTAAAGCACATTCCCGTGTTTTAACGGTCCCTGTGCAGGACAGCTCTGAAACATTGTTGGAAAAGGAGAAAATGCTGGTAATTATTACAAAGCACTGAGAGCAAGTTCTACAATATTTCTAAGTGCTCCGACCAACACTTTATATCTACAGCAAAATACTCCAGCGCATCGCACCAGGTAATCTAATTTGCATATTTCAAAGCTATGCATAGATACGAGAGTGTAACACACAGGTATTTGAGAGTACTGTCTTCAGCGGTAAAAATCGTTTCTTGATAGTTTTCGTCGATTTCAACCGTGTTTCAGTCATATCACGGCGACAGCTCACTTATGTCTTCTCCTGGTTTCAGTTCATACTGTCGGTGGGAGGAGAAAGAAATATAATTGCGATTGCAACCCTTCGAAAAATATTGTGTCTGTTTGATCTAACCTTTACCACGCAATTCTGAGTTATAACACAGAGGCAGAAGGCTTTTGAAAACATTTTAAGAAAAGGAGTAAATGATGGAATCTAGCATTTTCTCCTTTTCCCAAAATGTTTCTTATCCTTTCAGAGACAAGTCCCATAATTTCAGTCAACAGAATTTGCTATCTGGGAATGCTTTCAATTCGGCCAAGTCTAAGATCTTGTCGTCTGGTAGAGAGTCAGTCGAAATGATACAATGAACTTGAAGGGTAAACTTTAAATTCAAACAAATAAACAAAATGCTTAATCTCGCAATCCTTTCACAGTTGTTCTCTATTTTTGTGTGTGTGTGCGTGTCTCTCTTTACATTTAAAGATCTATTTTGAGGGGATAAGGGCATCCTATACTAAATCCATCCCTTTTATTCTCCTTATCAATTTTCTATTGTTTCATTTTAAATAACGATTCTTTTTCCTCGGTTATGTGTCTTGTGTGTGTAATGCAATCGCGAAAGTTGTGGTATTTGTTTACATAATACTGGCTCATTCCAGGTTACTTACGTAAACACAACAGTTTAAATGCAGTGTAATTCAATTATGATTCGTAACCGTAGAGAACTAATCGATAATTATCCGATAATTCACTAGAACCACCTCTCTTTGAATATGGACTGTTCATCGTCGATGTCAAATTTATCGCGTTCGGTTTATATTCTAAATATCTACCAAAATCGGAGGCTACGTTCACATATTAACAAAAATTTAATTCGTTGCTTTTGCACTAGTAAAAAAATAGACTTGTACAGAGCATGTGTCGGCCACTTTAGGGTGTGGGTTCGATTCCCTTGACTGGCCTACTGAAATTACTCATAGTCTTTTGAATCAGACATTAAACCTAGGTTCGGTATGACGGTGTAATACACTGAGCACATTAAAGAACCATGCGTTGCTTTTTATGGGATCTGTTCTGAATCTTGCACTATCCCCCTTAACATTAAGTAACAGCCCACTGGAGGTCACCCATTTGGGCAACTTTTGGCGAAAAAAAATAAGCGAAAACCAACCAATCAATTGCGGACTGGTAGATAAGCGGTTGGATGTGCCTTGGTGGCTCTATGAAAACCTCTTCAACAGGACGAATTCTGTCCCTTTTAAGGCTGGAAAAAGTTTGAAAAAGATTGATAGGTAGACAAATGGAATAGTGGGAAAATGAAAATGAATGAATGAATAAATGAATGAATGAATAGGGGGAGAGACGGGCAGATTAACGAGTGAATAGACGTCGACTGTTGGAATTTTTAAACCGTCATTCAGATCAACAAACTCTGCCTCTGTTTAAACACAAAGGTCACAGATTTGCAAAACAAATACGCTAGGGGCGTGAGATAAATTTGTAGTTATCTACAAAATTAACTCATTTTGAATTTCGATTGGGATTTACTCAGAGTTTGTTGCCGGGACTAACCCTTTTGCTGCTAAACTTGGGACTGAATGCGCTTTTCGCGGGCACTGTAGATCAAGATCAGACTGCACAAAACGTGCAGTCTGATCTTTAACCCTTTCCCAAACAAGCCCTGGTTTTCACGTGTCTGCAGTACAAGTCTTTTGAAAACACTGTGGGAAAAGGAGAAATTGCTCGTGACGAGCAAGTTCTCCTTTTCCCACAGTGTTTTCTACCCTTTTGGATAACTTTCTGCCATTTTCATCAAATTTAAAATTGTCATCTGCAAACTCTTTCAATTTGGACCAGTCCAAAATTTGTCGTTTGGGAAAGGGTTAATCTTCACTGTCCGAGACGGTGATATTTTCCCGGCGAAAATATTATTTTAAATCGCAATAATTTGCTTTTCATTTTCAAAGCTAGAAAAAAACTTTTATCTCATCTGTTTAGCAGTTCAGCCGTTTATAAAATCACCCCGTGTATTTACTACCCTTAGAATAAAAGGCTTTTGAAAGCATTGTGGGAAAAGTAGAAAAGGCTGGTGACCAGCGTTTCAGTTTTTCCCGCATTTATTTTACCCTTTCAAGGACAACACCAACCATTTCACAAAAAAAAAAATCTTATTTGTCGTTTATAAGTACTTATACTTTCGAACAAGTCTAAAATTCTTTTGTCTCGTTCAGAGTTATTATGAATTAATTGTTCGTACAATGTTTGACGCCGTTTTCAAAATTATGTCAGTCATATCGCTGCGGCCAGTGTACTTATTCATGCCGTAATGTAGTTTCTTTTCACCAGTACTACTTTGCATGATACTCTACCCAAGTCACTAGCTGCTTTCCCACATAATCATCATCGAAATAGCGATAGTCAATGAGGGGGAAATTAATCTTCTCGCAATGGCTATGATGCAACCTCGGAAAGAAGTTGACCAAGCTTGAGATTCGAACCCGCAAACCCCTGGTTTTTGGTCCTATATACCTACGTTACCCATTGATCTATCGGACCCGGCAAAGGGTTAAGGGATTAAAGAATTGACAGTGATCAAACAGAATGTAGAATTCATTCTGATACGAATTTCGAAGCCCACTTTTAGGGCTTTACCCGTTATCAACTTCTACGTCATTTGGGTGTTACGGTTTCACGTAGTCGACACGTCTGAGCGAACCCTTAAAATTCCAACTAAATGAATATGGACTTTGAAAGTGAGAAAGAAAATACTAATATCTAAATTATTTCAAAGCTTTTATCTTTTAAGAGCATCTCTAAAAATATCGCACAGTGTATGTTAAGATCAGACTGCACGTTCTGTGCAGTCTGATCTTGGTCTACACGGTCCGCAAAAGCAATTATATCCGATATTAACAACCAAAGGGTTTTGATGTAGCCATAACAATATAAACTATCTGAAACAATGTTTTTGCAATCGTTTTGTGGGTTTGGTTAAAACAGTCTGCTGGCTGGAATTTATGTAGTAAGAAACGAAAGGAAATATTCATATAATTGGGTAAGTTTTTCTTATACCTGTACATACTGTTCTTACAATGTCTTTTCCCTGTAAAACTATGAATCAAAATATATAAGGAAAATTGGGGATCGTTTTATAGAGTTTCCATTTCTTTCCCTCCCTGTTTTTCTATCGTTCAATCCGACAGATTTTTCTTTTTACCTTTTCAGCACTACAGGAGAAAACATGGGCGTTTGCAAACGGTATAGATCAAGATCAGACCATACAGATCATATAGTCTGATCTTGGATCAATACTGTTCGCTTGTTTAGCTAAGCTTTTACGATAATTATCTTTCTGTGTTTCAGTGGAATGTGTTTTCAGTTGTCGAAAGAGGTCGTGTTTATATATTGGGCGAAGAAAGACTTTTAACCCGTGCATTATACTTAAACGGCAGTCTCATGTCACTTGTATACAAGCAAAAGTCAAAAACAAATACACAGCATGGGTATAGCTGTCACTCGATAAACCTTTCATTATCAGTTTATATTTTTGTTTATGTTTGGGATAACAGGTTTAAAATCACCTACCGTGACGAGATGATTTCTAAATCAACTCGATAACGTTTATATGATCTCGTCACGGTTCATGGTATTCCCAAAAACAAACAATTATATAAACTGTTAACGAAAGGTTTATCGAGTTAGAGTTATATAATACAAGTAACTCAGGTAAATTTATGTCATAAGTTGTAATCGCTTTACACTATACGAACGAAAACATTTTAGACTGTTCCAAATTGAAAGCATTTGCATACAATAAATCAGGTGCGTCTTAAATGACAAAAAAAAACTGCTCAAAAAAGGTAGAAAACATTGTAGGAAAAGGAAAAAATGCTGGTAACCCAGCATTTTCTCCTTTTCCAACAATGTTTTCAATAGCATTCTTCTTCAGGATAGTTAAAACTCGAGACTGTGGTATAGGGTTAACCAAATTCGTCATCGTACTATCAAAGCTTGACTTGTACCTGCTTACCCTAAAGTTCTAATGATTTAACTTTAACAGGGTGACACTCTTTCGACGATAAACTATAGGAATAAGAGTAGGGTATGTTTACAATCGGTAAAAATACCCATAAATAAATACCATTTTTCAACCTTCGGTAGAAATACCCAAAATATTTTTCAATCGTCGGTAAAAATACCCAAGATATTTTTCAATCTTCGGTAAAAATACCCAAGATATTTTTCAATCTTCGGTAAAAATACTCAGGATATTTTTCAATCGTCGCTAAAAATACCCAAGATATTTTTTAATCTTCGGTAAAAATACCCAAGATATTTTTCAATCTTCGGTAGAAATTCCCAAGATATTTTTCAGTCGTCGGTAAAATACCCAAGATATTTTTCAATCCTCGTTAAAAATACCCAAGATATTTTTCAATCGTCGGTAAAAATAGCCAAGAAATTTTGCAATCTTCGGTGAAAATACCAAAGATATTTTTCAATCTTCGGTAAAAATACCCCAGATATTTTTTCCAATCTTCGGTAAAAATACCAAAAATACCCAGGAACTTCTTTTGTCATTGGTACGGATATCACACAAATTAGTGAATAGTCTAGATTTACCATTTATCAAACCACAAAATTTTAGACTGTCCAAACTGAAAGCATTTACAGACGACAAATTAAGTGTTTCACAAATTATGAAATTTGTCTTTGAAAGGGTAGAAAACATTGTGAGAATAGACAGCATTTTCTCCATTTCCAACAATGTTTTCAAAAGTCCTTTTTCCTAAGCGTCTTAAAACTCGAGATTGTGATGTTAAAAGATTAACGATCACCCTACACTCATTGTCCAGTATGATCTTGACCTACACTCACTTAAAAAGCAATTCGACCTGTGTGGATGTAAACGAACGGACAGAAACAATCAAATGAGCCATGCTGTGTTAAAAAGGGGGCTTAGTGCACCCACAAACAGTATTGATCCAGGTCAACCTGCACGAACTGCGCAGGCTGACCTGTGTCGAAACTCTTTGCATTTGGTAAAATTTCTGCATGTCAAAGGACTATACTACCTCCTGATTCTGTCGCTTGTTTGACAAAACGGATTTTATAGATCCGTGATGATCTGATAAGTTGCTTGGTAAAGGGCATCACGGAGATGCATTAAGCTCCCTTTTGCCAGAGCATGGTTCAATTATATGAGCCACGCTCTGTGGAAAAGGGGCCTAATGCATCTGCGAAAAGTATCGACCCAGGTCAGCCTGCGCAGTCCGCGCAGGCTGACCTGGGTCGAAACTTTTCGCTATCGGTCAATTTCCTGTATGTCAAAGGACCAGTCTGCCACATGGAGTATTCGGTTGTTAGATAAATGAACTCTATGGATCTATGGTCATGTGATAACCTGCTTGGTATATTGTATCACGAAGATGCACTAAGCTCCCTTTTGCCGAGGCATGGCTCAATTATATCATTTTTTTCGTGTATATCTTTTAAGATTTAATCTAGCCTGCGACAACAACAACAGTAATAATAATAATAATAACAATAATAATGATAATAATGATAATAATAATAACGTAAGCCAAAAAATTCAAATGTTAACGTATTTGAAAAATTCACTTGCATCATTAAATAATTCAGTTACCTTTGAAGAGGACTATTTTTGTCTTGTAGTAACTAAACATTTTCTCTTTGTCACAATGTTTTCGTATGTATTATCCTAGTTTAACCTTTTCCCAAACAAGCCCTGGTTTTCACGTGTCTGCAGTACAAGTCTTTTGAAAACACTGTGGGAAAAGGAGAAATTGCTCGTAACGAGCAATTTCTCATTTTCCCACTGTGTTTTCTACCCTTTTTGATAACTTTCTGCCATTTTCATCAAATTTAAAATTGTAGTCTGCGAACTATTTCAATTTGGACCAGTCCAAAATTTGTCCTTTGGGAAAGAGGTAAAGTGATTTTATTTATCCCAAATCCTTCTGCTGGAATTTTGATTTACATGGTAATGAGAATTTCACTATTTGTACCATTTTCGTAGGGTAAAGGGGATCTTCAGTTATATTCATGAAATAAAGGATGAACTGTTTTGGTTTGTTTATATCGTCTACATACCAGTGTTGTTTCGATTGAACGCCCCTCATTTCCGGGGCGCGAGTCAAATGTAACCATATAAGAGGGTCCTAAAAAATGTCTGCATATTTTGAACTACAACTATTCTTTGTTCGGGTTATTCTTTTTTTTTTAATTTACTTTACCTCTTTACCAAACGACAAAGTTTAAGGCTTGTCCATATTGAGTGCATTTTGCAGACGACAAATTAAATGTTGTTTAAATAATAAGATTTGTCTCCGAAAGGTCAGGAAACATTGAGGGAAGAGGAGAAAATGCTGTTTACCAGCATTTTCTCCTGTGTCAACAATGTTTTCAAAAGCCTTCTTCATTGATTGATTGAATTGTTTGATTGAAAGGTTTTTACGCTGCTTTCAACATTATTTCAGCCATGTCAAGGAGACAGTTCACATATTAAGTTACTCGTATGTCCTGGGTTTTACCAGTACGAGGCTGGGGCTCTAAAGTGTCTTGCCAAGGACACTCCCACGAAACACCCACTGCTTCCCTTGAGGCTCGAACGCGGGGCCTACAGGTTACGAGTCCTACACTTTACCACTGAGCCACGTAGCACCCCTAGCCTTCGTAGTCAGTGTTACGGGACTATTTGGTAAAGACTAATTTGTAAAACTATTCTGTGAAACTGATCAAAGGTATCGTGACTGACCGAAAGATTTGTTCCCCGATAGTTGGTTTTGAGTATTTCCTTTTTTGTTTCATTGCTGTCCGTCCGTCCGTCCGTCCGTCCGTCCGTCCGTCCGTCCGTCTGTCTGTCTGTCTGTGAACAACACAAAGAGGATCGTTACTGCAGAACACCCTTAACCCTTAGGCTGCTTATTGCGACTCAAGGACCTTTTGCGGACAGTGTAGATCAAGATCAGACTGCACAACACGTGCAGTCTTATATTGAATCTACCCTGTCGGATCAGGAGATATTTTTATCCTCAAAAATACGTTTGAAATAGCGAATTTTGGGGTTTTACTATCGGCTTGAAAGTTTCATTTCAGTTATTACAGCAGGATAAGGGTTAATTCTATAAGTTGATTTCACATTTTAGAGACGCCTTGAAACCAAAGACACGATGACCAAGTACCATTTACATCTATTAATAGCAACTTATATAGTCGGTTGTGCTTTATCCGTGCCGGTATCACAAACAAAAGGTGAGTTACTATAAATTTCTTCTCTTTACCACACGATAAAATTTTAGACTGGTCCAAATTGAAAGCATTTGCAGACGACAATTCAAATGTGGCTCAAATAGTGGATTTTGCCTTTGATAGGGTAGAAAACATTGTGGGAAAAGGAGAAAATGCTGGTTACCAGCATTTTCTCCTTTTTCCACAATGTTTTCAAAAGCCTTCTTTCTCAGGATCGTTAAAACTCGGGATTGTGTGGTAAAGGATTAAAGTAACAATAGCTGTCAAAAGTGAACAAAAAAGATGTTAAAACGCATTTAAATTTAAATCATACCATTTAAAAGTAGGGTATTTATTTTGAAGATGACAGTCTGCCATTGTACCTAGGTCAAAGTAAATTTTAAAACTAGGTTATAAAAGTTGCCAGGTCACTCTATTTCTTATTTACTTTTTGCCTGATTTTTAAAGTTCATTTTCTGCCAGCGACTAACACTTGGACCGACCACACAATGACAGCTTAACATCTTCACAATATCTTCCATACTTTTAAATGGTATGATTTAGATTTAAATGCATTTTAACACCTGCATTGCATTTTTGGCCGCTATCAGGCCTTTAAGGTTTTTTATCCCTAGAACGCCATATTTTCCTCTTTCTTTCTTTCTTTCTTACTTTCTTTCTTCTACTTAATCTATATACATGTAATATGACTTGTTTTTACATTAAGAAAAAAGTGCCGTTTGTTGATTAACAATCATGAGGCAGTGCTTATGTTTTAGTGTCTTTGTTTTCAGATGTTGAGATTTCTAAACAAGCAGATAGAGAGAAAATACACTCGAAATTACGTAAACTGGAGCAGTTGGTAAGTTGTCTGATAATCATGTCACGTTCTTTTTTTTTTTGAGCCCGTTACTACACATGGCCGACTTTAAATGACCCTGAAAGAGGTCTTTGAAAACATTGTGGGAAAAGGAGAAAATGTTGGTTACCAGCATTTTCTCCTTTTCTCACAACGTTTTCTACCCTATTTTGGACGAATTTTCTCATTTGAACCACCTTTAAATTGTCGTCTGCAAATGCTTTCAATTTGGACAGTCTAAAGTTGTATCGTGTTGTAAAAAAGTAACTATCACGTTTCAAATCATTTTAAGTAGTAGGTATCCCTGATGACGTCAATTTTCATTCGGTCTCTTCAAAAATTTGACCTGATCGTTGATTATTTCTTAGCCGAGCAGAGAACAGAATTAAAGTCGTATATCGAAGTTGGGTTCATCTTGTAAACTTGGGTATCATACAGTATGCTTTATGAATGTTTAAAACACGTTATGAAGTAGCCGTAGCACTCTATAGTATGAGATGAATTATTAGTTTAAATTTGAGCCATGCTCTGTGAAAAGGGGGCTTAATGCATGTGCGAAAAGTATCGATCCAGATCAGCCTGCGCAGTCCGCGCAGGCTGACCTGGACCGAAACTTTTCGCGCCTGGTCAATTTTGTGTATGTCCAAGGACCAGTTTACCTCATGATTAAGTCGATTATGTAAAAAAGAAGCTTTTATAAATCATAATCATTTTTTTTTTTTTTTTTTTTTCTTTTTTCAAATCATAATCATGTGATTACATGATTGATGTCAAACATTACGGAAATGCATTAAGCCCTCTTTTACCAGAGTATGGCTCATTTGTTTATTTTATATCGATGGGGATTGATTTCCGTTTATTTATCATCGCCACCGTTTGCTCACATTGGCGACAGCTCCCTGAAGGTTGTTAGTTTTGTTACGGAGGATAATGGAAGATACAGGACGAAACCTATCCTAAGTTACTCCTGGTTCTTTAACGTGCTCGGTGTATAGCACTGTCATCTATTAATGGCACCTGGGTTAAACTCGATTTCTGATCGGCCCAGCCAAATGGTTTAGCCAATCAGAAGTTGAGTTATTTCTGATTTTAGAATGTTTGGTAAATAGGGCCATTGATTTCAATACGATTGGGGATTAGGAAGAAGTTCATCTAACGCCCACCCCCTCCCCTTTATTGTTACTTTGTTTATATTCGAGTATAACGCTGTTTCAACTGTTTAGGTCATATCACGGTAGTCAGTGCACCTAGCATGTCTTTCCTGGCTTTCTCACACCGTACTGACACAGCTTTTTTTCCAAGCCACTGCCTCCATTTCTCGCATGCATCAGAGGTATGAGGCGAAAATCGCCGGAAAGAAAGTTTTCCTCAACAGAGTATCGAACTAGCAACCACCAGGTCACGTGTCATATACGCTAGCCACTGAGCTATCTGGCAGGGTCCCCCTTTTTTTGTTTATTTTAATGTAGTTAAAGGATTTAGAAAAAGAAAACACACTACTAGAAGATGAACCAAACAAACAGAACACCAATGAAGAGAAGTCACGTGACCATCTCTCCGAACACGATCTATTAAAACAGTTGAAAACAAACATCAGTCCTGAAGATAGTATAGAAAACTTCGAAGACGATAGAAATAACGTGGAATACAAAGATAACAATAAGGAGGAGGGAAAGGAAGATAAGACTGAATCTACAGATGATTACCAACATGAAAGAGAAGCTGCTATGGAGAAGTTCTTGCAGTCTCTGTCACCGGAGAGCTTTAAGGATTTAGAGGTAGTTCTTCTATTCAACTCTTTACCAGACGACAAAATTTTAGCCTGGTCCAAATTGAAAGGAGAAAATGCTTTTCCAACAATGTTCGAGTGTTTCGTTTCTAACAACATTTAGCCTTGTCCAAATTGAAAGCATTTGCAGACGTCAAATTAAATGTTACTCATAACATAAAATTTATCTTTCAAATAGTAGAAAATACTGAGGGAAAAGGAGAAAATACTGGTTACCAGCATTTTCTCCTTTTCCAACAATGTTTTCAAAGGCCTTTTTTTTTTTTTCTTAGAGCCGTTAAAGCTTGGTATTGTTCGGTAAAGGATTAACACTTTTTGCTCTGGCAAAGTGGAGCTTAATGCATCTCCGTGATGCAGAATACCGAGCAACTCATCACATTAATATGGATCCAACAAAATCCATTTAGACCAACAATCAACTGGATCTCTAGGAAGAATGGTCCTTTGGCATGCATTAAAATGTATGAAATACAAAAAGGTTTCGACCCGTGTCAGCCAGCGCGGATTGCGCAGGCTGACATGAGTCGACACTTCTTGTAGATGCATTAAGTCCCCCTTTACACAGAGCATGACTCCGTTATAGTTATCTCGACTTCCTTCCACGGCTGAAAGTATAACCCAGTAAAACTGAGACAGATTTTTTATCTTACAGGCTTGACTAAACACGCGGACGGCATAGATCAAAGATCAGACTGCACGTTCTGTGCAGTCTGATCTTGATCTATGCCGTCCGCAAAAGCTCCTGTTCTCGACCACGATGCTGAAAGGGGGCTAAAGCGATATAGTGACTATTGAATGCCCTTCTGGTAAATTGGAATAACTCCAAATATTACAGTTTCTCCATGTCAATGACAAGGAAGTTTTGTACAGGTGTTTTGTAAATTATATTTGCTCGTGCTCTTTGAAAAGGTGGTTTATTGCATTTGCAAAATGTCCGCGCAGACTGACCTTCGACGCAACTTTTTACGATTGGAAAATTTTCTGTAAGCCAAAGGACCATTCTACCTCGTGATTCAGTTCCTTTTCGGGACAAAACGTCAATGAAAAGGAATGTCTTTTACATATTTTTGGTACATCATATTTTTATGCCGTGCTCTTCGAAAAGTTGTTTTATTACATTTGCGAAATATATAGACACATGTTAGCATGCGCCGTCTGCGCAGGCTGACCTGAGTCGAAACTCTTTGCCTATTGGTAAATTTTCTGTTTGTCGAAAGAGCGTTCCACCTTGTGATTCAGTTTGGTTTCTTTTTTACAAAAAGGATCCATGTTATGCAGTAAAACTGTTCGCATTGTACATATACAGATGTGTACTGTGCTGTATCAGGGGAGATAATCAATCTAGTTATGCAACAACTTACTTGGTATAATGGTATGATGCATTACAAAGATGCATTAACTCTTTAGCACACGACAAAAATTTATACCTGTCCAAATTGAAAGCAATTGCAGACGACAATTCTAATGGGGCTCAAATAATATAATTTTTATTTGACAGGTTAGAAAACATTGTGGGAAAAGGAGAAAATGCTGGTTACCAGCATTTTGTCCTTTCCCGCAATGTTTTCAAAAGGCTTCTTCATCAGGGTTGTTAAAAGTCGGGATAGTGTGGTAAAGGGTTAAAGTCCATTTCTCCTGAGCGCCACTCATTTGTTAAGGACAAGGCTCGCGCCAGCTACAACTTCCAGTAATATGTTTTGCATTAACCCTTTCCCAAACAAGCCCTGGTTTTCACGTGTCAGCAGTACAAGTCTTTTGAAAACACTGTGGGAAAAGGAGAAATTGCTCGTAACGAGCAATTTCTCCTTTTCCCACAGTGTTTTCTACCCCTTTGGAGAACTTTCTGTCATTTTCATCAAATTTAAAATTGTCGCCTGCAAACTCTTTCAATTTGGACCAGTCTAAAATTCATCGTTTGGGAAAGGGTTAATATAAGAAGATCTTAGTGCTATTGTTGATTCTCTCGTTCCACACTGTAGAGGATAATTGGTACCATGAAGTAATTTATCCTTTTCAAACAAAGCCACACAAGAACGTAGATAATAAATTGCATGATATTGGTCCCTTAACCCTTTGAGAGCTGAATTTATGAAATAAACCTTTTCAGTGAAGAAAAACATCCAAAATATTGTCATTTCAAGGTTGTTTTAGCCAGAAGGTGTATTGAAGTAGCTGACAGTGTAGATCAAAGATCAGACTGCACGTTCTGTGCAGTCTGATCTTGATCTACAATGTCAGCAAAAACAAGTTAAGTTGGTTCCAGCGCTTTAAGGGTTAAATAATATCTTCGATAAACCAACCGGTCTTGATTCTATTTAAGGTGAAAATCCAAAACTAGCCAACATATTGACTGATACATTTGTTTCGTCCAATCAGACGGTCACTATCGCATCTAAAGTTAGATTTTTTTATCTTGAATTTAAGGTTGCAAATGAATTCAGAACGTTTAATGAAAACCTGTGGCTTTTATTGGAGCCAGTTAGTACACAAACACAAACTTATAGAATTCAAGAACCTTAAATATATGGAGGGGAATATCCGCCAAAACTCTATGTGTCTAGATGACATTCTTATTTATGAACATTAGATGTCTATTTGTCCTCTTTCTTACATCTTACATGCATATAACATTTCATGTTTCATTATTACTAGTGCATGTTGCTTGATGCTAATTCCATTTTTCTTCTTCCACTTGTATGCCATAAAATTGTTATTTAGTAGCGTGTGCTTCTGTTCATTATGCTCCTTTTGACATTATGATTTCATCCATCTTACTTCCTTATCCTGATTTTTTCCCCATTTCCCATGTCTGTATAGCTTATCATTAAAGTGCTACATTCTTGTTTATGCATATTCTGGCAAAAACTATGGGCTTTTGTTATATTAACCCTTTATCACACAATCCCGACTTTTAACGACCCTGAGAAAGAAGCCTTTTGAAAACATTGTGGGAAAGGAGAAAATGCTGGTCACCAGCATTTTCTCCTTTTCCTACAATGTTTTCTACCCTATCAAAGACAACTTCCACAATTTGAGCAACATTTAAATTGTCGTCTGCAAATGCTTTCAATTTGGACCAGTCTAAAATTTCTCCGTTTCGTAAAGGGTTAAATTGAAGCTATGATATGTAGCTGAATTAAGACGAACGAAGTATGCACTAACAAGAATAGCATTTACACGAATACGACAAGTCATATTATGATACCAGATGGCGCTTTCATATACATTATTCGGTAACAGACAAGTTCGGTAAATTGGACTTACAAATAAATCAATTGGATGTTCTGTAACAAGGCAGTGCCCTGATGTTTCTCACACCCAATACATAGCTTTCTGTGCAAACCTTTTTTTTTTTTTTATTTGCAATTGCCGCTCGTTTTCTGACATGATAATATTTGTTATGTTGTACCTTTCATGCTGCTTATAAATGCCTGAAATTGATAAATTCTGATCACCATCTTATTTTCGGTTTTCACCCTTTCAACCTTAGTTGATTTAATCAATAATACACAATCCTAAACCTGTACCCATTGTAATCGTCCTACAGATAACAGACTCCCAGCTTAAGCCAATTTTAAGTTTTATAAATATGTTTTATCAAAAAGGCACTGTCTTTGTTAACACTTCCTTTGTGAAAATGTTTTCTTTTGGGAACAAAATGGCCGGCTTGCAAACCGGCCATTTACCCTTAGAGCACCTTTCACCCTTGCAGCCAATCAGATCAAGATCAGACTACACAAAACATGGAGTCTGATCGTAGAATTACTCCGTCTATTTTTCTAATACATTATGGATAAGGACAACCTTGAAATTATTAATAGTAGATGTTCTTTTTGTAAAATGAAAATGGCCGTTTGGTTTATTCGATGCTCTAAGGGTTGAAATTATGCTTAATCAGTGCGAATTAATAAAGATATTACAGGCGAAACATTGTAGCAAATGAAGAGAGAGAGAGAGGCCTTGACAATGCTTTGTTGCATACTTCCTGTAATTTTGACTTTGTGCTTGTCTAGAAAAAATGTTCTGTTTTGTTCCTCTCCTGCCTCCAGAATGTTTTTAAATGAATCTGGTCTTGTGCACACAAGTCGTCGTCCGCATGTTTTAAAGTGTGTTCATCAATACAACACGGACATCACGGCATAAAAAAATCATATAAGGTCCCTGTACGAACTTTTCGAGAGCGAAAGGAGTACTGTATACTATATACATGTATAGACATGTGTCTTTAACAGCCTATACCAGCCTGTGTAGCCCATGTGGTAGAGCGTAGGACTAGTAAACGTCATGTGTCGGGACACTTGAGGATGTGGGTTCGATTCTCTTGGCTAACCATCTAAAATTACTAACAGTTTTCCAGATGAGACGTTAAACTGAGGTTTCTAGTGACGGTGCTATACACCGAGCACGTTAAAGAACCAGGCGTAACTTGTGATAGGTTTCGTCCTGTATCTTGCACTATCCCTGTAACATAACTAATAGCCTTCAGGGGCCGTCGCCCATATGGGAAACCGGTGGCGCCGATAAATAAACGCGAATTCTTTAACGGCCTGTTTTCATACCTCCCATTACCAACAAGATAAAGAAGATCCCCATAGATCTTAGAGATTAACCTGGGTTTAAAGGTGGCTATTTAGAATTTGTATGAAAAATTAAAAACAAAAACCCTAAAACTCATTTTTATGTCCCTGAAACATTAATAGACGCGGAGAAATTCGCAGATCAGACTGCACACATAAAAGTTAAAGGGATAGGGCCTTAATTTTAGCGATTTCAAGGTTTTTTCTATTCAGAATTTTTGGAAAAGCAGCATGTGAAGATCCAAGTTCAGACTCGGTGTTTGGCGTATTGTGATCTTGATCTGCACTGGCCGCAAAGGCAACTGAAGTAGTGACAGGCGCTCTTAGGGTTAATGGCTGGTTTGGAAGTTCGGAAAAAAATATTTTCGCAATGAAATATTCATAAAAACATTTTAAAGGAAGATACATCGGGTACTAGGTTAGGATTGGGTATTATTCATTACCTCAACTACATGGTTGGAATATCGAAAGTAAGATGTGATAGTGATTTCAGGTATATTATTTTACATACAGCATGGCAGGAGCTACATAACAAAATTATTATGTCTGAAAGCGTGTGGAAAAAAGAACCCTTGAACAAATGAGAGCCAAGACTTTACTTGGTGTGAAAAACATCACGGTGCATTAAACACTTGTTACCCAAACATCTGATAGATGTACTATTATAAGTCCAATTTACAGAACTTGTCTGTTACCGAAATATTTGCCACCCATTATACTTCTCGTCTGCAATTAGGAAAATTTCAATACTGGAGAAGGAAGTATAACAAATGTAACATGTATTTAGAAGAAAGTAAAATGCTACTAGAAACATGCAGCAAGCACTTGGAAAAAAGACAAATGCAATGACGCAGTAGGAAGTAATCAGGAAGAATTAAACATTCATAATCTACAAAAACACAATAGTAAATATGATCAAGTTATAATAATGATGCAGGCAATTAGCACCAAACAGTATGCACTAGTAATAATGACACATGAGATGCAGTATGCATGTAAGATGTAAGAAAGAAGACGAATAGACATCTAATGTTCACAAATAAGAATGTCATCTAGACACATAGAATTTTGGCGGATATTCCCCTCCATATAAATACGATGGTTGTTGAATGAGCTTGAAATTTTGCACACGCATGAGGTGAAACACTAGTCAATGAACTAAAATCTGTTAAACGTGGTCTTGAAATTGAAAAATCTTTGTTATTTACACGTAAACTGTGACATCACAAAAATTGCTAACTGACGATAAATTGATATAAAACTGCAAAAAGTAATAAATTTCACTAATTCTCTTAAATTTCGTTTTACAGGATTTACGAACTCTAGTTGAAGAAGCAGAAGAAAGAGATGAAAAGAGTAAGTCTGCTGAATACGAATTCTGTCCTTTTGATAAATACATATGAGTCATGCTCTGGAAAAAGAGAGCTTACTGCATCTCCGTTATACATTATACCAAGCAAGCCATCACTTACTATGGATTCATAATGTCCACTTTTTTTAACAACCGACTTAATCATGAGGCAGACTTGTCCTTACAGAAAATTGATCAGTAGCGACCCAGTTTCGACCCAGGTCAATTCTGTGCAGGCTGACCTGGGTTTATAGTTTTTGCAGATGCAGTGAGCCCCCTTTTTCACAGAGTATGACTCAGTTATAAAAGCTCGTTCGACTTGTGTTTTACGGAAGCTTCGAATGTTGTTCCTTCCATTCTAGTTTAAAGACTAAGGTTCGGCCTGGTATCGAAGACAGGCGCCAAGCCATGCTAAACCCCTTGAAGCCCAAGGATTTTGAAAATCCTGACTTTTCAAGAAAAATGTAATAAGAAAAGGACAAAGTGAAAAGTTAAAAAAAAAAAAAAAACGTCAAATGTAGTAGTAAATCTTCCATTCAAATCTCACCAGATACCACTACATGTAACAAGTTTTATTCAAAGTTTAAAATGAAAAGTTGAAAAAAGTCAAATGTAATAGCAAACTCTCCATTCAGATAACATCAGATACCACCAAATCGCATAAAGTTTTCTTGGAAATTTTCTAAAAGGAGAACTCCCTGTCATCCCTGTTACAGAAGGCACTCTGACCCTGTCATGCCCCCCTCCCTCCCGCTCTGTATCTGCACCACTCGACCCATGCCTTTGGCTTTGGCTTGATCTTTATTAGATTTTTTTTCTGCGTCATGGAAGCCAGTAGACTTTTGTCTTTACCTGATCTATTATTTCCGTAATGGCAATCAGAGGTACTGATAGTGATTATTATTGTAATTTAATAGAAATCGCTGAGCCGAAGCATTACGAAGGCTTTGTGGAACATGCCCTCACCGAGTCGGAGGAAAAAGAGGCAAACTGGCAAAACATCGTGAAAGAACTGGAGAAGCAACAAGATCAGTTGTATTTGCAGAATAATATAAAAGATAAAGGTATATTATCATGATTCTTTTTTGGATTTAACGAGGGCCTGTATTCACCAACCATTCTAAATTTGGATTCTGAATTTTGTTTTCAAAATCAAGAAAGATGTGCAATTTCTGACTGGCTAAAGTGTTTAGGTTAGACAATCAGAAAATACTTGAAAATCTAGAAAATCCATGATAATTAGATAGGACTGTTGTGAAAAACTATACAAACATGACCATGTCTTCTGTGAATCGATCCACTCTTCCGCTGCTTTGTTTTATATTTTCAGTAAATTCTTAACCCCCAGGGTATTAAGCGCCACTCAGCTGTCCTTTGCGGACAGTGTAGATCAAGATCAGACTGCACAGAACGTGCAGTCTGATCTTGGATCTACACTGTCTGATCAGGAGGTATTTTCCCCCAAATAAATAACTTTAAAATAGCAACATCAGGGTTTTTACCATCGACTTGAAAGTCTCATTTCACTTATTTAGCAGGATAAGGGTTAATTTAGAAGCCTTTTATATGACTGATGTTCGCTGGCTGATTGTCTATTGCTTTACTCTTTACCAGATAAAAAACGTTTTGGCTTATATATACTGACAGCATTGGTAGACGACAAAACATAATTGGATCAAATTAAGGATTTGTTTTTGGAAGTGTAGAAAACATTGAGGGAAAAGAAGAAAATGCTGGTTACCAGCATTTTCTTCTTTACCCATAATGTTTTCAAAAGCCTTTTTTTCTTAAAGGTCGTGAAAACATAGGGTTGTGTTTTTTTCATTCCGCTTCCTGCAGCGTCTCAATTGTATCAAAGCGACAGCTAAGTCATGTATTAACCAAGGTTTCATCAGCACTAGTTGCACGCTGTCTGAATCTTCTGCTGTGTCTTGCCCAAGGGCACCTCCACGTGACCAGGTACTGCTTGCTAAAGTTTCTTTCTTAATTCTTTTTGCTATGTTCAACGAAGTATGTAACACCGTAAATTATATCTTTACAGATGACAGTGAAAACAAAAAGAAAGCGAAAACTCACACATTCGAGGGGGTCTTCGGAAAATATACAGACGAAGGTAAGAAATATAGAGGATCTGTACGAAAATGGCATTTGAAATCAAATTTTATTAAACGAGTCTAGAGAAATCTTATCAAGCAAGTCTCTGGCGAGTTTATTACTATTTTTGCTGGTGAGTTTGATAAAATTTTATTCCAAAAGCCAACTTATAGCAGATTCTTTTTATCACATAACGAAATCACGCGAATTGTTGGTCAGAATATAAAAAACTATACATGCCCACTTTGTAGTTTCAATAAATTAAGCTAGACTGGCTCAGACAGAAATGTTATTAACCGAGCCTAGGCGAGTTAAATTTTGATTTTTGATTTAAAATGTCGATTGATCATACATCCGACAATTCAAGTACAAGATATAGGCTAAAACTTGTCAAATAAATAGCTTTTTTGTTGTGAGAAATAAGAACTGCACGTAACCTATTTTCAAGGAATATGTTGGTTTTTGTGCCGATCTATCTATTTTTAGCTCAGCTGTTTTCGAAGAAAACGTCGAGGTATTGCCGTAGCCCTGGCATCGTTGTCGTCTGCGTCGTCGTGCAAAAACTTTGACATTTTATAATATCTATGTTGTTACTGAAGATATTGTCTTCAAACTTGGATAAGTTGTTAATTATCATCTATACAACAAAGGCAGGGTACCATCAAAGTATTTTTGACAGAGTTATGCCTCTTTTTCGACTTCGAATTTTCACTGAAAATCAAACATCGGCAGCCGACCGTTGGCACCTACATGCGGTGCTCTTGTTGATCTATCTATCTATCTATCTATCACTGTTAGATTACTCTCCTACTCTCTTACAGTAAAACAAGCTGTGGAAAAGAACCTCCTGTCAGACGTTGCCCTAGCTATACACAGTGGTTTAAGCATAGATGAAATTATCAACGACATTTTGGGAAAAAATAAAGGTGAATTTCTTCTGTTTTTCACTTCTGTAGTGTTCTACAAGCTTACCCTTTCTCCCTCATGCTTCATCCTGATGGCTTTATTCCTAGGCCATTTACGGTCCAGCCGGAACAGTCATCGAGTTTTGATCTGAGCTTACAGATTTTATCATTTTTCATATTTGAGCCATGCTCTGTGAAAAGAGGGCTTAATACATCTACAAAGAATATGGACCCCGGTCAGCCTGCGCGGACTGTGCAGGCTGATCTCAGCCGAAACTTTTGTTTTTGGTCAATATTCTGCATGTCAAATGACCGGTGTTCCACATGATTCAGTAGGCTGTTATACAAAATGGATTTTATGGGTATATAGTTATATGATGATTTGCTTGGTATCAAGCGATACGGAGATGCATCAAGCCCCCTCTTGCCAGAGCATGGTTCATATATAAACAAGAGGGATAGACGAAAAAAGAGACCATGAGAAAATAAGGCTTTAAAAAGGTTTTGGAAAAAGGAGAAAATGCCGGTACTAGCGTTTTCTTCTTTTCCGACAATGTTTTCAGACAAAGTTTTCAAATCTCCATAATTTAAGCAATATCTGTTTTGTCGTCTGCCAATGCTTTCAAATTGGACTTGTCTACAATTTTGTTGTTTGGTAAATAGTTAACTCTTGGACTACAACGAAAAGATGCTCTTATAGCCATCGAGAGACAAACAGCTCAGCAAGACCCAGGTATTCTAGTGTCAAAGATGCAGAACCCTTCGCCGTACTGTCTCCTTTTCCAACAATGTTTTCAAGTCTTTCAGCTACGAATCCTATAATTTAAGCAAGATCTATTTTGTCATCTGCAAATGCTTTCAATTTGGACTTGTTTAAAATTGTGTTGTTTGGTAAGCATTAACTCTTGGACTACAAACGAAAAGATGCGCTTAGAGCCATCCAGACACAAACAGGTAGGCAAGACCCAGGCACTCTTGTTTTAAAGATGCAGAACCCTTCGACGAATTTTCTCCTTTTCAAACAATGTTTTCAAGCCTTTCAGCTGCAAATCCCATAATTTGAGCAAGATCTATTTTGTCGTCTGCAAATGCTTTCAATTTGGACTTGTCTAAAATTTTGTTAATTAGTAAAGAGTTATTTCTTGAACTACGATGAAAAATGATTTTATAGCCATAGAGAGACAAGTAGGCAGGCAAGACTCAGGCACTGTAGTGCCAAAGATGGAAAACCTTTATCCATATTTCATATGGTGTCCAGTGAAGCCCCAAATGTAACCCCTTGACGTCATAGCAAATGTATACATGACCTCTTTCGACATAATCCATTGAAACACAGAATGTTTTGTTTATCCTGACTAAAAGAAGCGTAATTTATTTCATTTTTTCGGGAAATAATGGTGCGTTATTGTTTGATAATTTTACCGTTTCGACCAGTGAATTTACCGATTGATAAACCCACTGGTACGGCAATACCGAGAGCTCCCATGTACTTCGCAAGTCCCAACAAAAACGGGGGTAGAAGCGTGAATAGAATTGTGTCACTCGTGAAAATATTACCGATGATGTTCACGAGATGAAAAAAAAAAAAATTCGATCTTTCACCGAAAAAACGAAAAAAAAAATATATATATATATGTGTGTATGAACCAAGATCAGAAGCACTTATTGTGCAGTCTGAGCTTGATCTGTTTTGTCCACAATAGCCCGTTTACGCATACGACAATGAAAGAGCAATTTGATCTTGTGAATTACAAGTTTTAGGTCGTATGGTTATCGTAAATCACAAATTTATAGTTTGTCTTTCCTTTTTCTTTACAGCTGCAATCATGTAACAGCAAACTTCACAGTAAAGCAGAAATCTGACAGACACTCTAAAAGAACGTGATGGAAACAAACAAAAGAGAGAGAGAGAAGATGAAATTAAAAAGATATACATACTATATAGATACGAAAGCAAAATGATATGAGCCATGCTCTGGCAAAAGGGAGCTTAATGCATCTCCTTGATGCATTATACCAAGCAAGTCATCACATAATTACGGATCCATAATGGCCACTTTTTTCAACAACCGACTTAATCATGAGGCACACTAGTCCTTGGACATACAGAAA
This sequence comes from Tridacna gigas, assembly GCA_945859785.2. Taxonomy (NCBI): domain Eukaryota; kingdom Metazoa; phylum Mollusca; class Bivalvia; order Cardiida; family Cardiidae; genus Tridacna; species Tridacna gigas. The sequence continues at coordinate 56,910,405 of OX244028.2, forward strand.
ACTGACCAACAGCGAAAAGTTTCGGCCCAGGTCAGCTTGCGCGAAATGCGCAGGCTGACCTGGGTCGATACTTTTCGCAAATGCATTAAGGCCCCTTTTCACAGAGCATGGCTCATATATTTTTTTGTTAATCTTTGTAGACTAGTGAGCCTTTTAAAACAAAAGTATGTGTTATTTTTTAACATCCCTCGTTGAAAGAGAGCGCAAGGAAAAGACAGACAGATGGAGAGACAGAGGGACACAGATACATGTATATCAATAATGAAATGTCACTAGCATTATAAATAAAATGTTTTACCGTTTACCACATGACAAAATATTGTATTTTATTAAATGTAGCTAAAACTGCGGACGTTATCTTTGAAGGGTAGAAAACAGAAAACATTGTGGGAAAAGGAGCAACATTTTCTCCTTTTTCCCACGATATTTTCAAAAGCCTTCCTCTCCAGGGTCGGTAAAACTCGGGACTGTATGGTAAGGGGTCATTATGAAAGGTATTCTGTTAACCTACGTCAACACAAAAAGATCCATTTTTCTTTTTTCTCGAAAAAAGAAAACATGTTGCAAAAGCAAAATTGTCTGTTACGAGTAATTTCTCCCCGCCCTGCCCCACACACCCTCCCTTGCAGTGTTTGTACAAGCAACTGTGTATCAATCTCAGTTCATGATGATTTAGTCTGCTACCCGTCGTATTACAAGAGTACGTCAGGCAAAGCGCAATAATGGCGGCCCCCGCTGGTTGTATGCAGAGGAGACGGGATATTGTTATTTCACACGATCAAATCGGATCATAGGGTGAATTCAAAACAGATCGCTTGCAATAAAGTAATGGCAGTGAGTTTTTCTACATGTCGTTCTTATTTAGAGAGAAAAACTACATATCAGAAATGCTTTAAGTATCCGAAATGTCAATGGACCTATATAGCGCCCGAAAACAGGGCTACTTTTAAGATATTCGTTGTCTAATTCATATTTAAGTCATACCTCAACAGCACGTTTTAGATTCGGTAATGTATTTTTTGTACAAAATTTATCTCATTTTAAGAACTGATCAAGCTGGATCACATAAAATTGGGGAAAACGGGGAAGCATGTAGGGGTACGTTTGAGGACACCTAGGGGGCCGCCATTATTGCGCTTTGCCTGACCCGATAACGTAGTGGTAGGAGTAGGTACATGTAATCCAGACGTATGATGATTATCCGTAATTTCGCAAGATTTTTCAGCGTTGCTGACTACGCTGGCTTTTGACCTACTTCTTGGTATTCATATACCCGAATGAATAAATAGTTGTTTACCATTGGTCAAGAATGTGGACACGTTTATTCTGCGAGCCCTGTACGCCTACTTGCGGACATATTTTTGACAACCGTAGGATATAAGCATTACCACTGCTAGTCGATATATCGGTTCGCTCATTTACGCCATAGCAAATGAATTTGATAGGGGATAATCCTTTATTGTACTAATTGGTACTTTAATATCTATGTACACATGTATTCCAAGATACATCTTTCTAAAACTAATTACATGTATTCCATTTCCTGTACATCTTACGCCGTCTATCTTTTCAAAGATAATTCTGTCACTGTACACGTATATGAGCCAAGCTCTGTAAAAAGGAGGCTTATTACATCTGTTAAAAAGTATCGACCCAAGTCAGCCTACGCAGTCTGGATAAGGTGACCTGGGTCGAAATATTTTGCCATTGGTCAATTTTCTGCATGTAGAAGTGTGATTCAGTCGGTTGTAAGAGAAAATGAAATGCCCTTTACCACACAATCTAGAGTTTAACGACCCTGTGAAATGTCGTGTTATAATTGAGTCATAAGTTTATGAAATAAACGGTCGTAAACACGTTCGTTTTTACCCGTGGTTTATCGGAAATAGAAAGGTAAACATGTATAAAAGAAAGGTGAGCATTTATTGGCTGAAAAGTATGTCGAAACTAAACTTATTTAGCACTTACATGTATCTATTTAACTTGTCCATATGAGATTTAGTCAAAGTACAGTCCATATATCATTGTCACTGCAAACAAAGATTTGTTGGAATATTTCACCGTTACAAAACTATCAGTGTCTTTGTTCCATAAACACCGGGAACCAAAATGAACGGCCGCTTGCTCTTTAAGACTACCGATATTCACCGAGACGACAAATTTATATCTGTTGAATCCCAGTTTCTTGACGCCGTCCAGTACTTTGTTACTCAGTTGCTGGCTCACCAGTTTTACCTCCTGGTAATCATACGTCATGTCATGTAGATAATCGTTCATTATCTTTTCGACGACTTCTTCTACTGTCTTCGGTTGAAATGTGACGTCAGGTTCTAATTTGTACGTGTTCTCCATTTTAATCTGTCTGTTTCCCAGCGTGTCCATTCCTCCAGCTATTGAGCAGGACTCCACCAACGTGTCGGATTTGACGCTCGTAGGATACCGGGAGCCAGCCGTTCCTAGAGTTCTTGACATGCGCGGTGACACGGCTAATAACTTCCGAAAAGTGCTTCGTCTTTTACTCATTTTTCTTGTTTTATCGTTTACAAGCTTGGTAAAGAATCTGTAATCAATACTTAATTCTGTTTGTCTTGTACATGTAAATTTTAACTCCTTGATTTATTAAACGAAATTCCAGCTATTTACCTAGCAAGAAACATATTGATTTTGTCGAGCCTGGTGGCTCAATTGATAGTGTACATGACTTACATCCATTGGATCGCTAGTCTGGAGCTGTTCTGTGAAGTGAGAGTATTTCGCTTATTCACATTTTCCCAGCCCGGCCGGGTAGCTCAATGGTTAGCATATCTGATTCGTGACCTGGTGGTTGCGGTTTCGATACCCGGTTGCGGCAAACTTTCTTTCCGGCGATTTTTCGCCTCTCGCCTGATGTATGGTGAGAAAGTTGTCAGTGGCTAAGAAAGAATGTTGTGTCAGAAGTGGTGTGAGAAAGCCAGGAAACACATGCGTAGGTACACTGGCAGCCGTGACATGACCTAAGCTGTTAAAGCGGCGTTAAACTCAATACGGACAAGCAAGTATTTTATTTCTACGTTATACACTTGCGTATTAAGGAACGCCTTTGATTTGTTACGACTGATTGCCAAATTTTCAAAAGCACTTTTGTCTTTATTGTGAGTCACATTAGAAACATACAGTGTAATGGTGACCATTTCGATATGATTAGTGGTACGTGAATGTACATTTCTAAAAGGCAGACGACTTCTTTCAACTTTCACCTTTCAAAAGACCACGTTTGAATACCATTACGACCACAGGAAAATTACCTGTTTCTTATTCAACAGTTATTCTTACTTGTGTTAACTCTTTCTCTGTCAATGGATAGGTTTTGCGGACGAAATAGATCAAGATCAGACTGCACAAAATGTGCAGTCTGATCTTGAATCTACACAGACCGCTGCCTGGTGCAAAATTATCCTCAGTTTCAATGAAAATATTCTTTTACACCTCCGAGAATGGTCGAATTCATTTAGTTGACAGCGGAAGAGGGACTTGCACCATTCATTTTAAGTGGAGACGGAGACAGAGTGACAGACGGACCGGAAGAGATAGAAACTGAGATCCAGAAAAACACAGACAGAGCAGAGGAAAATGAAATATATACACCACAGACGGCTTTGTGTAGACAGAGACAAATAGAACACGGGAAAAAACTTTAAAGAAAAAAGTAACGAGAGAAAGTCTAACAGCAGTGTACCACAGAAGAAACAAAGGGCGTCAAAAATTATCGTTTAAAACAAAAAAAGAAATCTTTTAATTTTTTACCTGTGATATTTGATTTCCTTAAATCTTAGATTATTCAAGAACAATCACTTAAAAACTGTTAAAGATTAACGGCTTTAACATATCAATAAATCTGACCAAATTCGGTCAGAAATCGCAGGTCAAACGGAATGACCTAACTTTAAAGGGGGATTAGCTTAAATCTTGCACTGCCAACAACGGCTTAAGTTAATAAATTTACTTTAGCGGACGGCGTAGATCAAGATCAGACTGCACAGAACGCACAGCCTGATCTTAGATGTACATCGTCGGCTTCTTGATGTTAAACAATGAACAAATTCATAATTAATTGCGGATAGAAATCTACTTTTAGAGCGGGATAAAAAGTTTAATTTGTTTAGATGGCACAGAAAGATATCAACCAAACTGTTCCACTGCTGATCCTAACTTAAAAATACATCTATACTTGTTTTCAGTCAGTTTTTAACCCATTTCATCTTTAATGTCAGCCAGTTTTGACCCATTTGATCTTTATTTTATGAAACTATAACCATTCTTGTATCTTCATGACACATGTTTCCCGCTGAAGGTTGCACAGATTACGACCGATAGAAAATGTATCTCATTTTTTGGCAGCATTCAAAGAAATCACTGTTGTCGTTTCCGAATTAAAATGAGGGCAAATTTCTCGAGTTCCTCTATCCTTTAGACATAGAAAAACTACAAATATATTATTTGTTGTTATATTTGTAGTTTATCTATGTCTGTACAGCCGACCAAATTTAAGCCATATTACACACTTTCAAGTGTTATCAGCGTTCAACTTTTTTTCTCTCCATGTGGCTGTAAGGGTGTATCTTTAACTCTTTACCAGACGACAAACTTTCACACTGGTCAAAATTGGAAACGTTTGCAAACGACAAACAAAAAGTGGCTCAATCGACGGGCTTTGTGTTTGAAAGGAGTGGAAAAAAACATTGAGGGAAAAGAAGAAAATGCTTGTTACCAGCATTTTCTTCTATTCCCACAATGTTTTCAAATAGATTCTTCCTAGGGAAGAACAGGGGATCGTTTGGCAAAGGGTTAAACCGTTATTAGTTTATCCATTTAAAGCCCTATCTCAACTTAAGAACCGGACAGTTAAAGGCCCAGTAGCTGCCAAAATAAACAAAGGGTATGTCAAAATGCCATTTAAATTTAAATCATAAATTTTAAAAGTATGGAAATTATTGTGAAGATGACAATATGTTATTGTACGGTCGTTCGAAGCCTTAGTCACTGGTAGAAAAATGAATTTTAAAACTAGGACAAAAGTTGCCAGGTCCCGCTATCTTTTGTTTACCTGGTTTTGAAAGTCATTTTCCTGCCAGCGACTAACACTTGGACCGACTGTATAATAACAGACTGTCATCTTCACATCGATTTCCATACTTTTAAAACGTAAGAATTAAATTTAGATGAATTTTAACACCACATTGCATAGTTTTAGCCGCTATTGTGACTTTAAAGAGTATATGAAAATGCAGACAATTTGAAGAGCCATATTCTGGTAGTGGTGAAATACGGAATGACTTGACTTAGTTGGCTGTCTGCGTGATATAACTGAAATAATGACTGAAAAAGAAAACGGATTAAAATCAGTTCAAAAATACAAAACATATCACTTGGAAACTTACGCTGAACAAATCTACTTCAGATGTGGGTGAGACTACATTTTCTGATACGGTGCTCATTTTCGGTGAAGAGAAACCTTAAAATAGCATTTTTAGCTCGGCTGTTTTCGGAGAAAACATCAAGGTTTGTCGTGGTCCTGATATTGTCGTCGTCGTCGCCTGCGTCACGTCATCGTCATGCAAAAACTTTGACACGTTACAATAACTTTGGTAATACTGAAGATATTTACTTCAAACTCGGACAAGTTGTTAACATCAAAAGACAAATCCAAGGCAACAAGGGTAGGTAACCATCAGTGTATTTATGACACAGTTATGCCCCTTTTAGACTTGGGAATTTCACTGAAAATCAAGCAACTGCAGCCAGGCGTTGGTATCCGTTGATGCCCTTTTTCTGTTGTTGATGTTGTTGTTGTTTAGTGGGGGGGAGGGGGAGGTAACGAGGTTTATTACGATGTTTATTATGAAAAACTGCATGTTTATTTAGAATAGATGATGGTCGAGTATTAGGCATGTTTTATTATAACATATCACAGCAATGAACTTAGATAAAATGGCAAGTATTATACTTAAGTTGCAATTAAAAACACACCACATTGTAGGTGTAACGTTTCATCCTCTCACATTACAGGTTTTGGACTCGAACCCCGGGCTGGGCGGGTCCAAACTTCGGAACTACAAACCACGATAGTGACTGCGCGATCAAAAGTTGTAAGAACTTGTTTCTTAGACAAAATTAGCCAATCAGCGCTCATTGTTTGGTCTTTATATATCGCATATGGAGGTACAACGCTTTATCAATCAACGTGGTCCAAAGCGGATATTCAAAGCTCTTGGGTTTTGTCTACGTTTTATAGACACTCGCTACCGACCGTGTTTATATCACATAGACAATCCCACTCGTTGTCTATCATATCAGGGATTATACATACACAGTCGATGTGAACTAAATACCTGTTAGTTATTGTAGTAACTGTCTAATTGTTAAAAGAAAATTAATACTATCACAGCAATGATTCATCCTTGGCTGAACCAAATACAGCCCTGAACATTTTTAGACTCTGTTTATAAAGGAAAAGTAGCCAGTGTAATTTTTCTATTGCTGATAAAAAAAAAAGAACAAGGCACGCATAAAAAGATTAATGACTGCCGTGAAATTACTGAAATTTTGTTGAAAACAGAAACCGGTATCGAATCAAAAACCCAATACATAGATTTCATCAGTATTTCTAGATAATTAGAGATCGAATTTACAGTTTACGATTCCAGAGATAACCGAGGCAATTTATAAACTCATTATACGTTAGACAATGTCACAGTTGTCTCCCTTGAACCCTGTATTGCTGCAAATAGGTATATTAATGCCTCAGAAGCAACCATGTTTAAACAATTTCTGTGTGTAAAAATGTTAATTTCAAAGTTAAAAAAAGAACCTGTTGAATTTAGAATTAACGCTGACGTATTTTATAGACAGTGACCACCAAGACCAACCTGCACATTCGTGCAGTCTGATCTTGATCTACACTCCCCGCTGCTTTATTTGTAGTTTCGGTGATATAAACCCAGTTCGGAGCCAAAACCCTTCACGGAATCTACTTATGTAACCGTCGAGAATATAAATTCAGCACGGTAAGGGTTAAAAACGATTCCTTTCCTTGGCCATCAAATGTTTCACCTTTGGCTTCCGGTATTTCTAAAAATAAACTGTACAATGGTTGGTCCAGAGGTGATAAGCCGTTTACCGCACAATGCTGACTTTTAACGACACTGGGAGAGAAGCCTTTTGAAAATATTGTGGGTAAAAGAGAAAATGCTGGTAACCAGCATTTTCTCCTTTTCGCATAATGTTTCCTATCCTATCAAAGAAAAATTGCGCCATTTGAGCCACACTGAAATTGTCGTCTGCAAATGCTTTCAATTTGGACAGAGGCTACAATTTTGTCGTCTGGTAAAGAGTTAAACAATTCTCCCTAATCACTTCCTACATCGCTGTATCCATTTTAAGTGAGAAAGAATCCTTTAAGTTACTTTCCGTTGGCTGGCCTTTAATATCTACGGATTCTATCTTTCCGTTCATTCGTGTGTATAATGAATCCATTCGCGAGGCATTTTTCATTGCATCTGATGTGTCTTTAAGCTCGTTAAACTCTTCACTTTTAGCATCGTCAGCAAGCAATGTCTCCTCTGGCACGCTTACCTCCTGATTAAATTGATTTAGCTCCTTTTCCATCTTCTCGACCTGCATCGCGAACTGTATATGCCTATAATAGAGCATGAAGTTGTTTACCAGAGCTGGTACCGTAAAGCCTATCATTAACACGCCAGCCATGGCACATAAAGAACCCACCACTTTCCCAAGTGTATTGGCAGGAGATATATCACCATACCCTACCGTAGTCATTGTAATAAGCGCCCACCAGAATCCAAAAGGAATGCTTGGGAAGAGTTTACGATCCTCTACGTAATATATAAGTGAAGAAAACACTAATACTCCTAACCCCATAAACCAGACGAGTAACATGAGCTCACTGAAGCTCGCACGCATCGTGTAGATAAGAATCCACAGACCTGGGGAATGCCTGACCAGTCGAAAAATTCTTAATACCCTGATTACCCTGAGTAATGTAATGTAGCTTACTGCATCTACGTCTTCCCTGAGCTCAGGCTTGAAAAAGTAAATTGCAGTCTCTATTAGGTCTGGCAAGATGGCTAGCACATCAATTACAGACACTAAACTAACAATGAATTTAAACTTCTGTGGGGAGAAAACAAGTCGAACTAGGTATTCTACTATAAAGTAGGTCACACAAAATATATCGATCAAATGTAAAACCGGATGTTTCACTTTGACACTAGACTGGTCCGTACTTGAAGTCGTCTCGTTAGACTGTGTACCATTTGTGATATTGAGGGATTCTGAGGACAAAGTAGAAGTTTCATAATACTCGAACGGTTTCGTCGTCTCTGCCAGAAAGGAAAATATGGATACTACAACGACCGTTAAAGAAAAAAAGCCCAAGAGCTGAAAAAGAGATCGAAAAATAATAGATATGTAGTGTGTCTTTGTAATATACCCACATGTACTATAATTTTCAAAGTTGTACGATCCAGTGGTGTTGGTCTTTATAGCAGTTTTCTGCAAATTCTAATAAATGGTTTAAAGACACTTTTATATAATAGATGAGAACGGTAAAAAATGGTTGAGATGCTAAATCATTTGTTTGCTAGAATGTTTTTTATCCTATAAAAATGAAAGTGCATCCTGTATCATACTGGCATTGTATGCACCATACCTTTTGAAGTCCAGTCGCCTGAGTTGATATACGAGAACTGTTCGATAAGTTCGTGGAATTTTATTGTAAAAATAAAACTAGGGGACCAATTTAGGTCATATTTTGCAAACATATTAAACAGTCCATGACTGAAACATCCTCCAAGTTTCATATGAATTCATTCAGAAATACATTTTCAACAGAGAATTACAAAAGACATGTAAACATACACTCGTAAGTCTTGTTTTTATGACCCTCGTTTCGAGATTCTACAAGGCATGATAAAATCTGTTTTATTACAGACTTTTATTTTTTTAAGACCGTTTACGATAATAAACCCTGAAAAAGTACTTTAAAGAATAGTTTATCTCTTTAACTGAATACTTTGTTACAAAAAAAAAACTTATGTTAAATTTTATTCAGCTGTCGAAAATATATATCGTCGACCTTTTTTTACAGTTGTTCATCATTTTATAGACAAGACGCAAGTCAACCTATGTCAATTTTCCATATTAAAGCTGGCTACTTTTTCAAAAAAAAAAACTTCAAATCAATCAGGGTTAGAAGAACGAACAGGCCCACTTAGATTATTCATGCGCAAAGACAACAGGTTTGGCAGGAAGTTTGAAAAATGATACACTAAGGCAAAAAAGATATTTATATATCAGATAATCTGATGGACCCTATTTCTGGAGCAAACCCCGCAATTTCTTTTACAACGGATATTAAGATAACAAACCTAATCTCTTGGGGTTCTTTACAAGATTGCCTTTTTTCGATAAGCAAAACTATTTCTTACCTAAGTTGAATAAGTTTTAAAAGGTGGTCCTCAGTACCTTCAGTGTTTTGATAAAATAGCCATTAGTCTCGGTAAATTTATGTTAACGATACTTTGTGACAAGGGGGCTTAATGCATCTGCGAAAAGCAGCGACCCATGTCAGCCTGCGTAGTCTGCGCAGGCTGACCTGGGTCGAAAGTTTTTGTTATTGGTCAATTTTCTGCATGTCAAAGGACAAGTGTATCCCAGATTCAGTCGGTTGTTAGACATGATGGTCACTATGGACCGATGAAAAGGTGACGACTTGCTTGGTATTATACATCACGAAGATGGATTTGATGCCCTTTTGCCAGAGCATCGCTCATATATAAAATCCCCAAATTATCTCATGGCGTTAGCGAAAATACAGCTGTTATGAAGCCCATGTAACGATTTCAAAACTTCGAAAGAAGTGTAGTATTTGATTACCTTGGCACATACGCCGCCGTTAGTGTTATTGAGTACACGCCAGATCTTAGGCCTTAATCTTGCCCAGAAAGGAGCATTTCGATCATTTTCTATGGGATCGATGTCTTCATCATCTGACTTCCGGTCCTTTTCAAGTCTTTTAAGGGCCTCCTGGGTGGAATTCCATTCATTGTAGTTGATCCAGCAGCATTGTTCAATCTCGTTTGGTAAAACGCCCCAGTATTCTAACTCTTTCTTGGCAGCAGGGCCACAAATATAGGACGGAAGGTGAAGGTCACCTGTTCTTAGGTAATTCAGCGTTGCCTAACAACAGAAAATGTATAACACTTTTATGGTATCAACTGCTATGTAGGTTAAAGACTGACTATTTTGCTTACTGTCATGTTCAATTCTTCAGTTTAAAAAAAACAGTATATTTGTAGCTAAAGAATTCAGAAAATTTTGTTACAGATTGTAAAGAGAGCCCTTACAGATTGAAGAGGTTTTGTATAACAAAAGGTTTAACCCTTATCCTGCTAAATAACTTACATGAAACTTCCAGACCGATAGTAAAAACCCGAATAATGTTACTTCAAACTTATATTTTAGAGAAAAAGATCTCCTTCTCGGACAGTGTAGATCCAAGATCAGACTGCACGTTCTGTGCAGTCTGATCTTGATCTACATTGTCTGCAAAAGGTCAGTGAGTCGCGCTTAGCAGCTTAAGGGTTAATACTGAGGTATAATGGACCTTAAACATGCAGAAAATTTACTAAACACAAAAGGTTTCGACACAGGTCCGCAGGCTGATCTGCGTCGATATTTTCTGCAGATACCAGCATGACTCGAATTAATTTTAAATGAAAAACATCAGATTAAGCAGCCAAATGTGTAGATTCGAGGTCGTGATTCTTAGTGTTTTTTCTAAATTATTTGATTTTGCTATTAGCCGTCCGCAAAAAGCATTTATTAGTAGTGGTGGACAGGTAAAAGTCCATACCTTGAACATATCTGGATCACGGTCAAAGAAGTAGCAGGCCATAGCTTGGTCGTAATGCTTCGCCATGAATTTCCGGTTACCCAGTCGACATTTTGGCCTTCTGGTAAATGTTTTCCTAGAAGTTACAAAAGAATCGGATCATTATAGTAGATTAAAAATAAATGCGCCTCAACCCGGCAGCTACATAGAGCCTTATTGGGACAAAACACATAGAGTACGATCTGAATATAGCATTTTCGATACCTTTAGACGCCGGATTTTTGACGAGTATGATGTAGCTATGGCAAGAATGATACTTTAGACGCTGGATTTTGACGGGTATGATGTAGCTATGGCAAGAATGATACTTTAGATTCTGGATTTTTAACGAGTATGATGTAGCTATGGCAAGAATGATACTTTAGACGATGGATTTTTGACGGGTATGATGTAGCTATGGCAAGAATGATACTTTAGACGATGGATTTTTAACAAGTATGATGTAGCTATGGCAAGAATGATACTTTAGACGATGGATTTTTGAAAAGTATGACCTAGCTATGGCAAGAACGATACCTTTAGACGCTAGATTTTTGACAAGTATTATCTTAGCAATATCGATACACTTTGTTATGGGAGATCACTCCTACCTTACAGCAAAGCTTCTTCCCATATAAAATCAATACCTGACAACTGCGTTAGGGAGAATTCTCTTTAGCTCAGTGGCTAGTATATTGGTCTTTTAAACCTCGATAAACAAGGATCTTTGCCCGCACGGGTTCGAATCCCGGCCGTGGCGGTTTGTATTTGAGCTATGCATTTGTTACGAACTTTCATGTTCGTAACATGGGGGCTCGTCCGGGATTGGCAATTGAGCCATTTGTTGTCTACCCGTTATTGGCCTTTGAGCCATTTGTTGTCTAAATAAGAGATTTACTGCCTAATAAGGCTTACCGTCATCAAAAATGATGACTTCTCTTACGAGGGTGTGTGTTACGGGAGATCGCTTCTGCCTTACGGCATAGCTTCTTCCCGTATAAAATCAATACCTGACAACTGCGTTGGGGAGAATTCTCTTTAGCTCAGTGGTTAGTGTATTGGTCTTTTAAACCTCGATAAACGAGGATCTTTGCCTGCACGGGTTCGAATCCCAGCCGGAGCGGTTTGCATTTGAGCTATGCATTTGTTACGAACTTTCATGTCCCTATAATGGGGGCTGGTCCGGGATTGGCCATTGAGCCAATTGTTGTCTACCCGTTATTGGCCTTTGAACCATTTGTTGTCTGGATAAGAGACTTACTGCCTAATAAGGCTTACCATCATCAAAATTGATGACTTCTCTTAAGAGGGAGTGTGTTACGGGAGATCACTCCTACCTTACAGCATAGCTTCTTCCCGTATAAAATCAATACCTGACAACTGCGTTAGGGAGAATTTTCTTTAGCTCAGTGGTTCGTGTATTGGTCTTTTAAACCTCGATTAACAAGGATCTTTGCCCGCACGGGTTCGAATCCTAGCCGTGGCGGTTTGTATTTGAGCTATGCATTTGTTACGAACTTTCATGTTTTAACTAAACAATACCAATACATATAGATGTCGGCTTTTTGAAGATCCTGATCTACAATTAGTGACCATAAATATTGCATCAAAATCGGAATCACCTATGCCTTATATGTATTTCCAACTGTACTTCTTAATATACTGTGTGTTAAAAACTAAAGCTAAAGATCTAGTTATAAAACTTATATCGAAATTAAAGTAAATAAATTTTGCAACGAATGATATATTTTCAGACTCTATACAATGTATATTAACCATGCTCTATGAAAAGGGGGCTTAACGCATCTGCGAAAAGTATCGACTCAGGTCAGCCTGCGCAGTCTGCGCAGGCTGACCTGGGCCGAAGCGTTTCGCTATCGGTCAATTTCCAGTATGTCAAAGGACCAGACTACCTTATGCCACAGTCGATTGTTAGACATAATGAAGTTCATGGATCCTGAAGTATGTGATGTCTTGCTCGGTATGATGCATCACGGAGATGCATTAAGCCCCCTTTTGCCAGAGCATGGCTCATATCTAATGCTAAATACAGCTGTGTAAAAAGTGAGCTATATTTTTGAAAAACGATTTTTACATTGACGTCAGTGGCGATGTCACCAAAATTTAGCGGAAAAATAACACCACTCTGTTTTAGATCGCTACAACTTTGATGTCAGGCGACGAACACTAATAGTATAATAATATAAATTTATCGCTCCATTAATCTTGCTTTCTACCAGTGTACAGTTTTCCCTGTAAGGCAGCATAATTAATTTTTTGCACACTGAAATACATGTATGTCAGTGGGAGTTCGGAATTTATATGCTGAAATAGATATATATTTACTGTATTCATAGCAAATTCTACGCCTCTAATATTGTTTTTATTAGGTAATAAGAAATTTTATTTCGTGCCTTCCGGCTGTTTATCGAGAAGTAATGGTAGTAGATATCAATTGAGAGTTCATAGATTTATCCAATTTAAGCCATCGCAACATGCTTAACAAATTTAACCGCGCTTATGGTTAGCCAACACATTTATGAAAACCAATCACGCTTAAGTTACCCCCACACCCTTACCAAATCCAACCACGCTTAACACACATAACCCTCCTTAACCAATTTCATAAACACAACTGCTTATAAAATTCTTAAACCCCCCTTACACGTAACTTATGCGTTACTCACCGGCTCACTCATGTAACGCTTAACATAACACTTATATAAAGGTCAGCAATCAACCGGCATAACCTCTTTATTAAACGTTTTTACTTAAATTCAATTTTAAAAAAGAATTCTAAAAATTTTTGTTTTCAGGCTAACCAGTTAGCCGGCTAACCAGCTAACCAATCCACCACCTAACCGTTACCTCCCCCCATCAAACAACGCGTAAGCTAGCCAGTTACTCACGCATCAGGCTTATGAAAGACGGATAGCCTTAAGATTTTATAAAAAATTTTTAAAAAATTTTAAAAAAATTTTAAAAAATAAAAATTTGAATTTTTTGTTGTTAAGTTTAAACAATATTATATACAACATGAGTGTGTTAAATAAAATTAGTAAAGAGTTTAAAGGTGAATTAAGATATATTTTATCAAAAAAAAAAACTTGCTATTTGACATTTTTTTAAGGATGATAAACTAATATTTAGAGCATCTTGTAAGAAAGAAGATTGTTTTAAGTTAATTAGAGCTATGAAAGGAGCAGCATATTGTATATTTAGTGATATATTTAAAGATTATTTTTTATTTTTTAATGTTTATATGGAAGTTGGAGTTACTAATATAAATAGTGATGAATATAATTGTTACCTAAGAATACATAATACTGATAATAATTTTTTAAGTAAATATGATAGAATGGTACAGTTTATAACTAATAATTCAATTGTAGGTTATAAATCTGATAATAAAGTTTATTTAGCTTCAGTTGGAAGCGCACAAGAGTATTTTTAACTTAATTGTAAGTTAAAAATATTTTTAAAAAAAATTAAAAAGAAAAAGAAAAATTAAAAAATTATTTAAAAATAAAATTTGAATTTTTGTTTGTTAAGTTTAAACAATAATATGGTAAGATGAGTGTAATGAATAAAATTTCAAACGAAGAAATAGAAAAGTTGGAAAAGGAAGAAAAGGAAGAAAAAGGAAGAAGAGGAAGAAGACGGATATGAAAAGTATGAAAAACATATAGATTTTTTTTATAGAAAAAACAGATGAAATGAAAAAAGAAGTAGTGTGGAAAATGGATAGTTTAATTGATACTGTAATGAATGATTTAACTCGGATAATTTATGATTATGATGATGAAGAATTAGAAGATTTAGTAGAAAGTCATGTTTCATATTTAGAAGAATGTTTTAAAATTGAAAAGCTTAGAGAAAGTTTTAAACAAATTTAAAAGAAAAATATAAAATATTTAACCCTTTTACCAGGTTAAATATTTTCAATCCTATAATGACTCCAAGATAAATTAAAAAAATAAAAAATTTTTTTAAAAAAATTATTTAAAATAAAATTTGAATTTTTGTTTGTTAAGTTTATGCAAAAAATATACAGCATGTGTGTGTTAAATAAATTTTTTAAAAAAGGTAATTATCTTTTTATGAAAATGTATCATATATGTGGTGAAAAAGCTTATACATCATATAACCATGACATGAAAGAAATCAGTTTTGATTGGGAAAATAGGATAATGCCATATGAATTAGCTTATGGATCGCTTACGATTGCAAGTGTTTATTATGAATATAGTAGAATAAGGAAAGAAATGCCTAATAAATGTTTTTGGTTAAATTTATGTATAAAATCAAAAAAAACTTCAAGAAGATTATGTTTAACAAAGATATTTTGTCATAATGTAGAAAGTGATGTTTCTTTTATAAAAGAATTCAATGAAACCTTTAAGCATATAAGTAATTATTCAGATATTATAGATAATTATTGTGAAGGTGATTTAATTTTTTTTATATATTTTGAAACAGAAGAAGATTCAAATTACCCTACATTTGCTGAATTATGTGATCTTACTTCTCATATAGATAGAGATATGTATGAATTTTCTTCATTTACAAGTGAAGAAGAAATGGATAGGGTAGAAGAAGAAATGGATAGGATAGAAGAAGAAATGGATAGGGTAGAAGAAGAAATGGATAGGTTAGAACAAGAAGAAAGACAGGAAGGTATGCCAATAACAAATTATAGCTACAGCCGCAATTTTACACCACAACCATCATTTATTAATGCAGATGAAACATTTAAGTCTGAAATATGTGTATTGTGTTTAGATGAAAGCATAAAACCTAATATTTTATTTTGTAGTTGTGGCCACGTTTCTATATGCGAAAATTGTAATAAACAATATTTTAAAAAAGAGTGTCCAGTTTGTAGGGTAACCAGTGAAATAAAAAGAAAAATTTAATTTAAGAAAAAAATTTTTTTTTAAAAATGAATGAAATTTTTAAAAAATTGATTCAAGAAGAAAAAGCTAAACTTTTAAATGATAGTATTACATGCGAGGAAATAGAAGATGCTACCTATCAAGTAAAAGATTACCCAGGTTTTAAAATATTTTTTGATGATATTACAAGCTTTGACGCTTTACATGATACACTATATGATATACAAAACTATATATACTATGAATGGAGCAAACAAAAAAGAAAATCTTCTAATTTTACCCTTCATGTTTGTTTTTTTGTAAGTGATAGCCCGCGAGATGTTACACCTGATACACCCACACGCTGCCTTTGTAAAATACCGGGCAGTTGTTCAGAATATGAGGTTTATAAAATAGTAACTGATACAATGAAAAATTTAAAATGGAATGATAGGGTACCACAAGAAGCTGTAGGATGTAAGTTTTTTATACCTTTTGTTTTTACTGGTAAAAGATTTTGGAATCATTGTCCTACTTTGTATTCACTTTTGAAAAATTAAATATTTAACCCTGTACTGGGTTAAATATTTTTTTACAAGTCTAACTCTATCAAAATAGTTATGTAAGAGTGACGCACGTTAATGTTGTTTGATCTTGAGATAAAGTTTGTGACACCGCATTGCTTTATTTCGAGTGGTTTAGGAAAAACTACACAACTACAACTCTCATCTTTCTTTTTAATAATAGAGTAATCAACCTGCTCTATTCCATCTACCACAATATTAACTTTTACCTCTTTTGATATGTTTAAGTTATCTTTTACAACCATTAAACTACCTCTTATAATTCTACCTGACACACTCATACAGTAACCACCCAAACCATGACTAACACCTGAATTACCATTACCAAATGAAAACTCGTAATTACCATCTTCTATTGTACCATTTTCTTCGGCACACACGCTTATAATAGGTTTTCGTTCTAAAAGAGAAGGGATTGGTAATACTTTTTCATCCACATATGATTTTGTTACTAAATCTCTCTCACTTTCCGGAGCTGCCGCATTTTTAAAAGAAAAACCTTTGAGATTTACATCAGATACTGCTGAGAAACTTCCATCTGGATTTTTTCTAATAGCTCCACCATTATCAACATAATTT
This sequence comes from Tridacna gigas, assembly GCA_945859785.2. Lineage (NCBI taxonomy): Eukaryota > Metazoa > Mollusca > Bivalvia > Cardiida > Cardiidae > Tridacna > Tridacna gigas. The sequence continues at coordinate 56,927,372 of OX244028.2, forward strand.
TTATTAGCAGCAGCATACCGTTCTTCAGGATTTGGTAAATTTATAATTTGGTTGTTTCTCATATTGATGGTGGAGTCAAAGACATATACTCCATTTTCTTTAGGTATTTTGCTATCTTCAATTTGATTTTTAACATCTTGAACAATAGCATCTACATAGAACTTGTTTGCAACATGCCTACTCAATATAGAAGTTAAAACATCTAGAAAACCTCCTACTGCATAGTTTTCAACCTGTCCAAATTGGTCATGGTTAAAATAAGTATAGGTAAAAGGTATCGTATTTTTATCTACATAAGTTTTAGTAGCAGCATCATGTGATTCTTCAGGATCAAAAAGATTATGTATTTTTTTAAAACCCATATTGATTGGAGCTGCAGCAAGAAAATTACCATTTTCTTTCAATAAAGGTGGTTCAACATTACCTTTTGCTGTATTATCAACATAATCCTTTGTCGCAACATCTTGAGGATGTACTGGATTACTTACCCTCGTTAATGTATTACCAGCCATATTTATAGAACCGGTAACGGTGGTTGTTCCATCTTTACGTAAAAAATTATTACTTATGTAAGCGAGTGACACACCATCACCACTTGTTTTAACATCACCCATTCTTCCAAATTTATCAACGGGCATAGTTTTATATTACTAAAAAAGTTTATTTAAAACATTTTGAAATTTATTACCTAAACCCAACTCTTTAAGAATGAACAAACATAAATGGCCACAAAATACTTCCCCTGCATGTTGTAATTGGTCAATATTGCCTTTTTAAATAATCTATAATTTCAATAGGTGGTTGAATACCATAACTATGAAAATAATTTTTTTTTTTTTTTTTTTTTTTTTTTTTTTTTATCATATTTAAACCAAGCAACCCAATGAGTACCAGGACCGCTAGAGTCATCAAGGTTTAATATACCACATTCCTTTTTTTTTATTATTTTTTGGTAAAGTGTTACGTAAAAATATCCCTCTAAAATTTTTTATTTTTAATTTTTTTACTGCGTCCTCAAGTTCAAAATTGCTTAAAGGTTTGTTTGGTAAAATTATATTATCAATTAAAATATCTTGCATTTTTTATATATTAAATATTTTCAATAGCACTATTATCAATCCATGAATTAAACTCATCAGAATAACCTTTCCACTTTACAAGAGATTTCTTTTTTCCCTTTTTAATAACCTTTTCTATCCTGTACAACTCTTGTCTTGTTTTTTGTAGTTCAGGTTCATAAAAGGTACCTTTTATTTCTTCTCCATTTAAATCTTCAATTTTATATGTTACAGGTGATGTATGTTTTACTTCTGAAACTGTAAAAACCTCTTCAGTCCATCTTGTGGTATAACCTTTTTCAAAAGTCTTTTTCTTTTTACTTATCCTTACTTTGTCTCCAACAGAAAACTTTGGTTTTATATCTTTTTTTACTTGATTATAATCAGGATACAATGTTCTCCAAACTTTATTTTCATTCTTCTTCTTACTTGCTTCAGTTGGTGTCATCTTAATAGAAGAATGCCTCGTGTTATTATATTTTTTAACAAGGTCTTGTAATACATCAATATAAACGTTTGTTGAGTGAGCAGAAAAATACTTCCACATTTTTTCTTTCATTGTTCTTATCCATCTCTCAACAACGCTTGATTTTTCCTCGTTTTCAGTGGAATATAATTCAATCAAATCTTTAACTTCTTTGTTATAAAACTCTTTGCCTTTATCCACCCACATTTTCTCAGGTTTTCTTTCCTTGAAAATACTCTTTAATGCAACAGACACAGATTTTCCTGTTTTATCTTTTAATGGTATCAGCCACCCATATTTTGAAAAAATGTCAATGACAGCAAGAAGATATTTTACACCACGATTAAATTTAGAAAATGCTTGCATATCTACTAAATCTGCAGCCCATATCCTATCAATACCATTTACTCTAACTCTCCTTTTCTTAAATTTTCTTTTTACGGGTTTATGTAATTCTTCTGCTAGCGTTATATTTTGGTCATTTTTTTTTTTTTTTTTTTTTTTTTTTTTTTTCTTTTTCTTTTTTTTTTTTTTTTTTTTTAAATTCCCATACCAAATCTTTTTTTTTTTTTGTTCCAATTAATGAAGAAACCAATCCTCTTTCCATTTTTTCCCTAATCGTTGGATTATAGATACCTTTTAACTCTTTAAGCATATTTTTATCACAAACAGAATTTCTTGTTGCTGTATCATCATGTTTAAGATAACAGATAACATGATGATATGCTTCTTTATCAACACGATTTACAGGTTTTGACCATTCTTTAGGAGTTAAATCAGGATTTAATCTTTTCTTTAATTTGGTGCCCGGGCCAGTAAAATTATAACCTGGTAAGTGCATTTCAACAGGTAAGTTATTAATAACCTTGTTTAACAACGAACCACCCTCTATTTTAATAAACTGAGTTTTAGTTGTTCCACATTCAACACATTTTCCCCGTTTCATATTTCTACCATTTTTACTTACGCACATTCAAAATCGGTTGTATCAGTTTGTTTTTTACACTTAACACATTCTTTAGTAGTTGAATCAGGATTTAATCTTTTCTTTAATTTGGTGCCCGGGCCAGTAAAATTATAACCTGGTAAGTGCATTTCAACAGGTAAGTTATTAATAACCTTGTTTAACAACGAACCACCCTCTATTTTAATAAACTGAGTTTTAGTTGTTCCACATTCAACACATTTTCCCCGTTTCATATTTCTACCATTTTTACTTACCGCACATTCAAAATCGGTTGTATCAGTTTGTTTTTTACACTTAACACAATACATTTTTTATATTAAATTAAATTTTTTAATATAAAATGGATATTGTTAATTTATCATGGAATGAAGCGTTAGCAAAAAGATTTAACCACCCCCTTTTACCAAGAAGTATTAGAGGTTTAATAGTAGGTAAATCAGGATGTGGTAAAACTACACTTTTACTTAACCTTTTGTTAAGGTCTGATTGGTTAGATTATAACAACCTATGCGTTTTTGGTAAAAGTTTGTTTCAACCAGAATATCGCATACTTAAAAAAGCTTTTGAAGAAAAAATACCAAAAGAATATATATTAAGGTTGTTTTCACTTAAAAATGAAGTTCAAAACTATGATGTTTCACCTACAGCGTTAGTTGAAGAGTGGAGCAAAACAATTAAAGAAAAATCTGATATTAACTGTGAATTTTTTGGAAATGCTAGTGATGTACCTGACCCAAGAGATTTAAACGGGCAAAACAAAAATCTAATGATTTTTGACGATTTACTTTTAGAAAGACAAAACAAATGTGAAAGCTATTATGTAACGCAGACTGTTTTTATCTATCACAAAATTATTTTAGATTACCCCGTCAAATTATTAGAGAGAATGCAAATTTTATTTGCTTGTTTAGGCAAGACTTAAAAAATCTTAATCATATTTTTAGCGACCATGTTGGGGATGATATGACTAAGAATGAGTTTATTAACTTTTGTAAAAATTGTTGGGAAAGACCTCATGGTTTTGTTATCATTGATTTAACCAATGATAAATATAATAGAAATGGATTTGACAACTTTTATATACCTAAAAATTATAAAGATTACTATTAAAAATTGAAAATAACTTAAGAAGATTTTAAGTATAATTATAAAAAATGGCGAAAAAAATGATATGTAATATTAAACAAAGATTTAATACTTTAAATTTAAATGCTTATAGTGTAAATGATATTGAAGATCATATGAAAATTTTGGTAGAAGAAATTTTACCAATAGAATTTGAAGAAAATTGTACAGTAAGTTATTTTAAAAAAATATTTATTACATTACATTTAAGAAAAAAATTTCTTTCTTATGCTAAAAGTTTTATAGGTATGGATGAAAAAAATGTTTGTATTTTTTTTTTATTCAAAACCATATTTCTGAATTACTTTCTAATATAAATCATCATGCAAGGATTTTTAAAAAAGAAGAGGAAGATAAAACAAACAAAAAACATAGAGAACATAGAAAAAAAGTATTGTTTTATGTAGATAAATTCAGAGTAATATACCTTGCAGTTCATTTTTCTTTTAATAAATCACGTGATGAGTATGCATGTACTTATCATGCAAGAAAAACTTTAATTTAAAAAAAATATATCTTAAGCAAAAAAAAGATGTATTTTTACACATATTAATATATTTTTAGTAAATATAAAAATGGAAGAATTGCTTGAAAAAATCGTAAAAAATACTGATCATAAAACATCATTTCAAATTATAGTAAGTGAAAACAAAACAGAGTTTAAAACAAGATTTACTCCACCACTTCAATTAGAGCAGGATAAAGAATATGAAATAGCATTGGTTAATCTTGAAACTTATTATTCATTTCCTAATATTGATAGAAGTAATAATACTTTTGTTTATTCACCTGACAATGGTGCAACATGGGTAAAACTAAAAATACCTGAAGGTTCCTATGATTTAGTTGATATTAATGATGTAATACAACAAGAAATGAGGAAAAAAGGTCATTATGACACAGTTAATGAAGAATATTATATTAATATCTCCGCAAACACTAATACTTTAAAATCAGTTCTTATCATAGAAAATGGTTATCAGGTAGATTTTAACCAAAGTAGAAGTATTGGAAAAGTATTAGGATTTAATAAAGCAAAATATAAACAAGGATTTCACGAATCTGAAAAAGTAGTAAATATTTTAAGTATTAATAGCTTACTTGTTAATATTGATTTAATTTCTGGTAGTTATGTTGATGGTTCTCAAAGAAATACAATTTATAGTTTTTTTCCTAATGTATCACCAGGCTATAAAATAATAGAGTCACCAGTTAATTTAGTGTATCTTCCTTTAACATTAAATGAAATACATAACCTCAATGTGTCAATTACTGACCAAGACGGAACATTACTAAACCTTAGAGGGGAGACATTTACAATCAGATTTCATATTAGAGAGGCAAGATAAATAAAAAAATATATTAATATAAAATGACAAACTACATTACTGTTAAAGTAAATATATCAGAATGGCAAAAGCAAAAGCTAAATCATGCTGTTAAAGCTAGTTGTCCGGTAAGTATTCGTTTAAATTTTGATGACTTACAAGGTAATGATATAATTGCAGTGACCAAATTACAAGCAAATAAAATAGCTAAAGCTTATGAAGCTGGTAAGGGAACCACGATTAGAATGACAATTAAGCAACTTAAACATAACATGAAAGTAGAAGGTGGATTTTTACCTTTGTTAGCAGGATTAGCATCATCAGTTCTACCTACATTAGCAAGGACTGTTTTACCAGCTATAGGAGTTGGCGCCCTATCTGGGTTAGCCTCTTCAGGCGTTCAAAGAGCAATGGGTAACGGTCTTTACCTTAAAAAGGGTGGTTGTGTGTGTCAAGTAGAAACTGATGGTGAGGGTTTATATCTTGGTCCGGCTAAAGGTAAGCGTTTCGGATCTGTTGGTGATGGATTGTATTTAAAACAAGGTTCAAAAATTTATGATGGAAAAGGTCTTCTTTTAGGACCTAATAGCCCATTTGGAAATATTCCTATATTGGGAGCAATATTATAAAATTAAAAATATGAATGTGCATAAATTTGGAGTTAAGCCTAAAATGGTACAACCAAAAACTATTTTTTGGAAACCTTTAAAAGTTAATTATCCACCTAAAAAGGTTAATGCTATTCTTTGGGAAATATTTACTCAGCAACCTTTTGAACTAAAACCTGGTGAAACTAAGTCAATGATATTAGGTTTTGGTTTTTTAATGAGTAGAGGAGTTGTTTTTACCTCATTGTCATACAACTTAAAATTTAAGCGTTTAAGTTTATCAAATGAAGTTATTCTTGATGATACCGTAGATGCTATCATTACAATTACTAACAACTCAAACGTAACCGTAAGAATAGAGGAGAATGAATTTTTATGTCGTCTTTACTATTCTATTTAAAAAAATAGTTGTAATTAATAAAATGGAACTTTCAGAAAAGATTTATCCAAACTTACCTGAAGCACGAAATATACCAAATGCACCATCATTAGAAACAACTCTTTCAACAGATGATAACGGTCAATCCTTTAGGCTTCAAAAAATATCAGAGATTCAAACTTTTCTTGAAAATGAAGTTAGGTTAGAGAACAGTTAAGTAAAAAGTATTTAAAGATTAGCAAGACAGTAGATAACGTAGAAGCTGGACTTACAACACTAGCTTTAGGTGCTGGAGCTGGTGGTATTGCTTTACTAAGTACCGTGGTAGCCATACCTGCAACGATAGCCCTTGAAGGCTGTGCTTTAGCTGTTGGTCTTTCAGCATTAGTAGGTAAATTTTTGGTTAGAAGAAGCAGAACAAAATCAGAAAAACATTTACAAATTAAGATGCTAGCAGATTCAAAACTAAACACGCTTTATACTCACATATCTAAAGCAATTAGTGACAACAAAATAGAACATTCAGAGTTTAACCTAATCATGAATGAATTAGAAAAATACAAGTCAATGAAGGAAGAAATTAGGAGTAAGTCAAAGAAAAAGATTAAGACAGAAGAACAAGAAAGCCTGATTGAAAGAGGAAGACAAAGAGCGAGGGAGTCCTTTCGGAGACTCGTTGAAAAGAATCACGGCACCACTACGTTTTAAATGCCCTAAGTTTAAATGTTCTTGTGCATGTGAGATAGGTAATACTGATTAAAAAATAATAAGATAAAAAAAATTTTTACTTAAAAAAATATGTCATTTTTAAAGATAAAAGACCATTTAAAAAGGGACCAAATTGTAAAAGAATATCTCGCAACGAGAAAAAGAATTCGTGATAGCCAACTTGCAGAAAGAACAGGAGAAATTGAATTACAAACAGGCCTTTCAAAGTTTTTTAAACCTATTACAGAAACACAAAAAGCCGCAACAAAGGAGATTACAGAAGGGCTTAAACCTATTAAAAAAGGTATCGAAGACTTACCTAATGCTATTACGTTCCCAGCCTTTCCTTCTATCAAAGCCTATGAGGAATCGGAAGAAGATGATGTCGAAGAAATGTTTAGGTTTATGGAAATGATGGAAGAAGATGAAGACCCATTATTACTTATTGGGCCACTTGCAGCAAAGCAACTAAGAAGATTTACCAATAAGGATGAAGCTGATACAACGTATGGGATATATGACAAAAAAGGTAAATTTTATATCGGCAGCGAGGAAGCTGAAATTTTAGGAAATGACATTTTAGTTGCAAATAAAACCTATGAAGGTACACCTGGTCTGTGGGAGTTAATTGTAGCTAAAAGACCGGACAGAAGTAAATATAAAGAAGAGGATTTTGATAATTACAAGGAGATAATGTTAAAATCCAACACCCTCCATCGAAATAATGACCCAAAAAGTAATTTTCCAAAAAGCAGTAAATCATACAAGTGGAATAACATACTTAGACACATTTGGAATGATTCAGTCCTTGGAAAAGGAATTGTAGTTATCCCATCTGACCCTAACGTACTATTAAAAAGACTTGACCTTTTGATGGCAAGTAAAGAAGCTGGTAATACAGGTGTAAGAAATGAGCTTGTAAGTATTTGTGATGAATTAAAAAGACAGGGTGTATTAAATACAAAGAGTTATAAAAGTTTAATGACTATACTATAAAATGATTACGTCACAAAAAAGAGGATTTAAAAGAAATTATTCTTACGGTGGTGCAGGTATATTTGATAGCTTTGCTAATTTTCTTACAAGACTCTTTACAAGCAGCGCAGCTAAACAAATTGCATCTTCAGCAGTTGATGTTGGTAAGAGTGTTGCTAAGGAAGGAGCAAAGAAGGCATTAGAGGTTGGAAAGAGTGTCGCGGTTGATGCAGGTAAAAAGTTAGTTGAAAAGGCTTTGACACCAAAATCTAAAAAGATTTTAGAAAAATATACTCAAAAGCCTACTACAACAACTCAGCCTGCAACACAAAATATTAACACCTTAATAGATGGTAGTGCCATTGCTATACAAGATTTAGTTAAGAAATTAAATAGTAGGGGTTCCGGAGTTAAAGTATTATGAAAAAAAAAATGAATTTAAGTTAAGCAAATTATATACATTAAATAAAAAAGAATGTCAAAGCTAAAATTTAAGATAACTGAATATGAAAAATACAATACAAAAAGAGTTGGTATCCTTTATGCTTACTTTAAAATTGGTGAAGACTGTGAGATTCTTGAAGTTAATAATACAAGTTATAATTATAAAAAGGTTGTTGTAAAATTGTCTCCTGAAAAAGCTGATATCATGAAGGATTTTGAAGATGAAGTAAATGATTTTTTAGAAGAAAACAATATACCAAAGGTGACCATTGTTTATGGAAATAAAATTTACCTTAAAATGAGAAAAAAAAATTCTGCTGAAAAACTTAAAAATATTAAACTTAAAGGCGTTTATGTTAATGATAAAAACAAATCATTCCCTCAACTATGGCTAGAATATTAAAAACTCAACTCAATTATAATTTTGACTTAAAAATTATAATTGCATATAATAAAATGGACATTTTAAACATTAAAGCACCGATTTTAAAAGATGATAGTATTGATGAATATGAATATTTTGAGTATGAGCCTATCACAGGAACCAATCTAAACAACTCAGGAGGAAATATAAGTATTAACATCGAAACTCAAGATATTTTTTATCATCCTTCTGAGTCATATTTACAAATTATAGGCGAATTAGTAAAAAATGATGGAATGCGTTATGGAGCAGCTACTGAGGTTACATTAACAAATAATGGTCTGATGTATCTGTTTAAAAATATCAGATACCAACTTAGCGGGCAAGAGATAGAATCCATTAATTATCCTGGTCAGGCTAGCACAATGCTAGGGCTGCTAAAATACCCGGATGACTTTTCTAAATCACAAGGGTTAAACCAATTATGGTATAAAGATACAGGGGAATTAGCTAATGCTGCTACTAATACCGGTTTTTCAGTAAGAAGACAGCATATTTTTAGTTCAAATCCAGTTGGAATCTTTAGTTTTAGGGTACCCTTGAAACATATATTTGGTTTTTGTGAAGATTACAACAAAGTTTTGTATGGTATGAAACAAACTTTAACCTTAACAAGAAATGATGACAGCGACGCAATTTTTAGAAGAGGTGTAATTCCTGGGGCAGGGCCTGGTGGAGGAGATATACCAGCAGTTGATGCTGGGCGAGTTAATTTACTAAAAGTATCATGGTTTATGCCTCATGTAACGCCAGAAGATGGTAATAAGTTTGAACTTTTAAAATTTATTGAGAAAAAAGAAAAAGTTCCAGTTGGGTATAGAATGATACAATGCGACACCATTGCAGTTCCTGAGGCAACAGGTTTTACTTGGAGGCTATCAGCTAAATCATCCCCTGAGGTACCTCGTTTTATTGTTGTCGGTTTTCAAACTGGTAAAAATGGTAGCCAGGAACAAAATCCAGCTATATTTGACCATGTAAATGTTACAAATATTTATGCATTGTTAGGTTCAAAAAAATATCCGGTATATGGTTATAATATAAATTTTGTCACTAATCAATTTAGTAGAGTATATGGTGAAGCTGCTTTGTTTAGAAAAAAGTTTTTTAACATGGATGAATTAGTATCAAACCCTAATATTACTCCTTCAGATTATAAAACTCTCTTTCCTTTGTTTGTGTTTGACGTATCTAAGCAAAGTGAAAGGTTAAAGTATTCTGTAACTGATATTCATATTAAGGCAACATTTTCTAGAAATCCTTTTCCAAATACTGAGGCATTTGCGGTTTTACTTAGTGATAGGTTAATTAACTTTCAGAGTGATGGTAATAAAATGACCGTAGTGTATTAAGTAATTTTTTATGTTGTATAAAAATGCTAAAGATTGCAGATTTAAAAAAAAAATTGAAAGAAAACGATATTAAGTTTTACTCTTACTGGAATAAAAAGAAATTTATCGATACAGTAAAAGAGCATGGGTTATATCCTGAGGAGAAACTTAAAAAACAATATAAAAAAGTTCCTAATTATGATAGATTAAAAAATATTGCTAGTAATCCAAAAAAAGTTACCTTAAAGGATGTTGAAACGGGAGAAACAACAACCTTTCCATCAATTTATAAGGCAAGTAAATTTATAGACCGATGCCCTCAAACGATTGAAAACTGGAATGGTAGGGTTTGGAATGGTAAATATAGAATTGACATTCTCTAATTTTATTATTTTTTAGAAAATAATAAAATTGACTTAAGGAGAGATTTTTTTATATTAAAAAATATGGATATAGAATTTGATAGATACACAGTAAGTGGATTAAAAAATTAAGCAAGGGATAGGGGATTAAGAAGATACTCAAGGCTTAGGCGTGATGAATTAATTACCCTTTTAATCAATACTGGACCTTCTATATTAGATAGAGATATTGGAACCACGAGTGATCCAGTTTTAATACCAACAATTGCTTCACCCACTCCCTCTACATCAAGGCAAAGGCCTACCACACCACCTTCTTCTTCACTTGAGGATTTGTTAAGAAGTTTAGAAAATGTTAAAGTGGTACCACCTAGTATTTCACCAGAACTTAATGCGCTTAAAAATAAAATTAATAAATTATATAGTGAAAAAGATAAAGACAAAATTGTTAAAGGAGAATCAGCTTTAAAAGGGTTTGTAAAACGATATACAATAGAAGGTATAAGTAATTATGGACCACGTGATTTTTTAGAACTTACACGTTATGAAATAGTAAATGCTTTAAATAATAACCGAGATAGAAAAGTAAAATTAGTTCTTCAGTGTACTTTGATAAAAGATACTGAAGAAGGTTTAAAAACAAAAAATGCTAATTTTCATTCTGATTCATTTCATATTAATCTAAGGGGAACCGATACAAATGATTTGTATGATATTATGATAGAAGAGGTCTTGGAGGATCTTGAAAGACTTTTGAGAATATCAGAAACTGGTTGGAGATTTCATAGGGTGCTAGATTTACAATTACATACCGTATCATATAATCCTATGAGAGCAAGATCATACCTTCCATTACCAAGAGAATTATCCCTTAAGAAAGCAATTATTAACATTAAAAATAAAGATAGTAAGTGTTTTTCATGGAGTGTTTTAAGAGCATTAAACCCTAAAAAAGACCATCCAGAAAATATTGACAATGATTTAAAATCAAAGGAAAATGAAATAAGCATGAAAGGAATAGAGTATCCTGTTAGTTTGAAAGATATTGACAAATTTGAAAAACAAAATCCAACAATATCCATTACAGTTCTTGGTTATGAAAACAAAAATATTTACCCTCTTAGAAATAGTAATTTTACGGATAGGGAAAATAATATTATCCTATTTTTAATAGAAGAAAACGGAGTAAAACATTATTGTTTAGTTAATAATCTTAGTCGTTTGTTATCCTCTCAGGTATCAAAACATAATGGTAAAAGTTATTTTTGTTTAAGATGTTTAAATCCTTTTTGGTGCCAAAAATCCTTGGATAAACATATGGAATACTGTAAAGAACATGAATCTGTTAGTATAAAACTACCTGAAAAAGGAACAATGTTAAAGTTTGAAAACTTTTATAAATCAGAAAAGGTCCCATTTGTAGTATATGCTGATTTTGAAAGTTTTATCAAACCATTAGATGAAGATAATCCTAATTCAAAAAACAAAAATAATAAAGAAAGTTATACAATAAAAACTCAAAAACATGAACCATCAAGTTTTTGTCATTATATTAAATCATTTGATGAAGAAGTATTTAAGTCAAAAATAGTAAATTATACAGGAGAAAATGCACAACAAAAATGTGTAGAAATGTTATCAGAAGATATTAAAGAGATTGCTAATATACCAGAAAAAGGAATAATATTTAATAAAAAATTAGAAGATATTTATAAAAAAGAAAGTACATGTTGGATTTGTGGTAAAGGAGATTTTACTGATAAAAATCATAAGGTAAGGGACCATTGCCATTATACTGGTAAATATAGAGGTGCCGCTCATAATTTATGTAATCTTAATTATAAAAAACCAAAATTTACCCCTGTATTTTTCCATAACTTTAGTAAATATGATAGTCATTTATTTATAAAAAATCTTGGTGAAACTGACGGAAATATTGATTGCATACCTAATAATGATGAAATGTATATCAGTATTAATAAAAATATACCTGTTGGAAATTATACTGACAAAGATGGAAACACTAAAACTACTTATCATCAAATAAAATTTCTTGATAGTTTTAAGTTTATGGCAAGTAGTTTAGATAAACTTGCTAAAAATTTAGATAAAAATAATTTTAATAATGTTAAAAAGTATTATTCAGGAGATAAACTTGATTTAGTAATTAAAAAGGGAGTTTATCCTTATGAATATATGGATTCACCAGAAAAGTTTAAAGAAACACAATTACCACCAAAAGATAAGTTTTATTCGAGTTTAAGTAATAATCATATATCTGATGAAGATTATACACACGCATTAAATGTTTGGGAAAAATTTGAAATGAAAACTTTAGAGGATTATCATAATTCATATAATGAAGTTGATGTTTTACTTTTAGCTGATATCTTTGAAAACTTTAGAAGTGTTTGTTGTAAAATTTATAACTTAGACCCTGCTCATTATTATACAGCACCAGGTTTAGCATGGGATGCAGCATTAAAAACAACCGATGTAAATCTTGAACTTTTATCAGACCCTGATATGCTCTTAATGATAGAAAAAAGGTATTAGAGGAGGAGTATCAATGATTAGTAATAGATATTCAAGAGCAAATAATAAATATATGGGAAAAAGGTTTAAGCGTAAAAAGCCAAATAAGTATATTATCTATTTAGATGCTAATAATCTTTATGGTTGGGCAATGTCTGAACCTCTTCCTACACATGGTTTTAAATGGATGAGTAATACAGAATTAAAAAATTGGAGACGACACCCTTGTATATTAGAAGTAGATTTAGAATATCCTAAAGAATTACATGATTTACATAATGATTATCCTTTAGCACCAGAAAATTTAAAAATAAATAAAGTAGAAAAATTAATTCCAAACTTAAGTGATAAAAAAATTATATTGTTCATAGTAAAAATTTAAAATTATACGAATACCTAGGTTTAAAAATAACAAATATTCATAGAGGAATAACATTTAAAGAAAGTGCCTGGTTAAAACCTTATATCGATTTAAATACAAAACTTAGGACAAAAGCAACAAATGAGTTTGAAAAAGACTTCTTTAAGTTACTGAACAATAGTGTGTTTGGTAAGACAATGGAAAACATTAGAAACCGGATTGATTTTAGGTTAGTTAATGATGAAAGAAAAGCAGAAAAATTAGCTGCAAAACCTAACTTTAGACATGTAAAAGTTTTTGATGAAAACTTAATAGGAATACATATGAAGAAGACACACTTAACTTTTAATAAACCTGTTTATTTAGGTACGTGTATTCTTGATTTAAGTAAAACTTTGATGTATGACTTTCATTATGATTATATTAAAGTAAAATATGATGAAAAAGCCAAATTCTTATTTACTGATACAGATAGTTTAATGTATGTGATTGAGACAGAAGATTTTTATAAGGATATAGCCAATGATATAAAAGAAAGATTTGATACAAGTAATTATCCTAATGTTCATAAATCTGGAATACCAACAGGTATTAATAAAAAAGTAATTGGAATGTTTAAAGATGAATGTGGTGGTGAAACTATTGATGAGTTTGTAGGGTTAAGAGCAAAATTATATAGTTATAGAATGTTTGACCGTAAAGAAAATAAAAAATGTAAGGGAATAAAAAAATGTGTTATTGAAAAGGATATTATACATAAGGACTATAGAAAATGTTTGTTTGATAAAGAAAAGAAAGAAAAATATAGAAAAATACATACAATCAGAAGTTATAATCATGTGTTATACACAGAACGAATAAACAAGGTTGCCTTAAGTGCAAATGATGATAAAAGATTTGTAAAAGGTAATCATGATACATTTGCTTGGGGGCATCATAGGATTGAAAATTAGAAAATATTTAACCTAGTAAAAAGGTTAAATTTTTATATTACTTTAAGATTCAATTAATAATTTTTTCAGGAAAAAAGGTCTCCAGCAACAATTTTATAGTTTTCTGCTGAAAAATCAAGTAAATCATTGGTTATTTTTACAAAAGGTATAAGCGTTTTATTATGCATTTTTTCCTCCCTCCCAACATAAAAAGATAAACAAATAAGTCTTCTATAACTAGAAATAAAATCTCTTAAAAAAAAACTCTTCATACTTATGAAGACCATTTAAACATATAATTCTTGTTTCATCAAATATCCAATGAGAAACACATTTACTTTTTGTTTGTCTTCTCCATTAGAAAAAATAAACAAAGAAAAAAACATGCCAAAAGGTATATTTTCATTTTCAAATTTTTTTTTACTAAATTCATAATACAACCTTGCTTTAAGATTTATTAATTCAAAACAGCATCTAATTTTTCTTTTCATACCTAAAAAAATTGTAAAATCGGGAAATTCAGAAGAAAAGTATGGTATGCAATCAAGTTTTTTTCTAATATTTTCTTCTACTATAGGAATTGCTTTTTGAAACACAAGTCCCGGATCTGAACATCTAAAATGGTCTTCCCCTAATATTTCAGCATATGCATCATTTATTTTCATTTTTTTAATATTTTATTTAACTTAAATTATAAAATAATAATAATTTTTATTTTTTAAATTTTTTTTTTTTTTTTTATTTATTTTTTAAATTTTTTTTAATTTTTTATAAAATCTTAAGGCTATCCATCTTACATAAGCCTGATGTGTGAGTAACTGGCTAGCCAACGCGTTGTTTGATGGGGGGAGGTAACGGTTAGGTGGTTGATTGGTTAGCTGGTTAGCCGGCTAACTGGTTAGCCTGAAAACAAAAATTTTTAGATTTTTTTTTTAAAATTGAATTTAAGTAAAAACGTTTAATAAAGAGGTTATGCCGGTTGATTGCTGACCTTTATATAAGTGTTATGTTAAGCGTTACATGAGTGAGCCGGTGAGTAACGCATAAGTTACGTGTAAGGGGGGTTTAAGAATTTTATAAGCAGTTGTGTTTATGAAATTGGTTAAGGAGGGTTATGTGTGTTAAGCGTGGTTGGATTTGGTAAGGGTGTGGGGGTAACTTAAGCGTGGTTGGTTTTCATAAATGTGTTGGCTAACCATAAGCGCGGTTAAATTTGTTAAGCATGTTGCGATGGCTTAAATTGGATAAATCTATGAACTCTAAATTGATATCTACTAATGGTGGATTATGGCTTGATATTTTATGGTTACGACCAGTGAAAATACCGATTTCGTGTTTTCTAACTTTTCAATTGAAGGCAGAAACAGTAGATCCCGCGCAGTAGTTACCTTGGCAAATGGCTCGTGTCATTCAAATGGAGGGTAATATGACGTAATTTACAGTTATATTTCTCGCGCTTTACGTAATATTGTAATGCGTTGCTATGTGCCTATGTGCTATGTCGGGGGGGGGGGGTACGCGGCGGGGAATTACCGAACACAAATGTACTGGCTTTTGATGAAAGTACCAACAAAAAAAGGGGTCAGAAGCGTGAATTAAATAGAATATTGGGGGGGGGGGGTCGGTGAAAGATCGAAATTTATTTCATCGAGTGAACATCATCGGTAATATTTTTACGAGTGGCGCAGCCACGAGTGAAAATATTACCGATGATGTTCACGAGATGAAATAAATTTCGATCTTTCACCGGAAAAAAAAAAAACAAATATCCTCTATGCATTTTCCCTCTTTTGCAATAACAATAAACACATCATCAACAGCAACACAACAATAACAACAAGGGAGCCGGGCGAATCTTCATCTATCTTCATTTTAATCTAGGACATCGTACTAACTATAACACAAACCTGTATGTTTGAAATAAGACTCCGCCCACATTAAGCGTAATGACGTCATAATCCGGACCATTTCTTTCCTCTTCCTCCTCGGTGACGTCATCTGATGGATCACTATTGAGATGCACCCTGCAATAGATTTTAAACGGAGATAGATTCTCTATCACTCTGAAATAAACGCAACTTTTTAAGGTGTCTTCAAATGAAGATATCGACGATACATCCTTACAGCCAGAGAGAAAAAAAAAAAAACGCTGAGAACTTGATAGTGTGTAGAATGGCTCAGAATGTGGTCAGCTATGCAAACATAGATGAATTACAAAATTTATATGTGGTGTAAGCCATAAGGAAACTCAAGGGATTGGTCTTCGATTTAAAACCGGAAACAACATCAGTGATTTCTTTGGAGGCCTTCAGAAAACGAAATACATTTTCTATCGGTCGTAATCTATGCGACCTTGCAACCGTCACGGACAACATTTGGCATGAAGATACAAGAATGCTTATGGTGTCATAAAATTAAGATGAAATGCGTTACAAGCTGGCTGAAAGCGAGGATAGATGTATCTTATAGAGCAAAACTAAAATTTCGCATAAACCACGGTAAAAATAACCAACTATATAAATGTCTTCTTACATACATCTTAACTGTTTACCAGACGACAGAAAACCAGACTTGTCTAAATTGAAAACGCTTGCAGACGACATTTCTAATGTAGCTTAAACAATGGAATTTGTCCTTGAAGGGGTAAGAAATCATTGTAGAATAAGGAGATAATGCTGGTTACCAGCATTTTCTCCTTTTCCAACAATGTTTTCAAAAGCCTTTTTCACATCGGGGTCGTTAAAGGCCCAAAAGCTGTCAAAAGTAAACAAAGGGGATGGTAAAATGCATCTTTATTTAAATCATACCACTTAAAAGTATGCAGATATGATAATCTGTTACTGTGCGATCGATCAGTGTTAGTCGCTGGCAGAAAATAATGGATTTTAAAAATAGGTCAAAAGTAGCCAGGTCACTATTCCTTTTGTTTACTTTTTACCTGACTTTGAAATTAATTTTCCTGTCAGCGACTTACACTTGGACCGACCTGCAATAACAGATTGTCATCTTCTAAATAATGTCCGTGCTTTTAAAATGATTTAAATTTAGATGCACATTAATACTCACATTGTTTACTTTTGGTCGCTACTGGGCCTTTAAACAGCAGTTAATATTGCTGACCATTTTAAAATACGTTTGTATGTACACTAAAATTGATAAGTAATATTTTATAGTGAATCATTTAAAGTTTGGATATGGTTGAAAGTTTCTTGTAACCACTGAAGCATAATACTGCTTCAACTCTTTACCAAACGACAAAATTTTAGACTAGTCCAGATTGAAAGCAATTGCAGACGACATATTAAATGTTACTCAAAAAATAAAATTTGGCTGTCATAGGATAAAAAAAAACATTGTGAGAAAAGGAGAAAATGCTGGTTACCAGCATTTTCTCCTTTTCCCACAATGTTTTCAAAAGCCTTTTTCCCTAAGGTCCTTAAAACTAGGGATTGTGCGATAAAGAGTGAAAAGCAGGGAGTGAATGAATGAATGATAGCTTTTGTCAAACGGACTTAGTACACACACAAAGGTAGGAAGAGCATAAGATATTGTACTTCACACTTGTTTACGCAAAGGAATGTACAACATGAGATAATTTCATGTATTCCGACACCCTTTTGTTTTTTAGTGGGGCGCGCGCGGGGGGGGGGGGGGGGGGGGGGCGTGAAGGGTATTCAAACTTCTTACACAAACAGGACAATGGAATTATACTAGGAATCATATTTTCAAATTGAAACTACACCAGAATTGAGAGAGAATGAGAAACAGAGACAGACGGACAGACAGACAGACAGACAAAGACAGACAGACAGACAGAGTTTAAAATCTACGACAGAAATCTAAAATTTAAAAATAATATCAACCGGGAGATTTGGTGCATTTTTGAGAGATACGGACAAAATGAATAACCTCCCTTTATATAAACGTGTATTTTGGTGTGATTTTCATCGCGATCATTTATAAATCTCTTATTCCCATTTTTTTCAGCATCTGTGATTGCCATATTTTTAAAAAGACAAGCAACATATTACAGACAAAAATAGACTATCTCACTTCACACTAACCCAATGGAATATAGTAGAGTTATAAAAATGAAACGCGAATATATGCTTGCCTGCGTAAATGTCATATATGATTTGGTAGTCATCGAAACCGATTGAAGGTTCTTGCATCAAAGGAGATGCAAGAGATTTTTGGGTGGCACAAATGTGCCGTGCAAGATGGCAATAATATTATCTAGCGACATGCGTTCGACTACAGGTATCTTTTTTTTTTTTGTGCGGATGGGGTTTTTCATTGGAAAGAGCAATGGCTTCTAAGCACAGGCGTTCGTGTTGTGACAAACTTCGCCATATATATAATATATAATCAAAGAAAGTATACAGTTTTTGATCTCTCATAATTTTCTTATTTGTCATGTTTTTGACCTGAAATCTAAAACACTATACCACTAAATATGAAATTAAATTCTGTCATTAATTTACAGATTGACACCAGTAGAAACTGTGTCATTGAAATTCTACAGGCTGGTCGTTCAAGACCGGTCTGTGACTCGTTTGTTGTAATGTGCGCAAGTCACGCTTGATCGGCTGTGAAGGTGCTATGAAGCGAAAGAACTGCCTTCTGGTTGACCTAACGTAACCATGTCGAAGTAAAATCGGTACATCGGAGGTGGGGGTGGTGGATATGGGGAATAATGCATGAAATTAACATTTGATTTAAATCATACCATTTAGAAGTTTGGAAATACTTGTGGAGATTGCGAGGTCCTAGTGAATCACTTAAGTGAAACTAAATCAGAGTGATGTGCAGTGTCTGCTCTCAATCAAACTTGGCAAAAATCCAAAGCCATAAAAACAGTTTTGAATCATTTGAGATTTGCGGTCAATAAATGGGAATGAGGTTTGGCAACATCACATGAAAGTGTTTTGAAATTCGGCGGAACCGGTTAAAAGGTATGCCAGAGAGAGTAAAGTTTTTATCACACAATCCCCAGTTTTAACGACCTTGAGAAAGAAGCCTTTTGAAAACATCGTGGGAAAAGGAGAAAATGCTGGTAACCAGCATTTTCTCCTTTTCCCACGATGTTTTCTACCCTTCCCAAAACAAGTTTCATTTTTTCAGTCGCATTCATTTTGTCGTCGGCAAATGCTTTCAATTTGGACCAGTCTAAATTTTCGTCGTTTGATGAAGTGTTAACTTGTCACGGAGACTTACCCAAAGGCCAGATTATTGAAGAAAATTGAATCTGGTCAATACTTTTACCGATATGGAAACATTTGCTTGTCTTTAAAAGAAATACGGACTTGCATGGCTTATAAGTAAGGAGTTCGATCCCGACCCGAGGTGTTCCAATTTAGTGCGAGTTTCCTTTGGCAAGGCATTTGAGGGCCCCATCCATAGATTGGTTAAACTCAGGATGAACATGAATAAGTTAGCTGAAGTAAGCTAATGTCGTGATATGACTAAAATGATGTTGAGAGCGACGTGAAACACCATTTAATCCATCCATGAAAACCCCATTCGTAATAAAAGTCTTTTGCTAATCTTTCACTCCTTACCAAACGACAAAATTTTAGGCTGATCCAAATTAAAAGCATTTGCAGACGACAAATTAAACGTGGCTCATATGATGAAATTTGTCCTTAATAGGGTAGAAAACATTGTGGGAAAAGAAGAAAATGCTGGTGACCAGCATTTTCTCCTTTCCCCACAATGTTTTCAAAAGCCTTCCACCCCAGGGTCGTTAGAAGTCGGCATTCTGTGGTATAGGGCTGACGAAATTTTTTGTCGATAATTTGTTTTTAGCATTTAAAAATGATTGGACTATCGCAAAAAAAAAAGATTGCCAAGGTCTAGCTTCAACCATTTTGCCAAAAAAGCCAAAATTGAAAGGTGTATGCTTTCTTTTGCCTCATCTTCGCAAGCCAAGGATACCAACTCCACTTTGTGCGTTATGTACCCTTGGCCGCTCGCCTCTTTAAAAATCGAAACTCCCGCTCCCGCTACCTATCGAATATCACGAGTTGCGTAACCTTTGCTGATGTTATTTCTGACCAATCAAAATGCTCGTAATAAAATTTGTTAGGCTATGCATCAAATATGGTTGCGCTTTCGGATTCATCACAATTTTCTGAAATTAATCAGACATGCGATGATTCGCATTCATTTGGCTGTGGAACCCGTCCTAATATTTCACATAATTGATCATGAACTATAAAAAAAACTCATCAAATATCGATCGTCTACTCTTTTTTGGCAAATTTTCGTCACAAACACGACAACTTTCGTTTTTGACGGGCGCCGCCATTATTGTTTTCTGTTTCGAGGAAGATTTCTTGTTACGGATGGTTTGACTGGATGCGATGGGTTTTGATCGCATCCAATGAAATGGCGCAGCGGGAGTTTCGATTTTTAAAAAGGCGAGCGGCCAAGGGTACTACCTTAGTATCCTTGGCATGCGAAGATGCTTTTGCCTCTGAGTATATAAGAATATATTACATCATATGGACGGCGAAGTTCGCCACAAAACGAACGACTGTGCTTAAGAGCCCTTTATATTTAGCTCACCTGAGCACGAAGTGCTCAAGGTGAGCTTTTGTGATCATGCTGTGCCCGTCGTGTGTCGTGCGTCGTCCGGGCCGTTTACGGCCACATTTTCAGTCAGATAGCCATGAAACTTGGTCAGAATGTTTGTCTTAATAAAATCTTTGACAAATTCGAAATTGGGTCACGTTGTTTCAAAAAGTTGATCACTGGGCTAAGTCTTAGGAAAAAAAATCCTTGTGTGCATTCTAGAAACCACATTTTCAGTCTGATGCTCTTACAACTTATTCTGAATGTTTGTATTGATAAAATCTTGGACAAGTTTGAAATTGGGTCACATTGGGTCAAAAAGTAGAACACTTGGCTAAATCTTAGAAAAACCTTGTGTGCACTCTAGAGGCTACATTTTCAGCCTAATGCTCTTGAAACTTTGTCAGAATGTTTGTCTTAATAATATCTCGGACAAGTCTGAAATTGTGTCTTGTCGGGTCAAAAAGTAGGTCACAGGGCCAAATCTTTGAAAAACCTTGTATGCACTCTAGAGGCTACATTTTTAGCCTGATACTTATGAAACTAAGTCAGATTATTTGTCTTGATGTTGTCTTAAACAAGTTTGAAATTGGGTCATGTCGGATCAAAAGATAGGTCACTGGGCCAAATGCACTCAAGAGGCCACATTTTCAGCCGGTCTCTTATGAAACTTGGTCAGAATGTTTGTCTTGATGTTATTTTGGACAAGTTCGAAATTTTGCCATGTCAGTTACAAAAGTAGGTCACTTGCAGTCATATGTTTTACATCATTAAAACAAGGTTCTAGTAAGCTTTTTCAGCTGTAGATGACTTTATTCAGGTGAGCGCTTTAGACCCAGTGGCCCTCTTTTTTTTTTTTTTTTTTATAATTATTTTGGTGTGTTCAACAATGTTAGGAGGAGAAAAGGTCACAAGTTAGTTGCCCTTGTTTGGCTTGTACAACAGATACCAGTTGAAGGACAAGTATCATCATTTAAACTATGTAAGTATTATTCTGTTGTCTGCAATCAGTTTGGACGAGTCCACAAACTCATCAGCTGGTAAAGAGTTAAGGGTTAAAACATGACATTCAGATTATCTCCCTTGAATACAGAATGCTACTTACGAATGGTACTTGACATCATCAGAGGCAGTCGACATTTTTATTCCAGCTCACATCTTACACAGATACAGTTTCTCGAAATATATGAGTCATGCTCTGTGAAAAGGGGGCTTATTGCATCTGCAAAAAGTATCGACCTAGGTCAGCCTGCGCAATCCGCGCAGGCTGACCTGGATCGATACTTTTTTGCCACTGGTCAATTTTCAGCATGTCAAAGAACACAGTCTACCTCATGGTTCAGTCGGCTGTCAGTGGATTTTATGGATCCCTAATTATGTGATGTCTTAAGTTGTAAAATGTATAACGGAGATGCATTAGACCCCCTTTTGCCAGTGTACAAGTGTGTCAAAAAGTTCAACTGTTATTATGTCTTTATGATGACTCAATTGCACTTTAGAATTTATCAACTTGTCTCCTCTAATGTGCATTTTTCTCTAATTAAATCCATTCGTTCTGATTGAAGATACATCCTTACAGCCAGAGAGAAAAAAACTGTAAAAAGTTGATGTGCTGTAGAATGGTTCAAGATTTTGTCAGCAGTGTAAACATAGATGAATTACCGATAAATGTATCGTGTAAGGTAAAAATACATGCGAGTATATCGGAAATACTCCATTTATAACCAGAAACGTTACAACAGTGATTTCTTTGATGGCCCCAAGAAAATAAAATGCATTTTTTATCGGTCGTAATCTATACAACCTTGCAACCGTCAGGGGCAACATTTGGCATGAAGATACAAGTATGATTATAGGTTGATAAATTAAAGATAAAATGGGTAAAAGACTGGCTGAAAACGAGTATAGGTGTATCTTTAATGTCCCGCAAAAAAAAAAAAAAACTTACAAGTCTTTGTGCCATTACATACGATTTTATTACGATAAAAACCTCACCTCACAAAAAATGTTCTATCACTAGATTAAGTAAAGTGATAGCAAACAAATTTATCATTATAGAAGAAAGACAACGATAGGAAAAAGATTTTTTTCAGCGGTATTTCCTTGATGGGCTACGTAGCTTGTTAACGTACTTTTAGACTTCGCGCCAGAGTTTGGAAAAGGCTTTGGGAATGCCACATAATCAACAGTACACGTCGACTACGAGGATTCGTATTCAAATCAGTACGGTGACGTCATGTACGCTGTAATAAGGTAGATGGAGTTACCTATAGCAAAAGGACCATCCCCTATTTCAACGCCCAAAATTGAACCCATCATTGAAAGTAACCCTACAGTTTCTATATGATTGCAAAGAATATATATGAGCCATGCTCTGTGAAAAGGGGCTTAATGAATCTCAGTAATGCAGTATACCAAGCAGTTCATGTTAGAATTACGGTTCCATAAAATTCATTTTGTCTAATGATATGGCTGGATCATGAAGTAGGCTGGTCCTTTGGCATGTAGAAAATTGACCACCAGCAGAAAGTTTCGGCCCAGGTCAGCCTGCGCGGAGTGCGCAGGCTGACCGGGGTCGATACTTTCTGCAGATACACTAAGCCCTTTTTTCACAGAGCACGGCTACTTATATTATATCTACTTGTATTTATCGGTGTTTTTCAAAGAATTTTTACTTACGGTTTGACTTAATCGCTTTCTTTAAAGTATCGTTCTACAGAAATTTACCTAAGCACAAAGTTTTCTCTAAACAAAAAGGCATAATTTGATGTTAGGCCTGTCTAGCATATACCATGCAGGACTTTTCCAAGTTATTGATACTCAAAACATAATCTGACGCAGTTTGGACCCCTGTTAACCCCGTATGCAGAGAATATATGGTTGGTGCCGAGATTATCAACATTTATCAGAGTATGGGAAACTGAGAGGGCGAGCTTTAGCCCTCTTCAGTTTTTTCGGCCGAGCCGGATAAACTTTATCCATCTCGGTACCAACTATATATTTGATTTACTCCTTTTTAAAAGGAAAAGGCACGTTTTTACTGCTCAATTTTTTTACAATAGGTCCCCGTACGTCCCCGGTGTTCAAGAGGCTCTCATAGCCTAAGTATGCACTTATTCTAGTGAGGAAAGCAATAGATTCTATTACATCTGGCTAGAATACCCATGTATCATCAAAATTGAGTCATTTTTCACAATTTCTGGCGGGATATCAATGTTTTTATTCCTAAATATGTCATTTTAAAGAACCATGACCGTGGTTTATTATATTTTATTAGATTCCACCGCCGTATAGCGCGTAGGAATACACAACTGCCGGATAAAGCTAATTTTATTAGGTCACCCCTTTATGAGGTCATTGCAAGTAATGAAAACGGAATGAAGATGCACGCATGCATTATGTAGTTAGCACTGTGCTCTAGAAATTCATTTATGCACAATATCGTTATGTCACTCTATACATAATTTGACACGGTGTCAACCCTTGTTAACCCCGTAAAAATACACGCATGCGTCGATAGTATATTGTTATGTCACTCTATAAATAATTTGACGCAGTTTCGACCTCTGTTAACCCCGTAAAAATGCAAGCATGCATAGGTGGTAAGCACTGTACTCTAGAGATTCATCTATGCTCAATATTGTTATGTCACTCTACATAATTTGAGGCTTTTTTGACCCCTGTTACCCCCGTAAAAATTCACACATGCGTAGGTAGTAACCGCTCTACTCTAGAATTTCACCTATGCACAAATATATCTCCTTAAAAAAAATAGCGCACACGAAAAAAAACACGCTTGACATAAATCATGCAAACTTTTTTCTAACATAATCTAGCGCACCCCTTGCAACCGTACCCTTTTACAGAAATTTGCTGATGTTTTTGTCTTTTAAAGACCCAATATCGCCCAAAAATAAAACAATGAGGTGGTAAAATGCATCTTAATTTAAATCCTACCATTTAGAAGTTTGGAAATAATTGTGGAGATGTCATCTTCACATACCAGTAAATTGCCATACTTTTTAATTATATGAGTTAAATTCAAATTCATTTTGAACCCACTTTGGGTCTTTTTGGCAGCTTTAGGGCCTTTAAAACATAAATGTACAAGCGCTTGACCGGACACCATGTTAATCCCGAATTTAAAAAAAAAATGTACGCATGCTCGCTAGCATGCAACTCCACACACTTTTAAATAAAGAACACCTTAAGTTCACCTCACAAATCCAACCATATTTATTTTCAAATATTTTTTGTCAATAAATCACTGTTTAAAAACTACAACTTGAAACCTCCCGGAATGATAAGTAATAATACAAACAATAATTATACTATGTAAGTAATAAATTTAACTCTTAATTCTTAGGCGGCTAAGGGCGACTCAAGGACCTTTTGCGGACAATGTAGATCAAGATCAGACTGCACAGAACGTGCAGTCTGATCTTGATCTACACTGTCCGATGAGGAGATGTTTTTCTCCGAAAAAAAAATTGAAATAGCATCGGTTGGATTTTTACTATCGGCTGGAAAATTTCATTTAACCTATTTAGCGGGATAAGGGTTAACTCTTCACCAGAGGACAAAATTCTAGACTTGTGCAATTTGAAAGTATTTGCAGACGACAGTTTAAACGTGCCTCATAGGATGAACTTGTGTGTGTGGATAAAAACAATTCGGGAAAAGGAAAAAAATGCTGGGTACCAGCATGTGTTTTTTGTTTTCCGACAATGTTTTCAAAAATACGATACACATCTGGACTGTTCAAACTCGCTTATGTTTGGTTAAGGATTGACTTCGTGTGGATATATTACATAATGCCGTGATCATAGATTGCTTTCGATGACGTAACAAATCGAAAACTCGATGGGACGGAACGTTTTTTTTTTTTCTTTCAATTGTTACAACTTTATTTTTACAAATCGACATCTGTAGGGCTATAGTCATCACTATTTTGTTTTGTGGTCTTGAATTATTTTAGATATTCAAATATTCTGTTTGTATAGAGATTATGAAGAAAGGGATTTAAATAACTTTTTAACCCTTTACCACACAATCCCGACTTTTAAAGACCCTAAGAAAAATCCTTTTGAAAACATTGTGGGAAAAGGAGAAAATGCTGGTAACCAGCATTTTCTCCTTTTCCCACAATGTTTTAAATTCTTTCACAGCAAAATATCAAATCCTAGTCACATTTCAATTGTCGTCTGTAAATGCTTTCAATCTGAACGACTCCAAAATGTTGTCGTTTAGTAAAGGGTTAACAGACGATAATTTGTGAGACTTCTCCAAATGGAGCACTTGCATATTACAAATCAACTATGGCTCATAGAATGGAATTTGTCTGTGAGAGGGTCAAAGGAATTGTGGGAAAAGGAGAAAATGCTGGTTACCAGCATTTTCTCCTTTTGCCTCAATGTCTTTCATAAGCATTTTTTTTTTTCCCTCAATGATTTTTAAATGTGATTGTTTGGTGAAGGGTTTAAGGAGATCCAAGGTCGTAATTTTAACCCTTATTCTGTTGAATAAGCTAAATAGAACTTTCAAGCAGATAGTCAAAACCCGAAAAATGTCTCATCATCGGACAATGTAGATACAAGATCAGACTGCACTTTCTGTTCAGTCTGATCTTGATCTACAGTGTCCGCAAAAGGCCAGTGAGCCACGCTTAGCAGCTTAAGGGTTAACACTTTGCAAGCAAAAGACATGTTATTTTTTACATTTTTGCGAACAGGTTGGGATCAAGATCGGTTTGTTGCTCAATGCGGCCCCAAATATTAATTTACACTGTATGATAATGCATGAAATCTGTTTCGGTCGAAACAGGCTTAAATTTAATTAAAAAAAAAAAATCGTCTTTTCTTGCCATTTGAAACATTTCTTTAGATTTATTCAGAAAAATAAAGGGTCGATAAATGTATATCGATTGATTGAACGATTAGCAGGGGTCTGCGATCGGTCAAAAATCAATAACTTCGACATTGATACGAAATCTAAGATTGGAACTTAGACGGGTCCCAATACTTCATATAGCTTTTTAATACTCTTTTAAGTTACATCTTCGCCAGCGAAGGGTGACAATCACTGCGTCCCTCCTTCACACCCTTTACACTCGCCACAACTCGGCCGATTTCGTAACTACGCCTAATCTCCTCTGTACTCAAGGGCGTTTCCATTTTCAAATACTGCCAGTTACATGATCTTAAATATGGCTGTACCCTTGCAAACCGATTAGCAACGGCAACAACAGCCATGATGATAAGCAGCCTGTCGCTGAAAAATGCCAGCGGAATTGATAGACCGAGTTAGAAAATAAATGCAAAAACTGTTTGTCAACGGAAATGTACTTAGAAAGATTCCCACAGAAAACTCTGACAAGTGTTTTCTTTTTCTATGTGGAGTGTTACGATTTTTAAGAACGGTAAAGCGGTGTATTTGCGGAGAAGAAATGTACCGTGTAGGTGCATATCAAGCTATGTCATACAGCCGAGGGACTTGACCAACGATCACCCGAAGTTTGCCGAATGACATCCTAGGCTGGTTGCAATTCATTGGTTGCAGTCTGATCGAAAAGCACCAATCACATAGCACGGTATATGTACTATCAAACATCAGCAAAACCTAAACAAGTTGGCTTCTTTAAAAAAAGAAGCCAGGAGAGGTCGGCATCAATGTTTTCAAATAGTTTATTGGCTTTTGATTTCGATATATTTTGGTAGATGTAAACAAACAAGTTAGGCATTAAATGAATGAGAAAAAACATTTTTTTTTTTCAATCATGCTGGTGTAAAGGCACAAAACAGTAGATGTTCCACATTGTTATAATATTCTAGGAATTGGAGGCCATATGCTATTAACATGCTCAGAAATGCATATTTCTTTCAAAATTAAAGGACGCAAAACCAAAGATGATTATCCAGTTTAGCTCATTTTCAAAAGGAACAACCCTCTAATGAATGTTTGTAATGTGCGCTCAGATAAGCCAAAATTTTTTTTTGGAAAGGAGAAATCGTTCAATTAAAATTTGATACAATATGCTAATTCCACTGAAGAGGCAAGAATCTTACCTGATAACAACAAATAAAGGTGGCCTATACATAATACTAGTACCAAACATATTAAAAATAAATGTAACATTTTTTAATCTTTTAACAAACAACAATTTTTTGACTGTCCCAAACAGAAAAAGCATGCAAACGACAATTTAAACTTTGATAATTAATGTGGAAGACGTTGCTTTGATGTGATGGAAACCATTGTGACAAAAGGAGAAACTGCAGTGACTAACAGCTTCTCCTCTTTCCACAGTATTTTGAAAAGTTGTCTGCTGCAGACATGTAAAATGAAGAGGTTATTTGTCTAAACGTTAAACATTTAAGAAAGTAGATAAATGAGCCATGCTCTGAGAAAAGGGCGCTTAATGCATCTGCAAAAAGTATCGACCCATGTTAGCCTGCGCAATCCGCCCAAAATCAAAGGACCACGGACTCTGTTGAGGTGTGCGGTACGTAGGGTGAAGAGGCACGACTTTCTTTCGCGCTCATAAGTTGATTTCCGTAGGATTCTCGCAATACGCATAATAGAAGCAGCTCTGTGTCTTATTTCTTCAAATCTATATCATTATAAATCCATATAATTTTTTGATAAAACAGAAAAATGCTAGAATCTAGTCAGTTTTGAAAAATAGAACTTGAAAACATACTGATCAACCTATTTCTATCTATTTGTGGGGTACGAGTTCTCCAGAGAATTCGTGCTGTCGAGATTAGGGTACGAGTTCTCCAGGGTACGAATTCTCCAGATATTATCAAGTCACGTGATCTTTTCCCGCGGTGTTCTTTCTCTTTTTTTTTTTAACGAATTTTTTTTTTTTCAATCTGTTTAGATTCATTTGTTTAATGAAAAATTGCAATTATTGGAGAGATCATTTACAATCAATATAGTATAATAAATCTTTTTGGAAATCTGTCATAAAAAAGAAAACGTTTATTTCCTATTTCAGTTTTTTGATTTCGGTTTGTTTATAAAACCATGTCGAAATAGACTGTGTATCAGAACAATTTCGCAAAAACAAATGGATTTAGACAGCGATTTCTGTGGCAGTCTGCCTTTTAAACTCACCACTGTTGGAGAGGTCTGATGACCTCTCCAATAATTGAGATCGCAGGAGAGAATTGTCGGATATGCTAGGAATCCTTACCTGTACCTATACAAAAGTATAGACGAGCAACATTTACTTCAACATTCACGGTAACAAATCAGTTCAATGAAGTTTTAGGATACATTCTAATATTGGATTATGGTCAATGAAAATACGTATGCGAATTTTGCTGAAAGGGTTGTGTTACGTGACGTTTGATTGGTTTTCGATTATGTAATTCTAAATCAAGTAGGCAGCGCATTATCTTCCCGTAGGTGGCATTTTTTAAAATACAAACCTGTTTGATTTGGGCATTCTGGGTACAGAACCGGACTGCTTTTAAAAATGGCAATCGATGCAGCGAATTTCAAAATGAAATATATTATACTTTTTATTCAAAAAAAAAACGCTACCTGATACGATTCACACAGCCATGGTTAGCTAGCATAATTATAACCTATCATGCACCAGTCATTTATTAACACAGCCCCAAAAGGTCGCCGCTCTATCTTTTGTTTACTTTTACCAAATTTTCGATTTCATTTTTCTGCCAGCGACTAACACTTCGACCGACCGCACGATAACAGATTGTCATCTTCACAATAATTCCACACTTTTAGATGGTATGATTGAATTTCAAATGCATTTTAATACCCTCACTGTTTACTTTTGGCCGCTACTGTGCCTTTAATAAGTAATAGAATAACAGTCACTGCCCGTCCCGCTTGGCAGAACAACTTCAACTTTCCTTGCCCTAGTCTGGATTACCTGCCCCTACCACTACGTTATAGGGTCAGGCAAAGCGCAATCATGGCGGCCTCCATGGGGACCTTAAGCTTAGCACTAAATGCTTTCCTGTTTTTCTTAATTTCATGTGATCCAGTTTGATCAGTGAATATAACGAGATTAATTTTGTACAAAATAAACATTACTGAACCTAAAACGTGCTTTTGGGATATGGTTTAAATATAAATTTGACCATGAATCATTTTAAAAGTAGCCCTGTTTTCGGACGTTATATCGGTCCATTGAAATTTCGGATACTTGAAGTATTTCTGATACGTAGTTTTTCTCGCTAAATAAGAATGACAATTAAAAAAACTAACTGCCATTACTTTTTTACAACCGATCTGTTTTCAATTCGGTCTCTAGTGGGGTTTGATGAAGTGAAATAACAATAATCCGTTACTTCTGCATATTACAAACGGGGGCCGC
Source organism: Tridacna gigas (assembly GCA_945859785.2). Taxonomy (NCBI): domain Eukaryota; kingdom Metazoa; phylum Mollusca; class Bivalvia; order Cardiida; family Cardiidae; genus Tridacna; species Tridacna gigas. The sequence continues at coordinate 56,957,303 of OX244028.2, forward strand.
CATTACTGCGCTTTGCCTGACGTACTTTTGAAGTACGGTGGGGAACCAGACTATCCTTTCCCTTGCTAACTCCACAAACTATACATGTACATGCATTACATGTAATGGAAATAAGACTTTTCCATAACCCTTTCCCAAACGACAAATTTTGGACTGGTCCAAATTGAAAGAGTTTGCAGACGACAATTTTAAATTTGATGAAATGGCAGAAAGGTCTCAAAAAGGGTAGAAACACTGTGGGAAAAAGAGAAATTGCTCGTTACGAGCAACTTCTCCTTTTCCCACAGTGTTTTCAAAAGACTTGTGCTGCAGACACGTGAAAACCATAATCATAGCTTAGTACACTTCCACAAATCCGCCTTTCAGGACTTTGAGTCTTTTGATTTTTTTTATCGTGCGAGGCATTTATCTAGATCGAGTAAATGTCAAAAGTCAAGAATGTCAAGAGAACCCGAGTATCTTTTTAGAGATTTATAATAAAGACCTACGAATCAAATATCAGTATTCGATTCCTTTAATGAAGCATCGATAGTCCTTGACCCATTGTTATAATATATGAGTAACGCTCTGGCAAAAGGGGTTTACTGCGTCTCCGTGATACATTATAAAAAGCAAGTCATCACACTATTATGGGTACATAGTATCTATTATGTCTAAAAACCGATTAAATCTGGAGGTAGACTACCACTGGCAAAAAGTTTCGACTCGGGTCAGCCTGCGCAATCCGCGCAGGCTGACCCGGATCGATACTTTTTGCAAATGCATTAAACCCCTTTTCGCAGAGAATGGCTCATATATTTCAGACCCTACATAAAGAAATTGGTGGAACTGACACAAAAGGTAAAACGTTTGAAGGAAAGGTGATGGAATTTTAAACACTGACAAAAACAGGAGTAATTATGAATGCGTCCTGTAGGTCAAATTTTTCAAAAGTTTTCAACTTAACTCTCCAGACAACGTAATTTTAGACTCGTCTTTTTTTTTTTTTTTTTTAATCATTTGCTGTCAAAAAATCAAATTCAGCTGAAAGGACGATACTGATCCTGCTAAATCTAAATAAGTTAAATAAATCTTTCAAGCCGATAGTAAAAACCCGAAAAATGTAATTTCAAACCTTTTTTTTTTAGAAAAAAATATCTCCATAGCGGACTATGTAGATTCAAGATCGGACTGCACTTTCTGTGCAGTCTGATCTTGATCTATTCTGTCCGTAAGAGGTAAGTGAGTTGCGCCTAGCAGCTTTCGGGTTAATAGGATAGAAAATATTGTTGGAAAAGGAGAAAATGCGGCTCACCACAATGTTTCAAAGCTGTCTTCTTTAAAAATGTTAAAACACGAGATTGTTCGGAAAAGGGTTTTAAAAAAAAAGCTTCAAAAAGCGTATTTGTGTGGTACAGGGTTCGGTTACTCGCTTGGGTAGTTTTAGTATGGACGAAGCGTGCTATATTCCAGTAATGCTATAGCCTGTCCTTTTGTAACTTATGTAGATCTACATGTATCATTACTCCATGTCAAATGCTCTGGATGTTATAAAATTTGGCAACCCTTAGTCATATAGGATCTGACATGTGTATGAGTTGGCATTTGAGATAAAATTTTATCAAACAAGTCTAGGAAAAATGTTAGTAAGCGAGCCTTTGGCGAGCTTAATAGCATTTTTACTTGACGAGTTTGATAGAATTTTATCTCAAAAGCTAACGAATGTCATATTCTTTTTATCACATTACGATACTTCACAAATTATAGATCTGAAGACGCAAAACTATCCATAGATGCACGCGCAATAATATTCTTAAAAAAACCCAATCACTTTTATGAAATACGTAGACAAATTGACCTCAAAAATGACATCACACAATTTTAATATCAAACGTGTATAAGATAAGAAAATTGGTAATGGGTATATTATACTGAAAAGTAGGGAGGTTATTTAATAAATGAAGGATAATTGTCTGTTTCGGTGTATGATCGACATTTCTTTCATCGAGTGAAAAGAGAAGGCTATATTTTTACGTGTGGCGAAGCCACGAGTGAAAATATGGCCCTGGCAGTGCAAGAGATGAAAGAAATTTCGATAATACTTTAAAAAACAAACAATTATCCTATTTCTTTTATGCTCTTCACTTTAACTTTTCTTATCACATCCAATTTTTGCTCATCGTGAAAAATATGTGCGTTTTTCAAGCAAAATAGATCTATTCAATTTAGTCGGATATGGACTAGCTGTAATAATGACGTCATGAGTGATATTGACTACGTCATAAAACGTGACTTTCACCCGCTAAAAATTCATTCATATTCTATAAATATCCGTGGCATGTCTAAAAATAAAAGTTATAATACTCACCGGTGAAATATAACATTCACCGGTGAATTACAAGGATATAATTAACGTTAGATTTCGACAAACTACTGAAAAGCATAAAAGAAAATGATAACTAGAAACTAGAAACCGATTTGCAAACGATTCCTAACTCTATACCAAACGACAAAATTTTGTATTCGAGCAAATTAAAAGCATTTGAAGACGACAACTTGAGTGTAGCTCAAACGATGATTTCTGTCTCTGATAGAGGAGAAAACATTGTGGGAAAATTTGAAAATGCTGGGTACCAGCATTTTCTCCTTTTTCCACAATGTTTTAAAAAGGCCTCCTCAGAGTCGTTAAAACAACGGATTGTGTGATAAAGGGTTAAACGCTTTCTTAAGTTTATCTCTCAGTAATTTTCTGCATTTTAAAGGTACATCATTTTGATTGGCTAAATCATTTGGTTCTGCCAATCAGAAATTGCGTTACTTTCTAAATGTGGACCAATTAAATTCGTAATGGCTATATTACACTGAAAAAAGGGAGGTTATGTGATAAAATAATATTCGTACGGCCAACGGTCCGAACGAAACTAGAGACCGATTCACCAACCATTCATAAATTTTCTACATTCTAAAGTTACACAATTTTGATTGGCTAAATCATTTGGATTAGCCAATCAGAAATTGCGTTACTCTCTGAAGGCATAGGTATTGTTCTCACCAAGCATTCTAGATTGCACTTTCAGTCTAAGTAAGATTTAAAAAGTAACACAATTTCTGACTGGCTAAACCACCCTAAGAAAAATCCTCGAACTAGCCAAGCTGGAATTGCGCCATTTTCAAAATTACAAAAATTTTTGAGAATTTGACGAAGATTGTTGTGAGGAAGGTTGGTTTCATATTGGGCAAAGAACTTATCATTAAACTGGTTAATGAATTCATTGATAATTTCCAGTCAATAGCAAAAAAGCTAAATATTGGCTGTCAAATTTCCTTTCACAGGGAAAAAAAATCTCATCATATCGGACTGTGTAAATCTCAGATCAGCATGCACGTTAAGTGCAGTCTGGTCTTGATCTGCACAGTCCGCAAAAGCTGAGGTAATGGTACGTAGCAGCCTAAGGATCAATAAATAGAGGCACCCGGCGTTTTTTGATATGAACCATGCTCTGTGAAAAGGGGTCTTAATGCATCTGCGAAAAGTATCGACCAAGGTCAGCCTGCGCAGTCCGCGCAGGCTGACCTGAGCCGAAACTTTTTGCTATTGGTCGATTTTCTGTATGCCCGAGGACCATTCTACCTTATCATACAGTTGGATGTTAGACAAAATGGGTTTTACGGATCCCTAATCACATAATGACTTGCTTGGTATAATGCATTCCGGAGATGCATTAAGGCCCCTTTTGCCGGAGCATGGCTCACATGTAATGCTTCAACCGTTTGGTTTGTATCCAAATATAGAACGGCTCTTTGAAACGAGTTATCTCATTTGCATATTATAAGGTTATGCATAAGGTAGGTTCATGGATTCATCGTTGTTTCTTTTTCCATAAGATGAAGTGGAGCTCAACTAGGTACCATGAAGTATTTTATGGGCCATGCTCTGGCAAAAGGGGGTTTAGTCCATCTCCGTGATGAATTGTACCAAATAATCATAAAATTTTAGATCTGTAAAATCTATTTAGTCTAATAACAATGAATCATGAGATAGCCCGGACCTTTGACATACAGAAAATTGACCAATAGCAAAAGGTTTCGTTTGAGGTCAGCAAGCGGACTGCGCAGGCTGACTTCGTTTGATACTTTATTTGCAGATGCGTTAAGCCCCCTTTTTACAGAGCATGGCTCAAATGAATATTATAGCTTAGTGCATGCTGGTTGAGCTCGCGTTTTACCCTAACCGACTCAAAGAAAGTACGACCGGGGAAACTACTGTATTCAACAAGACTGCCTAGCTTGGGCAATGAATACACACAGTAAACTGATGCATAAAGCATTTCAATAGAAATGTTTTAATCACTATGCTTTAATGATTATTAGCTCTCAAAAGTGTTATTATTTGGACACGACTGATCTCATTTGAAAACTATGCGTTTGTACAGAAAGTTTCAGTGGAATGAACCTTGTAACAATGAACAAAGCGACATATATAGGGAGAAAAAACAGAAAAAGACGGGTGGATAGTTACAGACAGGAGCAGAGACGGAGAGATGAAAAATATAATAGACAGAAAGAAAAATACTAAGACTGGCACAGACAGACAGAGAAAGAGAAAGAGACAGAGACAGACAGAGACAGAGAAAGAGACAGACAGAAAGAGAGAGACAGACAGAGGGAGGAGCTTGTATAAACAAACAGACTAAAGAATACGAATACACTACAAACGACAGGCTGGTTCGTAGATATGGGCAGACAAGCACTGCGAATCACTAACTTTTCAGCTTGAAAAGATACGCAAAAAAAGCAGTAGACCTACCTTGTTCGGACAAACTGGTCCCTTGTTAAAACGGAAGTCAGCGGAGATCTGCCAAGCTGGGCAACAGCCGCAGGTGTTCTTGTCAAAGCCACCCTGGCCATTTTGACGCAAATAATTTGTACAACCTGTATCACTTTTTTTTTAACAAACGATCTGTGGAACTCCTCTGTATTGTTTCGTTTGGTTTTTTCCCACAGTCTTTTATTAAACTTGTGCCTGCAGAAAACGGATTAAAGCCTGATGACGTCCGTTAGCCAATTTCGTTTGCTGACTGCGGGTATTTTGCCATAGATTGCACTGAAAACTAAGGATCAATGCCGTAAGAGTATTATCTGACGAACCACTCTATGTCTAGACCACTTTTTTAAATCCATACAGATCAAACCCCTAAAAGTTTTGCCCAACAAGCGGCACCGCTCATGGTTTTCCCTCGATGTTTTTGTCTATCAAACATTTCGGTGTTTTACTTTCCTTTCATCGCTTGTACGTACAATGTATACATCTTTTGGTTTGTGGTACTGCTCGGTTGTTCGTTATCAAACACTTTTCCCTCCTTGTCACGCGGTTTTCACCACGTGTTTATAATCTCTGGCTCAGGAGGACGGCGTCAATGATGTTTGCTGCAATTTTTCCACATGAAAATGAGTTAAATTTTCGAATATAAAAACAGATGAATTATATATAAGCCATGCTCTAGCGAAGGGGGACTTAATGCATCTCCGTGATGCATTATATCGAGCAAGTCATCACTAAATTATGGATCCATTAAATAAAGTTTATCTGACAACCGTCATGAGTCATGAGGTAGACCGGTCTTTTAGACTTGCAGATTTGACCGATGGCAAAATGTTTCGATCCATGTCAGCCTGCGCGGACTGTGCAGGCTGACATGGGTCGATACTTTTTGCAGATGCATTAAGCCCCCTTTTTACAGAGCATGGCTCCTATATTTAGTTATAGTTGGTAATGAGTAACGCCATCGCACCTAATAGCACAATCGAGGTGGCCCACAGGCCCATTGGCTGCGTTTCAAAAAACTACGTAGATTTACGCAAAATATTTGGGATTGTATAAACACAAATTCGAGCCCTGCTTTACCTAAAGGTTTGAGCTGGTGTAAAGTTATGCAAATATCAACTTAGATCGTAAAGTTATCCACGTAAAGCCTCCGTCAAACCAATTAGTTCTTAGAACGTCTTACCCCGTCCTAACAAAATCGTAAAACGGGTTTCGGTCGGGGTAGAATATGTAATATTATTCGGTTTGCAAGCATACTGCCAGTTGAATGTCCACTGCACCACGTCGTTACACGTCCCTAAAAGGATCGAAGTACGGCGGGTCCGTTTGTAGTACGTCCCTCTCGTTGTAAGTACGTTGTCACTCCGTCAAATTACAAGACGGGATGGACGGCAAAAAATTTTGAGCAGGCTCAAAGTTCCTGAGCACCCTTCCCGTCCTAGCCCGTCCATGAAGTTCGCAAACAAATCGTAAAAGGTTGCTACTACGTTCACTCCGTTCGAACACAGTTTGAGTCCGTTTGAGTCGGAACGTAGTGAGACCGAGTTCGGTGTGTCGGGGGTATAAGTGATACTTGCTTTCAGACTTAATGTTTGCTTTTACTTAAACTGCGTACGTAAATTTCGAGCGTACCTAAACTGCGTACGTAAATTTCGAGCGTACCTAAACTGCGTATGTAAATTTCGAGCGTACCTAAACTGCGTACGTAAATTTCGTGCCTCCACAGTTTAGTGAAAGGTTGCAATGGGCTTTTGCCGTCCCAATTCTATAACGGTAACTGCGTCCCTGCATTTACAAGAGTGCAATGTTCCAAAGGAAATAAAATTTGAACGGCAGTTATTTTTTATGGTACTGTGAATATGTTGGGAAAAGGAGCAATCGATATTTACAAGCATTCACTTCTATTCACTCAATGTTTTGTAAAACATTTAAGATTACAGCGGAGTGAAAAACCATTGATTTTGTAGAAATGGATTAACAAAAAATCTACAACATTTGTTACGAAATAAAAGCACATTCAAATCCTAGTATACAAAATCCGTTTAAATTGAATACACTTAAAGGTTTCTATTCCTTAGTTTTTATTACTTTAATGCCTTAAACCTACAAGTTGCAAATAGAGAATATCGGATGTAAAACCTAGCCGATTTAATCTTTCCAACACCGAGCTCGATGTCAATCGTGAAGAATGTAGCTTAAGACAAGACTGCACAGATCGTGCAGGCCCATCTTGGGTCCACTAAGTATGAGTAATGCTCTGTGAAATTGGGGCTTAATGCATCTGGGGGAAAAAATACCGACCTAGGTCAGCCGAGCAGGCTGACTTGGGTCGAAACTTTTTGCGTTTGGTAAATTTTTTCCAAGTCAAAGGACCAGTGCACCTCATGATTCAGTCAGTTGTTATACAAAATGGATTTCATTGATCCGTAATAATATGATGACTTCCTTTTTATAACGCAACAGGGAGAAGTATTAAACCCCCTTTTCCCTGATCACAGCTCAGATATTTCCTTCTCACCGTACAGATAGTGGGGCGTGGGGGTCATATAGTTTATCTGCCACTATGTATATTCCGTGATTTTTGTATAATTAATGGACAGACAGGCTGGCTTTCAGTTTATTTCCTAAGTGTTTAAATCAGCTCTAATTGTCGGATGTCTTTGTGTATGAGCTATGCTCTGGCAAAAGGGGGCTTAATGCATTTCCGTGATATATGATGTCAAACATGTCATTACATACTTATGGATCCATAAACGCAACTGTGTGCAACAATCTTCTTAATCATGAGGTAAACTGGTCCTTGGACATACAGAAAATTAACAAATAACAAAAAGTTTCGGCCCAGGTCAGCCTGCGCGAACTGCGCAGGCTGACCTGGGCCGATACTTTTTGTAGATGCATTAAGCCCCCTTTTCACAGAGCATGGCTCGTGTATGATAATTACGCCGCTTTATTCTACCTTTAGATTAATCATCGTGTCATTTCTTATGCACTTTAACTCTTTACCACAAGATCTCATGTTTAAATGACTTTCGTGAAAAGAGTTTTTGAAAACATTGTGGTAAAAGGAGAAAATGCTGGTAACCAGCATTTTCTTCTTTTTCCACAATTTTTTCAACCCTTTCATGGCAAATACCATCGTTTGCTTCACATTGAATTTGTCGTTTGCAAAAGCTTTCGAATTGGACCAGTCTAAAATTTTGTCATTTGTTAAAGGGGTTAAAGCCATTGCTTTTATGTATTTTTGTCATCTTTCCCTCAATATCTGGATTGCTTTCCGTTTGCCCCACCCCCTCCGTGTCTTTCTCTGTCTTTGTCGCTGTCTTACTTTGTGTCTGTCCGCATGTCTATTACCATCCGTCCGTCCGTCTGTCTGCTTGCCTATTTGTCGCTATGAATCTGAGTCTAGTTTTCGGCCAGCAAGTATTTTCTGCCGATTAGTATACTCTACCAACTAGTACACTCTACGTGTTAGTATGTTCTGAAAGTTAGTATGTTCTACCAGTTAGTATGTTCTGAAAGTTAGTATATTCTACCAGTTAGTATGCTCTGAAAGTTAGTATATTCTACCAGTTAGCATGTTCTGAAAGTTAGTACATTCTACCAGTTAGTATGTTCCACCAGATAATATACTCAACCAGCCGGTATACTCTACCAGTTAATATGCTCTTCCAGTTAGTATACTTTACCAGTTAGTATGCTCTACCATTTAGTGTGCTGTACCAGTTAGTTTACTGTACCAGTTAGTATGTTCTACCAGTTAGTATGTTCTACCAGTTAATAAGCTCTACCAGTACCAGTTGGTATGCTCTACCATTTAGTATACTTTACCAGTTAGTATGCTCTACCAGTTAGTGTGCTGTACCAATTAGTACACTGTACCAGTTGGTATTCTCTACCAGTTAGTATACTTTACCAGTTAGTATGCTCTACCATTTAGTGTGCTGTACCAGTTAGTATACTGTACCAGTTAGTATGTTCTACCAGTTAAAATATTCTACCAGTTAATAAGCTCTACCAGTTATTATACTCCACCAGTTAGTATGTTCTGTCAGGTTGTATGTTTGTCTGTCTCACATAAGAGCTATTTGAAGCTGCTATTGAGCCACTCTAACTTTAGAAAAACCAAATGTATTTGTGCGTGCTATGTGAAAAGGAGGTATAATGTATCTCTGTGATGCATTATAAAAAGCAAGACATCACATGACCATGCATCCATATAATCTCTTTTGTCCAACAATCATGAGGTAGAACAGGCAGAAAATTTACCAAAAGCAAAAAGATTTCGACTCATGTCAGCCTGCGCGGACTGCGGAGAGTTTATACTGCTACACAAATCCGTTTTTCAAGACTTTGAGTCCTGTGATTATAATATAAGCATGCCTTAACAAGCGGACGGTATAGATCCAAGATCAGCAGTTCAGTATGCACGATCTGTGCAGTCTGATCTTGATCTTTGCTGTCTGCAAAAGCCCCTGTTTTCACCTCTGGCACTGCAAGGGTTGAGGTGAAGTAGGTAGGGTTGACCAAAGATAAGAATGTGTCCTTACATTGATCGCTGGATAGATTTAAGCCATGCTCTGTGAAAAAGAGGCATGATGCATTTGAAAACAGTATCGATTCATGTTAACCTGCGGAGTCCGCGCAGGCTGACCTGGGCCGAAACGTTTTCCTTTTGGTCAATTTTCTGCATGTCAAAGGACCGGTATACCCCATGATTCAGTAGGTTGTTATACAAATTGGTTTTTTAGGGGTGTATAATACTTTGTGATGACTTGCTTGCTATCATGCATCACGGAGATGCATTAAGCCCCCTTTTACCAGAACATGGCTCATTCCTATTCAAACTGTTACATGGTCGGCTGTCAAGCTTTGGTTTTATTTCAGTCTTGCGCTTATTGTGTTCAAATTCGCCCTTCTTTCTTAAACTGTTCGTGGTTTTTTGTTTTAATGATATATTAGACCTCTGATGACAAGTAAATGTTACTTGTAATCGATTCAGATATGAGCCATGCTCTGTGAAAAGGGGGTTTATTGCGTCTGCAAAAAACTATCGAACAGGTCAGCCTGCACAGTCCGTGCAGGCTGACCTCGGTCGAAACTCTTTTGCTTTTGGTAAATTCTATGTTCAACGACAAGTCTTACTCCGGATTAAACCATTGTTGGACAAAATGGGTTTTGGATCCATTAAATTATGTGATGACTTGATTGGTATAATGGATTAAGATGGAGATGGATTAAGCCCCCTTTTGCCAGAGCATGGCTCATATACATAAGGAATAAAGTATAACATTCGAACATGTTTTAACATTCATTGACTAACAACTCCAATCGTTTGCATTTCTTTTTGGAGGGAACTCTTTGTCATCAGTAGAAAGGGTGCGCTCATTATCATAATAATGGTTGGCCAGTAAAACGTGCCGCGACTTCTGTCTGTGTCATCGAAAAGAATTGTTTGAATCATTGAATAAGTATAAAGTTTGGCAATACGTATTTTTCAGAGAGAGAGAGACAGAGAGACGTGAGACAGAGACCATGGGCCCAAACAGACAGACAGACAGACAGGCAGGCAGGCAGGCAGGCAGGCAGCCAGGCAGGCAGGCAGACAGGCAGACACACAGACAGATAGACAGACAGACAGACTGGCGGGCAGCCGAACGGACTGCCCTGCTTGCGGTTTCCGTCGAAAGGAGCAATGACTTGTGAGGGGCCCTTTAATTTTTTTTTTTTCCTTTCACTATTTTGGTGTGTTCATCAATGTTATGACAAATAAAAGGGCACAAGTTAGTTCCCTTTGTTTGACTTAAACAACCGGTACCATTTGCTTCTGACAGAATTGTCTGTCTACTTTATTCACTTGTGACATGATCCTCTGTGGCTTTTACCTATTGATCATCTCAACATATTCAAAGTATCAGTTTACGGCACGGAAGTTGGGCTGAATAGAAAGGCAAATCTAATCAAAGTGTTTGTTTGTTTGTATTGGAGTTTAACACCATTTTAACAGCCTAGGTCATATCATGGCGGTCAGTGACGCACCCATGTGTTTCCTGGCTTCCTCACACCAGTACTGACACAACTTCCTTTCCAAAGCCACTGACTACTTTTCTCACATGCATCAGAGGTGGGAGGCGAACAATCGCCGGAAAGGAAGTTTGCCTCAACCGGGTATCGAACTCGCAACCATCAGGTCACGAGTCAGACACGCTAACCACTAAGCTACCCGGGTGGGCTTAATCAAAGTGAGTCACACCGGTGTGGTAATCAAAGTGAGTCACACAGGTCGTGTGTTCGAAAACTTTAAAACAAGGCCCTCAGTCGGCTTTTGCTGTCAAATTCTCGCCAAGTGGCATGTATCGATTGGAACTGGGTGCAGGTTTACCAAGAATTACATATCAGCCTTCAAAGAAGACCTTCAAATAATTTTCATGTCTAACTATTAGTCATCTCAGAGGAAGCGATGGATACACAGATGTACCGTTTGAAGTCTGAGCCCGTATTCACCAACCATTATTAATTTCATTACTTTAAACATATTTATTTACATCGATTAAGAAACAAGTTCTTGCAACTTATCTCTCTCGATTCTGCTTCCTGGAAACTACACCAGTAGTCGCGCCGAATGTGTGGACCAATGAACAATCCCAAAGTTAACACCCGATCCCGAGAATCGAATTCAGGACATTCTGGTTACGAGGCCGACGCCTTACGTCACGACGGTTCTAATGTTTTTCTAAGTCTAATTCTAGAGCTAGCAGGTAACACAGCTTCCAACCAATTTTTTTATCCAATCAGAAGTTGTGTTACTTTCAAATTTAAAAAAAAAAAATTCTTGAGATTAAGACTATGATTGTTCTTAGAATGGTTCGTGAATGCAGACCCTGGATACGTGGATATGCTGTTTGAATAAGTATTCGCAGGCGACAAATTAAAGGTCAAGTGGTCAAAAGCACACAATACAGATGTTAAAATGCTTTTTAATTTTAATCATACCATTCAAAAATTATAAAAAAAAAAATATTGTGAAGATGACAATCTGCTATTGTACGGCCGGTTCATGTGTTAGTCACTGGCAGAATAGTGCATTTTAAATAAAGGTTAAAAGGTACAAAAAAAGGACGACTTAGCAAATTTTAACCTAGTTTTAAAATTCATTTTTCTGCCAGCGACCTACACTTGGACCGACCGCGCAATGACAGACTATAAAAGTGTGAAGATTACGATCTGTCATTGTGCACAATGTCTAATAGGTACATTTAGGCTTTCATTACTCGTTTGTTATTGTCGTTATGGCTAAATTCACGTTTTGTCAACGTTAGAGGCATCGTGTATAATTTTGCAATGCTTCAGGAGACCTGTTCAAGTTTCCGCCGGTGAAAGATGATGTGGTTTGTTGTGTTTCTCTCAATGTTAGAGGCACCGTGTATGATAATTTTGCAATGTTTCAGGAGACTTGTTCAAGTCTCCGCTGGTGAAAGATGATGTGGTTTGTTGTGTTTCTCTCAATGCGAAGTGGGCAGCGTGAGTTACTAGTATGGTCAGTGCTTGGATGGGTGACCAAGTCGTTGAACATTACAAAGCAAATACATATAATTATGTACTTTACAAATTATTAAAATCTGCAAATGAGTTAACACACACACACACACACACACACACACACAAATCATCTCATTTGCTTTTTGACCTCCCCTGAATGTAAACTAAACAGTGACCCTCCCTCTTAAAATAGACGGACAGTATCAATCCTAATTACACTTTGCTGTATCAGGGGAGGTAACCATTCTAATCTCTACCGATAGTATTTTCCCCATTGGAAAATTCTTCCCTTTGATTTTCCCTTGGATTTACAAGCCGGTGAGATAATATTTGATGACAAGAAGCTTTAACTTTTACCAAACAGTCCTGAGTTTCTATGACCCTGACAAAAAATCAGCAGCTTTTGAAAACATTCCGGGAAATGTAGAAAACACTAATAACCAGAATTTTCTACTTTTCGAACAATATTTCTGCTTTTTCAAACGCAAATTGTATCATTTCTGTTGCATTTGATTTGCCGTCTGCATATGCTCTAAAAGAGATGAAAATACATCCTTACAGCCAGAGAGAAAAAAAAACGTTGTTAAACTTCACAGTTTACAGAATAGCTCAACATTTAGTCACCTGTGTAAATATAAATAAATTATCAATATAATTATATGGTGTAACCGGAAACGACAAAAAATGAAATGCATTTTCTATCGGTCGTAATCTGTACAACCTTGCAACCGTCACAGACAACATTTGATAAAATAAAGCTGAAAAAGCTGAAAAGGGTTAAAACGGACTGAAAACGAGTATAGATGTATCTTTCTGCAGGTATCAGGTTAGTAGCGTAAAGCCAAGAATGTATTGAAGGTAAAGGCTATAACGAAACCCTGGGCCGAATGCCCACACTTTTGGTTAGGTCTGGGCCTGTATTCACAAACCATTCTTACAGGCACAGTCGCTGCCGAGGGTAAACAATACCAGTGTTAACACGCATTTAAATTTAAACCATACCATTTAAAAGTATGGAAAGTACTGTGAAGATGAGAATCTGTTATTGTACGGTCGGTCCAAGTGTTAGTTGCTAGCAGAGAGATGAAAGAGATGAATTTCAAAATTAGGTTAAAAATTGTAAGGTCGTTCTATGTTTTGTTACGTGATCTTAAATTTCATTTTTTTCTGCCAACAACTTACACTTCGGTAGACCACACAATAACAGATTGTCATCTTTATAATACTTTCCATATTTTTGAAGGGCATAATTTGAATTTATATGCATTTTAACACCTGCATTTTATGCCGCTATTAGGCCTTTAAGAACATTCTTGGTTTAGAATTAACAAAACTTCTGATTGGCTAAACCAAGTGGTCTAGACAAACAGAAGTTATGTTACTTTCTAAATCTTAATTTAAACTAAGAATGCAATCAAGAATGGTTTGCAAACACAGACCCATGTTATGACGAGTTTGGACATTTCAAGATATTTGTTTACATGTAGAGCTATACATACGTAAATGATCTGGGTTCGTATTCACAAGCCATTATCAAGATCATTCTAAGTCTTATTCTCTAATTGTCTTATTCCGAATTTGAATGTAACATTACTTCTGATTAGCTAAACCGTTTAATTTAAGCAAATCAGAAGATGTGTTACTTTACAATTCTGGAAAATCTTAGAGGATTAGAGAATGAGACTAAGATGTTCTTAAGAATGGTTGTTGAATATGGACCTTGATATAGGTTGGCGTTTGGGATAGAATTATTCAACAATCTTAAGAAATATTATTCATGAGTCTATGGACAGTTTGATAAAATTTTACCTCAAACGCCAACGAATGCCAGACGCTTATCAAATAAATTATTTGACAGTAATCAGTTATTACTGGAAAAATCATAACGCCTCTGTGAGAAACCTACATATTCATAAATGAAACGGACTCATGAACTACTTTGACACACATTTGTCCGCAAGGAATGAAAATAGTTCCATGGAAGCTGACAAATAATTACTTGATCTTAAATCTGAAGACATTACAGACCATAGCTGTACCACAATCACCAATTTCACAGAACTTTGAGGTGGCCGGAATGTTCGTGTTGGACATTGTTGTTGAAGAAAACGAGCAAGAATACTACATGCTTTAACAAATAACGCCAGACAATGTTTCACAAAATCCTATCTCAAACATGTGTAATACAAAACAAGAGTAACGCATGCGGGTGCCAACGCTGAAGTAAATACCTTCATTAATAAGAGAAATATGAAATGTCAAAGTTTTTGCACGACGACGACGCAGACGACAAGAGGGTTACGGCAATAACGCGACGTTTTTTTCGAAAACAGCTGAGCTAAGGATCGTAATGACTATATTACACTGAAACAAGGGAGGTTAGGAGACAAAAGCTAAATATAAGTTTTGAGCGTGATCTCTTATCCAAATGGCATTACTTGTCTGTTCTGCGGGAAAACGTTCATCGAGTTTCGTTGTAAGAACTGCTGCTGGGATGCAGGAAAACCTCGCGTGCGACTTAGCTGAGCCTGCTGGGAACTCAACTGATTGACATTCGCACCAAAAGGTGCGCTTTGAAAGTTTGTGGGAATTGGTTGCACATTCCTATTTATGATATTGTTAAACCTATTCTGGGGAATGTCTGTAAAACTTCTTGAATTCTGTGGCGAAGGAAAGAAATTGTTTCTTTGAGATTGAAATCCGTTTTGAAAACTTGAAAATTCTTGCAAAGTCTCACGATTGTTTCGTTGCTGCGATGCAAATGGAGGGTTTCTAAAATTATTGTTGTTATTGAATGTATCCATGCTGCTTCCCATCATCAATGAGTTACCTTGTCTGTTGCTGTTCATCGCTGTCTGCGTTTGGCTTATACGATTTGTATTTTGTGCCATTCCGTTTCCGACATTCGATGAAATAAAACTCTTTGAGAACTGTTGTTGCCCTACAGAAGGACCTCTGCGGTTTTGGGGGAAATTGCCAATGAAATTACTGTTACCGTTCTTGTTCTGGGTCGCCATTTGAGGATTTATATTACCAGAGCTCTGCATTCCCAGGGAAAATCGATCATTGAATCCATTATCTACTGATGAAATTCTGTTTGAGCTTGCACCAATATCTTTTGTATTCTGATTTGCACGGTTAGCCTGACCAGTTGTCGACTGTGAATTACCAGGCATGGTCCCACCGGATGCGGTCCCAAGATCCATTCCAGACGACCCTGAAGCCACTTTATTTCTAGCAATAAGACTAGGACTGCTTGCTGTCCCACCAGCATTTATTGCTGTACCAGATCCCCCAGGCCGCACCCCGATGTTTCCTAGATCAGCTGGATTGTTTGAAGCTTGCATATTTCCAGGCATGACTCGATTTCTATTGAATCCAATGTTATTGTTTATAGATTTTTGGCCATCTGGTGATAAGGGTATATCGTTATTACCGGTAACTATAGCGTTACCAGTTGCCATTGGCCGTCTGTTATTTGAGGTAGGTACGTTTCTAAACTCATTTTGCACATTAGCAACCAATCCATTGGAATTCGAATTCATCAATGTCACTTGATTTTCCACAACTGATAACTGGTTAACATTATTCGATGGCAAGTTAGCGACTGGTTTGTTGTTCATGTTGCCAGATGACGCAAATGAGTTTTGACTGGTACCCGTACTAAACCTTTGGTCCACATTGTTTATTAGTTGGCGATTATTGTTTGGTTGTTGTTGTCCACTGAATGCTACTGGATTCGATTTTCCAGATATCATATTCACACTGGGTAGACCGTTTCGATTGATATCATTAGCGTTGGTGATCGTATTTCCAGAGAATTGTCTGTTCAGATTCTGTCTTGAATCCAAAGACTGCACAGGAAAACCTCCATTTCGTGATAAGAAGCCATTACCGATTCGGTTCACCGGGAGATTTATAGCATTATTTTGAATTTGCGAGTCATCATTGCCACGGTTTGCTCCATTAAAAGCATTAGCATTCATAAAGGTATTCTGTCCAGAGTTTCCGTTATTGAAGTTGCCAGGAAAATTTTGAAAACCAGGTCTGTTAGACTGATTAAACTGATTTGTTGAAGTACGCGTTCCCGTCATCCGTCCAAAGCTCATAGAATTCGACTGAAAACCCGTGTTTGTTTGACCGAAACTATTTCCTGTTTGACCAACGATTCTTTGCCCTTGACCAGTACTCAAAAACTGATTAGCATCACCTGTGCTTCCTGGGAGCCTTGCGACACCGTTTGCACTGATTTGTTGACCATTGATATTGGAAAAATCCGGTGCTCTTGGATTTTTTTGAGACATGGAGTTAGAATTCATTGGTGGAGCGTTTACACCACCTTGGTTTATGATTTGAACGTTTGGATCCGTTTTAAACTGATCAATGTTTCCTGATGCGGCGGCGTGATGTGTCACGAAAGGCACATGCACGTTAGGCACTTGGGTGTCCCTGATGCCTTGATTTGACTGTGATTGAGGAATATTATTGTTATCTCCATTAATATTGTCTTGTGCAAAACGTTCATCATTTCTTTTTGACGGTAGGTCACTATTCCCATTTGAGAGATTGTTTGTGTCAGTTAATGAAGAATCCAAAGAAGACGGCAATTCGTTATCAAATTGATTCAAATTATTTTTAGATTTGCTTTGTATACCTATTGTATTCGCAGTTGTTTTTATATCAGCGACTGCGTTGTCTTCAGATTTGGTATCAAGTATTGCGCTTTTGTCAGTATTTCCTGAGGGACTGCTCGCAGAATTACTTATTGGAAATGGTGCTTCTGGATAAAGACTTTCTATCTTTAAATTTGTTGAACGTGGTATTGAAGGTTTCGTCTCCATTTTCGATCCGTTAGTAACCACTGGCGAGGTGGTTGTTGTGGCAGGTGTAGTGTTGCCTCTCTCTGTGGTCATACTTTGCCCTACTGTTGTTGTAGTGTACTGTCCAACATTCTCAGGTGTATTTGCTGCAAGGTCCACGAAATTAATATTACTATCAACTTCTGTGTTAGCAGTGTCTGCTATTCTGTTAAATGGTTCAACATTTTTTTCTGGATCTTTTGTTGGTACACTTGGACTCCTTTGTGACCCAGCTGTAGGTTGCGTCGGCAACGGTTTATTGGTTGGTTTATCGCCGAAGTCACTCTCTGCTTTTAATCCAGGTGTATGATCAGTGTACTTGTCCACGAATTTTGTTTTGACTCTGAAAATAGGTTTGTTTGAATGATCAACAAATTTTCCCGATACTGACATCTTTAATTTTGGACCTTTTCGTTGTGTATTATTAATGTCTTCCGTTGTACTGGAAAAAGATCCACTTGAGAAAGCATTATCTTTGCGGCTCTTTTCATCGCTAATGCCAGTCATAAAGGCACCTCGAGATGAAATATCACCGCCAGTACTAACAGGGTTGTCCTTAATTCCTAATGCGTTCAAATTCACAGTCGATTCATCATTTGTTCTTGAATCTGTAAAAGTGTATGGCCACGGCTTCTTCTGATTCGTCGCCGGTTTCCTTTCTGGTATGGTGAAGTCACTTGATTTACTATCAATGTTTGATGCACCCAAAAATACATTAGAGCTAGAGGAACCTTGGCGTAATACTGGTGTCTTTAGGTCATTTCCGACCGGCGATGACGGGGTTTCCACGATATCAACAGGTACAGCCAATGACCCATGGGATCGTTGCCCAATAGCAAACGTGCCGCCTGATTGCTGCGTCCCTAGTAGGTTGGCGAAGTTGTTACTTGACTCTCGCTGTGAATTGGATTGTGTAAGAACGCCATCTGACTGGAATTGCTGAAAAATAATCAATACCGTAAATTATCGTATTGGTTTCATTTACGGTACTTGTAAGTTCATCTTATGGAATTTTTGGTCAGCCCGCAATCTTTAAGTATTTAATACTACGTTACATGCAATTAGTTCTGGTCGCGGTTTTTCTACTTGTGTGTGTGTGTGTGTGTGTGTTTTTTTTTTTTTTTTTTTGTTTTGTTTTGTTTTCAAACATTAGTTTTTAACAAGAAATTTCACTGAAACCCTTCACCAAACAATCCCGTGTTTAAATGACCTCGAGAAAAAAATGCCTTTGAAAACATTGTAGGAACAGAAGAAAATGCTGGTGACCAGTATTTTCCCCTTTTCCTACAATGTTTTCTATCCTTCCAAAAACAAATCTCATCACTTGAGTCCCGCTACATAAGAATTCTATTCGGAAAAGTCTAAACTTCAGTCGTATGGTTCAGGGTTGTGCAGTAGGTGATAGTACTGATAGCTGTCCCCGAATGCGATTTTAGTTTTTGAAAGGTTGCATCCGGGTACAGAGACGATTGCGAAAAATATGGTTAAAATCTCTGCAAAGATTTTGTGCGCATGGTTAAACTTTCATAGGCTATTTTCACAAACTGACGACAAAACTAGAATTTGAACGAATCCGTTACTTGCATATTCCATAATCCTTCATTTCAAATACAAACATTTTCAATTCAAACGCTAAACATAAAAAATAGTTTAATTCATCTGTTACTCGAGATGTTTAAATTCCCCCAAAATAGACACAAAATGGCTGCCTATCACAATAAATTCGTGAGTTTTTTTTTTTCCGAGATTTAACGACTTCTAAAAGCGCATGAGGTATTGAAACGTGTAATAATTTGTCCCTGGTTACGTATGTCTATAAAAATTAATTGTATTTTACTGCAATACAAATTAAACCGAAGATACAGAAAGTCTGTACAGCGCTGTAGATTTGCTAACAGAAAATTCTTGATGGGCTTGAGAAGTTCCGGTGCACAATAAATGTCCAAATATGAAAAGAAACATCTCATTATTGAGATTACAATAGTAAGTTTTTTTCCCGTATCGATATCAATGAAGTTCAATGAGCGCTCGTGTGTAAAATCTCTGACAGATACCTTACACTTGCAGACAACCTTGTAGGCTAGTATTGCGTCTGACAGCTTTTGAAAACACCATTGGAAAAGAACAAAATGCTGGTAATCTTGTCTGTAGGTGGTAGTTTGTATAACATCACACCGAATTTATAAACAAAATGAACAACAACAAAAAAGGAAAAGAAGGCGCATTATATTCGACACAAAATTTTATCTAACTTTATACTCACAGAAAAAAGCGGTATCTGAAAGTCACTTCTGTTACTATTTTTGTCCCCAAACACCAAGGATGACGTGTCACCGGAAGTGGAATGGAAGAACGTCATGCCAGAAACGTTGACGTTTTTAGTTGGTTCTGAATAGTGGAAGACAAAAAAAAAAAAAATCAGCAAACATATTTTAAATCTAAGGACTGCAGAAAAGAATGTGCTATACAACAATATGTGACTCTTCTTTCTTTTTCTTCCTCTCTCTCTCTCTCTCTCTCTCTCTCTCGCTCGCTCACTCGCTCTCTAGCCCTCGCACTCTCGCTCTCACTCGCTGAATGCAGTGTTAAAGTCTAACGGATTTAGTATTACACTTTACTACACAGCTGGTCTGGGTAAAAATACTCTTTACAAAATGCATTTTTGTGACTATCCACCTACAGAAGTGTCGACTTAAAGATTTAAAAGACTTAAATTTTTCCCCACTTTTGCATTTTCTTCTTTTTTCTCATACACAGACAAAACACTAAACCACGTTTCTCTAAAAGCCTAAAGAAAATGGACGGTTTCACTCTGGCAAAAATAAAAGTGCAATTTTGACGTTTAAAAAGTCGTAGGGTCGTTTTGCAACCGGAAACACCGTCTATTTTCGTGTGATCATTTATTATCATAATGTCTGTTAACGTATTTTCAAATTTCGCGCCAAAAATTCAAGAGAGCCTCTGGGAATGCCATGTGATCAATGAGGAGCGTCGATTATAAAATGAGCCATGAACTATTTAAATTGGGCTTAATATATCTGCAAAAAGTATCGATTCAGGTCAGCCTGCGCAGTCTGCCCATAAAATTGAGCCATGCTGTGTTACCTCCGTAATGCGTTACCAAGCAAGTCTTTACATGATTATGGATCCA
Source organism: Tridacna gigas (assembly GCA_945859785.2). Classification (NCBI taxonomy): domain Eukaryota; kingdom Metazoa; phylum Mollusca; class Bivalvia; order Cardiida; family Cardiidae; genus Tridacna; species Tridacna gigas. The sequence goes on from OX244028.2 coordinate 56,977,656, forward strand.
TGAAATTTACTTTGTTTTTTATAAACCGACTGATTCTGGAGGTAGCATGGTCCTTGAGACATGCACATTAATCTCAAATAGCAAAAGGTTTCGGGCCATGTCAGCCTGCGCGGACTGCTAGGCTGACATATACTCCTCACAAAAAGTCAAGCAACATTTTTTTTTTTTTCTTAGTCATGAAAAATAAATACGAAGAAAAACACGTTATTTGCAAGTGCAACTGGCAATTACTATTTACACTGTTACCTTTAGAAAATAACTCGTTTCGCATTTAAAGTTAACTGGTCAAATATTTCACAAGACTGAAAATAGAGAAATGATTTTGTTGCTTGACCTTTTGTGAGGAGTATAGATCGATACTTTTTGCAGACGCATTAAGCTATCTTTTAACAAAGCATGGCTCAATTTCTCCCACTCAGTCACTCCATATTGCAGTCTGTATATAGATTTTTAACAATAATCTGTTAATATCTTTCGTTACTTTGACAAACAAACGTCAAAAAATACAATTGGAAAGAAATAACCAGACTGGTACCAAGGCTAAAGTCCAAAAACGTGTCAAAGACAAAAGCTGGACAGGGGAAAAAAACAAAATAATTCAGTTACAAAGCTGTTTTTAAGGGGGCTCTATAGATTTTTTAAATCACGCCAAACTTAGTCAATGTTTTATTGAAAAGCTATAGCTGGCAATTCTTTACAGAATAAAGAGACTTATAAGAAAACAAATGATTTTGGTGGTCATTTTTTAATGAACTACGTAGCCTTTTGATGCATAAATAGATTTAGCGCCAAAAGTTTGCAGAGGCTTGCGGGGAAAGTCACGTGTCGGTTATGTTGGGTAGTGTTCAAATAGGTACGGTGACGTCATATTACATAGTTTCATAACGATAGGCGGAGTTACCGATTTCAAAAACGACCATCTTGTTATTTCAAGCCTAATATAGCTACCAAAAGCAAACAATGCAGGTGTTAACCCTTTCCCAAACAAGCCCTGGTTTTCACGTGTCTGCGGTACAAGTCTTTTGAAAACACTGCGGGAAAAGGAGAAATTGCTCGTAACGAGCAATTTCTCCTTTTCCCACAGTGTTTTCTACCCTTTTTGAGACCTTTCTGCCATTTTCATCAAATTTAAAATTGTCATCTGCAATCTCTTTCAATTTGGACCAGTCCAAAATTTGTCGTTTGGGAAAGGGTTAAAATGCATTTGAGCCATGCTCTCTTAATGCATCTGCGAACAATATCGATCTAGGTCAGCCTGCGCAGTCCGCGCAGCTGATCTGGGCTGAAACTTTTCGCTATTGGTCAATTTTCTGTATGTCAAAGGACCAGTCTACCTCTTGATTCAGACTGTTGTTAAAGAAAATTGATCTTATGGATATATAATTATGTGATGTCTTGCTTGATATCATGGATCACGGAGATGCATTAAGCCCTCTTTTGTCAGAGCATGGCTCATTTACATTTAATTGAATCTGTTTTCCTCTGTCAAGCTCTATCTCTTTGGCAAGTTCTCAGACTTTAGCCCTGATACCAGTCTGACTATTTCTTTCCATTTACAATTTCTGACGTTTGTTTGTCAAAATCACAGGCGTTCGTTTTGTGGCGAATTTCGCCATCTATAAAATGTAATATAACACGTCTTATATACAACATTATATAGATGGCGAGGTTCGTCACAAAACGAACGCCTGTGGTCAAAAGTCAAAAAATCTACCATTATAAGTATGGAAATTATTTTGAAGGTGACAATCTGTTATTGTACGGTATGTCTAAATGTTGGTCGTTTGCAGAAACGTGAATTTTAAAAGAAAGTCAAAAGTTGCCAGGTTGTTCTTGTTTTTGTTTACCTTTTACCTTATTTTAAATTTCGTTTTTCTGCCAGCGACTTACAGTTGGACCGACCGTACAATTGCAGATTGTCATCTTCACAATAATTTCAATAGTTAAATGGCATGATTTGAATTCAAAATGTGCTTTAAACGCCCGCCTTGTTTACTGTTGGCAGCTATGAGGCTTAAACTACAGACTTTCACCTTTTTGCTACATGTAACCTTCCAGGATCCGTATTCACCAACAATTCTTAAGAAAATACTTTGTCATATTCTCAAGAATTGTCTATATTTGAAAATATTTGAAAAGCCTCTGATTGGTTTATCCAAGTGATTTAGCTAATCAAGAGCTGTGTTACTTTCTAAATCTAGAATATGACTAAACATGAAACTAAGAATGTTTTGTGAATACGGACCCTGTCCTTTACACCTGCAAAGAAAATAGATTTTTATTTCCAAGAGACTTTAATTTACGGCAAAAAACCTAAATATACCTATGCCCCCCCCCCCCCCTTAAATCAGAATATCTCACGAAATATCAAACAGTGTACATCCAAGATCTGATCACGTTCAGTGGTGTCTGATCTAGATCTACACTATCCACCAAACAAAAGGTATACAAGGGTTAAAATTTGCCCCTAGGCTTGTAAGTTTTAATATTTTCTTCTTTCATAAACACGGAAGTAAAAAGGCGTATTCATGTGTTTTATATGTGTATTCCGCATATTTCATGTATGACCCATTAACTTTGAAATCGAAACAAATAGTTATGTTAGGCCAAATGTGTTCTGATTGATTGATTGATTGATTGATTGATTGATTGATTGATTGACTGATTTGATTGATTGATTGGTCGACCGTTTGGTTGAATAGTGTTTTACGCCGCTTTCAACATTATTTCACCTATATCACGGCGACAGCTCACATATTCATGTATGTCCTGGGCTTCGACATACAAGCTTAAGGCTGTGAAGTGTCTTGTCCAAAGAAGCAACAACAGTTTTGGAAGATAACATTTGTATTTGGTTTAAAGATTAAAGTTGAATTGTCTGGGCTTTTTGGAAAAATCAGTAAAAACTCGATTTTCCAACTTGTGATAATTCGCAGATTCGTGCATCAATTCGAAGTATAAATTAGAATCAGTTTGGAATCGAAGGAATGAGATTTATATCACACTGCATGGATGGTTAGGCTGATTTTGGTCTGCTCAGTTCGCATAAGATATCATTTATGGCAATTTGTCTTAAAACAGATATCGAAAATATGAGGATATGGTTTAATTTTTAACCGTCTGCCATGGCGATGGAGCTTAAAATGGATATCAAAAAAGGTTAATCTTTAAACGTCTGCTATCATTAATTAAATTCCTGAGCAGACAACAAAACTTTTAGAATCTTCTATATTGGCATCAACTGCAGACGAAATATTAATTGTCTGTATTAGAGTCAAACGCTGTTTTAACATCTTAGGTTAAATCACGTCGGTCAGTGCACCCACGCATGTGTTGCCTGGATTTATCATACCAGGGTCCGTATATTCACCAACCATTCTTAAGAATATTCTTGGTCTTGTTCTCCAAAATTTTCCAAATTTGAAAGTAACACACCTTCTGATTGGCTAAACCATTTGGTTTAGCCAATCAGAAGGTGTGTTACTTTCAAACTTGGAAAATCTTGAAGAATAAGTCTAAGAACGTTCTTAAGAATGGTTGGTGAATACGGACCCAGTACTGACACAGCTTTCTTTCCAAGTCACTGAATACTTGTCTCACACGCATCAGATGAGAGAGGCCAAAAATCGTTGGTAAGAAAGTTTGCATTAACCGGATACTGAACCTGCAACCACCGAGGTCACGTGTCAGACACGCTAACCACTGAGCTACCCGGCTGGGCTAACGACATATAAAATGCGGCTAAAACACCAAATGATAAGATTCGTCTTTGACAGGGTCGACAAAAAAATTGTGGAAAAAGGAGAAAATGCTGATAACCAGCATTTTCTCCTTTTCCCACATTGTTCCCATAAACCTCTTTGCACAGGGTCTTACACACACTGGATCGTCTTTTAATCCTTACCACGTAATCCCGAGTTATAACTTCCTCGAGAAAGAAGAGTTTTGAAAATATTGAGGGGAAAAGGAGAAGATACTGGTAAACACGATTTTCTCACACTGGTTCTTACCTTTCAGAGACACAGTTCATCTAATTTGTCGTCTGCAACAGCTCTGAATTTGGACAAGTCTAAAATTTTGTCGTTTGGCAAAGGGTTAAAGGTCGACTTACAGTTTAATGCGCAATATCTCATGTCATATTGTGCGCTTCCGATCAAAGATTAACCTGGCCTTAAGTCACCTTCTTCTTGTTCTTCTGAATTTCAAAGGTAGGCAATTTTTGATACGATAAACCAAATGTTATAGCCAACCAGAAGTTGTTTTCCTTCTAAATTTTAGAGTTAATCTATTTAACTCTTTGCCAAACGACAAAATTTTAGACTGGCCCAAATTGAATGCAGTTGCAGACGACAAATCAAATGTGACTTGAAAATTGAAATTGGTTATGGAACGGATAGAAAATATTGTGGGAAAAGGAGAAAATGCTGGTTGCCAGCATTTTCTCCTTTTCCCACAATGTTTTCAAAAGGCTTCCTTTTTAGGGTCGTTAAAAGTCGGGATTGTGTGGTAAAGGGTTAATTTAAACATTTTTTTTTTTACATCAATTGAAAAACAAGATCTTGAAACTTATACTAATGACCACGCAATCAATCAGTCTAATAATGAATTCCATGGGTCAGTATCAGATAGAATGTTCGACCTTGTTAGATGGAAGGTCTTGGAACTCGGAGGCAATATTCAGAATGATCGAAGAACGGTGCCCGACTTCATTTTCTGTGCAGTCTGATCTTAATCCTTAATCTGCTGAATAAGTTAAATGAAACTTTCCAGCCAATAGTAAACACAATTGTAATTGTAATTTCAAAGTTATTTTTTGAAGATAATATCTTCTTACCGGACAGAGTGGAAAAAAAATGGTTGATGCCCATATCGTGAAACTGCTTAACCCTTTCCCAGACAAGCCCTGGTTTTCACGTGTCTGCAGTACAAGTCTTTGGAAAACACTGTGGGAAAAGGAGAAATTGCTCGTAACGAGCAATTTTTCCTTTTCCCACAGTGTTTTCTACCCGTTTAGAGACCTTTCTGCCATTTTCATCAAATTTAAAATTGTCGTCTGCAAACTCTTTCAATTTGGACTAGTCCAAAATTTGTCGTTTGGGTTAAGACATTATTATTATTATTATTATTATTATTAAATGTTTCTTTACTGTTGTCATCACCATCACCATCATCATCATAACTACTACTTACCGGGATCAATTGTCCATATGTTTGGGTTGAAACTCTGTCCAAAGCTTATTCCGAGAAAACACAGCATTAAAAGTATCCTATAAACAGTTCTCTCCATTTTCCCCGTGTGCTTCGGAATTGTTTTTAGTTCCTTTTCCAAAATATCTACTGCTTACCTTCAGGAACTAAAATCAATGTTTTTTTTTTTATCAATTGCAATTCAAGTAGTAAACACAATCTTTTCATTTAAATATAAAGCGAAACAAAATTAAAAAAGTAATTTTTAGTTAAATTCATCCAAATTATCAATCAGCGTTTCACGTGACAATCTTCTTCAACCCTTCCGTATATAGAATCTTTTTATAACGTACTTAAAAAAGTCACGTATCGTTTAAAAAGTAAAAGAAACGTTCAGCATTTCAATAGGTAGTGATATTCATCCGCTATTTCTAGTTCTTGCTTAATTCAACTAATCATATTCAATACATGATCCATAAATATGCGATAAGCAATCAAAATGCAGTACACATAAATACTAATTACACATTAGTATGTCAACTTAAGTTTGATAAGTATCATTCATAATCACAATGTTGGTCATTTGTACGCAACTGCTCGTGGGAAAGTTGACGTCATCAGCCGTTAATAATAAGTGAGACATGCGGAAGTGAATGACAGGTCATGTTTTTCACCTTTCTGGGTCCTCAATATACCTAGTGACATAGGGTATGGGCATACAACATTTAACTTGGATTTAACTTGAAACTGCACATGCTAACTATAGAGAAACAAGCAAGAGGGGCGTGTACGACAGCCCAATGAACTCTATAAAATAACAAAATCTTAAGACTCGTTCAAACTGAAAGCATTAATTTGAAAACGTCCGGTCAAATGTTGCTGAAATGAATTAATTTGTCTTCGAAAGGACATAACATGTTATGGAAAAGGAATCTGCCAAGGTGCAAGCAAGAAACATTCAAGTATCCACGAATTTTAATCAAAGCATTCGGACGAGATATTAGATCGCACAATGGCTCACTTACATAGCATACAGAAACAAGAGAGAGGGGGCCATGATGGTATTGAGTCGCTCACCCGAGCTTATGTACATTTGAGAACATAACATAAAGAACAGTAAAATTAATGTTTTTCGCTCATATAACCTGATTATCAAGTTCTTAATCAGGCTGACCCATTTTCTAACTTTTTATGATATCAGGGCAAAAATTCTGACCCAGTTTGATGAGCATCAGAGTGAAAATGTGGTCTCTAGAAATTTATCCTATTTACCAACGTTTTTTTTTTTTTCTTTTCTTTTTTTGTCAACCAGATACAACAAAATCTTTTACAGTATTATCACGAGATATCGGTAGGGTACAGGACTAAAGACCAGGGTACCGTTTTACTAACAATTCGTAAGTTTTTGCGTAAGAATTTTTCGTAATTTTACGCCTACGTTCAGATTTAGAATTTCGTAAATCCGTTTTACTAAATTTTCGGAACTTTGTGAATTTGCGTAAGTAAATATTTCGGTAACTCGTCAACTGAAGGCAGAATCAGTAGTTCCAGCGCGCTTGTTACCCAGGTAAACATCGAGTGTCGTTCAACCAAAGGGAAATGTGACGCTCATTTTAAGTAATCTCATCTGTTCGCCGCTTCCCTCAAATATGGATACTCTACGTGTGGAAAAAAGAATATTTCGTTAAAAAATATTCAAGTTTTTCACTACTACGGGCAGCTGTGAGGATAAGTACAATGTTTTTTTTTTTTCTCAAATTACCTCCTTAATGACGACGAAATTAAAAAAAAAACAAGAGGGCCATGATGGCCCTGGATCGCTCACCTGAGTAGAGTGCCTTGAAAGTATTTCTTTAATTTGACCAAGTGACCTCGTTTATGACCCCAGGTGACCCAATTTCAAACTCATATTTCACAAAGACAAACATTCTGACCAATTTTCAAGTCAGTTGAGCAAAGAATGTAGCCTCTAGTGTGCCCTAAAAGTATTTCTTTAATTTGACCTAGTGACCTAGATTATGACTCCAGGTGACCCAAATTTGAACTGGTCTTGGACTTTATCAAAAGAAACATTTTACCCAATTTTCAAATCAACTGAATAATAAATGTGGCCTCTACAGTGCCCACTAGGTATATCTTTAATTTGACTCAGTGACCTAGTTTATGACCCCAGTTGACCCAGTTTATACTCATGTAAGATTTTATAAAGACAAACATTCTGACCAATTTTCAAGGTAATTGAGCAAATAATGTGCCCTCTAGAGTTTCCATAAGGTATTTCTTTAATTTGATTTAGTGACCTAGTTTATGGTGCCAGGTGACCCAAATCCAAACTCATCTGATATTTCATCAAGACAAACATTCTGGCCAAATTTCAGGTCATTTGAGCAATAAATGTGGCCTCCAGAGTGCAAACAAGGTATTTCTTTACTTTGACTCAGTGACCTAGTTTATGACCCCAGTTGACCTAAATTCAGACTTATGTGAGATTTTATAAAGACAAACTTTCTGAGCAATTTTCAAGGCAATTAAGCCAAATAATGTGGCCTCGAGAGTGCCAACAAGGTATTTCTTTAATTTGACCTAGTGACCTAGTTTATGACCCAAGATGACCCAATTTTGAACTCAATGAATTCGTTGTGCTTAGATGGGCAAACAAACTTAGAAGAGAATCACTACATACCAAATATCAAAGCTCTACGCCTTCCAGTTTCAAAGAAGAATTTTAAACTTCTCCTTCTTTGTTCCCATGTTCGAACTTGTGACCCCCCCCCCCGCGGGCTGGGCCAGTTTTGATCCAAGCAGCATCCTTGGAACAAACTTGGTAGAGGTCCACTAGGAAATGCTACATACCAAATATCAAAGCTCCACGCCTTCAAGTTTCAGAGAAGAAGATTTTTAAAGATTTCCTTCTTTGTTCCTATGTTCAAACTTGTGACCCCCGTGGCGGGACCAGTTTTGACCACAGGGACATCATATGAACAAACTTGGTAGAGGTCCACTATGAGATGCTACATACCAAATATCAAAGCTCTACGCCTTCAAGTTTCAGAGAAGAAGATTTTTAAAGTTTTCCTTCTTTGTTCCCATGTTCAAACTTGTGACCCCCAAGGCGGGGCCAGTTTTGACCCCAGGGACATCATATGAACAAACTTGGTAGAGGTCCACTTGGAGATGCTACATACCAAATATCAAGGCTCTGCGCCTTCTAGTTTCAGAGAAGAAGATTTTCAAAGATTTTGCATTTTTTTCCTTTTTGTTGCCATAGCAACTAGAGTTATGGGTGGAATTCAATTCTTTGAACAACTTTGGTAGAGCTTCACCCAAGGAACATCCTGCCAAGTTTCATCAAGATTGGCCCAGTAGTTTAGGAGAAGATGTTTAAAGAAATTGTTGACGGACGCCGGACATAGGGCGATCACAGTAGCTCACCTTAAGCACTTTGTGCTCACGGTGAGCTAAAAAGAAAAAAAGCCTCCAGATTTCTGCCTATGTTATTAATTACGACCGATATTGTATGTAAAGTTCCGCAAAAACTTACGTTCGAAATTGGCTACGAAAACTTTAATAAAACGCAAAACTAGGGAGTTACGCAAAAACTAACGAAATTTCTTAGTTACGTTTGCGTAAGTACTTTAGTAAAACGGTCCCAAGCAGATCAGATCGCTGTTTAAAACCCCATTTCGGCTAGTTTCTTTCCGTGGATTGATGATAGTCATTGCGACAGGATTCATTTGTCTCTCACCGCTGATCATTGTTTCGATGATGGTTATGTCTGAAAGCATCCAGTGACTAGTGAATACTGTGTAAAGTACTAGTAAATGAAAATCCAGAAAGCATGGATGGATGCATTAGCTGCCACGATAATTTTAAAACTGATTGATTGAAAGGTGTCTTATGCTGCTTTCAACATTGTTTCAGTCATATCACGGCGACAGCTCACATATTCATGTATTTCCTGGGTTTAACCAGTACTAGGCTAGGGCTCTGAAGCGTCTTGCCCAAGCACACACCCACGAAAAACTCAGTGGATCAGACGGGGCTCGAGGTTACGAGCCACACACTTTACCACTGAGCCACGCAGGACCTGATGATGTTTTAAAGTGGCGTTAAACACTATACAACCTTCCACAGTGTGAAACCGAGTACATATCACACACGACAGAAATTTCTAACGGAAAAGAAAATGCAAAATATATTTTAGAAATAATTATATGGGAAAACATTGTGGAAAAAATTGCAATTGCACCTTCTTAGAAAGAGCTGCCAAAGCCCCACAGCGAAGCCCAGAGGCTAGTGCATCCGACTTGTGACCATGTGGTTGCAGGTGCAATATAAGGTTGCGGCAAACTTTCTTTCCGCCGATTTTTTGTCTCTCACCTCTGATGCATGCGAGACATGATTGTAATCAGTGGCTTGGAAAGAAAGATGTGTCAATACTAGGGTAAGAAAGCCATGAAACACACGAGTAGGTGCACTGACCGCCGTGATATGACCTAAGCTAATAAAACGGCGTTAAAAACACCAATACAAAGAGGTGCCAAAAGAACTTACTTCTTTTGCTACAATGTTTGTAAACGTGGTCTGCAGGAAGGTATACAAAGTCACCTGTAGGAAGAAATTATGTTAAACTAACAAAACATTGCGTAATATATATTATGATATTGTTTTATTGTTCACATAGTCATTATATAATCTAACAATTTTTTCTAGACTTCATGATATTTTAGAAACAAAAAATCATTACCGCAAGTGCTTGTGTGTCCTCAATAGAACAGAAAATTGATGGGGATAAGGACTGTTGCAAATTGAAATCTAGAACAGTAAACAAAAGGGTTTTTTTTTGTCTTCATAAGCTCAACAGGTTATGTCCTGGAGAAAACCTTTGGGTGGATTAAAGATATAATTCAAACTAGATAGCAACCAGCATTTTCTCCTTTTCTCCTCAACGTTTTCTACCCTTTTACACACGCTTTTCTCCACTTTAACCACATGTTAATTTGTCATTTGCGTTCGCTGTAAATTTGGACACAACTAAAATTATGTCTTCTTATGTCAATTGCAGGGTAAGGTATGTAATAATGCACAAACCTGCATTCAAAGAACATTCATGGGAAAGATTCGACAGAAAAGTGGTCTCTAACAACATATGGGTCCGTATTCACCAACCATTCTTAGAAATATTCTTAGTCTTATTCTCCAAGATTTTCTACATTTGAAAGTAACACAACTTCTGATTGGCTAAACCAAATGGTTTAGCCAATCAGGAGTTGTGTTACTTTCAAATGTAGAAAATTATGGAGAACAAGACAAAGAACGTTCTTAAGAATGGTTGGTGAATACGGACCATGATCTCTCAATGCTGGTTTAATTTAAGTTCCGGGGGAAAGAAGAATCAAAACAGTGGCCCTTCCACCTTTTACAACACAACCCCGTGGAAAAAAATACTTTTTAGAGAAAACATTGTGGGAAAGGAATCAATGCTGGACACTATAACTTTATCCTTTTTTCACCATCTTTTCTATCCTTTCACTGACATATCCCATCATTTGAGCCAACTTTATTTTGTCTTCTGCAAATTATTTCTATTTGGACAAGTCAAAAAATCTTGTCTAGTACAGATTTAACGCTTCACCACGCAATGCCGAGTTTTAAGAACCTGAGAGAGTAAGCTTTTGAAAACATTGTGGGAAAAGGTGAAAATATGAGAGGTGAAAATACGGGTAACAAGCATTTTCTCCTTTTCCAACACTGTTTCCGACTCAAAGGCATTTGAGCCTCCTTTGATCTGTCCGTCTGCAAATTTTGTTTTCTGGCAAAGATTTAAACAGTAGATTGCTTCTCTCTTTACCAGAACTGAAACTGAAATGATCTGACGATTAATTAAATATTATTTCACCCTTTACCACATAATCCCGACTTTTAACAACCCTGAAAGAGAAGGCTTTTGAAAACGTGGAAAAAGGAGAAAATGCTGGTAACCAGTATTTTCTCCTTTTCCCACAATGTTTTCTACCCTATAAAACATGGAAATTGTTATTTAAACAACATCTGTTGTCTGTAAATGCCTTCAACTTGGTAGAATTAAAATTTTTGTTATGTGGCAAAGAGTTAATACATGAAATTTCTTCTTCAAATGGTAGAAAAACATCATGGGAAGAAAATGCTGGTTACCAGCATTTCCTCCTTTTTAAACAATGTCTCCAAAATCCATCAGTGTCCGTGTCTTTAAAACACAGAATAGTTTGGTAAACGGTTACTAAAGGCAGTCTCCTAAGGCAGGTTTGACTACAATTTGAAACACTTGTTATTACAAACTAACAGAAAGTTCTCGGTGTCATTAAATAACATAATTCTTTACAAAGTAATATAAAAAAAAAAACATACTGAAAAACTACGCACCATTCGTACATCAAGCTGGGCAAGCTACCTATGTCAATGGTTATCACTTTTGAATTCTTGACCTTTCATACTTTTTCATAAACACTCTTTTCCACACTCTTCCAAAACCTGTTTTGTTGTTTTACACACAGCCACTTCAGACGACTCTTTATGCTGATGTCCATAGGTTCATTTAGCAGTGCGTGAAATTTAACTGATTGCTTGGTCTTTTACACCACTTTCAACATTACTTCAGTCATATCACCAACAAAACTCACTTATTTATATAAGTCCTGGGTTTCACCAGTACTAGGCTGGGACTCTGAAGTGTCTTGCCCAAGGACATTCCCAGGAAAAACCCAGTGCATCCAGTCCTGTGAGGCTCAAACACGGGGCCTCCAGATTTCATATCCTGCACTTAACCACTGAGCAACCCAGGACCCATAGTGTGTAATTCATAAATTTAACCCTTTACCGTACAATGACGCCTTTTAATGCCTCTGGGAAAGAAGCCTTTTGAAAACATTGTGGGAAAAGGAGAAAATGCTGGTAACCAGCATTTTCTCCTTTTCCCACAATGTTTTCTGCCCTATCTATCAAAGGAAATTTGCACTATTTGAGCCACATTGAAATTGTTGTCTGCAAATGCTTTCAATTTGGACAAGACAAATTTTGTCGTCTGGTAAAGGGTTAAAATCAGGAGCTCAAGCTCCTAAAGAAGGTATTTTTCCCTGTGGTACATTTTATTTTTTAACCATAAAGAATAAGCAGTCAAGCCATATCACTATTACCTCAACCAAATACCAAAGAAATTTTGGGGTATTATCAAATTTTCGTTTCGGCTAGAACATGTAGCATAGTAGCAGACAGTATAGATCTACGATCACACTGCTCATTCTGTGCAGCCTGACCTTGATATTCACTGTCCATAAAAACAACTTAAGTTAGTTCCCAGGCTGTAAGGGTTAATCAGGACAAATCTATAAATTTGACATCAGGTAAAGAGTTTAGGGTGAAAACATGTAAATGTAGCCAAGTTACCCTTCCAATGCACGTGGTTTTAGTCTGTTGTTTAGGACCGACTGACTGATTGGTGTTTTACGTCAGTTTCAGCATTATTTCAGTTCTATCACTCCCACAGCTCACATATTATCGAGGGTCCTGGGTTTCATCAGTACTAGAAAAGGGCTCCAAAGTGACTTGCCTGAGGACACTCCCCCACTCCAAAAAAAAATCCAGTGCTTCCAGAGAGGCTAAAACCCAGGACCTCTGGGTCATGACTGTTACAATTAACCACCGTGCCACACAAGCTGTTGTTTTCAGGAACTGTGAAATTACACAGAAAACACAATCATGGTCTGTATTAACCAACCATTCTTATAGACATTCTTAGTCTTATTCTCAAGAAATTTCTACATTTGAAAGTAAAAACTATTTCTGATTGGCTAAAGCAAATGGTTCAAGCAATCAAAGGTTGTGTTACCTTCTAATTGTAGAAGAAGACTTAGAACGAAATTAGGAACGGTTGGTGAATACCGACCCTGATTCTTCCGTCAAATTTTGTACTGTCCAATGTTTTGCTAGACTGTCCAATCAAACTTCTATTGGAAAATATTTAGGACCTTGCAGGTTTATACACTTTCACACCATACTGCACATTTACATCCACAGTATATACAAACTAACACTCATTTTAACAAAACCATGGAAAATAGAAATGGGAATAAATCTCTTCAAAATCATCGTAAACTGAAAACCATGAAAAGAAATTCAAAGCAACGACGCCTAACCAGTCACAAGTGATACTTTAAATTTGAATCAATTTATATGGGTTATTTCCCTCTTCTTAAATAATTTATTGGGTTTTTTTTGCAACTTTCAGCATTAATTCAGTCACATGACAGTGACAGCTCAAATATTAATGTATGTCCTGGTTTTACCAGTGCTAGGCTAGGGCTCTGAAGTGTCTTGTCCGAGGACATTCCCATGAAAAACCCAGTGCTTCCAGTGAGGCTCAAACCAGGGGTTTCCAGGCTATGAGTCCCACTATTTACCACTGAGCCACCCAGGATCCTTTTCAGCAATGTTTTATATGTTTTTTCAAAGCTTTGCACTCATATCACAGTGACCAATCTGCTGAACCATGCAAGCATTAATGTTTTTTTTCCACTTCACCATTTTCAAAAGCCGTCTTTCAACCCCATAACAAAAAATTCCGTTTTACTAAACCTGAGGAAAAATGCTTTTGAAAAGACTGCAGAAAAAGGAGAAAATGCTGGTAGTCAGCAAATCTGCAGATGTTTTCAGATTCAAAAAGTCTAAAATTTTGTTGCTTGGTAAGATTTAGCTCTTTACCGCACAACAAAATCTTAGACTAGTCCAAATTCAAAGTATTTACAGACGACAAAATAATTGTTACTCAAAATTATAATTTGTTCTGGGACGGGGCAAGAAACATTGTGGGAAAAGGAGAAAATGATGGTAACCAGCATTTTCTCCTTTTCCCACAATGTTTTCAAAAGGCTTTTTCCTTAGGGTCGTTAAAACTCAGGATTGTGTGGTAAAGGGTTAAAAAGGTGCGGTGGTTTGAAACAGTCAAAATGTGTAGCGTGCTAAAATGGCAGCTAACCCTTTACCAGACAACAAAATTTTGTACTTATCTATATTGATAGCGTTTGAAGACAATAAATGAAACATGGCTCAAATAATTAAAGTTGTCTGTGAAAGAGTAGAAAAACATCATGGGCGGAGAAAATGCCAGTTTCCAGCATTTTTTTTTTTCTTTCTTCCTTCTTTCTTCCACAGAGCTCCAGATAGAGGGAGTGATTTTGATTTCAAAATCAAAAATTTTAATAACTCTCCACTAAATCCTATGTTATGGGTACTCGTTAGAATCATCTCATAGAGACGATTTTAATGAGTACCCACAACATAGGGTTTGGAAGAGAAATAATGGATTTAGAATATCATCACTCCATCTTATCTGGAGCTCTGCTTCCAACGACTTTTTCAAAGCCCTCTTCCTTAGGGTCAGTAAAAACTCTGGCTTGTTTATTAAAGGGTTAGTGGCATCATACATGTGGCTATAAATGTGAATATATCATTATATTTGTGAATACAAAAACTAACAGAACAACTTGAGGTCTGTATCACCCATTATATTGATAATACATTGCACCAGAGATATACAAATCATTATAAAGCAAAAATATCCCGTTTCAAGCTTCACAAGTTCATTTACTTACTGTATGACTCATATTACTTTTATACCAGTAGATAACTTTTTAGACAACTCTGAACTAAAAGTATCAAGAATTGATTTATTGAATGGTGTTTTAAGGCTTTAGCGTTATTTGAGTCATATTTTTAATTCTTTACCGCACAATCCAGAGTTTTCACAACCTTGAGGAGAAAATCTTTAGAAAACATTGTGAGAAAAGCAGAAAATGCTGGTAACCAGCATTTTTTTCCTATTCCCACAATGTTTTCTACTAAATTAAAGGAATGTTTTCTCATTTAAGCCACCCTTGATTTGTCATCTGCATACGCTTTGAATTTGGACAGGCCTAAAATTTTTTCATGTGGTAAAGAGTTTAGTATTTGCAGATGATAAATTTCAAATGGTTAAGGAGTAAACGCTAGTTACCTGCACTTTCCCCCTTTCCCCATGATGTTTTTGAACATCTATTTCATGAAGGTCATGGAAACAGGGATTGTTCGGTAAAGTATAAACCCTAGTTATTTATCCTCTCATTCATAATGGTTCATCAGTACATTCCTGGGGTTCGTGTTCACCAAGCATTCTATAATAGTTCTTAATTCTATTTCCAAGACAAGCCCTTCTGATTGGCTGAGAAAAAATCTCTCTTGAAATTTAGAATTATAACAATGTTTAGGGTGATTGGCAAATACAAACCCTGTTATTCTTCATTAAACCTTGTTGCAATAGGAAAAGTAGGTCTATGTCAGTAACTTTCTTAAATTGCGACTAAATTTTCTGTACAATCTCAATACCTAATTTTCATTCAGGTCTTTTTTCTTTGTATCTTTTGTGTTTTAACATGACTTGATAAATAATTCTGAACATTTTTCACAACAGGAGAGACTCAAACATAGCAAATTCACAGTGCTTTTGGCCAAAAAACATTTCATAAAATATCCAAAAATGAGCCATCCTTTGTGAAAAGGGCATTTAATGCATCTGCAAACAGTATCAATCCTGGTCAGCCTGTGCAGTCCACACAGGCTGACCTGGTCTGAAACATCTTGCTATTTTTACATTTTTCTGCATTTCCAAGGACCATTGTACTCCCTTGATTCAGTTGATGGTTATAAAAAAATGGATTTTATGGACCCATAATTATGTGAATTCTTGTTTGGTATGGTGCATCACAGAGATGCATTAACCACCCTTTTTCCAGAGCATGGCTCAAATGTAACTCAAAGATCAGTTCTACAGTGCCAACACAAGCACTTGCAAATGTCTGCATTCTAGAAGATAATGTTTAACTCATTATCTAACCACAAAATATTAGACTGGTCCAAATGACAAGATAAATGTGACTGAATAATTGAATTGCGTTTTGGCAAGGGTAGAAAACGTTGTGGGAAAAGGAGAAAATGCTGGTTACCAGCATTTCCTCCTTTTCCCACATTGTTCTCAAAAGGCTTCTTTCAAAGGTTCATCAGAAGTCAGGGTTGTATGATAACGGATTAAAGTTTCAAAAACCCAACGGATGGTCACATCATGCTGTGATGATGATTAAATCAAATGATTAAAGTTTTTTACCCTGTCATAGTTCAGTCTTTTTTAATACCCTTTCCTAAACAACGAATTGTTGACTCTTCCAAATTCAAAGTGACTTCAGGGGATGAATTTCAATTGGTACAAATGAGTCACAGTTCTCCGATACTCTAGAAAAAAATGAAAGAAAAGGAGACAATGCTGGTTACTGGCAATTTCTCCTTTTCCCACATCGTCTTCAAATTCTCCTTCCCCGTCATTACAACTTGCAATTCTGTGGTAAAGGGTTAAGACTGCAACCTCTGCTTTAAAAAAATTACAACAAAATTTCCAATACAGTTTCTTTTTCTCTATTCAAATTGATAATCTAGATAAATCCTTAGCTTAAAACTACATGTAAAAAACACTGTTGCACTGAAGCAGCTGATTGACACAAGAAGTTTCTTCTTTTATCACAGTATTTTCAAAAAAAGATCCACTGTAAAGACAAGAAAATCCATCTGTGTACAGCTGTAAAACTGAAAAAAAAAAAAATCACTCCACTTGCCCACAATGTTTCCTTATCTTATATTTCTCTGTCTATTGTTTTCACACTGGAAGATATTTGTACATGTATATGAGTATAAAAATGAAGAAAAATAAAAAAGAAATCACAAAGATGGTTGACAAATATTGATTTTCACATCTGTACCAGAAAATTTCGAAGAAAAAAAAAAAAAAATCTGGAAACAGAGCAATTGCTCATGATAAGCAAATGCTCTTCTTTCCTTTTTTTTTTTTTTTAGGTCTATCCAATTCTGTTTCTTATTGTCATTCTACTGCATTTTCATTTTTTGCCTTCTTTACTGTGGCATGTCTATTAAAGTCTTTATAGGAATTAATTTAAACCAACTCTTTCCATCAGGCAAAAGAATAATACAGTCAAGCCTGTGTTTAGCAACCACCTGTGTTAACCAGCTGCATGAATCTAGCCACATGAATGATAAAATTACTATGTTCCCAAAACCTCGCTTAAATAAGCATGTCTATGTATAGCAGTCACTTCCTTAAAAAGGTCAGCTTTGTTGCCTTTGGTGGCTGTTAAATACAGGTTTGGTAGTAGGTTTAGTTTACAATGATCACAAAAAGATTTCCTTCACATCCAGCCTTTTCATGGGGTTGTCCTTGGTTCCTTTTTCTCCAATATTTATAGATATAACAAAAGTTCTACATCTCTAACCAGAAATACAGATAAGAGAGTATTTTCTGATTTGAAGAGTACTCTTTCATCCTTCACTGTAACCCCTGTTGTGGGGACTCATTAGAATTGCCTCATCAAAAGAATTGCCTCATCAAAACAATTCTAAAGAGTACACGCAACTTAGGTTTTGAGCGAAAAAATGTATTTTTTCTCTTTAACTCTTTACCGAACAACAAAATTCTAGACCTGTCCAAACTGAAACCAATTGCAGACGACCAAATAAATGTGACTCAAATAATGGGATTTGTCTTACATAGGGTAGAAAACATTGTGAGGAAAGGAGAAATGCTGGTTTCTCTCTTTTCCCACCATGTTTTCAATGGCTTCTTTGTTCAGGGTAGTTAAAACTCAGTTTTGTGTGGTAAGAGTTCAGAGCTTGACAACCACCCTCTTATCTGGACCCCTGTCTCACAGTTTTCCCCCCACAAGATGACTCCTCACGCGTTGCAACACGATTTTTTAGCCGGCGTGTTGATGTCTGTGGGAGCCACAGTGATTGTCTGTACATTGTTACTGGGCGAATTATCATCATCAGGGTTGTCACGAATCTGTTTTTGTGAAACAATTTTGTAAATTTCTGGAAAGAAAAAAACAATGAATGGTAATTCTTTACTTTTTTAAGTACTCCCAAGACATTTTGTACTCTCTTTTTTGCTCTTTTGTGCCTGCACCCCTCCTTCCCTTGCCTCTCTCTCTCTCTCTCTTCTTCCCTTGCCTCTCTCTCCCTTCTTCCCTTGCCTCTCTCTCCCTTCCTCCCTTGCCTCTCTCTCTTCCCCTTCCTTCACTCCCTTTCTCTTTCTTCCATCCTCCTTTATCAATCTCTCACAGATAAAATATTGCCTACCAACACCACGTGGATGCATGTGCTCACATGCTGTTGCTCTTTTAGTGAAAGTTTCACATCAGAAGAGGGACGTAACTGTGTCTAATATATTAGTCTTTCTGCTGTGGGTTCTCCTTTCGATAGCTAACAACTAGCCCAAGTTCAACACTTGACCAAAAGACACAATTTTAGACTGGATCCAATTGAAAGGATATGAAGGCAAATTCAGTGTAGCTCGAAAGATGACCTCTGTCTTCATAGGGGCAAAAAACAATGTGGGAAAAAGAGAAAATGCTGATTACCAGCATTTTCTCTTTTTCCCCCCGCAACGTTTTCAAAAGGCTTCTTTCATAGGGTTAACAAAAGTCAGGAATATTTGGTACAGGCTTCACGCAAACATTGTCACAAATGAAAGGAATAGGAAAAAAATGCTACAATTTTCGCACAGCAATAACAAGAATGACAACAGAGCTATGATGATATCTCAACATTTTCGTCAAAAACAGCAAAGCTAAAAAAACAAGAGGGCCATGATGGCCCTGTATCGCTCCACTGGCTTATAAATATAAACCATGAAGAGAAGTCTTCACTATATAAGCCCTTATAAAACTTTGACCCCAGGGCTACAGTCAGACTAAATGGGGAATATGTGTATTAGAAGAATAACATGCCAAATTTGGAAGTTCTTGGCCTTAAGGCTAGTAACAAGATGGTTTCTGAACTTTTCACTCCATAAACCCATGTAAAACTTGTGACCCCTGGTGCAAGGCCAAATTTGATCCTAGGGCTGTAACTTGGGCCCTCTTTGTAGTTGTCCACTAGATAATGCTATAATTATGCAAAATTTGGTAGCCTAAGCCTTATGCCTATGTACACCAAGATTTAAAAGTTTTCCCTATGTAAGCCTATGTAAATCTTGTGAACCCCTCCCCCCCCGCCCAGCATGAGGCCAAATTGACCCCAGGACTATAATTTGGGCACTTTTGGTAGACCCCAACTAGATCAAGCTAAATGCAAAATTTGGTAGCTCTAGGCCTTATGGCTAGGTACAGGAAGATTTTTAAAGTTTTCTCTATATAAGCCTATGTAAAACTTGTGACCCCTGGGGCAGAGCCAATTTTGACCCCAAGGCTATAATTTCAAGAAACATGATAGAGGTTTACTACATAAAGCTACATGCCAAATTTGGTAGCCCTATGCCTTATGGTTTCAGACAAGAAGATTTTTAAAGTTTTCTCTATATAAGCCTATGTAAAACTTGTGACCCCGGGGGCAGAGCCAATTTTGACCCCAGGGCTATAATTTCAAGAAACATGATACTACATAAAGCTACATGCCAAATTTGGTAGCCCTATGCCTTATGGTTTCAGACCAGAAGATTTTTAAAGATTTCCAATATTTTTTAGTTTTGTTGCCATGGCAACCAGAGTTTTTGAAGGAATCAAATTCTTTCAAGAAATTCTGAAGAGGACCATGGCAGGATCATTTCTGTGAAGATTCATGAAAATTGGATGGGTAGTTTCAGAGAAGAAGATGTTTGAAATAAAAGTTAACGCACGGACGGACGCACGCACGCACGACGGACACCGGGCCATGACATAAGCCCGCTGGACTTTGGCCAGTGGAGCTAAAAACACCAGATTCACTCTTTATCTCAAGAAAAAATTTTGGATTTGATCCCATTGCCAGAGCTCCAGATAACAGGGGGTGATGGTATTCTACGTCCATTATTTCTTCTCCAAACCCTATGTTGTGGGTACTAATTAGAATCGTCTCGATGAGACGATTCTAATGAATGCCCATAACATAAAGGTTAGTTGAGAATAATTAATATTTTCAATTCTATAACCAAAATCACTCCTTCTATCTGGAGCTCTGCAATTGCTGACAACAAATATGTTTTAAACAGGCAATTCTATAGCAAACAATGCGGGAAAAAGGAGAAATAAGAGGGCCATGATGGCCCTGTATGGCTCCACTGGCTTATAAATATAAACCATGAAGAGAAGTCTTCACTATATAAGCCCTTATAAAACTTTGACCCCAGGGCTACAGTCAGACTAAATGGGGAATATGTGTATTAGAAGAATAACATGCCAAATTTGGGAGTTCTTGGCCTTATGGCTAGTAACAAGACGGTTTCTGAACTTTTCACTCCATAAACCCATGTAAAACTTGTGATCCCTCGTGCAGGGCCAAACTTGATCCTAGGGCTGTAACTTGGGCCCTCTTTGTAGTTGTCCACTAGATAATGCTATAATTATGCAAAATCTGGTAGCCTAAGCCTTATGCCTATGTACACCAAGATTTAAAAGTTTTCCCTATGTAAGCCTATGTAAATCTTGTGAACCCCCCCCCCCCCCAGCATGAGGCCAAATTGACCCCAGGACTATAATTTGGGCACCTTTGGTAGACCCCAACTAGATCAAGCTAAATGCAAAATTTGGTAGCTCTAGGCCTTATGGCTAGGTACAGGAAGATTTTCAAAGTTTTCTCTATATAAGCCTTTGTAAAACTTGTGACCCCTGGGGCAGAGCCAGTTTTGACCCCAGGGCTATAATTTCAAGAAACATGATAGAGGTTTACTACATAAAGCTACATGCCAAATTTGGTAGCCCTATGCCTTATGGTTTCAGACAAGAAGACTTTTAAAGTTTTCTCTATATAAGCCTATGTAAAACTTGTGACCCCTGGGGCAGAGCCAATTTTGACCCCAGGGCTATAATTTCAAGAAACATGATAGAGGTCTACTACATAAAGCTACATGCCAAATTTGGTAGCCCTATGCCTTATGGTTTCAGACAAGAAGATTTTTAAAGATTTCCAATATTTTTCAGTTTTGTTGCCATGGCAACCAGAGTTTTTGAAGGAATCAAATTCTTTCAAGAAATTCTGAAGAGGACCATGGCAGGATCATTTCTGTGAAGTTTCATGAAAATTGGATGGGTACTTTCAGAGAAGATGTTTGAAATAAAAGTTAACGGACGGACGGACGGACGGACGACGGACACCGGGCCATGACATAAGCCCGCTGGCCTTCGGCCAGTGGAGCTAAAAACTAGTTACTGGCATTTTCTGCTTTTCCCACAATGTTTACCTAAGATTTTTCCCCAGGGTCATTTAAACACTGGATTGTGTTGTACAGGGTCAGCTAAGGAGGGTCCAATCTACAAACACTATACTTAAATCTTGAACACACAGTCCCAATTTTTAACAACCTTCAGGTAGACAGCTTTTTAAAAACACAGACTTGTTGTTTTCTCCTTTTCCCACAATGTTTTCTACCTGGTAGTAGCAATTACAAATTCTTTGAAATGAGCCATATCTAACGTATCATCTCCATTTCTTGGGTTTTTTTTTTCTTCCGATTCGGACAAGTTGAAGAATATACAAATGATGCTAGTATCGTGTGGTACAAGAGAACGGCTAACACATCATCGACTGTAGCCTCTTCAACTTGTCAAACAGCAGCTGGATACCAAGTCAATGTACATCAGTTATCTTTTATATTTTATGATATGAAACCGCTGCCTGCTATGAAAATATTCACTTGATGGAGTAAATTTCTTGTTTGCACATGTTTCCCATATTTACTCACAAAAACTTCCTTTATCACCTGTCATACACATCAGCTTCTATATTAGTTCAGTTAGAGCCTCTGGCTTCTCATTCATGTTAGGTATAACCCATTACCAAACAATCCCGACTTTTTGATGTCCCTGAAATAGAAGGCCTTTGAAAACATCATAGGAAAAGAAGAAAATGCTGGAAACCAACATTTTCTCCTTTTCCCACAATGTTTTCCACCCCATCAGAGACAGAAAATGTCATTTGAACAACATTCATTTTGTGGTCTGCAAATGCTTTCAATTTGGTTGAGTCCAAAATTTTGTCTTTTGGTCAAGTTAAACCCCTTGGACAATCTAAAATGCTTACATAGTAGGCAAAAAAGAAAATTTCTACTCTTCCCACCACAAATTTCAATTTTTTTAGTCGGATTTATCTTGTCTTTTGCAATTGCGATCGATTTGGATAAGTCTAAAGTTCTGTTGTTTGGTATAGGCTTCATCTTGGGTGTACTCTCTAAAATTTCA
This sequence comes from Tridacna gigas, assembly GCA_945859785.2. Lineage (NCBI taxonomy): Eukaryota > Metazoa > Mollusca > Bivalvia > Cardiida > Cardiidae > Tridacna > Tridacna gigas. The sequence continues at coordinate 57,000,125 of OX244028.2, forward strand.
CAGTACTTTGGGATCCATAGACAGAACCCTGGGCCCAGTTTCCCAAAAAACTTAAGTCTCTTATTGTGCTCAAATCCACTAACCCCCTTGCTTACCGATTAAATCTGGTAAAGACTAGAACCTTACCTGTTAAAATTTGTTGGAAGGCTGTTTCTACATTAGTGGAATCTAACGCTGAAGTCTCAATGAAAGACAGGTTATTTTTTTCTGCAAATATACAATGCACAATACATTGACCCTTTACCCCACAATCCCAAGTTTCAACTACCTTGAGGAGGAAAGCTTTTGAAAGCATTGTTGGAAAAGGAGAAAATGCTGGTAACCAGCATTTTTTTCCTTTTCCAACAATGCTTTAAACCCTTTCAAAAACAGTTTCCAAAATCTAGGTCTGATCTTTAGACTGCATACTCAAAAAAATTCCAATATTGATCTCCACTCCTCACAAAAACTACTTAACCCTTTACCACACAATACCATGTTTTCACAACCCTGAGGAAGAAAGCTTTAGAAAATAATGTGGAACAAGAGCGGCAAATTGTCGCAAGATACGCCCGTCTTACCCCAAGTTGTAAAGTTGGGGCATAATAATGATAAAGGGGAGGTACAGAAAAATAGTAGTGCAGAATATTTTTTTTACTGTTGATTGAAGATAATGGCAGTGTATTTGTGTTGACGGAACTCTTGTTTATTATTGTATTACTATTAACTCTTTACCACACAGCAAAAGTTTGGACTAGTCCAAATTGAAATCATTTGCAGTTGACAAACTAAATGTAACTCAAAAATTGAAATTTGGTTTGGAAAGGGTAGAAAACATTGTGGGAAAAGGAGAAAATGCTGGTGCATAAAAAATAAGCAATTTATATTTCATGTGCACTGCACTACCCCTTGATGAGATGTATCCAGCCCTAAAATTTCATAGCCCGAGGTAGTATAGTTTGAGAGATATGCATCATACAAAATTCAAGTTCGAAAAAAAAACAAGAAAGGGCAATAACTGAAAAATTAAGCAAGCAAGAGTTGAAATTTATATGCACAGCACTTCCCGTTGATGGAATGTATCCACGCATGAAATTTCATATCCTTAGCTAGTATAGTTCTGAAGATATGCACTGGACAAAATTAAAGTTTCAAAATAAAGAAAGAGCAATAAGTCAAAAATTAAGCAAGAGTTATGGTTCATGTGCACTGCACTCCCAGTTGATGAGATCTATCTACGCATGAAATTTCATAGCCATAGGTAGTATAGTTTTGGAGATATGCTCGAGACAAAATTCAAGTATGAAAATAAGTCAAAAATTAAGGAAGGAAGAGTTATGATTCCTGTGCACTGCACTCCCCCTTAATGAGATGTATGCAGGCATGAAATTTCATAACCCTAGGTAGTATAGTTTTGGAGATATTCACCGGAGAAAATGCAAGCATGAAAAAGAAGAAAGGGCAATAACTGAAAAATTGTGGAAGCAAGAGTTATGATTCCTGTGCACTGCACTCCCCGTTAATGAGATGTATGCAGACATGAAATTTCATAACCCTAGGTAGTATAGTATTGGAGATATTCACCGGACAAAATTCAAGTATGAAAAACAAGAAAGGGCAATAACTGAAAAATTAGGGAAGCAAGAGTTATGATTCCTGTGCACTGCACTCCCCCTTGATGAGATCTATCCATGCATGAAATTTCATAACCGTAGGTAGTATAGTTTTGGAGACATGCTCCGGACAAAATTCAAGTATGAAAAACAACAAAGGGCAATAACTCAAAAATTAAGGAAGCAAGAGTTATGATTCCTGTGCACTGCACTCCCCCTTGATGAGATCTATCCACTCATGAAATTTCATAACCCTAGGTAGTATAGTATTGGAGATATTCACCGGACAAAATTCAAGTATGAAAAACAACAAAGGGCAATAACTCAAAAATTAAGGAAGCAAGAGTTATGATTCCTGTGCACTGCACTCCCCCTTGATGAGATCTATCCACTCATGAAATTTCATAACCCTAGGTAGTATAGTATTGGAGATATTCACCGGACAAAATTCAAGTATGAAAAACAACAAAGGGCAATAACTCAAAAATTAAGGAAGCAAGAGTTATGATTCCTGTGCACTGCACTCCCCCTTAATGAGATCTATCCACTCATGAAATTTCATAACCCTAGGTAGTATAGTATTGGAGATATTCACCGGACAAAATTCAAGTATGAAAAACAACAAAGGGCAATAACTCAAAAATTAAGGAAGCAAGAGTTATGATTCCTGTGCAGTGCACTCCCCCTTGATGAGATCTATCCACTCATGAAATTTCATAACCCTAGGTAGTATAGTATTGGAGATATTCACCAGACAAAATTCAAGTATGAAAAACAACAAAGGGCAATAACTCAAAAATTAAGGAAGCAAGAGTTATGATTCCTGTGCACTGCACTCCCCCTTGATGAGATCTATCCACACATGAAATTTCATAACCGTAGGTAGTACAGTTTTGGAGATATGCTCCGGACAAAGAACTGGACGCCGCCCGCCCGCCCGCCACGGGTGATCCCATAATACGTCCCGTCTTCGACGGGCGTATAAAAAGGGCAAAAATGTTGGTTACCAGCATTTTCTACTTTTCCTAAAATGTTTTCTATCCTTCCAAATACAATTCCGATCATCTGAGACAAGTTCAATTATTGTCTACAAATGGTGTCAATACAGACAAAGCTCAAATTACATCATCTGGTAAAGGGTTGACATGTGATGGGTTGGTTTGTTTGACCAGTGTGTTATCTTATTCCTGCTTTCAGCAGTACACATAATTCAGTCATACCATGATGACAGCTGCCTTTTACATGTCCCTTCTGGGCTTGACCAGCACTATGCTAGGGCTCTGCAGGCCAGTGCCTTACCAAATGGGGAACTCTTGCAAGCCCAATGACTCCACCAGGAATTGAACCAGGATTCCCTAGTCACAAATCCAACATCTTAACCACTATGCCACAAAGGACAGCAAGTTAGTTCAAACATATTTATAATAATGAACCATGCCCCCAGCAAAACAGGTCTTAGTGCATCTGTGTGATGTACTGTACAATGAAAGTCATCATAAAACCATGGATCCATAAAATCCATTTTGTCTAATAATCGTCTGGATCTGCAGGTAGAATGGACCTTTGACATGCAGAAAATTGACATATAGCAAAAACTTTTTGACCAATGTCAACCTGCGCATATTGTGCAGGCTGACATGGGTTGATACTTTTTGCAGATGCTATGAGCCCCCATTTCACAGAGCATGGTCCATGTATTTTTTGTTTGTTTGTACGGTATGGCCCTTTTCAATATTATTTCAGTTGTATACCAGTGCACCTATCCATGCTTTTCCTGAATGTCTTTTACCATTACTGCGCACAACATTCTCCCAAAGCAACAGTCAACATAACCATTATCAAAAATATTGATTGATTGTATGGCGTTTAACGCCATTTTCAACATTATTTCAGTAATATCGCGGCGGCCAGAGCACCTATCCATGCATTCCTGGAGTTTCTTTTTACCAGTGCTACGCACAATATCCTTTCCAAGCCACTGGCTGCTTTCCCACATAGCGATCATAAAAACAATGGTCAGCGGTGAGAGAGGAATGAATCCTGTCGCAATGACTATCATCAATCCTCGGAAAAAAATTGGCCAAGCCGTGGATCGAACCAGCAACTTCCTGTTCTTAAGTCCTGTGCATTACCAACTAAGCTAGCGGGGCACTACTATCAAAAATATAATTGGCCTTAAGAGAGGAATGAATCCTGTTGCAATGACTGTGATCAATCCTTGGATAGAAACTGAATGAGCATGGGATTTTAAACCCACAACCCCTTGGTCTTAACCCTGTGTGTCAATGACTGAGCTATCAGGCTTGGCTAAACATATTTTAAAACCCATTTTGAAGTGAAATCTTACAATTTGCATCAATCATTCTATATGATAATAATGGATTAAATCTTACCTGAATATGCTTTTGCCTCGTCAGTGGGTACGGCCCGCAAATGTCTTAAATCACTTTTATTTCCGACAAGCATGATCACAATATTATTGTCCGCATGATCCCTCAGTTCTTTCAACCAGCGTTCTACATTTTCGTATGTTAAATGTTTAGCGATATCGTAAACAAGTAATGCCCCAACGGCTCCTCGGTAATACCTAGAACAGAAAACAACATTCCAATTTTCTTCTATTATGTTGGCTACTTTACAAAGTTTTTACAATTTGAAATACTTGAGCCATGCTTTGGCAGAAGGGGGCTTAATGCATCTCCGTGATACATGATACCAAGCAAGTAATCACATAATCATGGATCCATGATAACCGATTTTTTATCACTTGACTGAATCATGAGGTAGACTGGTCCCTGGACATACAGAAAATTGACTAATAGAAAAAAGTTTCGGCTAAGGTCAGCCTGCACCGACTGCATAGGCTGTCCTGGCTTGATACTATTCGCAGATGCATTCAGCCAACTTTTCGCAGAGCATGGCTTATTTCTAAATAGCAAGCATTGACTTTCCAAACACTTCAAGTGAGCCATGCTCTGTCAAAAGGGTGTGGATGCATCTCTGTGATCCATGATACCAAGCAAAGTATTTCATAATTATGGATCCATCAAATCCATTTTTGTCCAACAGCCAAATGAATCATTGGTTACCAGCATTTTCTCCCTTTCCCTAACCGTTTTCTATCACATTAAAGAACTTATTTCGTTTACATGAATTTCAAATTTGTGGTCTGTAGCAGGTTTCAATTTGAAAGTGTCTAAACTTGTTGTTTCAGAAAGGGTTAACTTTATACCAGACGAGAAAATTTTAGGCTTATCAAAATTGAAAGCATTTGCAGACTGTGAGTATATGTGGCTCAAATGGGAAAAGCTGTCTTGGAAAGAGTAGAAAACATTGTGGGTAAAGGAATCAATGCTGGTTACCAGGATTTTCACCTTTTCCCTGTGATGTTTTCACAAGCCTCCTTGGACAGGATCTTAACTCTTTACCACACAACAAAAATTTAGACTAGTCCAAATTGAAAGCATTTGCAGATGACAAAATAAATGTGACTTAAAAATTGAAACATGCTTTTGGAAGGGTAGAAAACATTGTGGGAAAAGGAGAAAATGCTAGTTACCAGCATTTTCTCCTTTTCCCACAATGTTGTCAAAAGGCTTCTTTCTTAGGGTCGTTAAAAAGTCAGGATTGTGTGGTAAAGGGTTAAAATTTCGGGATTGTGTTGTAAAGGATTACAGACCCTGAAGGAAGCAGACTTTTAAAAACACAGTGGGAAAGGAGAAAATGCTGGTAACCAGGATTTTCTTCTTTTCCTACAATGTTTTCTATCCTATGGTTGACAAATTCATTATTTCAAACAGCATTTAAATTGTCGTCTTCAAATTCTTTCAATATCGACATGTCTAAAATTTTGTCGTCTTGTAAGGAAATTTGGTATCGCGTGGAAAAAGGTTCAAGCAACAATCCAAAGATAAATTCTGGAGACACTTACGCACTAGTGATAGCTCTATATCTTTCTTGTCCCGCTGTGTCCCAGATCTGAGCTTTAATTGTTTTTCCATCAACTTGAATACTCCTGAAACAATGTAGTCAATTGGCTAGATTTCATAGCAAAGATAGATTTCAACAAAAATTAATGTACACACTTCACTGCAGATGGGATTAGTGGTTCTGTACTAAGCCACTTATTCCCATCAAAAACTTAAGAATTCAAAACAATCATGTCAGTACCATTTGATCTTTGATTAAAATGCATGTACTGTAGTATATAATTCACATATAAATTCTACACCACACATACAATTTTTCTTTGGCTCACATGAATACATGCACTGTAGAAAGTATGCACATACTGTACAGAAAGGAAAATAATTACATACACTGCACTTACTCATTAAATACCATTTCATATTGCATGCCTAGCTAAAAAAAAAAAAAACAAATATCTGTACAATGGAGGCAGCCTCCCTTGTAATTAGGTACCAGGCTTTGTTCTCAACATAAAGCAGGTTCCGAAGTGTCTACGCTATGTATATTTTGCGGCTCCCTTGTCTGTCTGTATAATTTCACTAAGATTTTTTAAGGTGCCAAAATCTGCCATGTGTACAGAAAATCTTTAAGATCTAATGAATTTTCTTTAAGAATTAACATGATGTGCAGTTATTGGTAACACACTTTTTAACATAAAAGCTAAAAATTGAGAAAAATTGGGTAATTTTCCTTTTGCATACGTATATGGCATCCCCGGCACAAAAAATGTCATCTCTACAAAAGCTGTTAAAATATTTTACAGTATCAAAATCTGAGAAAGGTAGGTTGACACAAGTGATTCATTCATTTCACATTTTGTTTTATTTTGTGCCAACACAGCATGGCCTTTATCTGACAAGAGTTTGAGCTTACAACGAGCCGATCTGACTGCTGCTGCTGTGATTTTAAAATAGCTAGATCTATCTGCATCATCTTCAACAACGAGTTTCAATCTGTCTACCCTTCCTTCTTAAAGCAGCCCTAATGCACTTTGCAACTTTGAGAAAGGAATAAAGCTGAAAATCTTGTCGTAAAAGGCCGTCGATTATGAAGAATCACATGGCCGCATTCGGTTTTTAAACCTTGACGGACATTGTGTTTATATCTAAGTATGAGCATGCCCCGGAGACATATAATGCCTCCATATAATCAGCAAGTGCACAATTCAGTAATTTAAGAGCCGACTTGTACTGGTAATGGAGCTAGGGTGTTACAGAATTATAACAGTTAAAGGTTACAGTGTACCACCTAATTTTTCTTTGTAGCCCCAAACGAAAAACCCAGTGGGCATGCTGCATCTAAACATCAATTCTGAAGGTGAAAAGAGACAGAGCTACTGATGAAATATGGCTTCTTTTTCCTATTTCCCAACAAACATTGTCTATTGCTGTTATAAGCCAGACTATGACAGTTCTTAGGAGGAACCTAAAGTCTTTCCTTTACATAGGCTGACCGACTGACTGAATGGTGTTTTATGCCGCTTACTACATTATTAAGCATATTATGACAACAGCTCACATACTCATGTATTATCTGGCTTTATCAGTACCATCCTAGGGCTATGAAGCGTCTTGCCTAAAGACAGTCTCTATTTCTTCTGCAGATGCTTTCAATTTGGAAGAGTTAAAAATGTTTTGTTCAGCAAATGGTTAAACTTCCTATACAGTAAAGGGTCACACACTTCACCATGGTTGTGATCTTTCTAACATACCTGGTGGCAAACTCGACCCCAATGGTACTTTTACTCTCCAAATTGAACTCATTTCTGGTGAATCTTGACAGCAAGTTGGACTTTCCTACACCACTGTCTCCTATCAAAACAACTGAAATAACAAGAAAAGAACTGAAATATGACTAAATGCTTACAGTTGGATTTTGTACTCTTTCAGTGACCAGCATTTTCTTCATTTCCTTTGAGTTTCCGAGACAAATCTCATCATTTGGGTCACGTTAACTTAGTTGTCTGCACGTGCTTTGCACTTAGAAGTCCAAAAAATTTTTGAATGTTAAAGAGTCAATTAACAACCTGACAAAATGCTAGACTCACTGATATTGAAAGAATTTGCAAATGACAAAATAAAAGTCCCTAAGGATGAGATTTGTCTTTGTCTAGGAAAGCACACACACATGGGGGGGGGGGGGTTAAGTGTTATTATTGTCGACATTCCCTGGAAAACAAGATCTGTACCATATTGACTGAGATGCATGAACCAAGACTTGGCAAGTTTACTATTTCTGCAACTGATCCTTCAGGCTGGTGGTTAACCCACTCCACAGGCCAATTTTAGAAACGCAAAACTACCATAAATAAAACAAAATGCTTTGTAAAGGAAGGTGAAAATTTATTGAATGGTGCTTTATGTCGCTTTCAAAAGTATTCAAGTCATATAATGGCGACAGCTCAAATATTCATGTATGTCCTGGGTTTTATCAGTACTAGGCTGGGGCTCTGCCCATGGAAACTCCCATGAATAAACCCTGTGCTAATGAGGATAGAACCTTGGGCCTCCAGGTTATGAGTCAATTACCAAGCAGGACCCAGTGCAGGAGAAAAAAACCTTTGCACTGAAATCATTGTGGAAAGAGGAACAAGAGCTTACAAGCGATAAGTAGTTTTCCTGATGTTAGACAGTCTTTGCAACTGGTCCACTGCACAACGGAAAAAGTTGACAGCAGGATGTAATGTGATACTACAATATGACACTCCCCTTTTTTGACAGCGGTTTTACAAAATAGGAAGTTAATTTACTTATCCATAAGAATACAACATTGTGCAGGGATCTTGCACTTAACCCTTTACCACACAATCCCGACTTTTAATGACCCTGAGAAAGGAGAAAATGCTGGTAACCAGCATTTTCTCCTTTTCCCACAATATTTTTTACCTTTCTAAAAACAAATTTCAATTTTAAAGTCCCATTTATTTTTCCATCTGCAAATGCTTTCAATTTTAACCAGTCTAAAATTTGTTCGTTTGGTAAGAAGTTATCCCTTTACCAAACAATCCTGACTTTTAATGATCCTAAAGAAGGAGACATTTGAAACATTGTGGGAAAAGGAGAAAATGATGGTAACCAGCATTTTCTCCTTTTCCCATCATGTTTTCTGTCCTTCCCAAAACAAATTTCAATTTTTCAGTTGCATTTATTTTGTCGTCTGCATATGCTTTCGATTTCAACCAGTTTAAATTTTTTTCTTTTGGTAAAGAGTTAACTCTTTACCAAACGACAAATTTTTAGACTTACCGAAATTGAAAGCATCTGCATACGACAAAATAGACATGACTAAAAAATTGAAATTTGCTTTGAGAAGGGTAGCAAACATTGTGGGAAAAAGAGAAAATGCTGGTTACCAGCATTTTCTCCTTTTCCTACATTGTTTTTAAAAGGCTTTTTCTTCAAGCTCGTTGAAACTCAGGACTGTGTGGAAAAGGGTTAAACTCATTACCAGACAACAAAATTTGAGACTTTTCCAAATTCAAAGCCCTTGACACTGATACAACAAATGTGGCCCAGATCATGGAATTTGTCTATGAAAGGGTATAAAACATTGTGGGTAAAGAAGAAAATGCTGGCAACCAGCATTTACTACTTTCCCCAAAATGTTTTCAATTCTTCCTCTCAAGAGTCCTTAAAAACCCATGATTGTTTGGTAAAAGACTGAACAATCAACATGCAAGCATTTTGTTGAAACAAAGAAATAAAGATAGTAGAAAACAAATGGAGAAACTTCGGAAGAAAAAAACACCAAAGAAATGAATTATCACCATACATCTTGTGACTTTTTTTAAAATTATAAGTAAAAGACAGGTTTACCTTTGAATATAAAAGCATATTCATGCTCACAATAATGACTGACAAAATCACTATGGCGACACTTTCTTACATACAGATTCTCTTCTACAATATTTCTCATCGACATCTTATTTCAACAAATACAATACTTTCTCAATAAATTACTTGTTAAGATAGATGTATGATAATATTTAAGGTGCTATATAAAGGCATTTTTCTTACTCATACAAGAGTCAAAAAAATCAATGATGTAAGAATATAAAATTAGACCACATTCAATGTTTAAATACATAATGACTCAGCCAACTTCCAAACCAAAACAAACTTGAGACCAGAATAGGCATGATAATAGTATCTTATACATAATTTTCATCAACTCTGTACCAGGTGACAAAATTTCAGATTCATGAATGTTCATCAAAAGCATTTTCAGTCGCCAAAAATATACGTCTAATGATGGAATTAGTCTATGAAAAAGAAATTACATTGTCTGAGACAGAGAAATTGCTGGTGACCAGTATTCTCTCATTTCCAGAGCCTTCTTTATCAGGGTCTTATAATATAAATATGGTGTTATTTTATTAAGGGTTAAAAGAATTTGACAAAAACAAACTCTAATAATAGTTAACCTTTAAGCCTTTACCACAAAACTCTCGTTTTAACAACCTAAAGATTTTTATGTATTGGGAGTTAAATGCATTTTAACAGCTTAGGTTGTATCATGGCCTTCAGTGCACCTATGCATGATTGTGTTTCCTGTCTTTCTCACACCTTTCTTTCCATGTCTCTCTTGCTTTTCTTACATGCACCAGGTTAAGAAACAAAACAAGAGGGCCATGATGGCCCTGTATCGCTCCACTGGCTTATAAATATAAACCATGAAGAAAAGTCTTCACTATATAAGCCCTTATAAAACTTTGACCCCAAGGCTACAGTCGGACTAAATGGGGAATATGTGTATTAGAAGAATAACATGCCAAATTTGGGAGTTTTTGGCCTTATGGCTAGTAACAAGATGGTTTCATCCCAATTGCACGCGTAGATCCCAGAGCATCTCAATCGAGTATTTACCTATCCTCTCTCACTCCTGCTTTTCGCATGTAACTTGATTTTCATCTTTGTCTTGTATGTTCAATCCTGAAATTTCCTTTCTTCTTTTTTTTTTCTCCCATTTTCATCCCTCTATTTCTTTCTCTTATATCCAGTTACCTTTTTTTGTTTCCCTAGTTTGTTGTTTTTTTGCTTGTTGCCATAGAAAGATTATTTTGTTCTTTTCATTGTAGGGGACGGACCGATTCTAAGTTGGTAGAACTTGTGGTCCAACCCCATTTCATTCATTTAGTAAAATATGTTTAAACTAAATCTTATGAACCCCCCCCCCCAAAAGCATGAGGCCAAATTGACCCCAGGACTATACTTTGGGCACTTTTGGTAGACCCCAACTAGATCAAGCTAAATGCAAAATTTGGTAGCTCTAGGCCTTATGGCTAGGTACAGGAAGATTTTTAAAGTTTTCTCTATATAAGCCTATGTAAAACTTGTGACCCCTGGGGCAGAGCCAATTTTGACCCCAGGGCTATAATTTCAAGAAACATGATAGAGGTCTACTACATAAAGCTACATGCCAAATTTGGTAGCCCTATGCCTTATGGTTTCAGACAAGAAGATTTTTAAAGTTTTCTCTATATAAGCCTATGTAAAACTTGTGACCCCTGGGGCAGAGCCAATTTTGACCCCAGGGCTATAATTTCAAGAAACATGATAGAGGTCTACTACATAAAGCTACATGCCAAATTTGGTAGCCCTATGCCTTATGGTTTCAGACAAGAAGATTTTTAAAGATTTCCAATATTTTTCAGTTTTGTTGCCATGGCAACCAGAGTTTTCGAAGGAATCAAATTCTTTCAAAAAATTCTGAAGAGGACCATGGCAGGATCATTTCTGTGAAGTTTCATGAAAATCGGATGGGTAGTTTCAGAGAAGAAGATGTTTGAAATAAAATTTAACGCACGGACGGACGCACGACGGACACCGGGCCATGACATAAGCCCGCTGGCCTTCGGCCAGTGGCGCTAAAAATCACTGGAAAGGAAGTTTACCTCTAACAGGTATCGAACCAGCAAACACAAGGTCACAAGTCAGATATACTAACCCAGCATTTCAGAAAGTCTGCGTTTTTGCATTTTTGACATGCAAAATGAAAGGCTGACACAACAAAATTAATACATCGTGTCTTCCTTAACGCAACATAAATCAAACTAAGAAGTCAAATAAAAAAATTGATTAAATTAATATATCTTACAAAATCATCAAGTCATACTGCAGAATTGTATCAAATCTGCTTTCTCCCACTTCCACTGGCAGCCTGTTATAGATCTTCATATCAATGGTTATGGGAGATTAACGATTGCCAGTTTATCTACCACTGAATAAATTGATTCTGGTTTATACTGTATCGCTCTAAAATGTGACATTATTCTGTGTGACATCACTGTCATCTCGGCCTGTATTATTGTACGGAATCCGTACTTTAAACTTTTTGTCCAAGTTTTAGACCTGGCTCAGTCATGGTCACCAACTTGCTGTAGTACTTGGGATGACAGATGACACAGTTTTTACAAGGTCTTTGTTTTCAACTTTTACCTTTAACACCCCACTCATATAAAACTTTTAGCATTATGTGATGACACATCTACAATGGGGCAAAGACGAACAACAATTAAAAAAAAAAGTTTTAAAGACCATGACGCATGAAAATTTCTGAATGACCGCCAAAATTCGAAACAGGGAGTCACAGATGACCCCCAAATTTTTTTGCCTTGCAGAAACACTCCTAACCAGTGAGCTACCAAGCTGGGCAAAAACCCAAAGAAAATGGCTTTTGAAAACATTGTGGGAAAAAGGGGAAAAAAAAAAGCTGGTAACAGGCATATGATTTATTCCTTTTCCCACTATGATTTCTTTCCTATCAAAGACAAATGCCTTGATTTGAGCCTCTTTTGTCTTCTGCAAAGGCCTCAATTCGCAAAATTCTAAATTCTTGCCACATGATACAGGGTTAAGTGCTAAGCTTCCATCCTCACTCAAAGTGCAGGGTTTATTCATGGGTGTGCCCTAGGGCACTTCAAAGCTCTAGCCTAAAACTGGTGAAACTAACAACAACTGAATATACGTCAGATGTGACTATGTATAACACTTTACTACACAATCCAGAGTTTTTAATGACTGAGAAAGGAGCTTTTTAACCCTTTACCACACAATCCCGACTTTTAACGACCCTGAGAAAGAAGCCTTTTGAAAACTTTGTGGGAAAAGGAGAAAATGTTGGTAACCAGCATTTTCTCCTTTTCCCACGTTTTCTACCCTTCTCAAAACATTTTAATTTTTCAGTCACATTTATTTTGTTGTCTGCAAAGGCTTTCAATTTGGACCAGTCTACAATTTTGTCGTTTGGTAAAGAGTTAAAAATACTAAGGGGAAAATGCCGAGTAACCAGCATTTTCTCCTTTTCCTACAGCTTTTCTGCCCTGTCATAGATCAAATTCAATCATATGAACCAAATTTAATTTGTCGTCTGTAAATGTTTTCAGCTTGGACCAGTCCAAGAATTTGTCATTTGGTAAAGTGGTGTTGTCAGATTATCTGTCAAGGAAGTTTTGCAAGCCGTCCTATCAAAATCAAAATATTTAAAGTTCAACTTGTGCACTGACAATATCAGTTGAAATATCTATCTGGTTTAATCCTTTTCCTTATTTCAAGGTAGTTCAGAGGCTTGCCCCGAGTATGTCGTGAAAACGATGTGGAAAAAAATGTCTAGTATTATCAGCAATACTTGCTTTGTCTGTGAGCTTTTTCTTTGAATTTGTGTGTGTGTGTGTGTGTGTGTGTGTGAGTGAGAGGAATCCCCTATTGCTTTAAAATGTAGTAAGATACAACTCACTTATGAGGTGACATGTTATCTTTGGTTGGATGATATTTTCTCTGATGGTGGCCAATAGTTGTAACATGAGTAACACTATTTGACAGCATGTTTCTGTACACATGGCAAATGTATGTCACATCTATATATAGTAACAAATCACCCAAGCTGAAATTGTTAACAGCTACCTTGAAATTTATCTTGTCATTGAAACAAACATCAAACATAATAATTGCAATGATTGTCACTCTGATCAGGTTTTCGTATTTCTAATAAAACCACATGAAACATAGGAGGAAAAGGAAGTTCATGTAACTGTCACAGTGTGTGTAATAAGCAACTGCATCTACAACACTAGAACTTATCATTCTAATAAAATTTTGCACTTGTATGGATTAAAATAATGTCCTTTAATAAAGAAAAAAATATATCAAAATAATTAATAAACAGAAACAGATAAAAGGTTCCGTGACACTAACCAGGTTTAACCCTTAACAAATGCATAAATCAATGCATTACAAATCTTTCAACATTCCCTCTATGTCACTGACAACTCTTTCACAGCTAATCACCACCATTTCAATTATTCACAAAGGAATTCTTCGGGTCCCATATTCTTTATGTGCAGAGCTGTTTGGATGGTGCAGAGGATATACATCCGAAAAAGACCTTTGTGGACTAGTAATATTTTGATGTTGCAATGTTAAAGACCCCATTTACATGGACACTAAGTATATCCTACTCTGGCAACATACATTAAATAGCCTTACAACAATCTTTCCTCATCCACACGACCCCCCCCCCCCGGCCAAAAAAATATGTCACTAAAAAATAGCTGCGATTAAATCTTCAGACCTGCCCCCAATCCAAGTAAATCGTGGGATAACTTCATTTCATTAGCACAAGAAATATTTTCAGCCAGCAATGCTTAGTTGAATAGTTCAGGCAACCTGGCGAAAGGTGACAGACGCATTTGACAATTAAAATCTGACCCCTCCCATTAACGTTTTTCAATCTGAAAAAGTTTAAGATTTTTTGGCAAATAATGCCAAATTTGATCCGTCAAACATGTGAAAAAGTTATTCATAATGCCCCATCAGCGATGTACCAGCTTGAACTAGCAATAGGAAGCTTACCTTTGAACAAATAATCATATTCGTCGTCTTTAGTACCCATTCTGCTATCGCTTCCGGGAGGACGTCAACTTCCAAACGTCGAAAGAATCCTTTCAGATCAAACAGAAATGAACTATTTCATGAAGTCCAAATAGATTTTTTGGCTTCACAGTGTTGTTTGTGGATCTTCGCAGTGTCCGATGGCTTAGATTAAGATTGGATTCCTCCTGTCTTTTCGAACAGTTCGGTCGTATTACAGAACAAAATGGCTGCTCAAACGCCCCTCAATACATATTTGTGACGTCATCTATGTCAAGCGTCTGGTGCAAACAGTTTGGTTTGGTACGCTGATATCTAAAATTAGGGGAATAGATCTAAATCTAGAATAATATCTGCTACAAATCGTTTGTAAAAAAAAATCGTCCAAACACGCAGAGTGCTCTGCATTTCTAGTTAGGCTAACAGCACAAAGATTTGGAGCGTTGGCGAGTATCCGTCCGAAGTAGTTTCGCACCTAGAAGATTCGTCCATGTCCATATTCCCTTGCAATTTTCGATATTATTCACAATTTCGGTTTTATTGAAACTGAATAGGTTTTCCCGCTTTAGGCTAATTATGTTTTCACTAACTAGTTGTATGTAAATTTCAACTACAAAATAAGTTTAACCCTTTTCCGAACAACAGATTCTAGACTTCCGAATTGAACACAGAGATCTGTTGAGGACTAAATTTGAAAGTGATACTTGTAAATGAACCCAAGTCCTTTGCCAAGATAGAAACTGTTGTGGGAACAGAAGAAAATGATGGTTTCCAGCATTTTCTCCTATTCCCACCATGTTTTCAGAGGCCTTCTCCAGGATCGTTAAAAATAGGAAATCTGTTGCAAACGGTTAAGTGAAGTAGATCTAGTTTTCTTCTGGTTTGTACTTTCATAACTTTAAATAAGAAAATAAAACCAAGAAATGTTGTTGATAAGTGACTTATAGCCCACAGCTGCCATAACCCTTACCTTTGAGTAGTGAATATGAGCGTTGACTATGGCAAACCCTTTTGACCTTGCCATGACCTTGATCATTGACCTAGAACATGATTCTTACATGTGATACATCATTTGTGTAGTTGTGAGTATGATATTCCTGCACAGTCATGCTGAAATTCATTTTGAATGAAAAAAAAAAAAACTGGCAGGCCAAACATGATCCATTCTTTTAAACACATTTGACCTTGCGGTGACCTTGACCTTTTGCCTAGGAACATTGTTTTGGTGTACTAAACACCATCTTCATGTGGGTGACAATTTTGCACAACAATTCACTTATTTCTGCCAGTGTCTAACACTTGGACCGACCATACAATAACAGATTGTCGTCTTCACAAAAATTTCCACACTGTATGGTTTGAATCTAAATGCACTTTAACACACAATTTATTTACTTTTGGCAGATACTGTTACTTTAGTAAAATTTACTATCAATTTTGCTTCTGAACTTTATTGGTATTCTTCCAAAAGCGTTCTTTCTCGGGGTCATTGAAACACAGATTGTTCAGTTTTAAAACTCTTTTATCAGACAAAATTTTGGATTTACTCTAAATTTCTAATTGAAAGCATTTGCAGACAACAAAATCAGTTTGGGTTACATGATTTTGGTTTGCTTTTGAAAGGTTAGAAAACATTGTAGGAAAATGTTAAAAAAGTTTACAAAAGTTTTCTCTCAGGGTTGTCATTAACCTTTAGGCTGCTAAGTGCGACTCAAGGACCTTTTGCGGACAGTGTAGATCAAGATCAGACTGCACAGAATATGCAGTCTGATCTTGGATCTACACTGTCCAATAAGGAGATTTTTTTTCCCCCAAAAATATATTTGAAATAGAAAAACTTGGATTTTTTTACCATAGGTTTGAAAGTTTCATTTCACATATTCAGCAGAAGTGTTAAAACTGAAACTAAGGATTGTGTGGTATAGGGATTAACTCTTTACCACACAATCCCGAGTTTTAATGACCCTGAGAAAGAAGCCTTTTGAAAACATTGTGGGAAAAGAAGAAAATGCTGGTAACCAGCATTTTCTCCTTTTCCCACAATGTTTTCTAACCTTTCAGAAACAAATCTAATAATTTCAGTCGAGTTTAATTTGTTGTCAGCAGATGCTTTGAATTTGGACCATTCTTAATTATCGTTGTGAGGTAAAGAGTTAAGGGCTCACATTGTTATAGTCATTTTGCATCAGTTCACATATTTCATACATGTTACATGCAATACTCTTTATCTTTTACCGAACAATCCTACATTTTCATGAACTGGACAAAGAAGGCTTATGAAAACAGCATGGGAAAAAGAGAAAATGAGGGAACAAGCATTTTCTCCTTGTCTGACAATGTTTTTTAACCCTTTTGATTGCAATTCTCATCATTTGAGCCACAATTAGTTTGTTGTCTGCGAATTCTTTCAGACAGGAGAAGCCTAAAATTTCGTTGTCTGATGAAGATTCAACCCACAGGGTGCCAAATTATTTCGTTCATGGATACTTTCAGTCAGTTACAAAGACCCAAGTTTTATTCATTTATTTGTTGATTGACCAATGCAATTTTCAACCCTATTTCAGTTATATTATGATTTTTAGTGCACCTATCAGTTATTTCCAAGCAGCTAGCTGATTTCCCACATAGACCTACTTTGTCAAAATAATGTTCTGTGATGGTGTGGGCAAGTAGCCAGTGGCTTTTAAAGAATATTGTGTGAAGTACTGTTAATAGAAACTCTAAGAAAGTATGGATAGGTGCACTGCCTTCTGTGATGTAACTGCAATAATGTTGAAAACAACGTTTAACACCATACAATCAATCAATGAATTCAGTGATGAGAGAGAATGAATCCCATCTAAATGACTACTATCTATCCCCAATAGACTTTTGCTGGGTTGGGTATTAAACAAGCTACCCACAAATTTTAAACCCTGTGTGTTATCATCTGAGCCATGGTGCTGGTTTTTAAGATCCAAATACTGAATTTTCAAAGGTGGTACAGTAGGAATACCTGTAAAGTAGATTGATGATCAGACTGCATTTTCTTTGCATGATCTTGATCTATACTGTCTTCAAAAGCCGCTGTAACCCTTAGTTTATTAACTCTTTACCAAACGATAAAATTCTAGACATGTCCAAATTGAAAGCATTTGCATGCAGCAAGATGGGTGTGGCTCAAAAATTGAAATTGGTGTAGAAAAACTTGTGAGAAAAAGAGAAATGCTGGCTACCAGCATTTTCTCATTTTCCAACAATATTTACAGAAAGGTTCTTCATCTGGGTCGTTAACACCTAGGCTGCTGAGCACGACTTTGTGGGCTTTTGCGAACAGTGTAGATCAACATCAGACTGTGTAGAACGTGTAGTCTGATCTTGGATTTACACTGTGCGATATGGTGAGATTTCTGAGGCAAGCAAAATTTTTAAATTTTAATTTATGGGTTTTCACTATTGGCTGGAAACCTTTAGTTCAATTTATTTAGCAGCTAAAGGGTTAAAACTCAGGATTGTGCAGTAAAGGGTTAAGCACAAATTCAGAATCACAGTGAAGAATGAGATCAGACAGGTCAGACTGTGCAGAAAAAGTGATCTGTTCTCTGATCTTCTTTTTCCAGTCCACTTGTGCATCTTTTTTGGCAAACCTGCCTTGAAAATGCAATGTTTTGGTCTCTTCCGTCAACCGACATTGCACTTTACCACATAATCCCAAGTTTTAACAACTCCAAGAAAGACGTCCTCTGAAACCATACTGGGAAAACAGGAAAATGCTTGTTATCAGCATTTTCTCCTTTTCCTACAATGTTTTCTGCCCTTCCAAAGGCAACTCACATCATTGGATTGGAATTAAATTTGTCATCTGCAAATGCTTTCAATTTGGACAATTCTTGAATTTTGTCATTTGGTAAAAGACTTAATCTGTTCTATTCAATTCTTTATAGTACATGTATCACTTTAACTCTTTACCAAATGACAAAATTTTAGCCTTGTCCAAATTGAAAGCATTTGCAGAAAACAATTTCAATGTGGCTCAAATGGTGCAATTTTCTCTTGATATGGTAGGAAACATTGTGGGAAAAAGAGAAAATGCTGGTTACCAGCATTTTCTCCTTTTCCCACAATGTTTTCAAAAGGCTTCTTTCCCAGGGTGATGAAAAGGCGTCATTGTGCAATAAAGGATTAAATACTTGCTTAGTGGAAAGCCATTTCTCTTTTTTTCATGCCAATACTTGCCATCACAAGTCCAATAGCTATCTCTCTTTATACTCTCTTTATGTACCCTTGGGCATATTTGGTAAGAAAATAAATAGGTCTCACAAGAAAAAGAGATGTTACCAGGACATACAATGTGCCCATTACATGGACAAAACTGCACCACAAGGAAATGTGCCTCCATTAGAATACCTGTAGATGGTTGCATTTGATTGTACCTCAAATATGATGCCTTTTTTTTTTAAACAGATCCAGGTAGTATGTCAAAACCTGCCTTTAACCCTTTACCACACAATCCTGACTTTTAATTACCCTGAGAAAGAAGCCTTTTGAAAACATTATGGGAAAAGGAGAAAATGCTGGAAACCAGCATTTTCTCCTTTTTCCACAATGTTTTCTACCCCTTCCAAAACAAATTTCAATTTTCCAGTCACTTTTATTTTCTCATCTGCAAATGCTTTCAATTTGGACGGATTTACAATTTTGTCATTTGGTAAAGGGTTAACTTGAAGAGTTCCACTAATAGAAATATGGAGGTATGACCAGCTGGGATTCAAACCTACAACTGTATGCACCACAGCTGGAAGATTGTCTCACCCCTATACTATATATGCATCAGTCTGTCTGTACATCCATCATTCTGCTCTTCTAGTGACTTGTCCATCCACTAAACTGTGCATGTGTGTGTGCATCCATCCATCCATCCATTCATTCATCAATCAAACTAGCAGTATGTCTTTAAAGATACATCCTTACAGCCTGAGAGAACAATCACCATTAAAATTTGTTAGTGTGTAGAATGGTTCAGAATTTAGTCAGCTGTGTAAACATAGATAAATTACCAAAATATATGGTGTAAGAGATAACGAAACTTGAGGGATTTGTCTTTGATTTTAAACTGGAAATGACAACAGTGATTTCTTTGAAGGCCTGCAGAAAATGAAATGCATTTCTATCACACATAATCTGTGCAACCTTGCAACCATCAGGGGCAACATTTTGGCATGAAGATACAGAATAACTAAGGTTTCATAAAATAAAGACAAAATGGTTTAAAAACCGGGCCCTGAAAACGAGTGCAGATGTATCTCTAGAGGAAACACAAGATAAAAACTTGAATAACAGGTGAAATTTAACCATTTACCGCACAATGCCGCATTTTGATGCCTCTGGGAAAGAAGCCTTTTGAAAACATTATGGAAAAAGGAGAAAATGCTGGTAACCAGCATTTTCTCCTTTTCCCACCATTTTTTCTACCCTATCAAAGAAAAGTTGCATCATTTGAGCCACACTGAAACTGTCGTCTGCAAATCCTTTCAATTTGGACAAGGCTAAAATTTTGTAGTCTGGGATAACTGAGTGGTGCTCTGGGAAACAGGGGTTCAATGCACCTTCCAAATGCATAATACTAAGCGCGTCATTTGTATAATATAGATCCATCTTGTCTGAAAACTGTTTTAATCATGAATGAGAAAGTATGGGTCTTTGGAATGCAGAATAATTTTACCAACAGCAAAACGTTTCAACCCTGCTCAGCCTGCTCAGACTGAGCATGGTGACATGGATTGATACTTTTTGCAAATGCAATCAACGTCCCTTTTCCCAGAGTATAGCTCAATTATAATAATATTTATTCATTTAATAATAGTAATATTTATTCAACATACATCATATAAATTCCATAACTTCTGTATACATTAAACTTGGGGTTATGTCATCAAAACAGGCATAACTATTTACTTGAGCCATGCTCTGTGAAAAGGGGGCTTAATGCATCTGCAAAAAGTATCGACCCATGTTAGCCTGTGCAGTCTGACATGGGTTGAATATTTTTGCAATTCGTAAATTTTTTGCATGTCAAAGGACCATTCTATCCCAAGTTTCAGTCGGTTGTTAAACTAAATGGATTTTATAGATCCATAACTATGTGATAACTTGCTTGGTATAATGTATGACAGAGATCTATGGATTAAGTGCTCTTTTGCCAGAGCATGGCTCAATTATTTTTGGGTTACATTAGTAAAAACTGCAGTACTGATCCGGAAATGGCCAAACCAAGCTTTCCTTCACAACTAAAGCATAGTTATCAAAACAATTCAGGGTTATCTCCTCTAGCACCTTAACCCTTTACCATACAATGCCGCCTTTTGATGCTCCTGGGAAAGAAGCCTTTTGAAAACATTGTGGGAAAAGGAGAAAATGCTGGTAACCAGCATTTTCTCCTTTTCCCACAATGTTTTCTACCCTATCGAAGAAAAGTTGCACCATTTGAGCCACATCGAAATTGTCGTCTGCAAATGCTTTCAGTTTGGAAAAGGATAAAATTTTGTCATCTGGTAAAGGGTTAAAAAGGGGGCACATTACATATCTAGAAATGCATCGATATGATAGTATCAATATACAACACAGATGCCTACATCCACATCAAATCATGAATTTTGAAAAGGGCCATACCTCATTCAAAGGGTGGTGGAATTTACCCTATGTCAAAGTTGGCCTTTATTTCATGATTATATACCAGTGTATAAAATGTGAATCCAATCCACAAATCTTGGCAATGAATAGCGAGAAACAAGCACTTTGCTAGGAAAAAACAAGAGGGCCATGATAGCCCTGTATCGCTCCACTGGCTTATAAATATAAACCATGAAGAGAAGTCTTCACTGTATAAGCCCTTATAAAACTTTGACCCCAGGGCTACAGTCGGACTAAATGGGGAATATGTGTATTAGAAGAATAACATGCCAAATTTGGGAGTTTTTGGCCTTATGGCTAGTAACAAGACGGTTTCTGAACTTTTCACTCCATAAACCCCTGTAAAACTTGTGACCCCTGGTGCAGGGCCAAACTTGATCCTAGGGCTGTAACTTGGGCCCTCTTTGTAGTTGTCCACTAGATAATGCTATAATTATGCAAAATTTGGTAGCCTAAGCCTTATGGTTATGTACACCAAGATTTAAAAGTTTTCCCTATGTAAGCCTATGTAAATCTTGTGAAACCCCCCCTCCCCCGCCCCACCCAGCATGAGGCCAAATTGACCCCAGAACTATAATTTGGGCACTTTTGGTAGACCCCAACTAGATCAAGCTAAATGCAAAATTTGGTAGCTCTAGGCCTTATGGCTAGGTACAGGAAGATTTTTGAAGTTTTCTCTATATAAGCCTATGTAAAACTTGTGACCCCTGGGGCAGAGCCAATTTTGACCCCAGGACTATAATTTCAAGAAACATGATAGAGGTCTACTACATAAAGCTACATGCCAAATTTGGTAGCCCTATGCCTTATGGTTTCAGACAAGAAGATTTTTAAAGTTTTCTCTATATAAGCCTATGTAAAACTTGTGACCCCTGGGGCAGAGCCAATTTTGACCCCAGGGCTATAATTTCAAGAAACATGATAGAGGTCTACTACATAAAGCTACATGCCAAATTTGGTAGCCCTATGCCTCATGGTTTCAGACAAGAAGATTTTTAAAGATTTCCAATATTTTTCAGTTTTGTTGCCATGGCAACCAGAGTTTTTGAAGGAATCAAATTCTTTCAAGAATTCTGAAGAGGACCATGGCAGGATCATTTCTGTGAAGTTTCATGAAAATTGGATGGGTAGTTTCAGAGAAGAAGATGTTTGAAATAAAAGTTAACGCACAGACGGACAGACGGACGCATGGACGGACACACGACGGACACCGGGCCATGACATAAGCCCACTGGCCGAAGGCCAGTGGAGCTAAAAAACAATAAAAATCTAAATGTTGGAAAAGGGCCGTAACTCCAATAATCAATGATGAATTTCATCTGAACTCCACACTGATTGACCTATGACCTATACTTCATGATTATAAGGTATATGGAAATGGGGGGTGGTGGTGTATAACAATATAACAAATGCTCGAATCTTTTTAACCCTTAACCACACAATCCCGACTTCTAACAATCCTCAGAAAGAGGCTTTTTCCCACAATGTTTTCTAACCTATCAATGACAAATTTCATCATTTGGGCCACCTTTAATTTGTTATCTGCAAATGCTTTCCATTTGGACAAGTCTAAAATTTTGTCATTTGGTAAAGAGTTAACTCTTCCCACTCAACGAAACTTAAGACTTGTCCAAATAGAAACCACTTGCAGGCCACAATCTTCAAAAGATGGGATTTGATTTTTAGAGGGTTGAAAACATTGTGGAAAGAGCTTACTTTCTCAAGCTCATTTAAACTGGGGACTGTGTGGTAAAGAGTTATATGGCCTTTAGGTGGTTTGCACATGGTTTTGCACATAGTTTTCAAAATTAGGATAAACATTTCATAGACGCAGCTCACACTATTCAGCTGTAGCAACCTGCTCAATGATAATATTATTTGTGCCTTCCTCATGTCTAATTATAATGGTAGGTTGCCCAGAAGAACCTTCAGCTCCATATATCATTATTTGTGACTGAGTTCCATCTGTATCCCCATCCATATCAGACTGGTTCAATAAAATTGTTCTAGACTGGCCATCTATCTCCTCAGTTACTGCCTCCTCAAGGTAAATCGTTCCTGACTGGTTTTCTAGAATGGCCTCTGTGCTCTGTCTTATTTCAGCATCAGATTGGGAACCATTCAACTCAGTGACATCATTTCCTTGAAAACTAATATTTTCCATCAGAAGTCCCTGTGAAGCGTTATGATTTTCTATCGTTTGATTGGAAATTGCTTTCTGATTTGCCTCTCTCATTTCTCTCTCCGCATACTCAATCAGGGATTGAATGATATTGGTCCTCTCTTCCTCCATTGCTTCCTCAAACTGCTGGCCTGCGGCCATTCGAACTTCAGTTTCCATGGCAACCTGAGTATTTATTTTTTCAGCTGCCTGAGCAATAGAATCATTCCCTGAGACACTCTGCACATGATCAATTTTGAGGTTATTCTGGGGCTCAAACTCATACTCTTCTCCTGTATCTGTACTCTGTAAAAGAACCTGATTGTTGTCATCTGTCTGTGTCACTGCCTGCACCTTTTGTGTAGTTATTTTATTGTTACCATCTTTTCTAAGTACTACTACAACAATTTTCTTTTCTGGCGCTTGCTTTTTAGTTAGCTGAGAAATTTCTGCCGCCTCTCCCCCTTCTGTGAATTCAAGTTCACTATCCGATAACTCCTCATTGTGAACTTTTAGTTTATGTCTCCGTAGACTACTACGGAGTTTGAACAATACATGGCAAACTGAACACTGGAAGTGTTTTTCCTCATGCTTCTTCATATGTTTCCTGAGCATGCTTTTCTCCGGAAACCCCATTGAGCACTTTGGACACACGTGAGGACGGTGTTCTTCATGTTTACGTAAATGACGTGTCAAGCTTCTCTTGTGTTTAAATGATTCGTCACAAAAATTACACTGGTGTGGTTTCCCCCCTGTATGTAGTACCATGTGATCAATAACATGTTGTTTCTGGGTAAATCTTCGACCACATTCCGAACAGGCAAAAGGTCTTTCACCTGTATGAATTTTCATGTGTCTTACCAGGTTCTCCTTACATTTTATAACTTTTTTACAAATTGGACATTCTTTGGAATCAAACTCGTCTGAATGAACAGCTCTGGTGTGACGCTTTAGCACAAAACTATGGGAGAACAATTTATTACATTCAACACATTTGTATTTTTTCCTACTTTTCTCATGGATGGTCATATGGCGATCAAGGATATCTTTGCGATTGAAAGTTTTTCCGCAAACTTCACATGCAAAAGGTCTTATACCAGAATGTGTTGCCATATGTGTCTCCAATCCCTGCCGATAGACAAATTGCTCATTGCATTGTGGACATTTATGTGGCTTCTGACCATTGTGTGTAAGAATGTGGCGCTCTAAATTTTCCCTGTTGGCAAAGACTTTGTAGCAGAACTTGCAGCGTTTTTGAACTTGCCCATAATGCATCTGAGTGTGCCTTTCTAATGATTTACTTGACAGAAACGCTTTAGGACAAATTTTACAAGGGAATGGTTTCGAGGAAGGCTGAGCATTTACCAAATGTTTGTCCATGTGCTCTTTCAATTTTTCACCATCTTCAAACAGCATGTCACAAAGTTGGCATCGAAATGGTTTCTGTAAAGAGCCCCATTTGAACATGATAACATCAGATCCCTTGTCCCCATCTGGGCCTTCTGTAGAGACAGCTGAGCTTACAGTTGGAGAAGCCATTACAATTTCCTGAAAATACAGTCACTGACAAAATAATGCATAAAAGATGAGTCATGCTCTGCAAAAAGGGGGTTTGATGCATTTGCAAAAACTTGTAGACTAAGGTCCGCCTGCACAGTCTGCGCAGGCTGACCTGAGTCAAAACTTTTTGTCATGGGTAAATTTTCTGTCTGGCAGAAGAAAAGTTTACCTTACAATTCAGCTGGCTGTCAGACAAAATGGATTTTATGGATTCTTAAGAGATACATTGGAAACATATGTTGTGGCCATGTGGGTAGTCACTCACTGGTAGTTTCTTATTAAGACAATTCTAATGAGAACCCACAATATAGATTTTACTGAAATTCAGAGGTGACTTCAACCTTTAAGCTGAAAATACTCCAGTATCTGTACCTGTCCAAGTGTTAGTTGCTGGCAGAAAATGAATTAAAACCAGGTTAAAAATAAACAAAAGATAGTGACTTGGCAACATTTTACCTAGTTTTAATTAAAATTCATTTTCCTGCCAGCATCTAACACCTAGACAAACTGCACAATAATAGAATACCATCTTCGCAACAATTTCCATACTTTTAATGCTATGACAGGCTTCTCAATAGGTCCTGAAAAATTATATTTGAATCTCATAAATTGCAATAAAGATAGTTAGTAAACTGCTGCACTTACATTCTCTAGTGAAAAACAGTGATCAGTGAAATTAAATACATACGTGTTACTAGTTTCTCTGAGTGATAACTACCACCTTTAATGTGGAACAATATTGCTGGTGAATTGAAAATGAAACAAAACGTGATGTATTTAATCTGGTGATCTTTTATGACTTTTCATGTAGTGTCTGTGTTTATTTATTTCATTAAACTATGTTCAATACATAGTGGTCTACTGAGACGCTTATAATTGTATATATGAAAACCACTGTGAATCAAAGAGCCCATTCCATTCAGTATTTCCCAAACGGGCCTGTGCACTGACTTCATTACACATAATTATGCTTGGAAATCAAACAAAATGAAAACAAGAATATTCTGTCCGCTGAGTGAAATTTAAACCAGCACACCCTGTAAACATCACTGCAAAGACGTCATGTGACAATTGAAAGCTTTTCTGTTTTATTCCTTTGCACTCATTTTTAAAGCTGATATTTCTGTCTTCCGCACATGAGCTGATTTATACGATCATGCTTCAGCTGATCATCACATCTGTCACACTTAACCCTTTACCACACAATGCTGCCTTCAATGACCCTGGAAAAGAGGCTTTTTGAAAACATTGTGGGAAACGGCGAAAATGCTGGTAACATTTTCTACCCTTCCCCCCCCCCAAAAAAAATAAATTTTTGAGTCACATTTATAAGTTGTCTGCAAATGCTTTCAATTTGGACCAGTCTAAAATTGTGTCATTTGGTAAAGGGTGGATAATAAGTGTGTTGCTCTGCAGCTTTTTTGACTTTATAGCTTGTGCAGGTCATTTTGAAGTTTACTAGAACTCAGAAACAATGATGAATTGATGTGTCAGGGCAGATTACTGTAAATGGAGGAATATTGCTTGTTTATTTAGAAAAGTATCAAAGAATGTCGTCTGCTTCTTTTTCACTTTTTTTTCACAAGACAGCGATTTTTTTTTTTGTATCTTTATGTCTAAAACCACTTGTATTTCGAAAAGTCTCAACATTACAAAATGCCAAAACAAAAAAAAAAAGCTTCATTTCATCAAGGCCTAATCCCCAAAGCGATATGTAATGAGGAAAGAGCAGACAGTGCAGGGATCAAAGATTCCTTGTGCAATCTATAGGATAACATCCGAGTATTTCAAATACCAGTTGCGTGGAAATGCGGAAATCAAATATAAAACATATAATGTGGTAATTCTATGTACAAAGACACGTAACTACTAATAAAATTCATAAATCGATCAGTCTAACTAACTTACGATTAACGGAAGATCATTTAAACCATCCTTTTCGATGATCTGAGATGTTAAGTTTGCCCTTGTTGAAACCGGAACAAATGGCGTGTAAAATTGAAGGGAAGTAACTCTTGTTGAAAGGATAGATAATGTATTCGTTACCCAGTGTCTTCGCTCCATAAAAATTTGTCCGGCGTTTAGCGCCCTTCCGTTTTCCAAGTTTTAAAATCACTGATATGTATTTTTACAGAAGTAGATCTACGTGTTATTTATTCGTGCAAAGACCTACTGACAAGGACCATGGAAATGAATTAGCCAGAATGGGTCAAAAAAGGGGTGTTCAATATAATGGGTTCAACAAAAATGGGAATGGAGCATTAATCAATCCTTTATTCTATTCGGATTTAAGGACCCTGGGATGAAATCGAAAAAAAAAAACATCGCGAGAAATAAAGAAAATGCAGGTAATAAGCGTTTTCTCCTTATCCATCAAAATTTACTTTTCAGAGAGTAATCTAGTTATTTCATTAAAAATAAATGTCTGTCTGCAAATGTCATTATTGTGATTATGGTTAACATTTTACCAAACAATCCAGCGCCTGCAGGAAAAATCTTTTAAAAACACTGTGGAAAACAGTATTTTCTCTTTTTCCCATATTTTTTTCAACCATTTCTAAAATTTTTTTTTTTTTGAGCCAAATTTAACCCTTTACAACAACGATCCTGAATTTTCACAACCCCGAGAAAGAAGGCTTTTGAAAAGAAAAAAATGCTGGTGACCAGCATTCTTTCTTGTTTGTACAATGTTTTCTACCCCATCAAAGACAGAGATCACTATTTGTGAAAAAGTAAATTGTCTGCAAATGCTTTCAATTTGGACTGGTCGAAAATTTTATCATTTGGTAAAGGGTTAGATTTTCATCAATGAAGGTTTTCAACTTGGTCAGTTAAGTCTGAAATTTTGTGATCTGGTAAATAATCAACTCTCTACAACATGACAAAATTTTGAACAGGGGCAAATTGAAAGCATTTGCAGACGACAAGTTACATGTGGCTCATTAAGATGATTTCTGTCTTTGATAAGGTAGAAAACATTGTGGGAAAAGTAGAAAATAATGATTACTAGCATTTTCTCCTTTTCCCCCCAGTGTTTTCAAAAGACTTCTTTCTTAGGGTTGATAACAGTCAGGATTGTGTGGTATAGCCCACATCATTACCCAGGTCAATATCATTTACATAAAATTATATTTTTACCCTTGGCATTGCATAGGACTGCCTTCAGCATATATCCCGAATGGTCACAGAAATATTTCATACAATATACGTAAACTCTTTACCACATGACAAAAACGTAAACTTGTCCAAACTGGAAGCATTTGCAAATGACAATTTAAGTCTGGCTCAAATGATGGAATTTGTCTTTGATAGGGTAGGAAACATTCTGGGAAAAGGAGAAAATGCTGGCAACCAGCATTTTCTCCATCTCCCACAATGTTTTCAGAAGGTTTCTCTCTCAGGGTCATAAAAACTCAGGACTGTGTCGTAGAGTTAAACTGCTTAATACCTGTGTATGTAAGTACCTAACAGAAAACTAGCTCAAGTCTTCCATAACTTGAGCAGATGCGAACTAGACTTTCCGAACGAAAGTCAGAGTTCTATTTATATGCCTACTTATATATTCAGCATAAAGGTCAGGATCAGGTTAAATGAAGTAAGCAATAAAGGGTTAAACAGTCTATGGAATGGTGGAAGAGTTGATAAGATGGATCTGACTGATTGAATAGTGTTTTACCCCACTCTTAACATTATTTTGGTCATATTACAGCTTCAATTCGCAAATTCACGTATATCCTTGGTTTCAACAGTACTAGGCTAGGGCTCTGGTGTGATTGCCTAAGGACACTCCCACACATTACCCAGTGCTTTCAGTGAAGCTCAAACTCTAAGCTTACAGATTACAAGCCCACTTTAAACATCAGGCCATGCAGGACCCAACCTTGGACCTGAAAGTCCAAACAGAATCATGAAAGGAGCAACAGAAAGACAACAATAGACCTGAATGTTTGTAAACCCTTTACCACAAGATCCAGACTTTTAATGACCCTGAGAAAGAAGCCTTTAGAAAACAGTGTGGGAAAAGAAGAAAATGCTGGTAACCAGCATTTTCTCTTTTACCCACAATACATGTATTTTCTACTTTTTTAATGACATTTTACCTATATTTGAGCCACATTTTGTCGTCGGCAAAATGCTTTTGATTTGAACCAGTCCAAAATTTTGTCGGCTGGTTAAGAGTTAATAGATCAGAAAGACCAGAATGGATCTTACAAGTCTTGGCCGAGCCCAGGTAGCTCAGTTGGTAGCCCACAGGACTTGAAAACAGAGGGTCGCTGGTTCGATCCCAGGCTCAGCCAATTTCTTTCCCAATTCTTTCCGAGGATTGATGATAGTGATTGCAACAGGATTCCTTCCTCCCTCACCGCTGATGTTTTGACGATGGTAATGTAAGAAAGCAGCCAGTGGCTTGGAAAGAATATTGTGAGTAGCACTAGTAAAAGAAAATCCAGGACAGCATGGATAGGTGCAATGGCAGCCGCAATATAACTGGAATAACGTTGAAAACAGCGTTAAACTCCATACAACCAATCACTTCAAGTCTAAAAAAGATTAAAGAAACAAGCCACTGAAAGATTTGAATTGACAGCGCTGGTTTGTAACAGAGAGTGATTAGATATAAAGCAAGCCTAGCCAATAGGCTAGCTTTTACGGCAAAAATCTTAATGGGTTGATGTGCGCCTCTTCATGCTGGTGAATCAACATGCTATGTGTTAACCCTTGACCACACAATCCTGACTCTTAACGACCCTGAGACAGGTGCCTCTAGAAAACATTGTGGAAAAAGGAGAAAATGCTGGTAACCAGCATTTCCTCCTTTTCCCACAATGTTTTCTACCCTACTCAAAACAAATGTCAATTTTTCAGTCACATTTATTTTGTCCTCTGCAAATGTTTTCAATTTGGAACTGACTGGAATTTTGTCGTTTGGTAAAGAGTTAAACCCTTTACCTTAACATCCTGACATTTAACCCTTTACCACACAACAAAATTTTATACTTGTTTGAATTGAAAACATTTGCAGACGACAAATTAGATATGGCTCAAATGGTAAGATTTTTCTGCAAAAGGACGGAAAACATTGTGGGAAAAGGAGAGAATGCTGTTTACCAGCATTTTCTCCTTTCGTACATTGTTTTCAAACGGCCCCTTTCTCAGGGTCATTAAAACTCGGGATTGTGTGGTAAAGAGTTAAACACCCCTCAAGGAAGACAACTCTTTCTGGTAATCAGCATTTTCTTCTTTTCCCACAATGTTTTCTCCTTTATCAAAAGCAATCCAATCATTTGAGTCATGTTAAATTTTATTTTGTAGTCTGCAAGTGCTATCTAACACATATCTTAAATTTTGTGGTTTGTTGAAGAGTTAATGCATGGATGGATGACCAAGCTAATGCGAGTAACTGGATAATGAAATTGACAGGGCCGAGCCAGTTAGCTCAGTCAGTAAAGTACAACACTTGAAATCCAGGTCACTGGTTTGATTCCCCAGCTGGGCAAAATTCTTTCTGAGGATTGATGATGATCATTGTGAGAGATTCATTCGTCTTTCGCTGCTGAACATTATTTTAATGATGATTATACGATAAAGCATTCACTGGCTTGAAGGAAATACAGGTAAAAGAAACTCCTGGAAAGCATCATTTTGTACACAGCCCCCAGAATATTACTGAAATAATGTTTAAAAAGGCATTAAACACCGAATTACCTAACACAGAAAAACTGACAGGAAAGGACTACAGTTAGACAAGAATGGACAGGACTGGATAAAGCAAATGACAGGAATGGACTGTAATATGGTGTTTAATGCCATTTCCAGTATTATTTCAGTTATGTCACGGCTGTCAGTGCACCTATCCATGCTTTCCTGGAGTTTCTTTCACCGGCACATTGCACAATATTCTTCCAAAGCCACTGGCAGCTTTCTCCTCATCAAAACAATGATCAGTGGTGCGAGAGGAATGAATCCTATTGCAATAACTATCATCAATCCTCAGAAAGAAATTGGCCCAGCTGGGCATTCAAACCAGTGATCTGATCCCCTGGTCTAAAGTCCTGTATGCTACCAGCTGCTCTATCAGAGACAGAGACAGAATAGAGAAGAATACAGTTCTGTAGTTTATGGAAAATAAAAGTTAATTAACTCATTACCACATAATCTTCAGTTTGAACGACAATGACCAAAGAGGCTTTTGAAAACAATGTGGGAAAAGGAGAAAATGCTGGCAACCACATTGTTTTTTATTGCTCCAAATACGGATTTCAACCTCTGAGTCCCTTTCATTTAGTTGTCTATAAATGCATTCGATTTTGGACAAGTCTAAACTCCTGTTGTCTGGTAAAGGATTTCTCTATTTTATCAAGCAATCCCAACTTTTAATCACCCTGAGGAAGAAAGCTCTTGTAAACATTGTGGGAAAAGAAGAAAATGCTGGTAACCAGCATTTTCTTCATTTCCCACCATGTTTTTACCCTTTGAAAGACAAATTTTGTGTTTTGAATTACATGTAATGTGTTGCTGCAAACACTTTTAATTTAGACAAGTCCTCAAGTTTGTTGTTCAATAAAGGGTTAACCCTTTATCACACAATCACAATCCCAACTTTTAATGATGCTAAGGAAAAAGGCTTTTGAAAACATTGTGGGAAAAGGAGAAAATGCTGGTAACCAGCATTTTCTCCTTTTCCCACAATGTTTTCTACCCTGATGAAAAACTGCATCAACTGATCCACACTAAAATTGTCGTCTGCAAATGCTTTAAATTTGGACGATTCTAAAATTTGGTCATTTGGTAAAGGGATTTAACTTACTTAAAAGTAAATACTTTGGAATCTATAGTCAAGATTATACCACAATTATTTCCCCTTTTATTCACAGAAAGCAAAATAATTTGCTTTAATTAGTACATTCTATGATCGTATTCTATCCAACATATACAGATACACCACGAAGACGGTACAGACAGGTCCAAGTAAATCTGTAGAACGGGTTTTTTTTAAATTACCCATGCATGAACAGAACTAAATTCTATGATTTTAAATGATTCAGCAAGTCATTCTGGCTAATTGCATGCATCAGACTTCACAATACATTTGAGCTTCAGATTAAAAATCTTTTTACCAATCATATGCTTTGTCTCCCTTCACTGTGGCCGAGTCAACTGTTAAACTCTTTACCAAATGACAGAATTTGAGAGTGGTACAAACTGAAACCTTTTGCAGACAAAAAATGAAATGTCGCACAAATTATCTGTCTGTGAAAGGGTAGAAAACATTGCTGGAAAAGGAGAAAATGCTGGTAACCATCATTTTCTCCATTTCCACCATGTTTTTTCCCTTTCTGATACAAATCCCATCATTTTTGACGTATGTAAATTGTCGTCTGCAAATGCTTTCAATTTGGACCAGTCTAAAATTTTGTCTTTCGGTAAACGGTTTTAGTACATTCTTGTCCCAGTGTTTGTGGTATATCTAATCTTGACATTATATGCAACATGTAAATCTGTGTATTACAAATATGACAAGGATAAATAAAACATTTACTGCCAAAAAACAAAATCTGGTCTTGGAATACAATCTTGAGACCATTTAGACAACCTATCTGTATTGTGCATCCAAACAATACCGGTATATATGCATGTACGTATATGAGCCATGATTTGTGAAAAGGGGGCTTAATGCATCTCGCAGGGGGGGAAAAAATATCGACCCATGTCAGCCTACACAGTCTGCCAACTTTGCACCTTTTCCCCACATTTAATCATCCAATTCCTTTAGGTTTGCAGAGAAAAGAATACCTTGTAGTATTTATCAGTCTTTCACAGACAGTTCTAATGTTTGCAACAAAAAAAGTAAAAAAAAAAGCCCCTTTAATCCTTTACCACACAATCCCCACTTTTAATGACCCGGAGAAAGAAGCCTTTTGAAAACACTGTGGAAAAAGGAGAAAATGCTGGTAACCAGCATTTTCTACTTTTCCCCCAGTTTTCTTCCCTTTCAATGACAACATCTTCTTTGATTGACATCTAATTTGTCATCTGCAAATGCTTTGGATATGAACAAGTCCACAATTATGTTGTGTGGTAATGGGTTAAACATTAGATACGAAAGTCAGTGTATGTATTAGTGCATGTATAATAAAAACCTATACATTCAGATATTTTTATGATTCACAGTGTAAAAAGTTCACAACAATTTGCCTTGTAAAACATTATGTAGAAGGGACATAACTCTGTAGATAGATAAAGATACTAAAAAATAAAATATATTAAGAGACAAAAATTTTACCTTAAAAAAAAAGGAAAATCTTTATAAAATGCAACACACAAAAGTAGAAGAAGACAAGAGCACCACATGCAGGTGCCAATGCTCTGCTGCAGTTGCTTGATTTTCAGGGAAAATTCTATGTCAAAAAAGGGGCATAACCATGTCAAAGATACTTTGATGGTTATCTGCCCTTGTTATACAGGCTCCACTTTTGATAGTTAGCAACCTGTCTATGTTTGAAATACATGTAAGTATCTTCTGTAATAATTGAGGTATCATAAAATGTCAGAATTTTTGCACAACGACACAAACAAATACTCAGACAACGCCAGGGCTATGACAGTAACTCAACATTTTCTTAAAAAGAAGGCAGAGCTAAAAAATGAGATTCCGCTTGTAACTAAAAGCCATTTAAAAAATATATATAGCTATATCAAACAATTTAAGTTCTATCCAAATATTTCAAAAGTTTGTCCTAACCACTTAAGAGCCCAGCCTAAAAGCTCAATCAGTAATGTACAGACCTTGAAACTAGAGGGTCTTTGGTTCAAATCCACAGCTCAGCCAATTTCTTCATGTGGATTGATGAAAGTCATTGCAACAGGATTCATTCTTCTCTCACCACTGATCATTCCACCTGCAATGGTTATGTGGGAAAGTAGCCAGTGGCTTGGGAAGAATATTGTGCAAAGTACTGGAAAGAGAAACTTTCAGGAAAGCATGGATAGATGTACTAGCCTCTGCCATATAACTGACATAATGTTGATAATGGCTTTAACCCTTTACCAGATGACAAAATTTTAGTCTTGTTCAAACTGAAATCATTTGCAGATGACAATTTCAATGTGGCTCAAATAGTGCAATTTTTCTATGATAGGGTAGAAAACAATGTGGGAAAAGGAGAAAATGCTGGTTACCAGCATTTTCTACTTTTCCCACAATGTTCTCAAAAGGCTTCTTTCTTAGGGGCGTCAAAAGGCGGCATTAAACACCACACAAACAAAACTAACCCCTTAGACACAGTCTCTTAACCCTTTACCAAACATTCCTGTGTGTTCATGGAACTCGGAAAAGAAGCTTTCAAAAAAATTGTGGGTAAAAAGAGAAAATTCTGTCATCAGGTAAAGAATGAAGTAAGATATAAGAGCCAGGCTCTGTGAGAAAGGGGTTTAATGCATCTGCAAAAAGTATCAACCCAGATCAGCCTGCACAGTCCGCGCAGGCTGATCTGGGTTGAAACTTTTTGCTATTGGTCAGTTTTCTGCGTGTCACAAGACCAATGTACCTAGGGTTTCAGTTGGTTGTTATAGAAAAAAGGATTTTTATGGATCCATAATTATAAAATGCGCGTTGCTTGGTATCATACCCCCTTTTTTTTCCAGAGCATGGCTTGTATAAATGTCTTGGTTCACATCTAACCAACTACTGACAGCTATTTATCATCCTGCGACCATTTTTAACCTTAAAGAGTTAAAAAATTCATTCAACATACACTTTCAGTCTAGAAACAAAACCAAAAAGATCCTTGTACTACACAATTACCCCTTTTAATGACCCTAAAAATGAAGGCTTTTGAAAACATTGTGGGAAAAGGAGAAAATGCTGGTTACCAGCATTTTCTCCTTTTCCCACAATGTTTTTACCCTATCAACAACAAATTCCATCAATTCAGTCACATTTAATTTGTTGTCTGTAAATGCCTACAATTTGGACCATTCTAAAATTTTGTCATTTTGTAAACAGTTAATATTGCTCTGATCAGTAATGTATCAGCAAACAGGACAGTGAAGATCAAATATCAAACTGCACCTTTTGTGCAGTCTGATCTTGATCTACAGTGACTGCAAAGGCAACTACATTTGTGATTGAAGCTTTAACCCTTAACAAAACAATCGCGACTTTAAATGACCCTGAGAAAAGCTTTTGAAAACACTATTTTAATTTTAATTTTTGAGTCACATTAAATTTGTCATCTGCAAATACTTTGGATTTCGACAAGTGTAAAATTTTGTCATGTGGTAAAGGGTTAAGGTTTCACCCTGTTAGTACTAATAAATCATTCATTTATTTATATGGCGCGCAACACACGAAAAGGGGCCTTTGGACATATGCATAAAAAAGTGTAGTCCCAGATCAGCCAGTGCACTCTGTGACTAATCCAAGATGACATTTCCCGTTTTTGTGTGATTTTTTGTTGCACGAAAGTCTACAGTATGAAAAAAACCTATGTAGTCGTAAAGTGCCGTCTCGGATTAGCCTGCACAGACTGCGTAGGCTGATCCAAGACGACACTTTACGCAAATGTCCGAAGGCCCTTTTTCGTGTGTTGCCATATGGTGTTTAACTGTATTTTCAACATTAAGGGAAAAGCAGAAAATGCTGGTAACCAGCATTTCCCCTTTTATCCATAACATTTTCAAAAGCTTTCTTTCTCCAGGTCGTCAAAACCCGGGACTGTTTGGTAAAGGATTAAATGGTATCTGATGCATATTGTCAAATTATGGTGATCTTTTTTCTGTTTCATTTGCATAAAAAAAAAACTTTCACTAGGAAAATTCAGTGGTTTTAACTTTATCAAACAATCCGTTGTTTTCACATGGCATTTTAAAAACACAGGGAAACTAAGAAGATGCTGGTAATCATTTTCTTCTTTTCCCATAATGTTTTCTACCCTGTAAAAAAAACTTAAGTTCATTTGTACCACTTTCAAATTTGTTGTCTGCAGGAATAAGCTTTCAGTTTGGAAGGGTCTAAAATTTGTCATTTAGGAAGGGGCTAATATCTAGCCATTAACAACATAAAACAAGAACACAACAAACATCATTGAAATTAAATCATGCCCATTTTTAAAAATATTGCACACGGAAATTAACACATAAAACATCAAAGTTAAAAGCCCAATAGCAACCAATTTTAATTCTTTTACATCTCATTGTTCTGCCAATGATTGGAACTTTCTGAGACTGTACACTGTAACACAATGTCAGACTCATAATAATATCAATACTTTGCAATGTTATGAATTTACTCTTTACCACAAAAGAAAAAATTAGACTTGGTCCAAATTGAAAGCATTTGCAGACGAAAATTTAAGTGTGATTCAACGAATGGAATTTGTCCTTGACAGGGTAGAAAACATTGTGGAAAAAGGAGAAAATGCTGGTTACTAGCATTTTCTCCTTTTCCCACAATGGTTTCAAAAGGCCTCTTTCTCAGGGTTGTTAAATATCCGCATTGTATGGTAAAGGGTTAATTTGCCTGCACTGTAATGCCCAAACACTTTATTTATGGCCGCTAGTGGGCCTTTAAAGAAAACATTGTTCCATAAACGCACTAATAAAGAAACAACACTTTATCTGAAACTATTTCTAAAATCACTAACACATTTGATTTCACAGCAATGTTCTTAAAATCAAACTTTTCCATGGAAGATTCTCTTTCATTATGGCAGTTTTGTTCCCCCCACTTTTTTTAATCCAAGGGAAGTAACTTATCTACACACTTTGCATTGACAATTTATACACTGTTATTTCCCCTGTATCACCAAAAGACTCTATTACAAACATAAAGAGGGAGCATTGTCTAATCCATTATTTGTGAAAACAAACATGTTACTATCTGGTAAATGAATGCAAACATGTGTCACAAAGAAAAAATGCTCATGAATAGCAATTTCTCATTTAGCTAAACTGTTGTGGTTTGTAAAATGAAAAAAAGTAATCTGCATGTGGTAAGTATATGCTCATCACAACTCAACTGATTCTGTATCTACATGTAAACTGGTATCAAGGTTTCCATTCAAACTAATTTCAGTCACATGATGATGTTTAAGATACATCTTTACAGCAACAGAGTAAAAATGCTGTTAAAATTTGATAGTCAGTAAAATGGTTCAAAATTTAGTCAGCTGTGTAAACATACATGTATATAAATTACCAATGTTTTATGTGTAAGAGATAAATACATATATCAGAAATCTTCAATTTAAAACCAGAAATGTCACAAAAGTGATTTCTTTGATGGCCTCCTGAAAAGTAAATATATTTTCAGTCATAATCTATGTAACCTTGCAACCTACAGGGGCAACATTTGGCATGAAGATACAAGAAGCATTATAGTTTGATAAAATAAAGATGAAATGGATCAAAAACTGACTGAAAACAAGTAAAGATGTATCTTTAACATGAAGGTACACATGAGTTTCTTCATATCCATGACAACCACATATACAGTGAAGTTATTTAGATTTGTCAATCTGTCTACTAAATCGTATTTTTGATAGGGTAGAAAACACTGTGGTAACCAGCATCTAATCTTTTTCCCCCACAATGTTTTCAACCCTATCCGAAATGATTGCCCTCATTTTAGCCACACCTATATTGTGGTCTGCAAATACTTTCAACATAGACAAGTCTAAAATTCTGTCTTACAGTAAAGAGTTAATTAACAGAGGCTTAAAAGATGGGATTGATATTGTGGGAAAAGGAGAAAATACTGGTTGCCATAATTTTCTTCTTTTTGCAAGACGTTTTCAAAACCATTCCTCCTCAGGGTCATTTGATATACAAGATTTTTTTGGCCAAATATTAACCCTTTACCAGAGGACAAAATTTCAGACCTGTCCAAATTGAAAGCATTAATTTTGCAGACAACAATTTCAATGTGGCTCACATGGTACAATTTTTCGTTGATAAGGAAGAAAACATTGTGGGAAAAGGAGAAAATGCTGGTTACCAGCATTTTCTCCTTTTCCCACAATGTTTTCAAAAGGCTTCTTTCCCGGGGCGTTAAAAGGCGGCATTGTATGGGAAAGGGTTAAGAAAGGTGCTTTCTTAGGAGAAAAATATTTTTCAACAAATCTGCTTTGCCTGGAAACTCATTATGAATTATGCTTGACGATGAAAGCATTTCCAGAGAACAAATGAACTCTTTACCAAACCACAAAATTTCTGACTGAACGAAATTGGGAAGCATTTGCAGACGACAAATTAAATGTGGCTCAAATGATTATTTCTTCCTTTGATAGGTGGAAATCTATAGTTGAAAGGGTAGAAAACAATGTGGGAAAAGGGGAAAATGCTGGTTTCCAGCATTTTCTCCATTTCCCACAATGTTTTCAACAACGTTCTTTCTCAGGGTTGTTAAAAGTCGAGACTGTGTGGTAAAAAGCTAAATGCTGCTCCAATGATGAGGTATATCTGTGAAAGGGTAGAAAACATTGTGTAAAATGGAGAAAATAACACTGGTTACCAACATTTTCTCCTTTTCCCACAAAGTTTTCAAATGTTGTCTTTAATAGTAGGATCGTTAACACTTTACCACACAATCCCGACATTTAACGAGCCTGAGAAAGAAGTCTTTTGAAAACATTGTAGGCAGCATTTTCTACTTTTCCCACAATGTTTTCTACTCTTCCCAAAACAAATTCCAATTTTTCAGTCCCATTTATTTTGTCGTCTGCAATTGTTTTCAATTTGGTCTGGTTTAAAATTTGTCGTTTGGTAAAGAGTTAAAACTTGTGATTGTGTGGTAAAGGTTGCTTGTTGAAGAAAGGTGGCCACTAAGCCAGGTTTTACAAGGTATCATTTGTCCTTCCTTTGTACTACGCTGAAGCTGACATGTGACATCGAATACACTCTGCGAGACTACTCGCACTTGCTTTCAACAAAAACTTCATTTTGTAGAAATCTTTAATGTTGCACCGGGACCCTCTTTGGACACGCTTTGCAAAATCGTGAATAAGTTCAGAACGCTCTTTTTCAAGCCACATGGATAACCTCGGTTCAAGGTTACTTTGACGATTATCTGTAAGTTCTGGGTCAGTCCCTTCTGGACCCCATAACAAAAATTCAGTGTAACTTCGCACTACTGGAAGGCAGTCTGTCACGCCTGATTGCAAGAGGTCCATACATTTCTGCACGCCAGTGTATGTAAAGAATGCATTTTCATCCAATACAGAACTCGCTTCACACTGTTTACACATCTTTTCTAAAAAACGTTCTAAAAATAAACACACCGAATCAATCTGTTGGTCCTCTGGTGCCCGAACTTGGGGCAAAAATGCAACAGTCTCCCCGAGACAGTAGGGATTGGATATCAAATATAAATCATGGAAGTCTGCCTCTGCTAAGGGATGACCTTGCTCAAGGCAGTGAGATATTGCACTTAGAAGTTGAAGAACAAAAAATAAAATCTTACGAAGGAAGTCTCGCTGGTTTTCACACACTGTCTGTAGATTATTTAAATGTAGGTTCACACTTTCAGTGATATCAAAAAGACCAACCACAACATAACATTTAACTAAGTTAGACTGTGTCACACATGTTTCTAAAATCTGACTGGTTCTAATAAAATCCTCTGTGAGGTAACTGAAGGGGACTGAATCATTAAAAATACAGGTGGGTTTCAGCAGACTAGGATGGTTGGCTGTTGTAATTTCTGGTCTGGAATGAAGCAACTGAAATAAGAAATAAATGTAGATCATAGCTGATAGCTGTTGAAAATGACAGCTGCTGTTACCTTTTTGGGATCAAAGAGCAATATCATAAGTACAGATAATTGTCCCCGAATTTAATTTTAGTTTTTGATGGGTTGCATCATGGTACAGGGACAATTGCAAAACAAACAGTAGAAATCTCCGCACAGTTCTTGTGCGAACATTTAAACTCTCATATTTTCACAAATTGAAAACAAACCTAGAACATACCTGTTGCTTGTGTATTCAATAACTATTTGTTTCAAATACAAATACCTTCAATTTAAACACTAAACATATGAAAAAACAGTCTCACTCTTTACAATACAACAAAATTTTAGACTAGTCCAAATTGAAAGCATTTGCAAGAAGACAAATTAAATGTAGCTTAAATGGTGATTTATGTATTGGACAGGGTAGAAAACATTGTGGGAAAAGGAGAAAATGCTGGTTACCAGCATTTTCTCCTTTTCCCATGTTATTTTCAAAAGCTTTCTTTCTCAGGGTCATTAAAAGTCGGGATTAAAGGGTTAAACCATCTTTCACTTGAGATGTTTATGTTCCCCTGAATAGACACAAAATGGCCACCAAATACAATAAATTTTGTTAGCTTTTTTGAGATTTACATGTTGTAAACACTTTTTAAAAGCACTGTGGGTAATTAAACATCTGATAATTTGCCAATGGTTATGTGTGTCACTAAAAATGAATTTCTCTTTGCTGCAATACAGATTAAACCAATGAAACAGCAAGTCAGTACAGCATTGTAGCTTTTCTACCAGAAAATTCATGATGGATTCGAGACGGTACCATGCACAATAAATGTCCAGATAT
The DNA here is from genome assembly GCA_945859785.2 of Tridacna gigas. Classification (NCBI taxonomy): domain Eukaryota; kingdom Metazoa; phylum Mollusca; class Bivalvia; order Cardiida; family Cardiidae; genus Tridacna; species Tridacna gigas. Next base: position 57,040,515 of record OX244028.2, read on the forward strand.
GAAAAGAAGCATAGTGAATGTCTCACTATTAAGGCAAGCAATATCATATGCTTAAGTGAACAGTATACATGAAGATCAGACTGCACAAAATGTGCAGTCTGGTCTTTGATCCAGACTATTCAATATTGTGAATATTTAATCCTTTACCACACAATCCTGACTTTTAACCACCCTGAGAAAGAAGCCTTTTGAAAACATTGTGGGAATAGGAGAAAATGCTGGTGACCAGCATTTTCTCCTTTTCCCACAATGTTTTCTACTCTATGACAGGCAAATTTCATGTTTTACGTTGCATTCAAAATTGTCTGCAAATACTTTCAATTTGGACAAGGCTAAAATTCTGCGGTGTGCTAAACAGGTAAACAAAGCAATACTGGATTTATAAGTGTGTTGTCTTCTTCTGACTCAAAGTATCACTTTCATTTACATGTACATGTACTTTACCTTTCATAAAACAACAACATTTCAGATTTTTTTCTACATACAAAGCATTTGCAGACCACAATTAAAACATGAGTCAAAAGGTTAAAATTGTGTTTGAATGAGTAGAAAACAATGAAGGAAAAGGAGAAAATGCTTTCAAAAGCTGTCGCCCTCAAGATCATTAAAACTTGGTATTGTGTGGTACAGCATTTAAGTCTAAATTTTTGCTTTATCCCTTGCAAACAACTTTTTATGTCTAGTATAAGGGTACTTTTTAAAACATTACATCAAACGCTAAAGTTGCATGTTTGAATACCCCAGACTTCACTAAAGTTTTCTAAAAGAAAAAAAAAAACACTCACCATAACTTGACAAGGTGACATGGACGCTTTAAGTTTTGCATTATAGACGATACACTTCTCCGACATGTGTAACGGTTTCCCATAGATATTGAAGTCATGCCATTTAAGTGGGCCAACAGCTCCAATCGACAGGCTTTCTTTACTAAAACATTTCTCATGCTGAGCATAAAGCTCTCGTAAAGTTTGCAAATTCATTGCTGTCAGTTTGCTCAGCATTTCTCGAAGCTGTTCTTCATTCAGAAATACCGCTACACTTGGTCTGTTCATGGCCACATACTGCTCGAAGCCTGACCCGACCTGACGAGGCCGTTTTCTTGGAATTGGTCTTGGTCTAGATAGACTGCTGTTTGCAGATGACAAATCTGAATCTGAAGAAAATGAGTCTTTGCTTTTTAGGGTTGGTAACTGGGGATTGTTTTGGTTACCCTGTAGATCTCCTTCCCCAATATTCACACCATATATCTGGTCTCCTGCATCTGATTGGTCAAAATTGTCATTCTCAAGACTGGTTCCCCCTAATTTGCCATAACCATTGATTTCTTCATAAATGGGCTGGGAAGCAAGAAGTTCCCTTCTCTCTTCACTGATATCAGAACTTTCCAGACTTGGATCATTGCTGGTTGAGGCAGACATCTCCAAGTGGTCAGCTGACTGTGTCATGGCTGTTATACTAGTTGCCATGGAGGTTGCCATGGAAACAATGCTTGTAGTCATGGATGATGTACTCACAGTCGATTCTGCCATGTTAGATTTTACAGGTTCTCCAAGAGCTTGACCTTGATTGGATCGGACAGGCTCCAAATAGCCCTGCAAAAACAAAGTGTTGACATGATTTATGTGAAATATACACTCCAAGAAAATGTTTCTATGAAAGTAAATTGCAAGGTATTTCAGAATTGAACCATGCTCTGTAAAAAGGAGGCTTAATGCTTTTGCAAACAGTATTGATTCATATCAGCCTGTGCAGCCTGTGCATGCTGACATGGGCCAAACCTTTTTGCTATCTTTAAATTTTCTGCATGTCAGAGCATGACTCCCTTTTTTTCCCCCAAAAGGCAATATTTCAATAAATTACAAGGTAAACATGTTTTTCATAGAAGTCTACCCTTTCAAAAGGCAAAACCTATTTGCAATTTTTCGTCTGCCAATGATTTCACTTTGGACAAATCTAAAATTTTGTCATCAAGTTTAAAATTAATCCTGATAATGCCAACAATATATTTTACCTCGATACCCGACCCAGATGGAGGTCGAAGACCGATATTTTTCTCAACAACTGGGTCATACAGGTTCTTCTTTTCCCCAACAGGTGGCATTGGTGCCTCGCTTGTAATAAACTCATAGAGATTCTCGATTGAACCTCGAGGTGACAGCTCACTTTTCTCTCCGGCTGATGTCGAACTGGATGATGTAGAACCACCTATAGAATATGACATTGTTCAGCATGAATTTCAATATCATATCAATTTTTCTGTTATGCTTTTCAGTAATTTATCGAAATCTATCATTTAATTATATCCTTATAATTCAGTTGTGTATATTATAGTTCAACTTTTAATTTTTACATGCCACGGATATTTAGAGAACATGAATGAAATTTCCGCAGGTGAGCATCACGTTTTATGATGTAGTCAACATCACTCATGACATCATTATCACAGCCAGTCAATATCCCACAAGATTGAATAGATCTATTTCGCTTGAAAAATACACATATTTTTTACGATAAGCAAAAATTAAAGCAAAGATCATAAGAGAAATATGATAATTGTATGTTTCAGAGCATGAAAAGCAAAGGCCATATTTTCACTCGTAGCTTTGCCACTTGTGAAAATATAGCCTTTGCTTTTCACTCAATGAAAGAAATTTCAATCATACACAAAGTCAGACAAGTATCCTCTATTTAATAAACCCATTACAAATTTACTTATGTAACACATGTTTGAGATAACCAATATGTGTGCCATATACAAAAATAATTTACACCTCTCAGAGAAGTAAGTCATGAAATAACCATAATTTATGTGCATGTATGGTTTTGCATATTCTGACCTATATTTTGCGAGATTTCATTATGTGACGAAAAGAACTTGAAATTTGTTGACTTTTGAGATAAAACTTTATTAGACTTGCCCAAAAGATGTTATTAAGCTTGCAAAAGGTTCAATTAACAATTTTTCTAGCTTTGTTTATTGAAATTTCATCCCAAGCGGCAACTGATTTCAAATGCTATATTTATTAACAGGAGGGCTATTGACCCTAAAGCGCTCACCTAAGTAAAGTCATCTACAGTCGATAAAGCTGAAGAGATCCTGGTTTTCATGATGTAAAACATATGGGTGTAAGTGACCTACTTTTTGAACCAATGTGACCTAATTTCAAACTTGTCCAAGATACCATTAAGACAAACATTCTGACCAAGTTTCATAAGTATAGGGCTGAAAGTGTGGCCTCTACAGGGCACACAAGGTTTTTCTAAGACACATTCCTGACTTTTAACGACCCCGAAAAAAAGTCTTTTGAAAATATTGTGGGAAAAGCAGAAAATGCTGGTTACCAGCATTTTTCCTTTTCCCACAATGTTTTCTACACTCCCAACGGCAAATTTCAATTTTTCTGTCACATTTATTTGGTCGTCTGCAAATCCTGACATTTCGTAAAGAGTTAGTTTGGAATTTTTTTCGACTATCTTAACCCTTTACCACACAATCCGGGCTTTTAACGACCCCAAAGAAAAATTGTGGGAAAAGGAGAAAATGCTGGTTAACGGCATTTTCTCCTTTTCCCACAATGTTTTCACAAGCCTCCTGCCTCAGGTTCATTAAGAGTCGGGATTGGGTGATAAAGGGTTAAATAAATGAGCCATACTCTGGCAAAAGGGGGCTTAATGTGTCTCCATGATTCATGATACCAAGCAAGTCATCACATGATCATGGATCCATGATGTCCAATTTGTCTGACAACCAACTGAATCATGAGGTAGACTGGTCCATTGACATACAGAAAATTGACAAGTGGCGAAAAGTTTCGGCCCAGGTCAGCCTGCGCAGACTGCGCATGCTGACCTTGATCGATACTTTTTGCAGATGCATTAAGCCCCTTTTCATAGAGCATGGCCCAAATGTTATGTACCGTGATTATAACATAATATCTACATAATATAAGTAATACCTGAATGGAAAGCGTTGTCATCACCCAGAGAAATTGTATTTCTTCTATTCATAACCTTGTTGGAAGTCATATCTGTTATCAGCTGTGATAAATACAGAATGTCATATAGTAGTTACTTTCCTAGTGCTTGTATTTGATTCGAGCAGGCTGAGAAAATTTGATATCACGCAAGACCGAAGGTCAAGCGAGATGTCAAAATTGTCCTACGCAGCAAGAATTAAATACAAGCAACAGGAAATTTCTACAACATAATACATGTGTTCCTTTATTATATACCTACCACTTTCAACGACAAAATTATTCAAATATTGACATTTCTGAATGGTGGATGAATATTATAAAGTAACATTTTGACCCATCAAATCATGAATCATTATGTACATTTTACACCATGAGGTATGTCATCATTCCATATTTTGATCCATATTTCACAGTGTAAAGAATACGGATTTTTTTCTGTCATGCGTGTTATTTTATCTGCGACACATGTATTTGAGCCGGAAAATTTTAAGGTATATCATAATGCTGATTATCTGTATTTTACAATGGTGTTTTCAAAATAAGCTGTATTGAAACTCATAAATTCATACTGGAGACAGACATGCATTTTTTGTGGTTGCCAATGGAAACGCCTGCTCAATAAGCACTCCTACAACTGTACCTTTGTTTCTGCACATGTGAATTATCTGTTTGGAACACAAGCTTTACAGAAGTTGATTAATTGACAATGCATATGTCTCACTGGTCCCTATTTGGAAGCATTTGCAGACGACAATTAACATGTGGCTAAAATGATTAGACCTGTCTTCTAAGAGTAGAAACAATAGTGGAAAAGGGAAAAAATATTGGTTACCAGCCTTTTCTCCTCTTCCCATATTGTTTTCAAAGGCCTTCTTCCTCAGGGTTATTAAACTTCAGAATTATTGAGTACAAGGTTAACTCTTTACCAAACCACAAAATTTTAGACCAGTCCAAATTGGAAGCATTTGCAGATGAAAAAATAAATGTAACTAAAAATTGAAATTTGTTTTGGGAGGGCTAGAAAACATTGTGGGAAAAGGAGAAAATGCTGGTTACCAGCATTTTCTCCTTTTCCCACAATGTTTTCAAAAGCTTTCTTTCTCAGGGTCGTTAAAAGTCAGGATTGTGTGGTAAACAGTTAAAGCTTAAAGCCCCGAATAAATTCAATGGACATTTTAATTCTAGAATAAGACTCAGATAATTGCAAATTAATGGCTTCCATTTATCTGTAGGGTTTTAGCACAGCAACCAGTGTAGATCAAAGATCAGACTGTATGCTTTGTGCTGTCTGATCTTGACTGGCTACAAAGGCAAGTACATGTACATTAGTGAATGGCGCTTTATTTCTTCACCAGACAAGAAAATAAATATTAGCTCTGTCCAAGTTGAACGCATTCGCAGATGACAAATTAAATGCTACTGAAAACATAAAATTTGTCTTTCAAAGGGTAGAAAACACTGTGGTAAAAGAAGAAAATGCTGGTTACCAGCATTTTCTCCTTTTCCTGCAATGTTTTCCAAAGCCTTCTTTCCCAGGGTCATTAAAAGTCGGCATTGAGCGGTACAGGGTTATGGGTTAAGACTTTAGAGCCTATACAGAAAAGAGTTACTCTTACCACTGGTCCAGAAATATCTTTCACGTCAATTTTCTTCACCTGAAGTTCCGTATTGGAAGACTCTGTAATAGACTTTGTTCTCTTCACTGAAGGTGGTGGCGGCGGCTTGTTTTTGCGATTCAACTTCCCAAGGAAACTTTTACGACTATTTCCTACTGGTTTTGGTAACTCTATCTTTTCTATCTGGATAGGAATATCTGTTGACTGGTTTTGTGGTTGGTTTTCTACTTCCTGTGGAATGGTTTTGCATTTTTCATCCAATGGTGGGCTTGTCTTCAAGTCATCCTTTGATATATTGACTGGTTTATGCGTATCTTTTACAGAAGGTTTTGGAATATCTTTGTCCTTAATACCAGTCTTCTGATTGTCCAATGGAAGGGACTTTGACTTGTCTGAACTATCTGACTTGGTGTTGGGTGAAGGTGGTGGAGGAGGCGCACTCATTTTCCGAGCTTCAGGGGCAGTAACCATTGGTTGATCCTTATTCAGTCTCAATTCTAACTCTTTGGCAATGGCAAAACCTTTTGACTCTGTCTTTCCAACAGAGGTAACACTTGTTGTACTTTGAACACTACTTTCTGAAGCATTTGATGTGAGAGAACCAGTTGAGTCAGACAGGATATTTGGCAAGGAAGCTCGACCAACTGGTGCACCTGGTGCTGCCATTCGTTTTGGTGATTTAGCACGCTTTCTTAGAATGTTTGGATCTGGCCTCTTACTTGAATCATCTAGAGATTTTGTACCTGCTAAAGGCTCTTTCTGTACAGGCATTCCACCTTTGATTGCAGGATCTGGAACATCCACTGATTTGGCTCCAACAGCAGGTGGGCGGGGCTTGGCAGCTACAGGTGGTTTTGGGGGAGGGACATTGGGCATGTCTCTGGGTTTCCCATCAGAAAAATCTCTTGTTCTAGGCCTTGACCTTGGTGCATTGCCGTCAGAATTCCCTCTAGCTCGAGGTCTTGGTAAAGTTTGTGACTCAGAAAGTTCTCTGGGTGGATTTGTGGGTAATGGAGGAGCTTCTTTTGATTTGGGACTAATAGCCAAGTGTTCCTTACTATCAGCTGTTTTAGCTGGTGAAAGTTGCTTAACACTTTTGTCTTCTTTTGGTTTCACAGGTTGTTGGTTAATGGTTGATGGGGGTTTTGTGGGCAGTTCATTTGTAGCAGGCCTTTCCTCATCAGGTTTTTCCAGTGTTGTAGAAGATCCATTTGAGCTTGTTGACCTCTGACTTGACTTTGCATCCTTATCCGATTCAGAGCTTGTATCCTTTGTTTGGACAAGTTTGTCTGGTGGTGGCTTAGGAGAAATTGGTCTTTCAGGAAGAACCTTAGCCTTCATTTGTGGAGATGCCTTCGAGCTTCTTTTCTCTGGCTTTGGCATGTCAGGTCTCTCTACCTTTTTAACACTAGAGTTACTTCCTTTGTCACTTTGACTATCATTTGACCCAGGAAGATCAACCTGTGAGCCTGTATTAAGATTCAATGTATCTGAACTTGCAGTAGTTAGATCATTTTCAGAGTCTCTTCCACGGCGAAGAAAACGACTGAAAAATGAACCTATTCCACCACTTTTCTTCTGTTCTTTCTTTTCAGTCTTTATCTTGTAGCTGTCAAGAGTTTCAGCACCATTAGTTGAGGAACTATTGCTTATTTCTGGACTGGAAGCAGCAGCAGTTGTTGCAGAGGAAGAGGCTGACTTTGAAAGTGGGCTTCCACCAATAGGCTTACCTATTGGAACCATCTTAAATGTTGGCTCTTTGCTTTGTTGAGCTCTAAGCTCTAACTGTTTAGCAAGAGAATTTGTGGTATCAGCAGGGGGCTCTGGAGGACAACTAGGTGGTCTCGGGGCTCTGCCTTTAGCTCTCTGTTTTCTTATATTGGCAGCAAGTGTGGCAACTTTAGCTTCTAATTCGGTTGACTTTTCTTTGGTTTCTTTCTTATCACTTTTATCTTCTTCCAAAGTGTCCAAATTTTTAACAGAATCAGTTTCACTCGGAGTACCTGTACTATACTTTGCTAACATATCATTCAGTAAGTCTACAAGTGCAAGTCCAGCACCACTGGCATCTAAATCAATCTCACCTTTTATTTCATCCAAAAGGTTCATATCAGAATCTGTATCAAAGACAAGTTTATCTTCCCAAGGGTCTTCATAACTTGGATCAAGTTTATCTTCAGAGCCTTTGTCTGTAGTTTTATGTTTAGGACTAGACATGAAATCATTCTTATCAACACCTAGATACTTCAACATTGATTCATACTTGTCTTCTACATCTTCGGTTGACTTCCCTAGGTTGTAAGCATTTTCTTGAGATTCACTTAAAGTAGATAACCTGTTCACTGCAAACATATTATCCATGGCAACCTTTTCTGACTTATTCCTTAATGGAAAAGTTCCAAAGTTCTGCTTGTTTTCAGCTGTTGATGTATCACTTTCTTTCAAAATAGTCAACTTTTCAGAGTTAATCATAGAATCAACAGTCAGATCTTCGAATTCCTTACTCTGAGCACTAAATTTCTCCTGATCTACATTAACATGTTCAGTGTTCCAGATGGTATTTTTAAGAGCTTGTAAGGCCCATTCCTTCTCATCCTCAGTGAACTGAAGCACCTCTTTTCTTGCACTTTCACTTGTATCTCCCATATCATTTTCCTCATCGGGAAGTAGATTATCAAGACCACCATCAGTGCCTATCACTTCATCATCTTCTACAAAGCTTATTGATCTATTACCAGATTTTGCTTTCTTCTTGGTTTTTGGACTAGGTTTTTCAGTTTCAACTGGAGTCTTATTATCCAGCTTTGATTTCCCATCATCTGCTTTAATTTGACTAGAAATTTTGTCTACTGGCTTAGGTTTAAGAGCAGGGGCTGGGGATTTATCCCTCGATGAGGACCTAGATCTTGACTCTGAATCTCTTACACCATTTCTTACAAATGTGTTTGTTCTTTCATCCACATCCAGAGTTTTGACATTTTCTTTTGAATTACTTTTACTCTCAACACTTTTATCACCAACTCCAGACTTAGTTTCTACTTTTGATTGACGTTTATCACTTTTCAGACTAGCTGTATTTGTTGACATGGGTTTTGAGGTACTGGGTTTTGCATCCACTTTGTTAGCTTGTTTCATTTCTTCACCATCTATATCTTCATAACAATGTTCTGGTCTTTGAAACTTGTGATCATGGTCATCCAGACGCTTGTTAGGTTGATCAGGGTCAGGCAGACACATGGAATTCCACTTTTCATCATCATCTTCGGCTTTCTCGTCAGATAAGACAGGGGTCCATGACTTTGTCATTAAAGAATTCCGTTTAGCTGGCTTTGGAGAGTCTGTACCTGGAGGCTGATTTGATTTTGTTGGCCCTGCTTTATTTTCTTCGACTTTCGGATGCTCTGTCCGAGGTTTCTGGCAGTTGACACAGACCTCTTTTTTCCATGCATGTTGGGTGAAGTCTGCACAGGCAAACATCACGTCCCCTCCTGTCTCACTGACCATTTACAGCATGTGATCCTGAAATGAAACAAACAGATAATTAAATGCTAACTCTTTTAACCCTTTACCAAACCATTCCAACTTTCAAAGCACTGAAAAACATGGCTTTTGGAATCACTGCGAGAAAAAGAGAAAATGCTGGTAACCAGCATTTTCTTCTTTTCCCCAATGTTTTCTACCTTTTCAGAGACAAATACCAGCATTTGAGATGCATTTATTTTGTTGTCTGCGAATTCTTTCAATTTGGACCCTTCTAAAATTTTGTCATTTTGTAAAGGTTAATGAACCTGAGGACAAAGGCTTTCGAAGACAATATGGAATAGGAGAAAATGCTGAGAGACAGCTGCTTTTTTTTTTTAACTTTTCACTCAAAATTTTCTACCCTTTTGGAGACAGATCCAATCATTTCAGTTTGTTTTATGGTATTTAACACTGATTTCCACCTTAAATCATGATGGCCAATGCTATCATAGCTTTCATGGAATTTCCTTTGTCAGTAATTAGCACAATATTCTTCCTAAGCCACTGGCTGCTTTCCCCAATATCCACCTTCAAAACAATGATCATAGGTAACAGAGGAATGAATCCTGTTGTGATGACTATCAATCCTTAGAAAAAAAATTTGCCAAGCTGGGGATTTGAACCAACAATCCCATGGGTACTCTTTCCTGTAAACTACAGACTGGGCAACTAGGGCACAGCTTGTTAATACTGAATTCATTTGCATTCAGTTTATAAACTGAATGTGATTAACTCTTTACCACAAAATCATGGGTTTTAACAACCCTGAAGAAGCCTTTTGAAAACATTGTGGGAAAAGGAGAAAATGCTGGTAACCAGCATTTTCTCCTTTTCCCACAATGTTTTCTTACTTTCCCAAAATGAATTTCAATTTTTGAGTCACATTTATTTTGTAGTCTGCAAATGCTTTCAATTTTGACAAGTCTAAAATTTTGTTGTTTGGTAAAGGGTTAAATGATTAAGATATCTCACTGAAAGAGTAGAAAACTTTGTGGAAAATATGGTAGGATAAAATGCTTACTACTAATATTTTACCCCTAAAATATATGGAATGGGTAGAAACTCAGTTATTCAGCTTGGTTTCTGCAATATCCAGCAAGGCTATGCAGTGCCTTGCACAAGACAACTCTACAGGAGCCTAGATCAAACTTCTCACCTAAATATTACAAATTCCTCACCTTAATCACCTCACATATTTGAAAAATCAAGAATTCTACACATAATGTATGAAAAAGAGAGATAACAAAGATTTTTATAGCCTTATCAAAATTCACATCTGTCATATTTTGCAAAGGGTCAACTCTTCACTAGACAGCAAAATCTTTGACTGGCCCGAACTGAAAGCATTGCAATTACAGAGGACAAATTAAGCATGGCTCAAATGATGAGATTCATCTTTCAAGGGGTAGAAAACATTGTGGGAAAAAGGAGAAAATACCTGTTACCAGCACCTTCTCCTTTTCCCACAAAATTTTCAAGAGTCATTCTTCCTCAGGGTCACTGAACTGTTTACAAAGTGACAAAATTTTGGACTGGACCAAATTGAAAGTATTTTACAGACGACAAATTAAATGTTGCTGAATTGATGATTTTGTGTATTTGACAGGGTACAAAACATTGTGAGAAAAAGGAGAAAATGCTGGTTACCAGCAGTTTCTCCTTTTTCTACTATGTTTTCAAAAGCTTCATTCCACAGGTTCGTTAAAACTTGGGATTGTATGGTAAAGGGTAGAGTATCATCTACCCATCTATTTGTTTTTTCATGCTGGACTGGTTTTCACAAGGGAAATGTTCTCATGTTCCCAATTTACAAAACCACTTAGGACCAGTCAAAATATTTACACAGACCACAACTCTTTACCAAACGAAAAACAAAATCAGACTTGGCCCAACCAAAAGCATTTGCAGACAACAATTAATTAAATCATAGGTGACTCAAATGATGGGAAAAGTGATTAAAAGGACAGACACATTGCAGGAAAAGAAGACAATGCTGGTTACCACAATGTTTTCAAAAGCCTTCTTCTTCAGGGTTGTAAAAATGCAGACTCTTTGGTAAAGGGTTTAACTCTTTACCAGACAACAAAATCTTCAACTTGTCCACATTGTAAGCATAAGTTTTGTTGAATATAAACTAAATGAGGCTTACATCATGATAGTTTTGTATTTGACAGGATAAAAAACATTGCGGGAAAAGGAGGAAAGGCTGGTCTTCAAGGTTTTCAATAGACTTCTACCTCAAGGTCATAAATTTGGGCTAATTTGGTAAAAGGTTTCACTCTTTACCAGATGACAAAATTTTACGCAGGTCCAAATTGAAAGCATTTGCAGACAACAAACCAAATATTTGCGTGTGAAAGGGTAGAAAACATTGTTGAAAAAGGAGTAAATGCTGGTGACCAGCATTTACTCCTTTTTCTACAAAGTTTTCAAAACTCCTTTTCCGAAGGGTAGGTGAATGGTTGATTGTATGGTGTGTAACGCCATTTTCAACATTATTTCAGTTATATCGCTGTGGCCAGTGAACCTATCCATGCTTTCCCGGAGTTCCTTTTACCAGTACTCTGCACAATATTCTTTCCAAGCCACTGGCTGCTTTCCCACATAACCATCGTCGAAACAATGGTCAGCGGTGACAAAAAAATTAATCCTGTTGCAATGACTATCATCAATCCTCGGAAAGAAATTGGCCAAGCCGGGGATTGAACCAGTGACCTCCTGTTCTCAAGTCCTGTGTGCTACCGACTGAACCACAGGGCTTGGCCAAGGGTAAATGAAACATTGTGACTGTGTGGTATAGGGTCATAAAGATACGTGACAAATGAAGCGTCAATCTTTAACTCTTTACCAAATGACAAAATGTTGTGCTCAACCAAACTGAAAGCATTTGCAGAAGACAAATCAAAGGTAGCTCAAATGGTGATTTCTGTCTTTGATAGGGTAGAAAACATTGTGGTAAAAGGAGAAAATGCTGGTTACCAGCATTTTCTCCTTTTCCTACAATGTTTTCAAAAGACCTTTTCCCCAATGTCCTTAAAACTTGGGACTGTGTGGTAAAGGGTTAATCCTTTATCAAATACCATAGAGAAGCTTGGTCCTGTTCTTCTGAGCCCTTACTTATCCCCTGCTTGGCCAATTTATTTCCAAGGACTGATAACAGGCATTGCAATAGGATTCATTCCTTTCTCACTCCTGACCTTTATTTCAACGATGGTTATGTGAGAAAGCAGCCAGTGGCTTGGAAAGAATATTGTGCATAGTACTGGTAAAAGAAACTACAGGAAAGCATGGATAGGTGCACTGGCTGCCATGATATAACTGAAATAATGTTGAAAATGGCATTAAACACCATACAATCAATCAATCAATCAATCAATCTTACCTTTTATCCTTCTAAACAAAAGAAATGAAACTTTCAAGATGATAGAAAAAACCCCTTTGTTATTTCAAAGTTATTTTTGGGGAAAAAATATCTCCCTATGGGACAGTGCAGATTCAAAATCAGACTGCATGTTCTCTGCAGTCTAATCTTGATCTACACTATCCGCAAAAGGTCTTTGAATCACATTTAGCAGCCTAAAGGTTAATACCATTCTTTGCTGAATTCTCAAGAGCTGTCTAAATTTCTGACTGGCTAAACAATTTGGTTGCGCCAATCAGAAAATCAGTTACTTTCTACATAAATAAGACAAAGAAAGCAAATTAGAATGGTTGGTGAAAATTGGCCACTACAGAATGTCATTTTTTTCCTTTAACTCTTTACCAAATGACAATAATAGAGACCTGTCAAAATTGAAAGCATTTGCAGACGAAATTTAATCTCACTCAAATGATGGAATTTGCCTATGACAGGATAGAAAACATTGTGGGAAAAGGAGAAAATGCTGGTAAAAAGCATTTTCTCCTTTTCCAACAGTGTTTTCTACAGTTATAGAGTCAAGTTTCATCAATTGAGCCACATTTAATTTGTCGTCTGTAATAGCTTTGAATTTCCACAAGTGTAAAATTTTGTTGTTTGGTAAAGAGTTAAGCAACCCTGAGGATGAAGTCTTTTGGAAACATTGCTGCACTCTCTCCTTATCACTGTTATCAACACTTTAACTCTTTACACACGATAAAATTTCAGACCAGTCCTGATTGAAAGCAGTTGCAGATGACAAAATAAATGTGGCTGAAAAATTGAAATTTGTCATGGAAAGGATCGAAAACATTGTGGGAAAAGGGGAAAATTCTGGTTACCAGCATTTTCTCCTTTTTCCACAATGTTTTAAAAAAGGCTTCTTTCTCAGGGTCGTTAAAAGTCGGGATTGTGAGGTAAAGGGTTAAAGGAAAAATTCCATGTTTTGAGTAGTTTCAATTTGTGGTCTGCAAATGCTTTCAATTTGAGAAAGTCTTAAATTTTGTCATTTGGTAAAGAGTCAATTAAAGGCCCAACAGTGACCAAAAAGACAATGCATGCGTTTAAATACATTTAAACTTAAACCATATAACTCAAAAAAGTTGGTTGGTTGGTTGTATTTGGGTTTAACGCCACTTTAACAGCTAAGGTCATATCATGGCGGTCGGTGACGCACATGTGTTTCCTGGCTTTCTCACACCAGTACTAACACAACTTTCTTTCCAAAGCCACCGACTACTTTTCTCACATGCTTCAGCAGAGGTGAGAGGTGAAAATACGCCGGAAAGAAAGTTCGCCTCAACCGGGTATCGAACTCACAACCACCAGGTCATGAGTCCGACACGCTCACCACTGAGCCACCCAGGCGGGCACTCAAAAAAGTACGGAAAATATTGTAAAGATGACAATCTGTTACTGTGTGGTCGGTCCAAGTGTTAGTTGCTGGCAGAAAAATGAATTCTAAAATCAGGCAAAAAGTAAACGAAAGATAGAATGACCTGGCAAGTTTTAACCTAGTTTTGAAATTAATTTCTCTGCCAACGACTAACACTTTGAACAACCATACAATAACAGAATGTCATCTTCACTATTATTTCCATACTTTTAAATGATATTATTTAAATTAAGATGCATTTTAACACCTGCTTTGTTTACTTTTGCCTGCTATTGTTACCTTAATCTTCAAATAGCTGGACCTGGAATGAATTGCTTCAGCCTACAGTGAAGATTAAGATCATACTGCACACTCTCTGCTACTTTGTTATATATTCTGACAAAAAAAAAAGCTATGTTCCAGCTATTTTTCCTACTTGAAAAGGTTCATTTTATAAGTTAACCCTTTACCACACAATCCCTACTTTTAACAACCCTAAGAAAGAGGCCATTTGAAAACATTGTGAGAAAAGGGGAAAATGCTGGCTACCAGCATTTTCTCCTTTTCCCACAATGTTTTCTACCCTTCCCAAACAAATTCAAGTTTTTGAGTCACATTTATTTTGTCGTCTGCAAATGCTTTCAATTTAGTCCAGTCTAAAATTTTGTCGTTTTGGAAGGAGTTAAGCACTCTAAGGGTTAAATCATTACGCTAGACGCAGCAGACAGCTTTGAAAACATTATTGAGACATGAATTCAAATGACAAAATTTTAGAATCTATTCCAAATTGGAAGCGTTTGAAGATGACAAATTTTATGTCACTCAAATGATGTAATTTGTTTTTGAAAGGGTAGAAAATATTGTGGGTAAAGGAGAAAGCGCTGGTTTTCTCCTTTTCCCACAATGTTTCAACCCTTTACCACACAATCCAAAGTTTTAATGACCCTGAGGAAGAAACCTTTAGTAAACATTTTGGGAAAAGGAGAAAATGCTGGTAACCAGCATTTTCTCCCTTTCCCACGTTTTCTACCCTACCAAAGGCAAATTCCATCATTTGAATCGCATCTGAAACGTCATCTGCAAATGCTTTCAATTTGGACAATTCTAAAATTTTGTTGTTTGGTACAGAGTTAATAGGCTTTTTCCTCAGGGTCCTTAAAACTCAGGATTATATGGTAATGGGTTACGATAACTTGCAACACAAAATAGTTCACCTCATAAAAACTTCATTCGAAGTAACTGAAGGCTTAGACATATAAAAGACTTCGAAAACTTGAACTCGGTGGCAATAATAATCAAATTTCTAGTCCCTTCACAAGCTAAAGGAAATCAAGGTGCTTTTCTGGATAGTATAGATCAAGATCCTGCAATCTGATCTTGGATCAACACTATCTGATATTTACATCTATTTCAAAATACTTTTTCGAAAATCCTTTGACTTGCAAACATTTAAATTCTTCAGACCAACTGAAAAACATCTTATGATATTCAACTTACATTGCAGTTCTAAAGGTTGTGCTGGTATCCTGATTTACAATGAAAACGCAATGATGGTTAGCAATTAAAATCATATAAATTCCTTATCAGACAAAATTCCTGATTTACATCAAAATTTAATCCTATCCCAAATAAGCTGGAGATTTAAGGTTTTAAGAAGGAAGGCTTAAATTGAAAGCATTGTGGGAAAAGGAGAAAAAGCTGATTGCCAGCATTTTCTCCTTTTTCCACAACGTTTTCTTTCCTTTAACTCTTTACCACAAGACAAAATTTTAGACCTGTCCAACTTGAAAGCATTTGCAGACGACAATTTCAATGTGGCTAAAATAATGTGATTTTTCTTTGATACGGTAGAAAACATTGTGGGAAATGCAGAAAATGCTGGTTACCAGCATTTTCTCCTTTTCCCACAATGTTTTCAAAAGGCTTCTTCTTCGGGTTCGTTAAAAGTTGGCATTGTGCGGTAAAGGGTTAAAAGACAAATTTCATCATTTGAGCAACACGGTATTAGTCATTTGCAAATACTTTCAATTTGGACTGGTGTTAAATTCTGTTGTTCAGTAAAGAGTTAAAGTATTTACAAATGCCAAGCATACCGTTACCCCATTATGATGGATTTATCAATGAAATACTGATTACCAGCACTTTCTTCTTTTTCCACAAAGTTTTCAAAAGCCTTCTTCCTCACGTTCCTCAAAACACAGGATGGTTTGGTAAGGGCCTTAGTAACACTGGTACATACATTTCTAGTCCCTTTCCACAGTAAAGAAATTCCATGCAGATCATGATCAGACTTTATTTCCTGTAGTCTGATCTTGAATCTACAATACTAAACAAACGCATAACAAATTTGCAATAGACAACATTGAAAACATCCTAACATGAACTGAGCCTTGACCAAACCATCCCGAGCTTTTAATGATCCCAAAAAAAAGCCCTTTGAAATAATAATCATTGTGGGAAAAGAAGAAAATGCTGGTAACCAGCATTTTCTCCTTTTCCCCCCAGTGTTTTTTAACTCTTTCAATCATAAAAATAATCAGTTTAGCCAGTTCTAATTTGCCATCTGCAAATACTTTTAATTAGGACTTGTCTGAAATTTTGTCATCTGGTAAAGGGTTACGAATACATTATGACACAAGAACAAAATTGCTTGTTTGCCCCTCTAAATTTTTTCTCCAGTACAAAAAAGAACCAGTCAGCTACAAAAATAAATCAAAGTACTGATAGTACTGAAGGCCAGGAAATCTAGTGATCTGTAATCTCTAAAGAACGAAGGATACAAACTCACACGAGACCTCATTTTCTAATTATCACTACCATACAGACAGTCAGGCCAATTCAATTATGCCAAAAGAATTCATTGGTAAAGGGGTACTGTCACGCATAATAGGGAATAATACAATAATCAACCGGAAAAAGTAAATTAATGCAAAAAAAAAAGCAGTGCTCAGAAGCCAGATTCTATAATTAAACCGAAGCAAATAGTGGATACCAACGCTCGGCTATCGGGTGCATGATAATGGCTTTAAAAATTTCTAAGTCGAAAAGGGGCTTAAATCAAGCAAATTTATTTTTGAGTTATTTGCCTTATTGGTTAAGGTTGATCTTTATGATAACGCACATATATTCCAAGTTTCAAATAAATATCGTCAATGATAAGAAAGATAAGACACAATTTAAAATTGGACACTACCCGAATACCAACGCTTAATATCGCAAACGCAGGGCAGGGTGATGTCAATACATCGCAGTTTTGTTCTCAAACAGTTGATCTAAATCTGTTCTTTTGACTATATCATACAAAGACGTCCACTAGCCCTTCTCGTCCCATTAGAGAGAGAGATTCCAACGACGGCTTCTGGCGCTTAAAATGAATTTGCACATCGGGATGTATTTCAAAATAAATATTCTTAAACTTTCATTTCTCCTTTTCAAACAATGTTTCGGAAACTACCAGTTATGTGAATGAAACTCTAGGTATGTAAATGTGATGAATAACTGATAAATTAAAACCTAATTTTTTAAACACACCTTTTATTTTCAAATTATTTTGTTTGAAAGTTAAAAAATGTCCAAGGATTGCACAACACTTTCATGATTTCTAATCAATCAACAGTCGTCACAAAAAAAGAATATAAGCAGATAACATGGTTGATTATCGGAAAATGTAGATAGAACAAAAAATTCTTATATTTCCATAATGTTTGCCTATTCTTCTGACAAAAAAGAGAGATGTTTTAAATCGATTCACACGGAAAAAAGAGAGTATAATTTCTTTTAATTTCTGCATATTTCTTAATTCTATCGATTTTTTTTTTTTTCTAAACATATAGAGAAAATCAAGTTCAGTTCTAAATGATTAAAAGAAACTGATAATAAATGCAGTTAATACACCAATAATCTCATTCAACTATCGACATTTCCATGGAAAATCGTATATCTCAATCTTTTCACCAGGCAGTCAAAGGAGATGCTGCGTGCGGTTCCCTTTGATCTTTATTTGAAACGCGGACAGTAACTAGTAAGTGACAATGGAAACTAAAAATAGAAAACTGGTTCTCGGGTTTTTCCCTCACGCTAGTACACTAGAAAGTGATATCAGGGGCTGTAATCATATCTATAATATGAGAGGATTTCAGTATCCAATCACAGTGATGGAAAAGTTGGTAGAGGTTAAATGTACACCGAATAAGTCTGTACACCGAATAAGTCTGATGTCAGTCATAATACGGCAACGCCTTAATGCACAGTTCCTGACAAGATTTGTGTAACTATAAACTCCACCCATAGGTGGTATCGGATAAAAATAGACATCAGACTTAAACGGTGTACAGACTTATTCGGTGGACGTTTAACTTTTACCTAGAAAAGTTATTGACCGTCTGTTGTGTATTCAACAGGGACACAACCCTTAAAACACACTCGTTGGTTATTAAAGGGCTGTAATACCCTTGCAATTCCATAGCAGTATGCAGATGTCGGAAGGCTTTGAGGAAAGGAAAACATTCACGCCGTGTGATAAGCGATCTCTGTACTTACGAAACTAGTTGTTTTAGCGGACTCAGCGATTTAGAGTGGACACACCGTTCAACGTTTTGTCTGAAAGTAGTCCGGAAAAGTCAGCTTACGATCGCTATAGGCAAGGGAATCCCTTGAGAGGGATTCCCTGGCCTAAAAAGATTAGCATAATAGGAAAATCTGAAAGGACTACAGCCTTTCAACAAATACTGAATTTGTTTAAAAGGATGGAATACATAGAGGGAAAAGGAGAAAATGCTGGTTACCAGCATTTCTCCTGTATCTACAATGTTTTCAAAATGCTTTTTTATAAGGGTTGTTAAAACCCAGGATTCTGTGGTAAAGGGTTAATTTGTCATTAGCAAAATTAATGCTTTCCATTTGGACAAGTCTACAACTTTTTCGTCTGGTAAAGAGACATACATAATTGTCTTGGGGTTAAATTACAGTAATCTGAAATTACATCAGCTTTCATGATGAAAAATATATGGTACCTGTTTGTAATTTGAGATTTTTATTTTCCCTTTTTTCTTTTTGCCCTTTACCAAATTATCCAATATTTTCAACGATGCTGTGGAAGAAAACTTCTGAAAACATCATGAGAAAAGGAGAAAATGCTAGCATGTTAGCATGTGCAGTCTGATCTTGATCTATACCAACTGTAAGGGCAACTATAATTGTGAAAGTCGTCCTAATGATAATTTTAAGGATTAACCCTTTACCACACCGATCCCCTATTTTGACAACAGCGAGAAAGATGGGTTTTGAAAACATTATGGGAAAAGGAGAAAATGCTAGTTACCGGCAAGGTATTTTTACTTTTCAAAAATAAATTCAAATATTTGAGCCACTTTTAATTAATAATCTGCAAAATAATCCAAAACGGTCCAATCTAAATGGGCCATGCTCTAGAAAAAGGGAGCTTAATGCATCTCTTATACGAAGCAAGTCATCACATAATTATGGATCCATTAAAATCCATTTTGTTTGACAACAGACTGAATCCTGAGGTACACTGGTCATTTGACATACAGAAAAGTCACCAAAGGCAAAAAGTTTCGGCCCAAGTCAGCCTGCGCCAACCTGGGTTGATATTTTTTGCAGATCCACTAAGCCCCCTTTTCACAGAGCATGGCTCATTTTTTTTTGTGATGTGGTACAGACTTAAAATTCAAGAGGCCTCCTTAATCTACAATCAAACAGAACATTTTTTAAATAGATAAGGCATTATCCCCTATAAACATACTTTGATACGTAAATCTTTGTATACTTTCGCTTGTCACTGTTAGACAAAAATGGAGATTGTGTTTGTGTTAAACTGCAGATAAGCTTTATAAACCCTTTACCAAATCACAAAATTTTAGACTTGTCCAAATTGAAAGCATTTGCAGATGTCCAAAAAAATATGACTCAAAACTGAAATTTTTTCTTCGAAAGGGTAGAAATGAGTGTGGGAAACGAGAACATGCTGGTTACCAGCATTTTTTCCTTTTCCCACAATGTTTTTCAAAGTCATATTTCCCATGGTCGTTAAAACTTGGGATTGTGTGGTTAAGGGTTAACTCAATGGATACAACTAAAGTTCCATTGTAAGATAAAGAGACATTTCAATCACAATCTACATGTAGAGTAAAAATGTGGACGATGTAGATCAGATCAGACTGCATGTTCTCTGCAGCCTGATCTTGATGTTCCATGTCCACAAAAGTATCTTGTGTCGCCTATGAAAAGAGTTAACTCACAGAGTGTTGAATATACCCAAACAACATTGAACTGACATTTTCAGTCTACAGATAAAACTCAAATGTAAAAGGCAGTTTCTAGGTTGCTTCGGTTTGTACTGTTTCAGCAAAGACGACAGTGTACATCAAAGACCAGACTGCACAACTTTTTGCATCCTGATTTTGATCTACACTGACTGCAAAGGTAACTAGAGTGCTGTTTGTCCATTTGTTTGTGTGGTTTTTAACACTGTTTTCAACATTAATTTAGTTATGTTGCGGCAGTCAGTGCACCTATCCATGCTTACCCGAGTTTCAGCACCTCGAACAATATTCTTCCCAAGCCACTGGCTGCTTTTCCCTATGACCATGGTGGAGACAATGATCAGCAGTGAGAGAGGAATGAATGCTGTCGCAATGACTATCATCAATCCTCAGGAAAAAACTGGCCAAGTTGGGAATCTGAACCAATGCCCCCCACAGTTTCAAGTCCTGCACAAATCTATTTGCCAGCATGCCCACTGGGTTTTCAATTTGGGGGTACATGCACCCTCCAGGTTTTGGATTGGGGGTACAAAGAAAACATCGGGGGTGAACTGTACCCCTCAGGTTTTGAATTGGGAGTACAAAGAAAAATTAGGGGATACAGTGTATCTTTGGGCTGTTTCTGTTTTATTAATGAATTTTAACACCCTTGATCCTTTACCATAATGAATGGGATCTTAATTAAATTATTAAATTGTGAATTTGGTGATTATACGGATGCATCATATGTCTCCAGGGCATGCACATACTTACATATAATCGCAACGGCGGTCAGGGTTTAAAAACCGAACACGGCCATAATTTTTGATAATCGATCGCCTTTACAGCAGAATTTTCAGCTTTATTCCTTTCTCAAAGTTGCCAAGTACATTAGGACTGCTTTAAAAAGGAAGCGTAAACAGACTAAAGCTCGTTGTCCAAGATGATGCTCGTAGATCTGGCTATTTTAAAATCACAGAGGAGCAGGCTGATCGGCTCAATGTAACCTCAAACTCTGTCAAATAAAGGCCATGCCATGTAAGGGCAAAACAGAACAAAGTGTGTAATGGTAGAATCACTTGTGTCAACATACCTTTCTAAGATCTTGACACTGTAAAATATTTTAACAGCTTTTGTTGTGATAACATTTTTTCTGCAGCAGACGCCATACGTACGAAAATTACATGTTTAATTTGCGGCTCGATTTTTCAGCTTTCATAAGTCAAAAAAAAAAAGGTGTATTTAACTGCGCATCGTTATATTATTACTGATTTTGATTTCTCAATGAAAATTATTCACCAGATTTCCTGTACACATGGCAGATTTTGGCCCCTTAAAAAAATCGTAGCGAAAATTATTCTGACAGACAGGGGAGTCGCAAAATATATGTAGAGAAAATATTTGGTAACCCACTCTATGTTGAGGACAAAGCGTGGTAACCACTTACAAAGGAAACTACCTTCGTTTTGTTTGTTTGGCATGCAATACGAAATGGTGTCTTGTTTGTACATGCAGTGTACGTAATTACTTTCCTTTTTGTAAATGCATAATCTTGGCAATGCGTGCAAGCACTTAAGCCAAAAAAATTAGTACGCGCGGAGTAGAATTTATATGTGAATTATGCACTGCAGTATGTCATTGGGTACCCTGTCTATGCTACTTGGCTTAGTTGTGAAAGGCACTTCAAGGGTTAAAATACTTGGAGAGGCCCTTAACTCTTTACCACACAATCCTGACTTTTAACGACCCTGTAAAAGAAGCCTTTTGAAAACTTTGTGGTAATTAGAGAAAATGCTGGTAACCAGCATTTTCTCCTTTTCCCACAATGTTTTCTACCCTTCCCAAAACAAATTTCAATATTTCAATCACATTTATTTTGTCATCTGCAAATGCTTTCAATTTGGACCAGTCTGAAATTTTGTCGTTTGGTAAAGAGTTAACCTGTGATGAAACAATCCCTTGTTTTCAAAACCACAGGGAAAAAAGGCTTTTAACCAACACAACAAATAAAAAATCAGACTTGTCCAAATTTGCGGATAACAATTTAGATGTGGCTCTAATGATGAAATTTTTCTTTGATAGGGTAGAAGACATTGTAGGAAAACCAGAAAATGCTAGTACCCAGCATTTTCTCCTTTTCCTGCAGAGTGTTCCATAGGCTTCTTCCTTTGGGTCATTAAAACTTGGGATTATGTGGTACAGGGGTTAAAAACATGGTGGGTAAATGAGTAAATACTGGTAACCAACATTTTCTCATTTTCCCAAAATGTTCTCTGCCCTTATGAAGAACAAATCCCACCATTTTAAATTGTAAACTGCAAATGCTTTTAACCCTTTACCACACAATCCCGACTTTTAATGACCCTAAAGAAGAAAGCTTTTGAAAACATTGTGAGAAAAGGAGAAAATGCTGGTAACCAGCATTTTCTCCTTTTCTCACAATGTTTTCTACCCTATCAAAGTGAGAAGTCTGGTCCAAAATTTTGTCGTTTGGTAAAGAGTTAATTTGGACAAGTCTAAAAATTTTGACATAAGGTACGAAGTTCACCAGTTTGTTTGTTTGGTGTTTTATGAAGTTTTTAAAATTATTTCATCATGCTGCAGTGGCCAGTGTAATCGTTTCAGCCATATCTGATTGTTGCTTGCAACTGTTTGTTGTTTGGCATTGTGGCCACTTTCACCATTAATTCACGACCTATCCATTCTTTCCTAGAGTTTAATTTACCAGTATGTAGCACTATTTTCTTCCCCTGAAGCCATTGACTGCTTTCTCACATAACTGCTGTCATAACAATGATCAGCATTGAGAGACCAATGAATCCTGTTGCAATGACTACCATCAATCCTTGAAAAGAGATTGGTCGAGCTGGAAATTCCAACCACCACCACCCTGGTCTCAAGTCCTGTACTCTACCGATTGCAACACAGGGCTTCACCACTTAACCCTTTACCACACAATCCCGACTTTTAACGACCCTGGGAAAGAAGCCTTTTGAAAACATTGTGTGAAAAGGATAAAATGCTGGTAACCAGTATTTTCTCCTTTTCCCACAATATTTTCTAACCTTTCAAAACAAATGCAATCATTTTAGCCATATTTAATTTGTTGTCTGCAAATGCTTTCAAGTTGGACCAGTCCCAAATATTGTCTTTTGGTAAAGAGTTCAGCAAACTCAGACAAATTTCACAGACTCAAAAAAAAAAATATACAGAAATGAGTCATAGACACCCTGTATTTATTTTCCTTTATGCCACACATGAGAATATAAACAACTGTCTACAAACAGGGAGTCGTCTGGAAATTAAACATCTGTTTCTAATTTGCAAAATGGAAGCACAGGCTGAAACTTCAGAGAGTAAAGTGTATGTTTAATCCATTTCAGTTTTAACTCTATACCAAACGTCAGAATTTTAGATGTGTCCAAACTGAAATCATGTGCAGGCCACAAAATAAATGTAGCTCATCTAATGTAAGCTGTCCATGAAAGGGAAGAAAACATTGTGGGAAACAGAGAAAAGGCCGGCACTTTCTCTTTTTCTGACAGTTCTCTACACCATCCTTTTTCAGGGTCGTTTAAACTCAGAACTTTTTGATAAAGGGTTACAGGGGGGGTATGTAAATTCTTACTACCATTCCAAACTCAAACAAGAATACCTGATGTGCCATCACTGACTGCTGCTTGTGCTTTTCCAATGAAAATTCCAGTGTACAACATTTTGCCGAAAGGGTGTTTTGTCGAAATCCACGTCATGTTTTAAAATACCGATTGCTAAATTCCTAGATTTATTCCATGAAAAGCTGTGTCTGGGAGGAAGATCTGAGCCACAATTCATCTGGGTTAGGGTAAGGATCAGGGCTAGTGATCATTTTTAACATGGTTTTCGAGGATGTGATTGTGGTGGATCCAAAAATTCTACTTGGATAAAGGGGCTTAACCAATTTACCACACAATCCCAAGTTTTAATGACTCTGGGAAATAAAACTTTTGAAAACACTGTGAGAAAAGGAGAAAATGCTGGTAACCAGCATTTTCTCCTTTTTCCACAATGTTTTTATTCTAACCTTTCAGAAACAAATCCAATCAGTTGAGCCATATTAAATTTGTTGTCTGCAAAAACTTTCAATTTGAACATGTCCAAAATTTTGTTGTGTGGTAAAGAGTTAACTTTGTCAGAGGTATTTACAGGGTTACCTGCATTTCTTGTATGGCCCAAGTTTAAGTATAATGCAAACATGATAATTGTGATATTTGTTTAACAAACAATACTAGCTAATTCCATGTTATTGAAACATAAACACAGAAGCTTACGGCGATACAGCTTTTACTTGTCACTTAATGAATATTCTGTCTTTTTTACGTGAACTATTTATAGATCGCTGATAAATTTACAATTTTGCAGGATGTTTAACCCTTTACCAAACGACAAATTTTGGACTGGTCCAAATGGAAAGAGTTTGTAGACGACAATTTTAAATTTGATGAAAATGGCAGGAAGTTCTCCAAAAGGGTAGAAAACACTGTGGGAAAAGGAAAAATTGCTCGTTATGAGCAATTTCTCCTTTTCCCACAGTGTTTTCAAGAGACTTATACTGCAGACACGTGAAAACCAGGGCTTGTTTGGGAAAGGGTTAATTCAGAATCATGTATCCACGTATTTTACCTCTACATCATGGACACAGCGACAAGATCAGTTTATTATACTGACATATTAAGCATTTGAACTATGTTTAGAATGAGGCAAACACTGGAAAACTGAATACTGTCACAGAAACAAAGTAGTGACAAGTTAAAGCAGTTCACAATAAATGCAGTATAAGTTAGGTAGTTACAATTCAGAGCCATAGCGAGCTAATCAATTAGCTTGTAATTCTCCTATAACACCCCTGTTTGATTATAGAATTATCTAGGTCAATGTAAAATTTATTACTTGTAGATTATAAATATCTTCAGTAATAACAGAGATATGGGAAACAACAGATGCAATAAAATGGAAAGCAAATATAAAATTATATTGCATGTATCGTAAGGAAAACCTTTCACCAATAGACAATAGACTGAGACTCTGTTCTGTACCACACATGCGGCATATTATTTGGGAACCAGACAATGCAAATACAACCAATCATCTTAGCTAGACTGTGACCTCCAGTTACAGACCAAAAATAGATACTGAGTTTCCAAAAACAGAAGTCCAGACCTGCAGACGACAAATAATAAAATATGTCTGTAAAATGGTAGAAAAAATGTTAGAAACGGAGAAAATGCTGGTTACTAGAAATTTTTTCCTTTTCCCACAATGTTTTCAAAAGACTTCTTTTGCAGCATCGTTAAAAGTTGATATTGTGTGGTAAAGGATTAAACCTTCATTCTTGTTGACAATTCAGATTTTTCAAGGATGTTTTCCAAGTTATCTCCAGCAAACACATTTCAGAGGGTTAACCCTTTAAACGTCTTTCCCTGCTATAGTCACATTTGCGGCCAATGTAGATCAAGATCAGGCTGCACAAAATGTGCAGCCTGATCTTTGATCTACACTGTTCGCTTTGGTGAATCACTGTAGACCTAAGCAACCATGAAATTGCAGTTATTTGGATCGTATTTCTAGGATGAAAATGTCTGGCAGGTTTATTCAGCGCTCTAAGGGTTAAAATATAACTCTTAACCACACAATAAAATTTCAGACCAGTCAAAATTGAAAGCCTTTGCAGACGACAAATAAAATGGGCTATAAAGGACAGTATCTGTCTTTTGAAACATTGCGGGCAAAGAAGAAAATGCTGGTTACCAGCATTTTCTTCTTTTCTCACGTTGTGTTCAAAAGCCTTCTTTCTCAGGGTCGTGAAAACCTGGGATTGTGTGGTTAAGGGTTAAAAATGTTCCCCCAGTTTTTGACAAGAAACCATGACAGCTTCTCACTCTAGTACATGATAAACGAGGGAGGAACGATTTTTCATGATGGACCTTGACACAATGCTGTGAATCTATTCCAATGTACAGCCATGAAATTAGATCTGTTCTACTCCAGCACCTCAGCTATATGAGTCTTGTGGCTCTTTATCCTTTGTGAATGAGGGAATATCAAAAAATATTGAGCCTCTGGTCAATTTATCCATTCAGAGATGCAAATGATTGATTGGTTGTTTGATTGATTGATTGATCGATTGATTGATTGGTTGGTTGGTTGTTTGATGAATTAATTGGGGGTTGTTTGTTTGACTCATTCATTCATTCAATCATTCATTCATTCATTCATTGAAAGTATGATGTTTAAAGCCATTTTCAACATTATCTCAGTTATATTGCAGTGACCAGTGCACCTATCCATGCTTTCCTGGAGTTTCTCTGACCATTACTTCGCACAATATTCTTCCCAACCACTAGCTGCTTTCCAACATGACCACAGCTGCAGTCAACTCATTATCATCTTGATCTGGCATCATCTTCTAAGC
The DNA here is from genome assembly GCA_945859785.2 of Tridacna gigas. Lineage (NCBI taxonomy): Eukaryota > Metazoa > Mollusca > Bivalvia > Cardiida > Cardiidae > Tridacna > Tridacna gigas. The sequence goes on from OX244028.2 coordinate 57,067,116, forward strand.
ACACTCTCTCTCTCTCTCTCTCTCTCTCTCTATCATCTTGATCTGGCATCATCTTCTAAGCGCTCTCTCTCTCCCTCTCTCTCTCTCTCTCTCTCTCTCTCCTTTCACTCAGCATTTGATAGTAGTAGAAGGAAAAGATTCCCCATATGTAAGGCAGACTGATCTCCCAGAACCAGAAACTTTTTCATGTTCTGCAATCAGTTTTGTCCATCTTTGACAAGTCACCGGGGGTATGTCAGTTCAAGAACTTGTTATGACTATAATATAATTAAGTTCAGCAATATGATGCAACATGCGATCAGTGGCCAACATGTTCAAGGACATCAGGCAAGAAACTATGCACTGTCTGTGCCGAGCCCCTGTGGTAACCTAGTTGTAAGCGTACAAGACTTGAAAACAGGGGATGACACTAGTTAAAATCCCCTGCATGGCCAATTTCCTTCTGTGAATTGATGATAGTCATTGCAATAGAACTCATTCCTCTCTCACTGCTGATCACTGTTTCGACAAAGGTTATTAGGGAAAGCAGCCAGTGCCTTTTGAAGAATGTTGTGCAAAATACAGGTAAAAGAAACTCCAGGAGTACCACCGACTGCAATATAATTGAAATAATGTTGAAAACGGCGATAAACACCATCCAGTTAACTCTTTACCAAACAATCACATATTTTAACGACCCTGAACAAAAAGCCTTTTGAAATCATTGTTGGAAAAGGACAAAATGCTGGTAACCAGCATTTCTCCTTTTCCCACAATGTTTTCTACCCTTCCCAACACAAATTTCAGTTTGTGAGTCACATTTATTTTGTCGTCTGCAAATGCTTTCAATTTGGACAAGGCTTAGATTTTGTCATTGGGTAGAGAGTTAATCAGTCCTTCCTGAAGACAAATCTCACCATTTGAGACACATCTAATCTGTCGTCTACAGATTTATGCCTTTGATTAACCCTTTACCAAACAACAGAATTTTAGCCTTGTCCAAATTGAAAGCATCTCCAGACGACAAATTCAATGTGGCTCAAATGGTGCAATTTTTCTTTGATAGGGAAGAAAACATTGTGGGGAAAGAAGAAAATGCTGGTTACCAGCATTTTCTCCTTTTCCCACAATGTTTTCCATAGGCTTCTTTACCAGGGGCATTAAAAGGTGGCATTGTGCGGTAAAGGTTTAAGACAATTCTAAAATTTTGTCATAGAGGAAAGCCTCTATTACTTTCCTTAAAGTTGTTTCAAACTGCTGAAAAAACATTGCAATTCAAATTTGAAATTTTGAAATCAGGAAGCAGAGCATTACAAACCAAAACAAACTCAAACAAAGATTTCCCTCTCTTTTAAGTTATTTGTTTCCATGGCAACAAAAACCAGAAATACCAGTCAGAAATAATTAATAAGTCTCATAATTTAGAAATAAAGCACTGGTAATGCCATGATGCAATTATCCAATTTACGTGTAAGGGACACATTACTGTGAAAAATACACTCAAAGAGAACCCTGGCAAAGTTTACTGGAGAGCCTGGAAAAACTGTTAACCCTTTCCCAAACATTTTCCAAGTCTTCACAACCCTGAGAGAGAAGTCTTTTGAAAACATTGTGGTAAAAGGAGAAAATGCTGGTACCCAGGATTATCTCCTTTTTCCACAATGTTTTCGATTCTCCAAGTACAAATTTCGTCAATTTTAGCCATCTATGATTTATCATCTGCAGATGCCTTGAATTTGGACAAGTCTAAAGTTTCACTGTGTGGTAGAAGGTTTACTCTTTAACAAATGACAAAATTTTAAACCGCTCCAAACTAAATGCAATTGCAGACGACAGATAAAAATAATGGAATATACCTTTGAAGGAACAAAAAACATTGTTCACTGGTACCAATTCCAAAATTGTCTGCATTCAATTTCAATTTGGAAGAGTCAATGATTTGTTGTATGGGAAAGGGTTAATTACTTTTGTGCATATTATTAGCTTTGTCTGAAACAGAAAGAAGGTTAATGACTTAACTCTTTACCAAACAACAAAATGTTAGACTCATCTAAATTGATTGATTGATTGATTGCATGGTGTTTAACTCCCTTTTCAACATCATTTCAGTTATATTGCAGCAGCCTGTGCACCTATCTATGCTTTCCTAGAGTTTCTCTTACCAGCACTCTGCACAATATTCTTCCAAAGCCACTGGCTACTTTCCCACATAACCATTGTCAAAACAGTGGTCACCGGTGAGAGGAATCAATCCTGTCACAATGACTATCATCAATTCTTGTAAAGAACTTGGCTGAGCTGGGGATCAAACCAGCAACCTTCTGGTCTCCAGTCCTCTACGCTATTGACTGAGCTACCGGGCTGATGGCTCGTCCAAACTGAAAGGCATTGCAGGCTACAAATTGAAGGTAAATCAAATGGAGTAATTTATTTTAGAAGGTGTACAAAACATCGTTGGAAAAAGAGAAAATGCTGGTTACCAGCATTTTCTCCTTTTCCTACCATGTTATCAGAAGGCTTTTTTTCAGGGTTGTTCAAATTTGGGATTGTGTGGTACAGGGTTATCAAGTTCTTTAAGTCTAAAATTTTGCTTTGTGGTAAAGAGTTAATGGACTTTCGGCTGAATAAATTTACAGCTTCATCCTGGCGTCTGGCTGATTATTGTTTTCTTCTGTGTATCCCATATGAGCCATGTTCCGGCAAAATGGGGCTTAATGCATCTCCGTGATACATGATACTAAACATGTCATTGCATATTTAGAGAGTCATAAACGTCCATTTTGTGTAACAACCAACTGATTCATGAGGTACACTGATCCTTGGACATACAGAAAATTAGCCATTAGCGAAAAGTTTCGGCCCAGGTCGATACTTTTCACAGATGCATTGAGCCCCCTTTTCACAGAGCACTGCTCCATATTAATTAATTGAACACAACCTAACCGTTTCTGGACAGTCAGCTCACTGAAAATGTAACAGTGATAGTGAAATTTTGTGCAAGTGTTCCTGTCATCTATCATATTTCTGGACTCTAGCTTTGACTAAACAGTGTATTCGGTGACATGTCACTGCCGCAAACTTGGTTTTCAAGGAAATGACATGGATTCATAAATACCAGCTCCTTTTCCCTCTATGTCTCTTGCAAGAGCATAATCTTCAACCGTTTTATCTGCATAGTAAAGCTTGCAAATATATCTGTACAAGATAATTTTAACCCTTTACGACTCAATCCTGTGTTTTCACAACCCTGAGGCAGACAACTTTTGAAAACATTAATGGAAAAGGAGACAATGCTCCTTTTCCATTAATGTTTTCTACACGTTGGAAGACAAATCCCATCATTTTGGTCAAATCTAATTTGTGGTCTGCAAATACTTTCAATTTGGGCAAGTCTAAAATTTTGTCATTTGGTAAAGAATTAAAAACCATAGAAAACAAGATGATCATGAGAGTTGTTCTCTGGCATAAGAGGGCTTAATGCATCTCCATAACGAAGCAATTCATCATACAACTATGGATCCATACAAAACCATTTTGTCTAACAACAAGCCGAATCTGGAGCAGACCTCCAGATAAGAGGGAGCGATGGTATTCTAAATCTATTATTTCTCATCAAAACCCCATGTTGTGGGTACTCATTAGAATCGTCCCGATGAGACGATTCTAATGAGTACCCATAACATAGGGTTTAGGTGACAGTAATTAATATTTCCATATTTGAAATCAAAATCACTCCCTCTATCTGGAGCTCTGATCTGGAAGTACACTGGTCTTTTGACATAGTGAAAGTTGATCGATAACAAAAAGTTTCGGCTGCAGACTGTGCAAGCTCACCCGGTTCAATACTTTTCGCAGATGCATTAAGCCCCCTCATAACAGAGCATGGCTCACATGTAAAATCTATGAAAGCTACAAGTGACCCCTGAAAAGTTGCTTTTTTTTTTTTAAACCTCAGGGCCATAATTTTACTAAACTTCATAAAGATTGTTACTGCTACTTTCAGATGATACATATAAATGCATCTTATTATCATAGAAAAGGTTTGGTTTTTTATTAATTTCATGCAAAAGTGCTGAAGCTGGACAGAAGATGTTTGACACATGCAATAACATGACCCAGACTTACAGCCCCCCCCCCCCCCCCCTTTATGAGCATTTACTATTTAAAGGTTACATGACCCATCCTCATAGCTTTTTCCCACCCCCTACCACTTTATGAGCACTTAATGTTAAGGTCACATGACCAATCTAATAATTTTAAAAAGGAATCTTAAAATCAGGTAAACATTAAACAAAAGATAGAGCAACCTGGTAACTTTTAACTTGTTTTAAAAGTCATTTCTCTGCCAGCGACTAACATTTGGACCTACCATACAAAAACAGATTGATATCTTTACAATAATTTCCGTACTTTTAAATGGTATGATTTAAATCTAAATCCATTTTAAAAATTGGCACTGGCCACTACTGTACCTTTAAGTACCGGTAATGTTCTCAAATCCTGACTTGATACAATGTTTCAGACTCAACTCAGCAAAGTATATGGACTTAACTAATTTAACAGACACAAGTCCACTATTTTGCTGATTTGAGTCTGAAACATTGTGTCATCTCATGATCTGAGAATGTTACTAAAGTCTGTTAATGTTAGTGATATGCATCTCAAATAACATGTTCAACTTACCATTAAGTCAAAAAGTGAGTCAATTAGCTGATTTGAGCAAAGTAAGAGACTTAAAGATACACCTATACTCCTTTTTGGCCAGTATTTAACCCATTTCATCTTTATTTTATCAAACTATAATCATTCTTGTATCTTCCTGCAGAATGTTGCCCCTGACGGTTGCAAGTTTGCATAGATTACGACCAACAGAAAACGTTTTTCATTTTCTGGAGGCCATCAAAGATATCAATGTTGTGACATTTCTGAATTTAAATTGAAAATTTCCGATATATGTATTTATCCTTATATACACCATATATATATCAGTAACTTATCTATGTTCACACAGCTGACTAAAATTTGAATCATTCTACAATCTATCCAATTTTAACAGCCTTTTTGCTCTCTGGCTGAAAGGATGCATCTAAGTTTTTTTTGTGAAACCTGGCCCAGGTGACAAAGAAGTGCTCAGCTGAGCTAGACTAAAGTGAAAATAAAGAGATAATAGAATGAATTCAGTGGAAACATCTGTTTTGTTATGTTACCTTGAAGTCTGGGTGTTTGTATTCTGCAGTCTTATATGCTCCTTTTCTTTCAACCCTTAACTAAACATATATTGATTGATTGAACTGTGTGTAACCCTATTTTCCAGATTATTTCAGATACCGGTATATTGCAGTGGCTTGTGGACTTATACATGCTTTCCTGGAGTTTATTTTACCGGTACTTCACACACTATTCTTCCCAAGCCACTGGCTGCTTTTCAACATAACCATCGTGGAAACAGTGAGCAGCAGTGTGACTAAACATTGAATCTGTGAATTGATCTATTTTCAAACCATCAGCCCTTCTTCTAATCCTTTACCAAACAACCCCACATTTTAATGACAGCAAGGAAGAAGCCCACTGAAAACATTGTGAGAAAAAGAGAAAATGCTCGCAACAGCATTTTCTCCATTTATCACCTTGTTATTTACCCAATCAAAGACAAATTCAATCATGTGAGCCATAATATGTGAACTGCAAATGTTTTCAGTTTAAACACGGGTAAAATTTCGTCCTCTGGTACGTGAAAACATGTTACCATGATTAGGGTGGGGAAAAAAGCATTAGGCAAGCATATAGCTGATAAGCCATCTTCAACCTAGATAGAGTACCAGTAATAGAAAACAATACTCCATTGTATTGAGAGGATGGCCTTGTCCAAACACCGAAAACATTTCTCACAACAGTCTAATGCTAACATTATCATAGGACCACCAACATTGAGCAATGGTCTGTCTGTCTGTTTGTTGAATGATGCTTGTTGCTTAGCCAGACCAAAAATTTAAATTGCATCCAAATTGAAAGCATTTACAGACAACAGAACAGATTTTATTCAAACGATGCAGTTCACCTTTGAAAGGGTAAAAAACATTGTAGGAAGAGAAGAAAATGCCTGTCACCTGCATTTTCTCTTTTTCCAACAATGTTTTTAAACCACCTTTCACAGAGCATATGGCTTATATATTATACTACATTGTGACACATAATCTGAAAAACTTTAAACACAAATGCTTTGGGAAAAGGATTTAACCCTTTACCACACAATCGAGACTTTTAACGACCCTGAGAAAGAAGCCTTTTGAAAACATTGTGGGAAAAGGAGAAAATGCTTTTAACCAGCATTTTCTCCTTTTCCTGCAATGTTTTCTACCCTTCCTAAATAAATTTCAATTTTTCAATCACATTTATTTTATCGTCTGCAAATGCTTTCAATTTGGACCAGTAGAGAATTTTGTTGTTTGGTAAAGAGTTAATGCATCTTTACAATGAAATAAACAACCCATTCAAAGACAAACTTCATTATTTGAGCCACTTTTAAACTGTCATCTGCAAGTGCTTTCAATTTATACATGCCTCAGATTTTGTTGTTTGGTACAGCGGTAAACCAATTCTAATTTACATAGCATGACCGGTAATAAATATTTGAAGAATCTAAACTCAAAATAAGTACTTGAACACTAAGAGATAATTCTAACAAATTATGGAACTCAAAAATGTGGTGGAAAAAAAAACATACATACATAAATACATATATGTGCTGATCCCTTTCAAAAACACTGAAGGAAATATTTCCCTTTGTATCCAAAGAAAGTTTCAGCACACCAAAAATTCTGAAAACCCTTAACTCTTTACCACACAATCTCAAATTCAAACAACCCTGGGAAAGTGGGCTTTTGAAAACATTGTGAGAAAAGGAGAAAATGCTGGTAACCAGCATTTTCTCCTTTTTCCACAATATTTTCTATCCCATTAAAGAAAAAAAATCTATCATTTGAACCACATTTACTATTTTTTCTGCAAATCCTTTTGATTTGGATGAGTCTAAAACTTCGTCATCTAGTGAAGAGTTAACTCTTTACCAAATAACAGACTTTTGGACTGGACCAAATTGAAAGCATTTGCAGACGACAAGTTAAATGTGGTTCAAATGATGATTTCTGTCTTTGACAGGGTAGAAAACATGCTGGAAAAAGGAGAAAATGCTGGTTACTAGTATTTTCTCCTTTTCCCACAATGTTTTCAAACGCCCTCTTTTTCAGGGTTGTTAAAACTTGGGACTATGTGGTAAAGCGTCAACTCTTTACGACACAATCCCAACTTTCAACGACCGTGAGAAAGAAAGCTTCTGAAAACATTGTGGGACAAGAAGAAAATGCTGGTTACCAGCATTTTCTCCTTTTCCCACAACGTTTTCAACTCTCCCACCACAAAATGTAAATTTTTGAGGCACATTTATTTTGTCGTCTGCAAAATTAATGCTTTGAGTTTGGACCAGTCTAAAATTCTGTCATGTGGGAAAGAGTCAAATCATGTAAAGTTACTGACCTTCTTTCTATTTCAGACAAAGCTAATAATATGCATAAAAGTAATTAATCCTTTCCCAAACAACAAATCATTGATGCTTCCAAATCAAAACTGACTGCAGACGACATATTTCAAATTGGTACAAATGAACAGTAGTTCTCCTATAGGATAGAAAATAATGCTGGAAGAAGAGAAAATGCTGTATTTTCTCCTTTTCCCACAAACTTTTTAAAAGCCTTCCTCTTTAGGATAGTTTAAATCCAGGATTGTGTGGTAAAGGATTAAATCTTTCCAAAACAACAAATTGTTTATTCTCCCATTCTGCAGACAACATTTGAAATGGGCACAAATGAGCAGTGATTCTCAGATAAGGTATGAAAATGTGAGAATAGACAAAACTGCTGGTTACCAGCATTTTCTCCATTTCCCACACTGTTTTAAAAATCCCTCCTGCCCATGATCACTTAAACTCAAGATTGTGTGTTAAAGGGTTAAAATAATTACAGCCAAAGTTATTTTAAGGCCTTTTATCTTCACTTTTCGTTTGAAAGCTCTCACAAAAAATTTTTCACCACCTGACATAAAAAGACTCCTAGTTCATTTTTCAACACACACAAAAAGAAATCATGAGTTCTAAATCTGCTGAACCCAAATAAATTTCCCGACCACTATATCCATTTCAAATTCCAGAAGTTCATCAAACTGCCATTCATCCATTACTGCATCAACACTTTAGTAGACGGCAAAATTTTAGATTGGTGGCATTTGCAGACAAGAAATATGAGTAGATGTGATTGAAATGCTGAGATTTGTCTTTGAATGGATGGAAAACATTGTGGAAAGAGGAGAAAATGCTGGTAACTAGCATTTTCTATTTTTTTCCATGATGTTGTAGAAGAAGCTCTTTCTCAAGCTTGTTTGAACTCTTGTGTTTTGTAAAGTGACTATTTATGCTAATGAAGTGCATAGCCAGTAAAACATTGTGTGAAAAGAAGCATTTGTTTTTTGTAAGCAATTTCTCCTTTTGCCACAATCTTTTCCATACCTCAAAAAACAGATAAGCTCCTTGCCTTCAAATACTTTTCCTCTCTGTCACCTTCACTAGTTTTGTGATATGTTAAATCTAGTCATGGGTTAGAATGGGTTAAACTCTTGCAACAGTTGATTATACTCCATGCCTGAAGTGAATTAAGGTAAACACAACTGCCGAATAAATCATTTACTTGTTACAAACAGAATTTCTTGGAACATTATTCCCAAAACACATACAAGATTATTCCAAATTATTCAAACAAGTTCCTCTTTCTCTTCTGACAGCAGGAACTAAGTGCAGCTACATCTTGGTATTTGAAATGCAGGAGGAAAATGGGAAACCAGCCAAGAATGGAATGAATGATTTCCAGGGGTGAAAAAACCCACAACATGTGTCGTAAAGATTTTTTTTGTTTCTCATAGAAGAAATCATTCCAGGGGAAACTGTTGGAGCCATTATTTCATAGCAAAACAGACATCTCTCCATATACATGCATCAATATTTCATTTTAAGTTAGCTACAGGCATGCATCATTCTAACTAATTACAATGTAGATCTATCTAAATTAAGGCAATAGTTTTAAGACTTCCCCTCTATGATGGTAAAGAGAATTGAAATAATACGCTTTAAACAAAAACACAGTGAAAAGTGGAGAGACTGCCTTTTATGGTATGATGTTTTGCCAAAATGTTCGAGATTTTTAACCCTTGTAGAGCTAAATAAATGAAATAACTGTTCTCTACTACAGGCACAGAAATGGCAATTCCTTTCACCAGATTATCCTGCAAAGAACCAGAAAGTGTAGATCCATGATCAGGCTGCATGTACTGTGCAGTCTAATCTTGATCCATCCTGTCTGCAGGAGCAATTAAATCCTGGTTTAGCACTATAAGGATTCAACTCTTTACTAAAGCACAAAATTAGCAATCTGATCTTGATCTGCACTGTCCATTTTGCTAAGGCATTCTGGACAACAACAAACTTTTAATTGCACTCACTTGGGTCTTATTTCCAGAATGAAATTGTCTGTGTTAGGTTTATTCGACGCTCTAAGGGTTAAAAGCATTGAAGCATTTTAGGGTTACCTATACACCACAATACATGTATATCAAATTTATTATAAAAGTATCACTTTCAAGTAGATTATGTGTACATGTTATGATGCAACTATAACCCTTTGCCAACTGACATTTTCTTTTTCCCCCAAATTAAGAATAGAATCTACTAAAATTTTGCAGACAACAAATTTGAAAGTGGAACAAGCTACTTAAATTAGCCGAACTTCTCTCTGATAGTACAGTGAAAAGATTGTGGTCACCCTGGCATTTTCTCCATTTCCCATATTGTCTTGTACAGCCACCCTCAGGGTCATAAAAACACTAGATTATCCCTTTACCACACAATCCTGACTTTTAACGACCGTGAGAAAGAGGCCTTTTGAAAACAGTGTGGGAAAAGGAGAAAATGCTGATAACCAGCATTTTTTTCTTTTTCCCACAATGTTTTCTTTCTTTCCCAAAACAAATTTCAGTTTTTGAGTCACTTTTATTTTGTCATCTGCAAATGCTTTGAATTTGAATTAGACTAAAATTTTGTCGTTTGGTAAAGAGTTATTTGGTAAAGGGTTAAATCAGGACTTGAAAAACACTGTAGGACATTGAAAAAAAGTTTTCTTTCGGTGCTACAACTTCTATGAAAATACTGTAACCAGCATTTTCTCCATTTCCCACAATGTTTTCTACCCTATCACAGACAAATCCCATCATTTTAGCCACATTTAAATTGTCGTCTGCAAATGCTTTTGATTTGGGCATGTCTACTTTTTTCCCATGTGAACTCTTTACCAAACGACAAAATTTTAGACTAATCCAAATACATGGATCCATGGCGATGAGATAAACAGACTTCCTTGGTTACCGTCGTTAAGGGCTCACAAACAAACACGGTAAATACATATACAGTATAGCAGAAAGGCTACTTAAATCGTGCTGTCATGACTGTTTCTTTCGATTAAATTCTGGAAAAATATTCCTTTTCATATGTTTCTGCCGATGTTGGATTCTCGGCAAGAAATATATGGATACTTGAACTTATTTACACAAGGATATGTACAGAAAGTGTGAATTTCAGGGGCTACGGACAATGTAATACATGTGCCAGCGAAGTTTTGAACTTCTACGAGAGAGAATGAAACACCACATAATCCTCAGATTTTCCTAAAAATAATAGAATTAAAGATGATTAATATTTTTGTAAGGCTTGTTAGGTTGTCTCAACATCGTATTCGATAATAAATAACACTAAATAACAAGCATTTTATAATATTTATAGATTGTCTCATTCAACAGAGAGGTGGAAGTCTGAGAAATGTTTAAATTTCAAGTTAAGGGAAAATGGTTGCCTGATTTAATTAACATAAGTTGCCTTTTGAGTAGAACTTCCAAAAGTGTACAAAACAGAACTTAGTCTGTTTCATAATTGAAATCTACATGTACCTTCAGTAAAGAATATACGTAAATGTACTTAATTTAAGTAGCAGATGGTTTGAATCCAAGAATAAACTGCATTTTTTGCACTCTGATCTGTATCTTCACATTCAGCATTCTTCACGCATTCTTCATGCACCAAGGGTTAATGTTAACGTCAAACTGAAACATTGATGGCACGTGCCCCTTTTTGGATGTGCAGAGGTTATTAAACAAGATTAGCCATTTGAGTGAACGTACTTTCTTTTTATTAGTATTTCATATATTTTACCTTTGTTGTTCCACTGTAAAATACTTTTTTTCGGAGACTTTCAGAGGGGAAAAAAAAACTAACATTAATTAATCCATTGCGTAATATAGCGTTGATCGAAACTCTTTGCTGATGTCCCATTGTCAATCATAATCCAAACTTATAATCACTTTGTATATCTCATGTAAGCACTACACGATCGCAAAGCACATCTTTTTAACTTTTTCCTAAAATTCAAGCGTTGTAAACACACATAATATCGCACTTCTCCAACATTAACAGTCGCTTGTTTGTGAGCCGAAATAGCAGACAGCAAGGCTGCATATCGGGCCAAATAAATGCGATGACCTGATTGGTCAAATATCGATTTCCATGGATCCATGTATTGAAAGCATTTGCAGACGACAAAATAAATGCAACTCAAAAATAGAAATTTGATTTGGAAAGGGGAAAAACACTGTGGGAAAAGGAGAGAATGCTGGTTACCAGCCTTTTCTCCTTTTCCCACAATGTTTTCAAAAACTTTCTTCTTCAGGGTCGTTAAAAGTCGGGATTCTGTGGTAAAAGAGTGAACAGCCTTTTTTGTCTCTGCGTATTGAATCAAAGTTTTTGATTTAAATTTTCATTCTGTCTTCAAGATAAATCACACTGTAAAGTTTGAGTAAAAACTCAGTTGAGTATGGACTTAAGTTTAACCCTTTCCCATACAATGCCGCCTTTTAACACCCCTGGGAAAGAAGCCTTTTTGAAAACATTGTGGGAAAAGAAGGAAATGCTGGTTACCAGCATTTTCTCCTTTTCCCACAATGTTTTCTATCCTATCAACAAAAAATTGCACCATTTGAGCCACATTGAAATTGTCGTCTGCAAATGCTTTCAATTTGGACAAGGCTAAAATTTTGTTGTCCAGTAAAGGGTTAATAAGCAGCAGCACTGGACGTCTTTTGGCAAGGTATAAAATACAGAAACCGGGTTACCCAGGACACTCCTGAACTAGTGAGCTGACTCAAGACACTCTGAATTACTGATAGGACTGAAATAATGTGGAAAGCAGCCTAAAATATCCTCCCATTATCACTACCCTTGAGCTGGGAGCCCCAACCAGTCTAAAAGCAATAAAAGCAATGTAGAATTCTAAAATCAATATGTGCAGAGAGAAACAACAGACAAAACAGTGTGAACCCTCGACTAAACAATCCCGTGTTATTATACTGTACACTTAACTCTTTACCAAACGACAAAATTCTGGGCTGGACCAAATTGGAAGCATCTGCAGACAACAAATTGAAATGTAGCTGAAATAATGTTCAGTCTATGATAGGGTAAAAAACGTGGGAAAAGGAGAAAATGCTGGTTGCCAGCATTTTCTCCTTTCCCCAGAGTGTTTTTAAAAGGCCTCTTCCATAGGGTCCTTAAAAGTCCGGACTGTGTGGTGAAGGGTTAAGAAAAGAGACTTTTGAAAACATATTGGGAAAGGAGAAAATGCTGATGACCAGCACTTTCTCCTTTTCCCACAATATTTTCTACCCTTTCAAAAGCAAATTTCAATTTTTGAGTCCCATTTATTTTGTCATCTGCAGATGCTATCAATTTTGGGCAAGCTCAAAATTTTGTCATTTGCTTTTGAAAGAGTTAAAGATTAAAGAACCTCAACGAAAGAAGGCTTTTGAAAACACCATGTAAAACTGGATAAAATGCAGCTAACCAACATTTTCTCATTTTCCCACGATGTTACTCTATATGCCAGTATGGCACCATCAAGTTCATTCTGCAGACAGGTAAGTAAGGTACATTTATCCGACAGACATATGGTGCAGTAAATCTTATGGTAAAATTTTATCCTGTGATATTGCACCTCAAAACTTCAGCCTATTTTACTGAAGATGTTGCAAAATAAGTTGAAATTTTACAATTGTCTTGGGGGTGTGATTCCTTCTCCACTCGTCACAACTTGGCAGATTCTGTAGCTATATGTAACATCTTTCCTATTCAGGTTTCCATTTGCTGTCAGTTCCATGATCTTAGCCCTAAATGTGAAGAACAAACGTATCGGGCATTTTCATCCTAGAAACACAAGCCATAATTGCAATTTCATTGTTGCCTCTGTCTATAGTGTTTCAGCAATGCGGACAGAGTAGATCAAAGATCAGGCTGCACGTTTTGTGCAGTCTGATTTTGATTTACATTGGCCGCAAAGGCAACTATTGTTGAAAGGCACTTTAAGAGTTAAATATGGTGGCATCTATTTAAATCAATTGGCAATGACATCAACCACTCGGGTAAAATTATTCACATCTATCAATCAGTTGGTGAAAACTGCCGATGGGATTGATTGGCCATATTAATGAATGAATGTATGTTGTTTTATGGCGCATCGACAGCTTTGGTCATTTAGCGTGCATATCGATTGGCCATATTAAAAGTCGAATGTGCAAACTGTTTATCAAGGTAACTGTATTTAAAAAGATTACAATAGAAAATTAGGACTTCTGTTTTCTTTTTTTAAAAACCTTACAATTTCAAGATTGGTAAAGCGGTGCATTTCCGGTGCAGAAATGTGCTGTGTAGGGCCATAGTTGATCACCCATTGTAATACAACCAAGGGATTTGACCAACGCATCTCCGACAAGGTTTGCCAAATGATTCCGACATATGTCCTAAATATATTCAGGATCAACAATGTGTCTGTGATCAAAGTGGCAAAAAAAGGTGAGTATGACAGTTGATAAAACGAACACATCCCTGACTTGCTTGGCAAAATACTTTGTACCCCCCACCCACATGTAACTGTATTTAAAAAGATAAACGAAAATTATAATTTGTGTTTTCCTTTTAAGAACCTTACAATTTCAAGATTAGTAAAGCAGTGTACTTCCCAAGAAGAAATGTGCTTTGTAGGTCCATATCTGATCACCCATCGTAATACAGCTGAGGGATTTGACCAACGGGTCTCAAACGAGGTTTGCCAAATGATTCTACATGTCCTACACATAATGCAGAATAAACAATGTGCCCATGATCAAAGTGGCAAAAAATGCGAGTTCGACAGTTGATAAAACGCATCCCTGATTTCCTTGGCAAAATACTGTGTACCCCCCAACAAGAGGCGTTCATGGGTTAGTCATTTTCCACACTGAGGTAAACAAGGAAAAGATTAACAAAAGCCTGATGTGCTTATCAGGTACATAAAATGATAACCTGTCTACCTAATGACTTATAATGTATTTACAATCAGGTAATTTTTTCCTTCCTCATTCATCAGGTAAGAGAGAGAGTATTGTAAAGTTTCAATAATAGTATTATTTTGCTGCAGCCTATGTTGTTGGCACATGTGTACTTATTAACCTTTTACCACACAATCCCAACTTTTAATGAGCCTGAGGGAGAAGGCTTTGAAAACATTGTGGTAAGAAGAAAATGCTGGTTACCAGCAACAATAAATGCTGGCTACCAGCATTTTCTCTGAACTGAATAGAGACCCAAAAGGCAATCAATTCACAAAACAAACATGTCTCTTTTTTTAACAAATGCTCTGACTGGAAATGTAAAGGTACATACATGAGCATTCCCCTTTGACAAGGGGATTTAACCCTTTACCAAACTACAAAATTTTACACCTGTCCAAACTGAAAGCATTTGCTGACGACAAAATAAATGTGACTCAAAAATTGAAATTTGTTTCTGGAAGGTAAGAAAACATTGTGGGAAAAGGAGAAGATGCTGGTTAACAGCATTTTCTCCCTTTCCCACAATGTTTTCGAAAGGCTTTTTGTTCAGGGTCGTTAAAACCCATGGTAAAGAGTTAATGAATCTGCAACAAGGATTGACCCAGGTCATCTTGTGCAGGCTGACCTGTGTCATAACTTTTTTGCTTTTGGTAAATTTTCTGCATGTTCAAGGACCTCATGATTCACCTGGTTGTTAAGCGGCCCATACATGATCAATTATATTGCGCAATTTAATTGTCAATACTCAAAATTGACAATTAAATTGACTGTGTATGGGCGATATTGATGAATTGCACAACTGTATTGAGTCAATCAAAATCAGTATGATATTTTATTGCGCAAGTCTACTTTCTTGCACATTTTAACTGATCGTGTGTGGCAACCGTCAATTAACCTGTGCAATAATCATTTTTCTTCCAGACTTCAGGGGCTCGACCATTTGAAAAAGCTCATTGTAGGATTCAACATCCATGCGCAGAAAGTTTTGAAAATCCTGTGACTCATTATGTCTCAGTTCACATAGTAATTTTGTGTGTACAAACTTTGCAAACCAAACCATTCTTTTGACCATTTCGCATGTTTCCTTTTTGGGAAATCAGTTTCGTTTTCTGTAGCAAGTGCAACTGCCATAGCGATTGCTGGGTAAAAATCACCCATCCTGTCTCAGCGGGTTGCAAGACCAAAATGAGCCTGATTTGCGCAGTTAAAGTGTCAGTTATATTGAACTCTGTGTGGGCAACCTAACAATTGTCAATTATATTGTTGCAAACAAGATTGCGCAATATGATTGATCGTAAATGGGCCGCTTAGACAAAATGGATTCTATGGATCCATAACTATGTGATGACTTGCTTGGTATAACCCTTTCCCAAACGACAAATTTTGGACTGGTCCAAATTGAAAGAGTTTGCAGACGACAATTTTAAATTTGATGAAAATGGTAGGAAGTTCTCAAAAAGGGTAGAAAACACTGCAGGAAAAGGAGAAAATGCTCGTTAAGAGCAATTTCTCCTTTTCGCACAGTGTTTTCAAAAGACTTGTACTGCAGACACATGAAAACCAGGGCTTGTTTGGGAAAGGGTTAATGGACCTCTTTGATGCATTTAAGCCACCTTTTGCCAGAGTGTGGCTCATTTATTTTACATTGATTGAGAAACAAGTTCTTGCAACTTATACTGATCTGATTCTCTCCCAATTCTGCTTCCTGGAAACCACACCAGTACTTGCGCCAAATGCATGGGCCAACGAACTGTCCCAAGGTTGACACATGCTCTTGGGAATCAAACTTGGGACCTCACAAGAATAGTGATATGACCCAATCCATACTCAAAGAGTGCCAGTTAACCCTTTACCAAATGACAAAATTTTAGATTTGTCCAATTTCAAAGCATGTTCAGCCAACAAATTTAATGTGGCTAAAATAATGGAAGTTGTGAATGAAAGGAAAGAAAACAAAGAAAACATTGTGGGGAAAGGAGAAAATGCTGGTTACCAGCATTTTCTTCTTTTCCCACAGCTTTTTCCAAAGCCCTCTCTGCTAGGGTTGTTAAAACTCGGGTCTGTGTGGAAAAGGCAACTTTCACAACTATAGTTGCCTTTGCAGCCAGTGCAGATCAAAATCAACTGGCACAAAACATGCAGTCTAAACTTTGACCTACACTGTGCTGCTTTGCTGAAACACTGTAGACAAACGCAATCTTCCACTTCTGTGGGTCTATTTCTAGACATCAGTTAATACTTACCAGTATTCATGCGAACAGATATAAAACTCCATAAAAAAGAAAGGCATAGTTGCCAAGAATGCATGATGATGCATTTTACCTCCCCACAGGCACAAAAAGAAAATCAATAGGAAAAAAGGCTTAACACTTTACCAAAAACCAAAATTTTAGACCAGTCCAAATTGAAAGCTTTTGTAGACGACAAAATAAATGTGACTCAAAAATGAAATTTGTTTTTGAAAGGGTAGAACACATTGTGAGAAAAGGAGAAAATGCTGGTTACCTGCATTTTCTCCTTTTCCCACAATGTTTTCAATAGACTTTTTCTGTAGGGTCATTAAAAGTCAGGATCGAGTAGTAAAAGGTTACGCCCTTATCTTTGTAACCCCCTATCAGCCTTCATTTGTTCTTCATTTTTATCACATGACACGATTTTAGTCTGGTCCAAATTGGAAGCATTTGCAGACGAAATATTAAATGAGGTTCAAATGATGGAAGTCATCTTTGGTGGGGTAGAAAAATTTGTGGGAAAAGGAGAACATGATGGTTACCAGCATTTTCTCCTTTTCCAACAATGTTTTTGAAACTGAAAGCCTTCTTGCTAATCATGGTCATTAAAACTTCTGATACAGGGTTTACTCTTTACCTCATAACAAAATTTTTGACTTGTCCATTTTGAAAATATTTGCAGACGACAAATTAAATATGGCTGAAATGATAGGATTTGTCTAGAAAGACAATTTCAACTATCTCGACCAAAATTTACCCTTTACCAGACGACAAAATTTTAGCCTTGTCCAAATTGAAAGCATTTGCAGACAACAATTTCAGTGTGGCTAAAATGGTGCAATTTTTCTTTGATGGGGTAGAAAACATTGTGGGAAAAGGAGGAAAATGCTGGTTACCAGCATTTTCTCCTTTTTCCACAATGTTTTAAAAAGGCTTCTTTCCCAGGGTCATTAAAACCCAGGATTGTTTGATAAAGAGTTAATCTCTCATCTGCAAGTGCTTTTGATTTGGACAGGTCCACAATTTTGTTGTTTGGTTGGTAAAGGGTTAAAATGAAACAGGCAGCTGGTCCCACATTATCCAATCATGGAAACGGAATTCTTTCTCCTGGTTACAACATGTTGCTGTATTTAAAATTAAACCAGTTGATTAAAAATCAATTTCTCTCTGCTGAAGCATGTCCCTTTTGTCCCAGAGCAATTTGTTTTTCTTTCAAAATTCACCATATTGTACCGTTTTTAATTCCACAGCCCCTTTTCACCAACCATTCTTACCCCATTCACCGCACAATCCTGACTTTTGACAACCCCAAGGAAAATGACTTATGAAAAGATTGTGGGGAAAAGAGAAAATGCTGGTAGCAAGCATTTTATCCTTTTCCCACAATGTTTTCTGTCCTTTTACAGAAAAATCTCACCATATCAGCTTTATCTGATTTGCCATTTGCAAATGCTTTCAATTTGGACATGTGAAAAAATTGTGTCATGTGGTAAAGAGTTAAATCTCTGCCACACATTCCTCACATGTAACGACCCTGGGAAAGAAAGCTTTTGAAAACTTTATGGGAAAAGGAGAAAATGCTGGTAACCAGCATTTTCTCTTTTTCCCACAATGTTTTCTACCCTTCCCAATGCAAAGTTTAATTTTTGAGTCACATTTATGTTGTCGTCTGCAAATGCTTTCAATTTGGACAAGTCTAAAACTTTGTTGTTTTGGTAAAGAATTGACTCTTTACCACACGACAATATTTTAAACAAGCCCCAATTGAAAGCATTAGAAAATTTTGCAGACATCAAATGATGAAATTTGTCCCTGATAGGAAAGAAAAAATTGTGGGAAAAGGAAAAAAAGGCTGATTCCCAGCATTTTATTCTTTTTCCACAATGTTTTCAAA
The DNA here is from genome assembly GCA_945859785.2 of Tridacna gigas. Taxonomy (NCBI): domain Eukaryota; kingdom Metazoa; phylum Mollusca; class Bivalvia; order Cardiida; family Cardiidae; genus Tridacna; species Tridacna gigas. The sequence continues at coordinate 57,085,728 of OX244028.2, forward strand.
GGGACATTAAAACTTTGGATTATGTTGTAAAGGGTTAAGAACATTCTTTGTCTAATGCCTTAGAATTTTCTGACTTTAAAAAGTAGGTAAATTTCTGATTAGCTATACCAAATGGTTTTGCTTTAGCTGATAAGAATTTATTTTACTTTCTAAATCTAGAATAAGCATTTAATTTAGTACAGTTGATGAATACAGGCTGAGGTCTTTTGGTTAGCACCACTTTAATAATATTGGACTCTATATTTGCTGATGAAAAATAAAATGGGGCTAAAAATACAAAACTTGTTTTTGAAATAGAGGAAAACTTGGTGGAAAAAAAGAGAAAGTGCCGGTTACTAGCATTTTTCTCCCTTTGCCACAATATTTTCAGAAGTTTTGTCTTTTTGGGAAAAGTGTAATCAATACATGTATATGTATGCTATTTTCAATTTATATATTATGAACAGTTAGCCAAGTTACAGAAACAAGAGGGCCATGATGGCCCTATATTGCTCACCTGAGTCAATAGGCAAAATTCACTAAACGTGCATAATTCAATTTCTGACCAATTGTCAGGCAAATTGAGCTTAAAATGTGGCCTCTAGAGCGTTCACAAGGAATTTCCGTAAGTTGACCTAGTGACCTAATTTATCACCCCACGTGACCCAATTTAGAACTCATCAAAAAATTTATCAAGACAAACATTCTGAACAGTTTTCAAGTTAATTGAGCAATAAATGTGGCCTCTAGTGTGCCCATAAAGTGTTTCTTAAATTTGACCCAGTAACCTAGTTTATGATCCCAGCTGACCTAATTTCAAACTCACCCAATATTTCATCAAGACAAACATTCTGACCAACTTTCAAGTCAATTGAGCAAGAAATGTGACCACTAGAGTGCCCTAAAGGTATTGTGCAATAAATGTGGCCTCTAGAGTGCCCACAAGGTATTTCTTTATTTTGACCAAGTGACCTAGTTTATGACCCCAGGTGACCCAATTTCAAACTCATCCGATATTTCATCAAGACAAAGATTCTGACCAATTTTCAAGTCAGTTGAGCAAGATATGTGGCCTCAAGACTGACCACAAGGTATTTCTTTAATTTGACCAAGTGACCTAGTTTATGACCCCAGGTGACCCAATTTTAAACTCATCCTAGATTTTTTCAAGAGATTTTATCAAGACAAGCATTCTGAACAATTTTCAAGTCATTTGAGCAAAAAATGTGGCCTCTAGAGTGCCCATAAGGTATTTCTTTAATTTGACCTAGTGACCTAGTTTATGATCCCAGTTAACCCAAATTCGGACTCATGTGAGATTATATCAAGACAAACATTCTGACTAGTTTTCAAGTCAATTGAGCAAAAAATTTGGCCTCTAGAGTGCCCATAAGGTATTTCTTTAATTTTACCTAGTGACCTAGTTTATGATCCCAGTTGACCCAAATTCGGACTCATGTGAGATTTTATCAAGACAAATATTCTGACTAATTTTCAAGTCAACTGAGCAAAAAATTTGGCCTCTAGAGTGCCCATAAGGTATTTCTTTAATTTTACCTTGTGACCTAGTTTATGATCCCAGGTGACCCAAATCCAAACCCATTCGAGATTTTATCAAGACAAACATTCTGACCAAATTTCAAGTCATTTGAGCAATAAATGTGGCCTCTAGAGTGCCCAAACGGTACGTCTTTAAATTGACCAAGTGACCTAGTTTATGACCCCAGGTGACCCAATATCAAACTCATCATAGATTTCATAAAGAGAAACATTTTTACCAATTTTCAAATCAATTGAACAATAAATGTGGCCTCTAAAGTGCACACAAGGTATTTCTTTAATTTGACATAGTGACCTAATTTAAGACCCCACATGACCAAATTTGGACTCTTGTGAGATTTTATCAAGACAAACATTCTGACCAAATTTCAGGTCATTTGAGCAATAAATGTGGCCTCTAGAGTGCCCACAAGGTATTTCTTTAATTTGACCTAGTGACCTAGTTTATGATCCCAGGTGACCCAACTGAACATGTTGTGCTCAGGGGGGCTAACAAACTTAGAACAGGTTCACTACATACCAAATAATGAAGCTCTATGCCTTCAAGGTTTAGAAAAGAAGACTTTTAAAGTTTTCCTTCTTTGTTCCTATGTTTGAACTTGTGACCCCAAGGGCAGGGCCAGTTTTGACCCCAGGGGTATCACATGAACAAATTTCGTAGAGGTCTACTAAGAGATGCTAGATGCCAAATATCAAAGCTCTACGCCTTCTAGTTTTACAGAAGAAGAATTTTAAAGTTTTCCTTCTTTGTTCCTATGTTCGAAATTTGTAGGGCCAGTTTTGACCCCAGGGGCATCATATGAACAACCTTGGTAGAGGTCCACTAGGAGATGCTACATACCAAGTATCAAAGCTCTACGCCTTCCAGTTTCAGAGAAGAAGAATTTTAAAATTTTCCTTCTTTGTTCCTATGTTCGAACTTGTGACCCCGGGGCAGGGCCTGTTTTGACCCCAGGGGCATCATATGAACAAATTTGTTAGAGGTCTACTAGGAGATGCTAGGTGCAAAATATCAAAGCTCCATACCTTCCAGTTTCAGAGAAGAAGAATTTTAAAGTTTTCCTTCTTTGCTCCTATGTTTGAAACTTGTGATCCCCCAGGTGGGGCCAGTTTTCACCCCAGGGGCATCATATGAACAAACTTGGTAGAGGTCCACTAGGAGATGCTACATACCAAATATCAAAGCTCCACGCCTTCTAGTTTCAGAGAAGAAGAATTTTAAAGTTTTCCTTCTTTGTTCCTATGTTCGAAACTTGTGACCCCTGGGGCGGGGCCAGTTTTAACCCCACGGGCATCATATGAACAAACTTGGTAGAGGTCCACTAGGAGATGCTAGATGTCAAATATCACAGCTCCACGCCTTCCAGTTTCAGAGAAGAAGAATTTTAAAGTTTTCCTTCTTTGTTCCTATGTTTGAAACTTGTGACCCCCGGGGCGGGGCCAGTTTTCACCCCAGGGGCATCATATGAACAAGCTTGGTAGAGGTCCATTAGGAGATGCTAGGTGCCAAAAATCAAAGCTCCACGCCTTCCAGTTTCAGAGAAGAAGAATTTTAAAGTTTTCCTTTTTGTTCCTATGTTCGAAACTTGTGACCCCCAGGGCAGGGCCAGTTTTGACCCCAGGGACATCATATGAAAAAACTTGGTAAAGGTCCACTAGGAGATGCTAGATGCCAAATATCAAAGCTCCATACCTTCCAGTTTCAGAGAAGAAGAATTTTAAAGTTTTCCTTCTTTGTTCCTATGTTCGAAACTTGTGACCCCCGGAGCAGGGCCAGTTTTGACCCCCGGAGCAGGGCCAGTTTTGACCCCAGGGGCATCATATGAACAAACTTGGTAGAGGTCCACTAGGAGATGCTAGATGCCAAATATCAAAGCTCCACGCCTTCCAGTTTCTGAGAAGAAGAATTTTAAAGTTTTCCTTCTTTGTTCCTATGTTTGAAACTTGTGACCCCCGGGGCAGGGCCAGTTTTGACCCCAGGGGCATCATATGAACAAACTTGGTAGAGGTCCACTAGGAGATGCTACATACCAAATATCAAAGCTCTACGCCTTCTAGAATCAGAGAAGAAGATTTTCAAAGATTTTGCTATTTTTTTCCTTTCTGTTTCTATGGCAACCAGAGTTATGGGTGGAATTCAATCTCTTGAACAACTTTGGTAGAGCTTCACCCAAGGAACATCCCTGCCAAGTTTCATCAAGATTGGCCCAGAGGTTTAGGAGAAGAAGATGTTTAAAGAAATTGTGGACAGACAGACAGACGGACGCCGGACAATGACCCATCACAATACCTCACCTTAGCACTTCGTGCTCAGGTGAGCTAATAAAAGCAAAGTTACAGAAGTAAAAAAATTTAATACAGGACAAAGTTCTTCATGAATGATATGGACACTAATTAGTTTGTATGGTGTTTAACCCTTTACCAAACGGCAAAATTTAAGACCAGTCAAAATTTAAAGCATAATTTGCAGACGACAAAATAAATGTGACTCAAAAATTGAAATTTGTTCTGGGAAGGTTAGAAAACATTGTGGGAAAAGGAGAAAATGCTGGTTACCAGCATTTTCTCCTTTTCCCACAATGTTTTTAACCCTTTACCACACAATGACGCCTTTTGACGCCCCTGGGAAAGAAGCCTTTTGAAAACATTGTGGGAAAAGGAGAAAATGCTGGTAACCAGCATTTTCTCCTTTTCCCACAATGTTTTCTACACTATCAAAGAAACATTGCACCATTTGAGCCACACTGGAATTGTCGTCTGCAAATGCTTTCAATTTGGAGCTGGCTAAAATTTTGTAATCTGGTAAAGGGTTAACCCTTTACCAAACGGCAAAATTTAAGACCAGTCCAAATTTAAAGCATAATTTGCAGACGACAAAATAAATGTGACTCAAAAATTGAAATTTGTTCTGGGAAGGTTAGAAAACATTGTGGGAAAAGGAGAAAATGCTGGTTCCAGCATTTTCTCCTTTTCCCACAATGTTTTTAACCCTTTACCACACAATGACGCCTTTTGACGCCCCTGGGAAAGAAGCCTTTTGAAAACATTGTGGGAAAAGGAGAAAATGCTGGTAACCAGCATTTTCTCCTTTTCCCACAATGTTTTCTACACTATCAAAGAAACATTGCACCATTTGAGCCACACTGGAATTGTCGTCTGCAAATGCTTTCAATTTGGAGCTGGCTAAAATTTTGTCGTCTGGTAAAGGGTTAACCCTTTACCAAACGGCAAAATTTAAGACCAGTCCAACTTTAAAGCATAATTTGCAGACGACAAAATAAATGTGACTCAAAAATTGAAATTTGTTCTGGGAAGGTTAGAAAACATTGTGGGAAAAGGAGAAAATGCTGGTTACCAGCATTTTCTCCTTTTCCCACAATGTTTTCAAAAGGCCTTTTCTTCAGGATCGTTAAAATCTGTGATTGTGTGGCAAAGGGTTAATGCTCTTTTCAAAATTGTGGCAGCTGGTGCACCTTTCCATGTTTTGCTGGAGTTCCTTTTACCAGCACTTCATACAATATTTTTCCGAAGCCACTGGCTGCTTTCCGACATAACCATCGGCGAAACAATGATCAGCTGTGAGACAGGTATGAATCCTGTTACATGACCATCATCAAACCTCAGAAAGAGATTGGTTGAGATGGTGGTTCAAACCAGGAACCACTTGGTCTCAAGTCATGGTGTATATTACCCATTGCGCTTCTGGGCTTGGGCATTATTGTGGAAAGGAAAACTTACTCATTACAATGTTATACCTGTTGTATTCTATTTTACATGACTTTCAAAATATTTCATTACCACTGCAATAGCTCACTTATTCCTTGTGTATCGTAGGGTCAACCAGTTCTTGGCTGGAGCTATTAAGTGTAAACAGGACACTTCCTCAACAAAGTTTAAACCTAGAGCTTCGGATGAGGATCAAACCTGGTGCCTCCAGATTGCAAATCCTCGCTTTCACCACTGAGCTATGCTGGACTCCTTACTTGTTAAAAATAAGAGCACTGCATGTGGGTGCTAATGCTCCACTGTATTTACTTTTACAAGTAGACTGATTTTTGGTGAAAATTCTGAGTAGAAAAAGAGGCACAACTGTGTCAAAAATATTTTGATGGTCACCTGCCGTACTGGTATGGCTTTATCCTTTTGTAGTTAACCCTTTACCAAACAATCCTGCATTTTAACGACCCTGAAAGAGAAACCTTTTGAAAACATTGTGGAAAAAAGAGAAAATGCTGGTAACCAGCATTTTCTCTTTTTTCCGCAATGTTTTCTACTCTATCAAAGACAGATTCCTGCATTTGAGCCACAATGGATTTGTCGTCTGCAAATGCTTTCAATTTTGACCAGTCTGAAATTTTTTTGTGTGGTAAAGAGTTAATAACTTGTCTGAGTTTGAAGTAAATATCTTCAGTAATGACAGAGATATTACAAAATGACAAAGACTTTGCATGATGATGCAGGCAAAGACAGGGCTATGACAATACCTCAAAGTTTTTTCAAAAACAGCCGAGCTGAATATGAAAAAAAATTGCTCTTTCACCAATAACAATGGTATGTGGCAAGTAGGTCATACATATTCACACAAAAATGAGGACATGATAATCATGGAACTATGCTTACACTAGAATTTCTTTCGTCTCCCTGTATCTCTTATCCAAACCATTCTTATTGTATTCCGAAAATGCAGACTAGCACACATCTTCTATCCATTTTTTTTTTCAACCTGCAAAGAAAACTCGAATTGAAATCCTGATAATATCTTGACACATTACAACACAATCCTGACTTTTAACAACCCTGAAAACACTGGGGAAAAATCCACATGACAGACCAATTTCATGGTCTGTGTTACATTTATTTCATCATCTGCAAACGCTTTAAATTTGGACGGGGCTTAAATTTTGTAGTTTGGTAACGAGTTAACACATTACCACCAGATGACAACATTTTTCAAAGTCACTGAATGGCCTGGCTTATGACCTTCTTCTTGATATTAGAATTTGAATGGATAAAAAGTAATTTGCAATAGGTCAAAAATCTGGTCATGCTAAACAGCAGGCCCCTGCAGGTCTATTTTCAGGCACATATATGACACAAATACACAAAGCACTGCTACTGCTTATTGACTCACCAGGCTCTTATCCACACTATGGTAAATAATGAGTATGACAAGGCATAATCTATTTCTTGTACTAATCAGTAATTTAATATATTTCAATCATTACCCTGTTATCCATTACTGTATGCCTACATGCCTGAAAGAGGTTATATATATATATAAACTCTCTACCACACAACTCCCAACTTTTTCTCCCTGTAGGAGAAGGCTTTTGGAAACATTGTAGAAAAAAGGAGAAAATGCTGGTAACCAGCATTTTCTCTTTTTCCCACAAAGTTTTCCACCCTTTCAAAGACAAATTTCATTATTTGTGCAGCATTTGTCGTCTGCAAATGCTTTCAACTTTGATTACTCTAAAATTTTGCCTTTTGGTAAAGAGTTAAGTATTTAACCCTTTACCACACAATCCTGACTTTTAACGACCCTGGGGAAGAAGCCTTTTGAAAACATTGTGGGAAAAGGAGAAAATGCTGGTAACCATAATGTTTTCTACCTTTCCCAAAACAAATTCAGTTTTTGAGTCACATTTATTTAGTAGTCTACAAATGCTTTCAATTTGGAAACGTCCAAAATGTTGTTGTTTGGTAAAGGGTTAAAACAGCCTTGCTCCTGAGCAAGCTATAGGGATACCGGTTGTAACTTGGTAAATTGCTATTTGGGTGAGCAAGCCATTGCACAACACCCTTGTATTTTCAGGCCCATCATTATTCATATTTAGCAGCAACTTTTCTCTCTTCTTAATTTCTATGATGAATTGGACATCAAATCTTAGAAAAATGTATCTAACTGAAAATTTCACTTCTCAAAAATATGCGGAAAACAGGGCATTTGCCAGCAAGGTTACTTTTTATTATTAATTAATTTCATACTGAAGCACAAAGGCATTTAACTCTTCACCAAATGACAAAATTTTGGACTGGTCCAAACTGGAACCCTCTGCAGACGTCAAATTAAATGTGGCTGAAAAATTGAAATTTGTTTTGGGAAGGGTAGAAAACATTGTGGTAAAAGGAGAAAATGCTGGTTACCAGCATTTTCTCCTTTTCTCACATTGTTTTCAAAAGGCTTTTTCTTCAGGGTCGTTAAAAGTCGGGATTGTGTGGTAAAGGGTTAAATAATCATATTCCAGGGCTTCTTATGCTGTCTATCTTCTTTGAAAGATATCACTTGTTTATCGTGTTGCATACCACTATTGAAAACATTATGGCAGAGGAGTAATTGCTTTCAGAGACAACTCTTTACATGTATTCATATTTCAAACTTTTCCTCCAGTTAAACTTCAGTTTAATTATCATCTTATTCAAAAGGATCTTTTTTCAAAATGCTACAAATGTGTTTCAAGAATCAATGAGGAAACCTGTACAAAGCTGAATAAACCAATCAGACATTTTCATTTCCCAACCACTATAGCTATTCTAGCTAACAGTTCCAAGTCCCATATCCATTGCTATCTACATCATCAATGCATGCTGTGTACAGCTACTTTGGACAATGGACAGTTAAAATACATGTTCTAGTTATTGGTAGTATTAAGCCATTACTTTTTGCCAGTTGGTTTACCAGTGCTTCAGTTTTGGAGACCATTTTTCTAACTTGTCCCAAATGGCGCCACTGGCGATTGACAGCTGCAGCCCTGAAACCTGTGCATGCATGCATGTTTCACTTGATATTTTTGTGTGTGGTTATTCGATTAAGTGTGTGAATCACACACATACAGTAAAACCTCTACTGATGACCATCCCAGCAATACCAGCAACCCGCTATTACGAACAATTTTTGTCAGAAAGGAATTTTTCCTTCTTCATAATCAATGACCACTACCCCGGAAATACGGGCACCCCGCTATTCCGAAATTACGACCACCATTTTCAGTACCAATGAGAAATTACCTATAGATTTTAAACCCCTGAAACGACCACTAATTTTCACATCTTCTTTACGACCAGTTAATTTTCACGCGTCTATAATTGACGTAGGCCGTTCTTCATGTACGAACATTCTTGGGTTCGATGGAATCAACAATCAATTATCAGTTTTTTGTTTACCTATCGACTATTTTAACACGGTGGTGTTTGGTGATAAAGGTGTTACATTACGTAATCAAATGACCGATGAACTGATAAGAATTAATTCGGCTTTTATACGGTAATCAAGCGTTTATCACACATTGCTGACTCGGGTGAAAAACATGTCAACATCCAGGTAATTACGATTTGTTTTTTGCGTCCAGCTGTTGTAATTTGAGACGCTTTGGTTAATATCTAGTGATTGAGATGGGCTAATTATTTGTTTTTGCTGCAAATTAAAGCCATACTTATACTGTACAGAATATGTGATTTGTAAACTGGTGAACACTTCAACTGTGCGATCGACGAATAGAAGGACTGTTCGATCATTCAATTCGAATCAAAATGGGAAAAAAAAAAAAACCGAAAAGGAAAAAGATAAACTCTAAATGTCAGGCTGTTTAATAATTAGCACTTATGTGAAATTCATTGCTCAAAAATGAAAATCTGCACGTGAAATACGAGTTCTTGAGACTAAACAAAACAAAAAAGCAGACCAAAACAGGAAATATGACAAGTTCTATCAGTAACATTAAATTTTGTAGACTTTAAGTTCAGTTTCTTAATTTATGTACATATCTGACTGTAAGAGTTTAAATAGGCAATTTTGAGTGGACATGCACTTACATGTGGATCTATTCATAAAATTCAAGAAACATATCAACTTTTCAATAAACTTGAAAATTTTCTCGTTGTCATTTTCATGTGTTGGCATAGACTTCCCAGACTAAAATACATGAATATTACTTTAAACATACATGCAATTTAAATCTACATATGTCTACAAAGAGTCGGGTTTGATTCGAAATCTAGGTGGGTGAAACCCAGAAATCAGACCACCCCACTAATAAGACCAATTTTCAAAAGTACCACAGGTGGTCTTAATAGAGGGGTTTTACTGTATGTGTGTGCATGGGAACCCTGTTAGTTATGACAGTTGCAGTTAATTGTATTTCATATTTATTGCCATTGATTTTTGTTTATGTGTGGTCCCGGTAATAGGTCTAAATGAGCTTTTATATGAAGCGTTCCACTAATAGAAATAACATATAAGGTACTGAAAGAAATTGAAGCAATAATGCTCGATGTAAATTGTGCCCAATAGAGGGCAATATTCAATGAAGGGTCTATGAGACCCATTGGTAGAAAAAATATTTTGATTTAACCCTTTTCCACACAATCCTGGTTTAAGCATCCTGTGGAAGAAGCCTTTTGAAAACATTGTGGTAAAAGGAGAATATACTGGTAACCAGCATTTTCTCCTTTTCTCACTATGCTTTCTATCCTTCCAGAAAACATTTGTAACTTTTGAATCACATTTCTGTTGTTTTCTGCAAATTCTTTCAATTTGGAAAACCCTAAAATTTTGTTGATTGGTAAACCTATCAAAAATATTTGACATGACAAGATATGAAAGACAACAATATCATACTTCATTTTAAACCGAACCTGGTACTTGCAGAATGTCTCCATATCATTTTTTATGACTACCACATAGGATTTCCCAAAGAAAGGTAGATTGTTGTATTAAGTACCAGCTTCCCTAATTCTCTGTCTACACAATGGTTTTGGTCTACTCTATAGTTGTAACCTGGGTAGTTACGTCCCTTTATCTATTATATCATAATTGATTTTGACAATTGTAGATTTTTCCAATTGAATTAATTTAAAGAAACTGAAAATTAAACAATTAACAGTAAAATTAAATCGTCCCTACAGTCAATAAATACTTTTATAAATGCACTTACCAATATATATTTCTCACGTGGTATGACTAACACAAATAAAAAGAAAATCAATAAAAGTCTCTCTCTTTGTCACTAACATTATCATTTTTCCAAAACAATGCCTAACAACACTTCCGCTAATGAAAAATAGGACTTCCGGTAAAAAAGTTCTGAAATTAAAATGAGAAATTTTAAGATAATGGTATCATTTTACAGAAAAATCCTACCTTCTTCATGAATGAAAAATTCTCTTGTAATTTCATAATATTTAATTTCATGTATTGACGTTTTTTACTCGAATTTCTTTGGTCTACTGGCTATGAATTCGAGCTTGATGTTTTACCGCAAGACACCGGTCCTACAATTTATAGCCAAGTTGACCAAAATCAATATAGGCATTGGGAATTAACCGAAATAGATGGAAACAAGTAGAAACACATTTTTTCTTTATTTTTCAAATATTAGAGAGAGAGAGAGAGAGAGAGAGAGAGAGAGAGAGAGCTTGCATTGCCGGAAATGAGCTGTCCATGTATGACCATACATCACTGTAATTACAAATAAACGAATTTTTAGTTCGTTTATTTGTAATTACAATGATGTATGGTATAATTGTAATGGTGTATAATGCGTTAACATGCAGTCATAGCCTGGTAGTCGTAATGATGTGGTAGGAAGGATTTCATTTGTATATTCAACGATAGGTAATTTGATTGTGTTCATTAATTGGGTTTACTCCGGTAAAGGTTGATTTTTTTTCTTGTCTAAACAGCTTTGGGTTTGATATGTCCACGCTTTTAGAAAGCCTTTATTTATTAATAGGCTGCTCATGCAGGTATGAGTCCAAATTATCCAAGAGTCTTACAACCAACGAGAACTGGCAAAGTAGAGAGAGATCGGCGGTACGAGAACAGTAGACAAATCCGGCCGTACCTAGAGTAGGGAGTGGTCTGACGGGCCAGGGAACACCGTTGTGGTAGAGCAATTATAGCCGAGGGGCTTAGTGGTTAACGGCAGAGTCGTGTGTGGGCGAGTGGCATCTCGGGACACTGGTGAGCCCGGGGTGTGTGGCGCACTTCCATTTGTTGGGGAGTGGAGAGTAACCCGGCGAGCGGGCGTGTCTGGGGCTATTGGTCATGGGTGGCGAGGTTGGTAGAGTTGCATAGACATTTTTTGGTCGTAAAAATCGTTGTTAAGATCAAGTGTGGTGAGTGGTGGCAAGATACATAGACTTTATGGGGACACATACAACACTCTAGGAGATCAACGATGTATTAACGGACTGTATTGTATTTGGTTTTGGGACATTGATAAAATTTAACTTATAAATTGTGATTAGTATCGGTTTTTTTTTTTTTTTTCGTTATTTATTCTTCTTTAGCAGTGATGGTTATTGTAAATAAATTTCATAATTGATAAACTGTCTTATTTATTTGCGTTGTCCAATCCACAGCTCGGTCGTCTTGTGCATGCAAAAATAAACTGCAGAAAATTCTACGCAAAGGCATATTAAAGAAAATACGTACTGACGACAACCTGTACAAAAAATCTGAAAGTCTTTACAAATAACACAAATAATTCACTCACCCCCGAAGTTCTCCTTTTAACATCCAACAACAAAAATCCTTACGAACTAACCCCCTCAAGTTCACAAAATGTCTGCCCTTTCATCTCTCTGCCTAGCCTGCTCCTCCTTCGAAAAAAAAAAAACCCTGCAACTCGGCATCCTCCAAACCTAAAGGAAAATGAGAAAATGGTTTAAAAAAAAAAATTTTTTTTTTCTTCTTTCCCATAATATGTCTACTTTCATTTTTTCCCCACCTCTGGGCAAGCTTTAAAACAAATGTATAATTTTTTCAGAGGGTTTATGAAAGTGGTTAAACCACCACCCCCCTACAGGACGATCCATGTCATTGTGTTACATTTTTGTACTTCTCGGCCCTGATTTTTGCTGGTCCTTTATTTCAATAAATAGAACGGATTTTTTTAATTATTATAATTTAAGATATTTCACGCAAATCTTGCCTTTTCTTCCTTCAATCGATGTGCTTGCGTGCTCTCTCTCTCTCTCGCTCTTTCTCTCTCTCTCTCTCAAACACAATCCGTAAAAAGAAAGGTGATTTAAAAAAAAAAAAAGACATTCTGCCAAATTAAAGATTTTTACGCAAACTCAAATAGATTTCAATAACTTTAATGACATTTACAGGGTATGACATATACTACAGGTAAAGCAGCTTAGAGTGTATAGCAAGATTAGACCACGTATGCGCAGGCTGACCTACGCTTTTCACTCTCCCAGAATTTCAGTAACACCCCGATCTGACAAATAAATACAAGTGAATTGCAGTTATCTCCCTTTGACCGAAAAAGCCTTTTGGTTGCGTAGTTAACTCTGTTGACTTAGATATTTTGATAAAAATATTAACTATCAATGGACCATTTTTTAATCACATCTTGGCACATAAATGTGTTTTTTCTCTAACAATTCTGCTATAGAGGTGATTTCATTCTAGTGAGGCAAGTTGGATCCAGCAGTATATAAGTTGTGGTTTGTGGTGTTTTGCGTGTATAAGTTCCGGTAAGTATCTTTGTATATCTACGCTACAATGCGAGCCAATGCCGCCATTACTGAACAATAGCAGTTATCCCTCTGGTAATTATTGGCATACTCTGTAAACAAACACTCATGGTTGACTCTACACGGTTGAACGAAAACCATGCGTACATTTTCCTGACTTATTCAACCTGTGTTTATGGTCATGATGTCAGAAAATACTTGCATGCTTAGGATGATTGAGTGCATAACAGAGGGCAGGCTTAAATTTCTAACTGTGGTTGCATTTGTTGTCAAGTGTTCCCATCTTGTCTGCTACTTTTACTTTCGATATCGCAATACTTCATCATACATGTTGACAGTTCATTCAGATCTAATCGGTATATTCTTTATCGGAAAACAAAATGTTTGGTTGACAAAGAAGTTGCGACATGTCAATTGTGGCTCCAGTGATGACATTTGTTCCTGAAATTGGAAGAAAACATTTTGTTTCAAGGATAAAATAATATTGTGCACCTGCATTTTTTCCAGTGACCACAATGATTTTCTAAAAAGCCTACTTTAAAATTTGGTTTGGTAACGGATTCACTTTATAATGTAATCTACTCTAGATATGTTGACGACCCTGATGAATAAGGCCGTTGAAAATATTTCGGCAATAGAGGAAAATGCCGGTAAACAGTATATTCATTTATTAATTGATTGTATGGTATATAATGCAGTTTTCAACAGTATTCCAGTAATATTGCAGTGGCCAGTGCACCTATCCATGCTCTCCTGGAGTTTCTTTTACCAGTAATTTGCACAATATTCTTTGCAGTTCTTTCCAAGCCACTGCCTGCTTTCCCACATAACGATCATCTAAACAGTGGTCAGCACTGAGAGAGAAATGACTATCATTGCAATGACTATCATCAGTCCTCGGGGAAAAAAATGGCCGATTGTGGGGATCAAACCAGCAACCTCCTTTTCACAAGTCCTGTATGCTACCAACTGAGTTACCGGTGCTCGGTGTCTTCTTCATCGAAGAATGTTGAAAACATTGTGGGAAAAGAAAAAAAATTGCTGGTAAATGGTGTTTTCTGCTGTGAAGAAGGCTTTTCTAAACATGGGAAAAGGAGAAAATGCTGATGACTACTGTCTGGCTGTCATCCAGGAAGAAGTAGTCAACCCTTTGCCACCCAGTCCCAAGTTCTTATGTCCCTGAGAAGAGAGATTTGGAAAGCATTGTGGGAAAATGAAAATGCTGTTAACTAAATTTTTTTTTCTTTTCCCACAGTGTTTTCTACCATTTGAAAGAAAAATTCTGTTCAATAGAGCCATATCCTAATTGTCATCTACAAGAGCTTTGAATAGCTGGACAAGTCTGATGAAATTTTGTATTTTTGGTAAGTATTAAGGTTTGATAGAAGAAAATCTGTGAACAGTGTGGCAAAAGAATGAACTGCTTGTTATGAAAAATTAATCCTTTTGTCATACTAATTTCAAGAAAAGTTGTCAGATGAAGAAAATGTGAAGAGATATATGATCTCAAGCTTTTTTCATTATTTACTCTTTGCCAAACAATTTTGTGTTTTAATGACCTAATGAAGAAGGCTTTCGAAAACATTGTGGTGAAAGGAGAAAATGCTGGTAACCAGGTAACCAGTATTTTCTCCTTTTCCCACAATGATTTCTACATTTTTAAAAAGGCCCACACGGGTAGCTCAGTGGTTAGCATATCTGACTTATGACCTGGTGGTTGTGCGTTTGATACCTGGTTGAGGCAAACTTTCTTTCCAGCGATTTTTCACCGCTCACCTCTGATACGTGTGAGAAAAGTAGTTAGTGGCTTAGGAAAGAAAGTTGTGTTCTGGTGTGAGAAAGCCAGGAAACACTTAGGTGCATCACAGACCGCCATAATATGACCTAAGCTGTTAAATTGTAGTTAAACTCCAATACAAACACACAAACAAACCTTTTTAAAAAGCAAGTTTTAATTTTTGAGCCACATTTATCTTTTATTTGCAAGTGCTTTCAATTTAGACAATTGTCATTTGGTAAAGAGTTGATAGTTAATGAGACAAAAATTTCAGGCATGCTTATATTGAAAGCAGTTGCAAACAACAAATTTACTTAATGGCTGCATTGATAAGATTTTGGCCGGAAAGGGTAAAAAAAAAAACTATAAAAAACGGTAGAATACTCTGGTAGCCAGCATTTCTCTCTTTTTTCCACTTATTTCTAGTATGACCTGATATTAATGGGCTGTAAAACTTTATTTATTTAATCCCACAAATTTGCAAAGCTTTCTTAAAAGTATTACTAAAACAGTGGATCATTTTGAATATTTCATTTTTCAACATTTTACAGATTTACAATGGATCTTGGATCATCAGGTGGAAATTCCATGTTGTCTGGTCTGAAACTGAACTTTGACGGATTTGACGACGATGTCTCAAAGGAAAGCAATGATCTTAATGTTGATGGCAGGTAACTGGTGTTTAATATTAGCTCTTTATTACACGATCCTCAATTTTAACCACCCTGACGAAAAAGGCTTTCAAAAACATTGGGGGAAAAGGAGAAAATGCTGGTAACCAGCATTTTCTCCTTCTCCCACAATGTTTTCTACCCTATGATGGACAAACTTAATAAATTGTGTCTCATTTATCGTCTGCAAAATGCTTTCTATTTGGACAAGACTAAAATTTTGTAGTCTGCAATATTTATCAACCAGTCCAAATATAATCTCTAATACTTAAGCCCTTACGAGACAACTCTGAGTTGTAATCATTCATCAAGCGACAAAATATTAGACTGGTCCAAATTGAAAGCAATTGCACACGACAAATTAAATATGATTCAAATAATGGAACTTTTCTTTGATAGGGTAGAAAACATTGTGGAAAAAGAATAAAATGCTGGTTACCAGCATTTTCTTCTTTTCCTACAATGTATTCAAAAGGCTTTTTCTCAGGATCATTAAAACTTGGGATTGTGTTGTAGAGTTAAGACCTTGAGGAAGTAGGCTTTCCTAAACATTGTTGGTAACCAGCATTTTCTCTATTTCCCACAATGCTTTCCACCCATTCTTCCTTTTCAAAGACTAATCCCCTGGTTTGAGCGACAATTAACAAACACAAAAAAAAGAAACATCATAGATAGCTATCAATGATGATTTATTTCTGTTACAGCTTTGTTGCTACAGATCCAGGATTCATACAGCCACAGACAGTGTCTGGCATGGTAGAGGGTAGGTAATTTGCATAATTTATTGTTTGGTCAAAAGTTTCTTTGTGTTCGCTTTTGTTGAAAAAGTAGATGATTGTGTTTGACATCAAAATCTTTGATACAGTTTTTTAGCTCCACTGGCCGAAGGCCAGCGAGCTATTGTCATGGCGTTGTGTCCGTCGTGCGTCCGTCCGTCCGTCCGTTCGTCCGTCCGTCCGTAAACTTTTTCTTTAAAAAACTTCTCCTCAGAAACTATTGACTGGATTTTTACCAAATTTCACAGGAATGTTCCTTTGGTGGTCGTCTTTCAAATTCCTTCAAATAATTGTGTTCCATGAAGAATTCTGGTTGCCATGGCAACCAAAGTAAAAAACCTTTAAAAATCTTCTCCTCCCAAACCGCTATTTGGATAGCATTATTATTTTGCAGGAATGTTCCTTAGATACAGGTTTACAGAATTCCTTTAAAAAAAAATGATCTGTCAAAAAACATGGCTTTTATGGGAGACTCATTTTCCTTTTATGGTATAAAGTAAAATCTTTGAAAAATTTCTTCTCTAAAACTATTCATTGGATTTCATTGTTGTTTTGCAGGTAAGTTCCTATGGTGGTTGTCTGCCAAATTGTTTCTATGGTGGTTGTATACCAAATTCCTTTTAAAAAAATGATACACCTAAAAACACATTTTTTTGTAGACAAGGCTTATATTTCAAAAAAATGTTCTTCTCCAAAACTATTTATTGTGTTAGTTTTATCGACTAACAAAGAAAAAGGAAGAAAATTGGATTGACTTGACCTAGTCAGGGCTGTCCTATTTAAGCCCACACATTTTCCTTGGTATTAAGATCACAATTTACTCCAATGATATGCTATTAGTTAGTACTAGTAATAAAATATCACTGGCCATAAATAAGATAAAAGCTTGAGCACCTTTCACAACTTGAGCTTTTCAATTTTGCCTTATTACTAAGCCTGAGTAACCATGCCAAGATAAAAAAGAAAAAGTATTTTAATAACAAAACCCCCATGTTGTAGGTACTTTATAGTCCTTTTGATATAGAACAAGAGAACCTCTGCACTTTTAATTTTTATTAGTTCTGGTAAAGGTTTGTTGACCTACTAATGAATAAATGCAGAGTGGACAGAAGGGGTGTAAATCCTGGTGACCTGGTACAGAGTGGGACAGGGCTTTACATTTGTGATAAGGCATTAATGTTATCCAGTCAAACTGATCCCGCAACTTCAGTACACCAGAATTAATCTGTGCCCTGGAGCAGGATATTTGATTTATGTAAATGCATTTGTAGACCATTTTGTGTTGTTTGCCACAGAAGACATTCTAACTGTGACTGTGAAAAGTTGATTATTAGGGATTAGGTGTTCATTGTATGCCAGCATATTTCATTCTATCTGGTGTATTGATGTAAGTTGATCTATATTGCTATAACATTCATTCATTTGCCCTCCTAGCTGTTCTTTTAGATTACCCCTTTACCACACAATCACAACTTTTAACGACCCTGAGAAAGACATATTTTCTATATTTTGATGTTTCCCCACCCAAAATGGTTTGTGAAAGGACCTGTTGCAGACAACATATCTTCAAGTTAGTAAGACATATATAAAAAAGGATAGAAATTATTGTGGGAAACTAAGAAAATGCTGGTTACCATTTTTTTCTTCTTTTCTCACAAGTTTTTTCCATACCTTTTTTCTTCAGTGAGCTAAAATGCAGGATTGAATGGTAATTGTTAAAAACTTCTTTTCGCCATTATAGAAATATCAGGCCTGTGGAGCGATACAGGCGCTCAAGCGCCTCTAGTTTTTCCCAAGGGGTTCAAATTCAGTCACTCAATGACCGATTGACATACAATTTATCAAATCATCAGTCCTTTAAGGCCTAATACCTGCCAAAAGTAAACAATGCATGCGTTAAGATGCATTTCTAAATTTAAATTATATTATTAATAGTAAGGAAATTATTGAGATTAAGATTTATTTTTCTGCCAGCAACTAACGCTTGAACAGACCATAAAATAACAGATTATCATTTTCACATTGATTTGCATACTTTTCAATGGTATGATTTAAATCTATATGCATTTTAAAAGCCACATCGATTGTTTACTTTTGGCAGCTATATAGACAGAAGAAAATGCCATCAAATTTGTGAAGCAGTTTTAAGCTTTTTCTTTCCATGGGCAGAAGCATGGGCTTTTGCGAACAGCATAGATCAAGATCAGATTGTACAGAAGGTGCAGTCTGATCTTGGAATTACACAACCTGGTTCTTAAGTCAAGCCTATCAAGTAATCAAAGGACTCAAACTCCTGAAAGGCGAATTTGTGGAACAGTATTAAAGCTATGACATGGTGTAATGAAAAATAAAATTTCCATTGCATGTAATGCATGTACATATATATGTAATTAGTTTGTAGAGTTGACAGGGGAAAGGAAAGTCAAAGTTGTTCTGCCAAGCAGCATAGGCAGTAACTGTTATTTTGTTACATGAGCTTATTAACCCTTTACCACGCAATCCCGACTTTCAACGACCCTGAGAAAGAAGCCTTTTGAAAACATTGTGGGAAAAGGAGAAAATGCTGGTAACCAGCATTTTCTCCTTTTTCCACAATGTTTTCTACCCTTCCCAAAACAAATTTCAATTTTTCAGTCACATTTATTTTGTCATCTGCAACTAATTTCAATTTGGACAAGTCTAAAATTTTGTCGTTTGATAAGGAGTTAAGGAGTAGCAATTTGGTCCATCAATCTGAGGCGGTTTTCTGCAGGTATAAGATTTAGGACTGTATGTACATGTGTAGGACTGTATAAACTGTATTGACAAAAATGAGATCAAGGTGTACTAGCTAAAACTGAAAGTAGAGTGAGTAGAGCACAAGCATGTATGATAGTGTTTGGTTCAGGTCAAACCGATAACATAGTACACACCAGCTGTTCAAAACTGAAAGTGAGTGCACATGCGTCTTTACGCATGATGTACCGTATTTGGTGCCAGCCAGTTCGATCACAGGTAGTGGACTTGCTATACATATCCGCTAAAAATTGTTCTAGATTTTAGTTGATTGTATTTTTGGCCGTTGAATAAAGCCAAATTTATTTATTTGACGCCAAGTTGGGTTTTAAAACACATGTACTAAACAAGAAAACCGAAGAATTGAAAGAATCAGCTATTAATCAGGTTATGTTCAACAATCTGTTTGTTTCTTTTTTGGTAGATATGACAGTGACTGGGGGGATCAATCCACAAAATGAGGTAAGACAACTATTTCATTGGAGTTCCAGATATGGATGAGTATTCCTATTGTTAAACTTGATTTCCCTATATCAAAACCTTTTTTGTTGATACTTTTAAAATTTTATTTAATCATAAATGCTTTAGTACTCCTTTTTCCCCAGATAAAAAGGATTTGTCAATAGGTCATATACGGTACCTCAAAATAAATGGCATGTTTGGATTAATATATTTTTAAAAAAAAATTGACATTTTACTATATATTTTATAATATGTATTTTAAGATCTTTATCAGAGAAATTCCAAGTTTGTCAGAATCAAAAGCATTTGCAGATGACAACTGAAAGGTGGCTGAAATGATGGAATTTGTCTTGATAGACTATGAAAAAAAAATCTGTTGTTCAATATTTTGGCCAGTGCCTTATGTTAGAGTTTAGAAACTCCATATCCTTCTGGAACATTTTTAACCCTTTACCACACAATCCCGAGTTTTAATGACCCTGAAGAAGAAAGCCTTTGAAAACATTGTGGGAAATGGAGACAATGCTGGATACCAGCATTTTGTCCTTTTCCCACAATGTTTTCTACCCTATCAAAGACAGAAATCATCATTTGAACTGTAGTTATTTTGTCATCTGTAAATGCTTTCAATTTAGTCAAATCCAAAGTTATGTTGTTTGGTAAAAAGTAAGTAACCCTTAGAAAGAAAGCTTTGAAAACATTGTGGGAAAATGAGAAAATGCTGGTAACATTTTTTTCTACTACTGGTATTTCACAGACAAATTTCATTATTTGAGCGACATTCGACTTGTCATCTGCAAATGCTATCAATATGGACAAGTCTGAAACTTTGTCATTTGGTGAAGAATTAAGTGTGTATTACTCCAGCCACACTGTTTTACAAGCAACTTCTAAAACATTATGGTTTAAGTAATACACACTAGAAGATTAATTTGTTTCTAAATTCTTGAAAAAGGCAACAGCTAAATTATTGGACAATAGAGTGGGGTTTTTTTCATAGTGTTTCATTCATTCCCTGTGGAATCATGGAGTCATTGTGTCTTTGATAGGTTAGAAAGCATTAAGAGAAAAAGAGAAATTGCTGCTTACCAGCATTTTTACCCATTTCCTACAATGTTTTCAAGTCTTCTTCCACAGGGTCGTTCAAACACTCAGGATTGTTTTGGAAAGGATTAAAACAATTTATGTTTCAGCAGAAAGTAAGAAAAGGAGGGTGGCCAAAAGGAAAGAAAAGAAAGAAAGTGAAAGACAATAATGCACCAAAGCCCCCACTCTCGGGATATATACGGTTTTTAAATGAGCGTCGAGAAAAACTACGGCAGGATAATCCGGAACTTACGTTTGTGGAAATAACCAGGATTATGGGTTCAGAGTGGACAAAACTTCCGCAACATGAAAAACAAGTAAGGGACTTTAGAAATTGGTATAGTTTTACCCCCAGCTACAAAGCAGAGGGGGGTATACTGGTTTCACCATATCTGCCTGTCTGTCCATCAATCCGTCCGTTTTGTTTTCATTTCTGTGCTCTAACTCGAAAGCCGCTTGACCTATGACCCTGAAACTTTATATAAGTGCTTCTTATGCCCTATTGTTTTTGGGTAACATGGTTAAATCCCCCAACTGTTAAATCATTGGATTGTACTCAATTATTGCTGTAAACTAAAACATTGTTGGAAAAGAACACTGCAATTAATATACAATTTCTCTTTTGCCACAGTTTTCAAATATCTATATATTGAATTTTAGTGCTAATTATCCATTTTCTAAAAGTCTTTTTAGTTCACCTGAGCACAAAGTGCTCAAGGTGAGCTTTTGTGATTGCTGTGTCCGGCGTCCGGATGGTGAATATTTACCTTGTGTACACTCCAGAGGCCACATTTTCAGTCAGATACTCATTAAACTTGGTCAGAATGTTTGTCTTGATAAAATCTTTAACTAGTTCAAAATTAGGTCAAGTTGGATCGAAAAGTAGGCCACCATGCTAAATCTTAGAAAAACCTTGTGTGCAGTCTAGAGGCCACAATTTCTGCCTGATACTCTTGAAACTTGGTCAAAATGTTTGTTTTGATAATATCTCGCAAAAGTTTGAATTTTGGTCAAGTTGGGTCAAAAAGTAGGTCACAGGGCCAAATCTTAGAAAAATCCTGTGTGCTCTCTGGAGGCTACATTTAGCCTGATACTCATGAAACTGTGTCAGATTATTTGTCTTGATGATATCTCAGACAAGGTTGAAATTGGGTCATGTTGGGGTAAAAAGTAGGTAAATGAGCCAAATCTTAGAAAAATTGTGTGTGCGCCGTAGAGGCCTTATTTTAAAACTGATACTCATGAAACTTGGTCAGAATATTTGTCTTGATGATACCCCAGATAAGATCGAAAGTTGGTCATGTTGGATCAAAAAGTAGGTCACAGGATCAAATCTTAGGTGTGCATTCTAGAGGCCACATTTTCAGCTGGTTACTTGTGAAACTTGGTCCGAATGTTCGTCTTGATAATATCTTGGACAGGATTGGAATTGGGTCATGTTGGGTCAAAAAGTAGGTCAGTGGATCAGATCTTTGAAAAATCTTGTGTACACTCTAGAGGCTACATTTTCAGCTTGATACTCATGGAAGTTGTCCTGAATTTTTGTCTTGATGATATCTTCGACAAGTTCAAAATTTGGGCATGTCAGGTCTAAAATTAGGTCACTTACACTCTTGTGTTTTACATCATTAAAATCAGGATCTCTTGAGCTTTACTCAGGTGAGTGCTTTTTGGCCAATGACCCTCTTGTTAGCTTACGTGAGCACAAAGTGCTCAAGGTGAGCTTTTATGATAGTGCTGTGTTCGTCGTCCAGGCGTCAACAACTACTCTGTGTGCACTCTAGAGACCACATTTTCAGTCAGATACTTACGAAACATGGTCGGAATGTTTCTCTTGATAATATCTCAGATAGGTTTGAAATTGGGTCATGTTGGGTCTAAAAGTAGGTCACCAGGTAAAAATTTAGAAAAACCTGTGCACTACAGAGGCCACATTTTCCGCCAGATACTCTTGAAACTTGTCCAGAATGGTGGTCTTGCTGAAATCTCTGATGAGTATGAAATTGGGTCACATCAGGTCAAAAAGTAGGTCACCAAATCAAATTTTAGAAAAACCTTGTGTGCAGTCTAGAGACCACATTCGTAGTCCAATACTTATGAAACTTGGTCAGAGTGTTTGTCTTGATGATGGTTCAGACAAGTTCGAAACTGGGTCATGTCAGGTCATAAAGTAGGTCACTGGGATAAATCTTAGAGAACCTTGTGTGCACGCTAGAGGCCACATTTTCAGGCGGAAACTCATGAAACTTAGAATGCTTGTCTTGATGATATCTCTGACATGGGTCAAAAAGTAGGTCACTCTGCCAAATTTTAGAAAAACCTTGTGTGCTTTCTAGAGGCCACATTTTCAGTTAAATACTCATGAAACTTTGTCAGAATGTTTGTTTTGATAATATCTTAGACAGGTTCAAAATTTCATCATGTCAGGTCAAAAAGTAGGTCACCAGGTAAAATTTTAGAAAAACCTTGTGTGCTTTCTTGAGGCCATATTTTCAGTGTAATACTAATGAAACTTGGTCAAGATGTTTGTCTTGATTATATCTTTGACAAGTTCAAAATTGGGTCATGTTGGTTCAAAAAGAAGGTCACCAGGTCAAATTTCAGAAAAACCTTTCGAGGCTACATTTTAAGTCTAATTGAAACATGGTCAGAATATTTATCTTGATGATATCTCAGATAATTTTGTCATGTCAGGTCAAAAAGTAGGTCATTCTGCCAAATTTTAGAAAAACTTTGTGTGCACCCTAGAGACAAGACTTTCATCCTGATACCCATGAAACTTGGTCAGAATGTTTGTCTTGATGAAATCTATCACAAGTTCAACATTGGGTCATGTAAGGTCAAAAAGTAGGTCCTTAGGCAAAAAAAACTTGTGAGCACCCTAGAGGCCACATTTTCAGACCAATTCTAATGAAAACTGGTCAGAATGTTTGTCTTGATGATATATCGTTCAAGTTCAAAATGGGTCATGTCGGGTCAAGCAGAAGGTCACTGGGACAAATTTCAGAAAAATCTTGCATGCTATCTGGAGGCCACATTTTCGGTTTAATACTGATGAAATATTGTCAGAATGTTGTCTATATGATATCTCTGACAAGTTCAAAAATAGGTCAGGTAGGTCGAAAAGTACGTCACGAACCCTCATGTGTTTTACATCATCACAGCCAGGATCTCTTCAGCTTTATCAATCCTGAATGACTTCATTCAGGTGAGCACTTAGGGCCAACGGCGCTTGTTTTCAATAGTTTCCATTTTAAGAGCAAATGAACCAAACAAGTGTGTGAACAATTGGAATTGGAATTAAACTGTGAAATCTAGTTTCAGGTCACTTTGAATTCATCGTTTTTCAAAAGGCAACTTCTTTTTCAGAAATATTTAGACGATGCTGATAAGGACAAAGAACGATATATGAAAGAAATGGAGGCCTATCAGAAAACAGAATCCTACAGACAATTTAAAAGTCAGCAAGAAAAACGAGTCAAAGGTAGTTAATGTTCATACATGTACCAGTATATTTAGCTACATATAGAACTGTTAAATATATGTCAAGAATTTTAGACCTTTCAGTATTGAAAGCATTTGCGGACAACAAATTAAATGTTGCACAGGTTTGTTGAAAAGGTAAAAAAAAAATGTGGAAAAAGTAATTGAGTCGCTGGTTCAAATCCCCAGCTCGGCCAATTCTTTCCAAGGGTTGACGGTAGTCATTTTGACCCGATTCATTCCTCTCTCACTGCTGGCCATTGTTTCAACAGTGGTTATGTGGGCAAGCAGCCAATAGCTTGGGAAGAATATTGTATGAAGTACTTACAACAAAAACTCAAGGAAAGCATGGAAAGGTGTGCTGGTTGCCATAATGTGTGTATAACTGAAGTAATGTTAAAAACTGTGTCAATCACTGTACGTACAAACAAACAAAACAAATACTCTTCATGATGGACATTGGACACAAATATCCAGAATTTGTCCCTGTCTATTTTTCAAATGTTTAACCTTTTATCATACAGTCCTTGATGTTAACGACCCTGAGAAAGAAAACTTTTTAAAACATCGTGGGAAAAGGAGAAAATACTGGTAATCAGAATCTAAGATCAAAATGCTCCAAGGTTTAAAACTTTATACATGACATGTTGATATGGTTTTGCTTACAGGAGATACAGACAAAGAGAGACAGGCCACTGGTAATGGAACTGAGGTTTGTTTAAAGCCCCAGTAGCAGACAAAAGTAAACAATGTGGATAATAAAGCGCATTAAGATTTAATCGTACCATTTAAAAGTATGGAAATTATTGTGATGATACAATTTGTTTATGTAAAATCAGTCCAAGTGTTAGTCACTTGCAGGAAAATGAAAATTAAAAGTAGGTTACAAGTTGCCAGGTTGCTTCATTGTTTTTTTCACTTTTTACCTGGTTCTGAATTTAATTTTTCTGCCAGCAACTAACAGTTGGTTAGACCGTACAACAACAGATTGTCATCTTGTCAACAATTTCCGTATTTTTGAAAGATATGGCTTAATTTTAAATGCATTTTAACACCCACATTCTTTACTTTTGGCTGCTACTGGGGTTTTCAAGTATTTTTGTCATCAACACTCTACATCCTAAAACATTGCACCAGACGACTAACAAAGATATGGATTATCATTGTAAATTAACTCTTTACCAAATGATAAATTTGACACATAAATGTGACTTAAATTATGAGATTTTTTTCTATGAGAGGGTAAAACACTGTGGAAAAAGAAGAAAATGCTGGTTATACTAGCATTTTCTCCTTTTTCCACAACGTTTTCAAAAGACTTTTTTCAGGTTGGTTAAAACACAAACAAATGAGTGGTAAAAGGTTAAGGTTTAGTACATTTGGAAACATTGTGGCTAAGTGTGCCTATCTCTTTCACTCATACACAGCATTCACACATATACAGCAACATCCATACTTCAGGACTAGAGATATAACCGAAATAATGTTAAAAATAGTGTTAAACACCATACAATCAATTACCATGATTGTTTAAGTTACCGAGCAAATTAACTCAGTAGCATTTTGTTATTCTAATGAGACTGATCGTACAATGATTAAATATATTGCATAAAACACTGTGTAACCTATAACTGATTTTTGATAATGCACTTGTATATTACGGTTTTTGGGTCACGATTCTGGTTATTTTTTAGTGATGAGTGTACGCAGCTGGAGAAACTAACCGTGGCATGTGCCGGAATTTGTGCTTTTTTAGCAATTTCACAGGAAAATCTACTTGTGTATGCACACATTTCAAATCAAACTACAACTGTAAACATTGACCCATGAACGGTTTATAGGCTAAAGGTGATGATGTAGAAAATTTGTCTTTCATTTGTTTTATGTGATAATTAGAATCTCGCCAAGGCTTGCGTCATACACTTTTAGTTAACTTGTTTGATAAAAAAGATAATACATAAACACTCATTTAAGATCCTCTATTTATTGTAGGAAGAGGATGACATGATAACAGGGGCACTGGACATACCCATCTTTACTGAAGAGTTTTTGGATCATAATAAATGTAAGACTTGAACTCTTGTCCAGATGACATAAATTTTAGACTGGTCCATGTTGAAAACATTTGGAGACAAGAAAGTAAATGTGGTTCAAATTATTGGATTTCTCTTTGAAAAGGTAGACAAACTTTTGGAAACAGGTAACCAGTAAGAGCTTAACTCTTACCAGACAACAATAAAAAGATGTGCTGAATTAGAAATAAATGAAAAAAAGGTAGATGCACCATATCATTCTTGAAAAGTGCTTATATTTCTTTGTGGATGTATGTTCCATTTTCTTTTTTATGTTTCCATAACATTATTAGAACTAAAACAATAAAATAAAATATTTAAAAAAAATAAAACTTGATAAAGCAGGGATATCTATGGCAATTTCTTTCTTTTTTATAGAACTTGCCATCACCGCCTGAGGCTTGTAGATGAGCCAGAATAGTTTTTTTCAAACAAGAAATACACATAAAAGTGTGGGCTGGGCAGTTTTTCTAGGAAGGCAGATTTCCTGCTAATTATATCATGTCTTGCTTGGTATAATGCATCATGGAGATACATTAAACCCCCTTTTGCCAGAATTTGACTCATGTGCAAACAACAAAGTAAATGTAGCTCAAATGATGGGTATCTCTGTGACAGGATAGAAACATTGAGAGTAAAGGAGAAAATTTCTCCTTTTCATCAATGGTTTCAAAAGTCTTTTTCTGTCGTAATAAAAACACTAGGTTGCTTGTTTAGGGATTAATGGTACTTGCATAGACAGTTAACACAATAATGCCAGGGATATGATTTTCCCTTCTTAAAAGAGGGTTCCCTCTCTTCAAGCTAAAACTGAAAATTCAAAACGGTCCAAGCTCAAAAGTGTCTACTCAGAAATGATTTGATTTGACATATTGGAAAAGGGGGTGGGGTTAAGGGCATTTTCCTCCCCCCACCATATTTTATCAATCGCATTCCCCCCTCATATGTTTCATAAGCCACACCCCTTTAACTTTTCCCTCAAAATCCCGACTTTCAATGACCCTGAGAAAGAAAGCTTTTGAAAATATTGTGGGAAAATGATAAAATGCTTGTAACCAGTATTTTCTCCTTTTTCCACAATATTTTCTATACCCTTTCAAAAACAAATTTCAATTTTTAAGTTGCATTTATTGTCGTCTCTACATGCTTACGATTTGGACTGGTCTAAAATTTTGTCGTTTGATAAAGAGTTAAGGCCCATGTTTTGCAATTTATGTTCTGAACATAATTGAAATGAAATTTTAAACTTGTATCAATGTAATTAGAGGAGCAGCTTTTTAACTTTTAGAGCCTTGTACTTCTTTCGAATTATTACATTGACAAATTATGACGGTAGAATTTTTATTACAGTGCGGGAGACAGAGTTACGACAGTTACGGAAACAGACAACCGAGTTAGAAGAACAAAACGCCATCTTGAGCAAACACATTGAAAATATGAAACAGGCCATTGACAAACTACAAGTGGAAGTTTTACAGCAGCGGAACAACAACATGGCCCTTCAAGGTCACCTTGATGCTTTACGACAAACTTTGACGAGTAATTTTGCATCCATACCTCTTCCAGGTTAGGTTATATTCATACAATCTATAATGAGAATTTAAAGTGGTACTTTTTGCGCTTTTTAGATCAGTACAGATCAAGATCTGACTGCTTGGAAGTTGCAGTCCATCTTGGATGTGCACCATTTTATATTTTGTACAACACTTCATGCAAAATCAGCCTGTAAATTTGGGTCTTTACTATTCTAATAACTTTGACAAAATAATTGCAAAAGATGATCATGCATTAAGATTTAAGATGTGAATATATAAAAATTTGTGGTAGGAGGAAACGCTTGTTATGAGCAGCTTCATTTTTTGGCACAGTATTTTCAAAATAGGTCTGCTTCTGGATGAAGTAAGCGGTTTGCAGATGATAATAAGTTATAGACTTAAGTCTTTATTAAACGACAATATTTTGGACTGGTCCAACTTGAAAGCATTTGCAGATGACAAATTTAATGTGGCTCAAATAATTGGATTTGTTTCTGAAAGATTAGAAAACATTGTGGAAAAAGGAGAAAATGCTGGTTACCAGCATTTTCTCCTTTTCCCACAATGTTTAGAAAAGGCTTCTTCCTCAGGTTGAAAGTCGGCATAATGTGGTAAAGGGTTAAGATGCAATGTTACATACATTACAGGGACTGGAGAAATTCCCAGTTTAGAAACCATTGATAACTACATGGCCAAGTTACACAGTCTTATATTGGAATCTCCCTCGGACAATGAAAATTTGATAGCCTCAGTTAGGGATATAGTCGGACGTCTCAATATTGACAGGTAGATATTCATTTCATGTTACCGATATAGCCCCCCACCAAATTCCTGCCCAAAGAAATTGATATATCCCCCACTGATCAATGTTGTGAGATGTTGGTATAAACGCCCTCACCTACCCACTTTTTGTAAG
Source organism: Tridacna gigas (assembly GCA_945859785.2). NCBI lineage: Eukaryota > Metazoa > Mollusca > Bivalvia > Cardiida > Cardiidae > Tridacna > Tridacna gigas. Next base: position 57,114,307 of record OX244028.2, read on the forward strand.
AAGATGTTGATACATCCCAACTCATCACCAACAAAAGGAAGAATTTAATACCCCCCCCCACAAGATGTGGCTATACCCCCCCACCCACCACCTACTTTTAGGAAGAAGTCGCTGGTGTACTCTCAAAACTACCTACTTCTTTTAAGAAGCTGTTGATTATACCCCCTCACCCACCCACTTACTTTTGTGAGAAGAGGTTGATATATTTCCCCACCCACTTCTTGTAAGAAGAACTTGTTATACTCCCCGACCCACCTACTCTGAAAGAAGTTGATGTACCCTCCCCCCACACCATCCACTTCTTGTAAAAAAGAGTTTATATACTCTCCCAACTACCCACTTTCCCATAACAAGAAGAAATAGACTGCTATGCTCCTTTCAATCCTTTGGTTAGTTTTATACTGTTGCAATTACTAGAACTTCAGAAAGAATTTGGCCCAGCTTGGAATCACACAAGTATATACATGTAGTTTGTGCTTTAAAATGGCTTTTGCACTGGAAAGTGTGGTTCATTGTACATGCTGGCTATTGGAGTGTTCATTAAGCCTAGCAGGAAGACCCAGAAGTAAGACCCTGATTATTGCAATTTCAAGGTTTTTGTGTCTAGAATGTCACAGCAAAAGGGACAGAGAAGATCAGTGATCAGACTACATGTGTATGAAACTGCAACATACAGATTGTAAAGAAAGTGCTTGATGATGTAATGGGTTAGACATAAATACAAGCCATGCTCTGTGGAAAGGAGACTTAATGCATCTGCAAAAAGTATTGACCCAGGTCAGCCTGCGCTGTCTGCACAGGCTGACCTGTGCTGAAACTTTTCACAATTGGTCAACTTTCTGTATGCCCAAGGACCATTCTACCCCATTATAAAGTCGGTTGTTAAAAAAAAAACAAAAAAAACTGGCTATTGTGGATCCATAATTACATGTAAATGATGGCTTGATAGGTAAAATGCATCACCGAGATGCATTAAACCCCATTTTGCCAGAACATGATTTATATAATTATAGATATACATGTACATAGAAGTTACAAGTAGTTTTCTTGGTAATACAAATAAAAGGTAATTTTATCCTCTTAATTCCAAATTGAATTCAAATTGCTGAGGGTTTGAAATTTCCCTACTGATTAGGTTGATAATTAGTCCCCTACTGGTGAAGCCGAAGGGGACTTTAGGTTTGCACTCCGTCCGTCTGTCTGTCCGTCTGTCCATCAGTCCGGCAATTCAGTTTTCCGGACTTTTTTCCTAAATGCTGGTACATATTGAGCTGAGTTTTGGTGTGTAAGTCACCCACCGTCACTTACAGATCAAGTTCGAGTTTCGTCCTGCTCCACTGCTTTTTCACGCATTTACTGGCCTTGGACTGATAAAACATTTTTCCGCACTTTTTTTCTAAACACTGCTACATATAGAGCTGATTTTTGGTGTGTACATCAACCACCATGACTTACACATCAGGTTCAAGTTTCGTCCCGCTCCACTGCTTTTTGACGCATTTACGGGCCTTGGACTTAAAAAATTTCACTGACATGCCAGCGATACATATGGCCGGTAGGGGACTGGGTATTGCTATGCATTACTATCAGAATGCTTGTTTCCCTTTCTTTTGTTCTTATTTCAGTACCAGCTAGCAGCGGCCAGACAGAAAAAAAGATACCTATTTCATTACCACATTATCTGTATTAATTCAACTAAATTTCATTAAAAATATGAATTTGATGCATTTCTGAAAGTAGCTTAATTTGACTTTCTCTTTTTTCTTTGTATGTCATCGACCCTAAACACTTTACAACATGATCCTGAGTTTTAACCCTTTACCAGCCGACACAATAATAGCCATGTCCAAATTCAAAGCATTTGCGGACACAGTTTCAGTGTGGCTCAGATAGTGTAATTTTTCTTTGATCAGGTAGAAAACATTGAGGGAAAAGGAGAAAATGCTGGTTAGCATTTTTCCTTTTCCCACAATGTTTTCAAAGGTCTTCTTTCCAAGGGTCGTTAAAAGGCATCATTGTGCGGCAAAGGGTTAATGAACCTGATCGAAAGGGCTTTTGAAAACAAAGTGGAAAAAGGAGAAAATGCTGATGACCAGCATTTTCTCCTTTTTAGTCCGCTACCGGCAAAGCCAGAGGGGACTTTAGGTTTGCACTCCGTCTGTCTGTCCATCTGTCCGTCAGTCCAGCAATTCAGTTTTCCGGACTTTTTTTCTACATGCTGGTAGATATTGATCTCAGATTTGCTGTGTAACTCAACCACCATGACTTACAGATCAAGTTCGACTTTCGTTCCGGTCCACTGGTTTTTCACGGATTTACGGGCCTTGGACTTACAAAATTTCACTGATAAATCAGTTTTCCTGACTTTTTTTTGTAAATGCTGGTAGATATTCATCTGACTTTTGTTGTGTACATCAACCACCATGACTTACACATCATGTTCGAGTTTCGTCCTGCTCCACTGCTTTTTGACGCATTTACGGGCCTTGGACTTACAAAATTTCACTGATAAAACATTTTTCCGCACTTTTTTTCTAAACGCTGCTACATATAGAGCTGATTTTTGGTGTGTACATCAACCACCATGACTTACACATCAAGTTCGAGTTTCGTCCTGCTCCACTGCTTTTTGACGCATTTACGGGCCTTGGACTTACAAAATTTCACTGATAAAACATTTTTCCACACTTTTTTTCTAAACGCTGATACATATAGAGCTGATTTTTGGTGTGTACATCAACAACCATGACTTACACATCAAGTTCGAGTTTCGTCCTGCTCCACTGCTTTTTGATATATTTACGGGCCTTGGACTTTAAAAATTTCACTGACATGCCAGCGATACATACGGCCAGTAGGGGACTGTGTATTGCTATGCAATACTATCAGAATGCTTGTTCCACAATGTTTTCTTCCCTTTCACAAAGAATTATCAGTTTTCAACATTTTTTCAGTTGTATCGCGGCGGCCAGTGCACCTATCCATGCATTCCTGGAGTTTCTTTTACCAGTACTCTGCACAATATTCTTTCCAAGCTACTGCATGCTTTCCCACCTAACCATCGTCAAAACAATGGTAAGCAGTGAGAGAGGAATGAAGCCTGTAGCAAGGACTATCATCAATCCTCAGAAAGAAATGGGCCAAGCTGGGGATCGAACCAGCAACCTTGTATTCTCAAGTGCTGTAAGCTACCAATTGAGCTACCGGGGCTCGGCTTTTCACAAACAAAATATTGCATTTTAGTAACATTTATTATCTGCATATGCTTTCAGTTAAGAAAGTCTAAACATTGCTGTGTGGTAAAGGCACTGGAATATTCTTTAGCAGACAGTGTTGATCAAGTTCAGACTGCAGAGAAGCTATTTGCATACAATAAATTAACTTTGACTCAAAAAGACAAAAGGAAACTATTACAATGTAGTTGTCTTTGGAAAGGTAGAAAACATTGTTGAAAAAGGAGCTGGTTGGTTACGAGAATATTTTCCTGTAACAGTGTTCATCCAGTCTTTCCTAGAGTTTCCTTTACCGTTACTTTAAACATCATTCTTTCAAAGCCACTGGCTGCTTTCTCATATAAACATCCTCAAACCAATGTATAGAGGTGAAAAAGAAATGAATTCTGTTGTAATGACTATCACCTGTCTTTGGAAAGAATTTGGCTCATCTAGGAATTGAACCAGTGACCCCCATCCCCTGGCTTCTCATTCTCTACAATACCGACTGAGCTACCAGTCTTGGCAGGGATTTTGATAAAACGAAAACGACCATTTTTTTTTTTTTTTTTTTAAAAACGGTATAGATTAATTCAGTTTGCAAAATGTAGATAATTATGACAAAAATTACAGAATGCCTATCAAACATTAAAATCTGCCTGACCCCACCCATACACACTATAACCTTTAATATTGTGGAAGCATTGCTTCATGCCTATTGGTGGACAGTCTGGATCCAAGATCAGACTGCATAGAATGTGTAGTCTGATCTTGGCTCTATACTGTCTATTCTTGTCTTTTTCAAGATATCAAATTTTGGTGGAATTCAAACCATAAAACACTGCAAAATTTAGGCTTGGTTTTGGTTTACAATATTTTTAAAAAAAAAAAATTCAATTACTTCTGTACCAAACGACAACATTTTAGGCTTGTCCAAATTGAGAGCATTTTTAGATGCTGGTTACCAGCATTTTCTCTTTTTCCCATAATGTTTTCAAAATCCTTCCTTGGGGACCTTAAAAGTCGGGATTGTGAGGTAAAGCATTAAGGGACACAAAAGTTGATTTTCGAACATTACTTTCTGCAGACTTCTTTACTAATGCTGCAGATGAGTTTAAAAGCCATGTAACAAATTAGAAAACTACTTATAATGGGCAATTTCTACTTTCACAACAATGTTCCAACATGTATTTAACTCTCTACCACACATTCGTAGGGTTTGACGAGCCAGAGAAAGAGGCTTTTAAAAAACATTGTGGGAAAAGTAGAAAATGCTGCTAACCAGCATTTTCTCCTTTTCAAACAATGTTTTCTACCCTATCGGAGACAATTTCCATCCATTTAGCAACATTTAAGTTGTCACCTGCATATGCTTTCAACTTGGACAAGTCTACAATTTTTTGGGGGTGGCAAAGGGTTAATCTGCAACCATGATGATCCACTCTATTTCATTACAGGAAAGGTTAAGTTTATCACTTTACCACAAAATCATGAGTTTTAATGACCCCCATGAAATAAGCCTTTTGAAAACATAGTGGGAAAAGAAAAGAATACTGGTAACCAGCATTTTCTCCTTTTCCTACAATGTTTTCCATCCTTTCACTGACAAATCCCATTATATGGTTCTAATTTAATTTGTTGTCTGCTAATACTTTTAATATTGACAAGCCCAAAATGTTTTCATTCTGAAACGCATTGACTATTTTTTGCTGAAAGAGTAAATAGGAAAAGTATCAAAATTAACTCTTTACCCAACGACAAAATTTCAGACTGGTCCAAAGTGAAAGCATTTGCAGTCAAAAAATTACATGTGGCTCAAAAATTGAAACTTGTTTTGTGAAGGGTAGAAAACATTGTGGGAAAAGGAGAAAATGCTTGTTACCATCATTTTCTCCTTTTCCTACAATGATTTCAAAAGGCTTGTTCCTCAGGGTCGTTTAAAGTGGGGATTGTATTGTAAAGGGTTGAAGATTACAGAATTAAAATTGTATATTTGTATTTTATCAATACTTACATGAATAACAATTAGTCATACGCTTTTTATCTTTTGGGATGACCAAAGATATCTGCATAGTCAGTCACCTTTTTTCGTTCATTTTTGGATTCCGAAAATAGCCATGTGCTGTCAATTCGGTCACAGGATCCCTGTATTGGTAAGCGATTGTCTTATCAGTATGAACATTGAGAAAACACATTTCATTGTAAAGATCTGTTTTCAACCACATGCATATCACAGCCATATACAGATATCCACGAATAAATCTGAACTGCACAGAAATTAATTTTGTCTCATTTCAATCCAAAAGATAAACATCATTTTAGATTATCAAATACAATTTCATAAATATACATTTCACCATATACATGTATGTGAATGAATGAAAGAAAAAAATGCAGAATGTAACTTGTTTTAACCCTTTCCCAAACGACAAATTTTGGACTGGTCCAAATTGAAAGAGTTTGCAGATGACAATTTTAAATTTGATGAAAATGGCAGAAAGTTATCAAAAAGGGTAGAAAACACTGTGGGAAAAGGAGAAATTGCTCGTTACGAGCAATTTCTCCTTTTCCCACAGTGTTTTCAAAAGACTTGTACTGCAGACACGTGAAAACCAGGGCTTGTTTGGGAAAGATTTAAATTTGTATTTAACTGTTTACCAAACCTGCAGTTTCATGACCCTCAGGAAGAAGGCTTTTGAAAACATTGTGGGAAAAGGAGAAATGCTGATAACTAATTCTTTGCCAAACAATCCCTCATTTACGACATTAGGGAAGAAAGCTCTTGTAAACTAGCATTTTCTCCTTTTCCCATTATGTTTTCAGCCCTTCCAAAATCAACCCAGTGATTTGAGTCTGATTTAACTATGTTGTCTGCAAAAGCTTCCAATTTGGAAGAAATCATGAATTTTTTGTTATCTGATATGGTATTATTTTTTACATAATTTTTGGGCACAAGTTAGTATTGAGATCAGACCGGTTGATCATGGCTCTACAATGCATACCCATTTGACCTCTGCAAAGAAGGTATCAACCCTTTCAGTACCATTTAACTCTTTACAAAGTGACAAAATTTTAGACTGGTCCAAATTGAAAGCATTTGCACCAGACAAAATAAGACTAAAAAAATTGAAATTTGTTTTGGGAAGGATAGAAAACATTGTGAGAAAATGCTGGTTACCAGCATTTTCTCCTTTTCCCACAATGTTTCCAAAAGGCTTCTTTCTCTGGGTCATTCAAATTTGGGATTGTGTGGTACAGGGTTAAGCACCTAGCAGACACAATCCACATATACCATCTTTCACTCAGTTTGCACAATGTGATATACAATGAAAGACACAATGAGCAACAGATTCTTTGTCAATTATTTCATACAAAAATCAGACCTGCATTTAACACATTTGCCAAGCATCATTACAATATTATCGTTTACTTTAAAAAGGGCCTATTCAGTTTTTACAATGAAAATTCTACCAAAAGACATAATGTTGGCCTTGTCTAAACTGAAAGCATTTTGCAGACGACAAATTCCATGTTACTCAAAACATGAAATTTGTCTCCCATAAACTAGAAAACATTGTGAGAAAAGGAGGAGAAAATGCCTGTTACCAGCATTTTCTCCTTTTCCCACAATGTTTTCAAAAGGCTTCTTCCGCAGGGTTGTTAAAAGTCATGATTGTTTGGTAAAGAGTTAAAATACCACTACATACAACTTGTTACATTTTTCTATGCAATCATATAGAAACTGTACAGTTACAATTACATTTTGTAAAAAGGTGCAGTTTGGGGCGGTTAGTTAATGGGATGTTCATTTTGCAATACATGTAACACTTTAGTTTTGTTACATCAGATATAAACTCATTGTGTTGATTTGAATAACAAATCCTTGTAATTGACATTCAAAAATGATAATGTAACATTCCAAAAAGTCTTTGCTCACTCTAGCGCAAAATCTAAAAATACCTTAACACTTCACCAGATGACAAATTTTTAGACTGGTCCAAATTGAAAGCATTTGCAGATGACAAATTAAAGGTAGCCCAAGTGATGAAATTTGTTATTGATAGGTTAGAAAACATTTGGGGAAAAGGAGAAAATGCTGGTTTACCAGCATTTTCTCCTTTTCCCACAATGTTTTCAAAAGGCCTCTTTCCCAGGGTCATTAAAAGTCAGGATTGTGTGGTAAAGGGTTAACTCTTCACCAGACGTTTCCATGTCCAAATTGAAAGCATTTGCAGACAACAAATTAAATGTTACTCAACACATGAAATTTGATTTCATAGGGTAGAAAATATCATGCAGGTTACCAGCATTTTCTCCTTTTCCCACAGTATTTACACAAGCCTTCTCAATCATGGTCGATAAAACTAGGGCTTGTATGGTAAAGGGTTAAAGGGAACTCCCTGGAATTTTTCCTTGCCTTTCTCCTTTAGCAGTGATTTGCTCGGTATCACCTACCTTATTCAGAGATACATCATTTTTGAAGTTCAGAAAGTTTTCAAAAATATGAATAGTGCTTAAACCAGTACCCCACAATCCTGGGTATTAATGATTCTGGGAAATAAGATTTTTAAAAAACATTGTGTGAAAAGGAGAAAATGATGCCTTCTAGTATTTTCTCTCATTTCAACAATGTTTTCCAAAGCCTTTTCTCTCAAGGTAGTTAAAACCCGGGATTGTGCTGTAAAGAATTAATAACCCTGAGGACTGCCTTTGAAAATATTGTGCAAAAAGGAGAAAATGGGAAAACCCACAATGTTTTGAGAAGCTTTCTTTCTCTGGGTCATTAAAACTCCAGATTGTCAGGAAAATGCTTAAGTCATGCTGCACATGCATATTTTACAAGGATGCTTACAAAGTCTCCTAACGTAAGCTTCTTACATGGCGTAATGAGTAAATGGAAGAATGAAATATATTTTCTGGAATATAATATAACAGGTATTACTTGATTTTACCCTTAAAGCCCCTTTCACGACTATAGTTGCGTTTGTGGCTAGTGTAGATCAAGATCAGGCTGCACAAAATGTGCAGTCTGATCTTTGATCTACACTGTCTGCTTTGCTGGATCACTCTAGACAAAAGCAACCATGTAACTACAATTATTTGGGTCATATTTCTAGGATGAAAATGTCTGATAGGTTTATTCGGCGCTCTAAGTGTGAATAGATTATGCTTTCTTAATCATTGTCTTTGTCACAATATATGTATATAATCTGTTTCTAAACAGGGCATAATTATGAAGAATTGCACAAAAAGGTTGCTGGTTTTTCTTTAACCCTTTACCACACAATCCCGAGTTTTGGTGATCCAAAGGAAAAGGACCTTTGAAAACTTTGTAGGAAAAGGAGAAAATGCTGGTAACCAGCATTTTCTCCTTTTCCCCACAAAGTTTTCTGCCCTACCAAGGACAAATTTCGTCATTTGGGCCACCTTAAATTTGTCGTCTGCGAATGCTTTCAATTTGGACCAGTCTAAAATTTTGTTGTTTGGTAAAGAAACAAAACAAAACAGAAAAATGTAGACTCATCTAAATCAAAGGCATTTACAGAACATAAATGTGGTTCTAATGGTTAAAATTGTCTTTGAATGGATAGAAAACATTGTGGGAAAAGGAGAAAATGTTGGTTACCAGCATTTTCTCCTTTTCCCTCAATGTTTTCAAAGGTCTTCTTCCTCAGGGTTGTTAAAACTTAAATGTGCTTTAAAACTTGTGGGAATTGTGTAAGATTATGCTTTCTGAATCATTGCTTATGTTGGAATAGATTACCTATTTCTTCAGTTTGATTTGTTTGTTTTTTATGTTGATTCATTTATATCGCAGCATCCAGTGCACCTTTCAGTGCCTTCCTGGAGTTCTGTACTTCCCACAATATTCTTCCTAAGCCACTGGCTGCTTTCCCGCATAACCATCCTCCAAACAATGATCAGCCCACAATTATGAAGAAACGAACAAAATATCCAGAAAAGATCTGATGGCTATCTGATTTAAAAGTCTTTAGTGCCTACATCTTTTTTTTTTTTTTTTTTATATTTGACCAATGACCTTGTCTTTTGACAAACTAAGCCCCACCCATTTTCAAAGTTCAAAATTGATATAAAAATTACGGAAACAAACATCTTCGTACAAGTTTGATCAGATGAGAGTCTTAATAATATTTATTTTTCATGACATGCTGAGCTATTTTTTTTACGATAGATTTTTCTCTTTAACTCTTTGCCAAACAACAAAATTTTAGACTGCTCCAAATGGAAAGCATTTGCAGCGGACAAATTAAATGTGGATAGCAAGATGGGATTTGTCTCTGAAAGAGTGGAAAACAGTGGGAAAAGGAGAAAATCCTGGTTATCAACATTTTCTCCTTTTTCCACAATGCTTTTAAAAGGCCCCTTCTTTAGGGTTGTTAAAAGCCAGGATTGTTTGGTAAAGGGTTAAGAAATTTGACCAAGGAATAATTGACACAAATACAGGGAAATGAAAAATTTTATCTGGACTAGATGAAGACTGACTCACATTGTCTAAACAGTAAACACAATTTTGAATTGACTCTCTTTTCAATAATTAAAATAAAGATCCACTGATGGAACATGAAAAGTTATACTTAACCCTTTCCCAAACAAGCCCTGTTTTTCACGTGTCTGCAGTACAAGTCTTTTGAAAACACTGTGGGACAAGGAGAAACTGCTCATAACGAGCAATTTCTCCTTTTCCCACAGTGTTTTCTACCCTTTTTGATAACTTTCTGCCATCTTCATCAAATCTGAAATTGTTGTCTGCAAACTCTTTCAATTTGGACCAGTCCTAAATTTATCGTTTGCGAAAGGGTTAATGGAACTGGGTTTACTCTTTAGCAGACAATCCAGAGTTTTAATGACCCTACAGAAGAAGGCGTTTGAAAACACTGGGGGGAAAGGAGAAAATACTGGCAACCAGTATTTTCTCTTTTTCCCTCAAAGTTTTCCCTCAAAGTTTTCAAAATCCTTCTGCCTCAGTCATGAAACCTTGGATTGTTTGGTAAAGTTATAAGAGGGCCAAAAACTTGTGACATGTTAACAAAATCTTACAAATAACACCAATAATAACAATGTTTTACACATACAAAAATATTACCTCCCTTTTTATTCAACTCTTTACCACACAATCCCAAGTTTTAACAACACTGGTAAGAGAATGCTTTTGAAAACATTTTGGGAAAAGGAGAAAATGCTGGCAAGCAGCATTTTCTCCTTTTCCAACTATGTTTTCTACCCTATCAAAGACAGAAATCATAATTTTAGCTATTATTTAACTTGTCGTCTGCAAATGCTCTCAATTTGTTCTAGTCAAAAACTATGTTTGGTAAAGAGTTTCACCCAAACCTTTTGATTGCCTCTGAATGAAACAAATTTGCAGGGGACAACACTGAAAAACACAAATAACCCTTTACCACACAATCCCGACTTTTAACAACCCTAAAAAAGAAGCCTTTTGAAAACATTGTGGAAATAGGAGAAAATGCTAGTAACAATGTTCTCTACCCTTCCCAAAACAAATTGCAATTTTTCAGTTGCATTTAATTTGTCGTCTGCAAATGCTTTCAATTTGGACCGGTCTGAAATTTTGTCGTTTGGTTAAGAATTAAAAAAAACGCTGTATAGTCCAGATAACCATTAATGAAAAGTTTGCAGCAGAAAACTAACAACAAACAGTGTTACTCAAAACCTGAATTTTCTTTTTCAAAGGGTAAAAAACATTGTTGGAAAAGGAGAAAATTTTCTCCTTTTTTCCTCAATGTTTTCAAAAGGCTTTATCCTTTTTCCTGAGGATTGTGAAAAGTCTTGATTATTTGGTAAAGGTTTTAGGAACACTAAAAGGAAGGTCTTGGAAAACATTGTGGAGGAGAAAATGTTTGACACAAGGATTTACAAGGATGTTTTCAAGGTTGTCTCTGACAAATTTGTTTCAGAGAGTAATGGGTTTAGATTCAAAACAAAGACAAATAAAGTAGCAGTCAGTTGTAAACACTTGAATTGGATTTATTTTTATGAACTAACCAATTACAGAAATATCTAAATTTTAAACATTACTACATTGTAATTGCCTTTGACAACAAATCTCTCTGTACCGAGTTCACATGCCATCATTTAATTGCGTTCACTTCTGTTTGTCAATATCATACTTTAAAAAATCTGATTTCAAATGTAAAAATATTGACATAAAGCAGGGGAAATGAGAACTGAAAAATGTTTTGACTCTTTACCACAAGGCAAAATTTTGGACTACACCAAACTGAAAGGATCTACAATGACAATTCAAACGTTTTTCAAATTAACCCTTTCCCAAACAAGCCCTGGTTTTCACGTGTCTGCAATACAAGTCTTTTGAAAACACTGTGGGAAAAGGAGAAATTGCTCGTAACGAGTAATTTCTCCTTTTCCCACAGTGTTTTCTACCCTTTTTGAGACCTTTCTGCCATTTTCATCAAATTTAAAATTGTCGTCTGCAAACTCTTTCAATTTGGACCAGTCCAAAATTTGTCGTCTGGGAAAGGGTTAAAATAATTGTTCTTGAATAGGTAGAAAACATTGTGGGAAAAGGAGAATTTGCTGGTAACCAGCATTTCTTCCTTTTCCTATAATGTTTTCAAAAAGACCCTTTCCAAGGGTCGTAAAAACTCAGGATTGTGTGGTAAAGGGTTAAAAAAAATTAGAAGAAAAAAAATGATGTTTAACCCTTATAGCGAATAAACTGGTTGGACATTTTCATCCCAGAAATATGACCCAAATAATTGCAATTTCATGGTTGCTTTTGTCTACAGTAATTCAGCAAAGTGAATAGTAGAGATCAAAGATCAGGCTGCACATTTTGTGCAGCCTGATCTTGATCTACACTGGCCGCAAATGCAACTATAGTCGTGAAAGGCGCTTTCAGAGTTATTTCAAGTACCAAGTTGGGCCTTACTTTTTGGTGGTCAAGATGAAAATGTGATACTTCAAATTTACATATATTTCAACAAAATGTTGGTTACCAACATTTTCTCCTTTTCCCGCAATGTTTTCAAAAGCCTTCTCCGCCCGGTCATTTGAAGCCAGGATTGTGTGTTTAAGGGTAAACTGTCAAATAAAACAATGAATGAATTTTTTTTTCACAGAATCAGCGCAGCAGCAGGTCTGTTATCTTGCATGAGCAACCAGTATGGCTGATACATTATATAAAAAAATTTTTTGTCCATTTTCCGTTCAATACTTCATATCAAATCTTTCCCAAACAACAACATTTCAGACTCATCGAAATTCAAAATATTTGCAGACTAAAAATTAAATGTGGCTCAAATTTTGGATTTGTCTTCGGAAGGTTAGAAAACATTGTGGGAAAAGGAGAAAATGCTGGTTAACCAGCATTTTCTCCTTTTCCCACAGTGTTTTCCAACGCTTTCTTTCTCAAGGTCATCAGAACACGGGATTGTTTGGTAAAGGGTTAACCCATTTATTTCAATTATCGCATGTATCAACAACAGCACCACATAGGGGTGCCATGGCTTGGCTACAATTGCAATTTCATGAAAAAATTCAGAATTGAAAAGTAACATAACTATGTCAATAGTATTTGAGGGTTTCTGACCTTTCTGGTACAGATTACCCTTTAATCTTTTCCAAATGACAAAATTCTAGATCTGTCAAAATTAACACCAATTGCAGACAACAAATCAAATTTTGCTTAAATGGCAGAATTTATCTGTGATAAGCTAGAAAACATTGTGGGAAAAACAGAAAAATGGTTACCAACATTTTCTCCTTTTTACTTGTTTTCAGCAGTTTTATTCTTCAGGGTTGTTAAAAAAACTCTGAATTGTGTGGCGAAGGCTTTACGCTTTACCATGCAATCCCAACCTTTAACAACCCCAAGAAAGACAGCTTTTCAAAACATTTTGGAAAAAGGAGAAAATGCTGGTAACCAGCATTTTCTCCTTTTACAACAATGTTTTCTACCCTTTTCATATCAAATTTCATATTTTGTTGTCCGTAAATGCTTTCAATTTGGACAAGTCTAAAATTGTGGTAAAGAGTAAAATAATTAACAAATTACCCACATTTGAAGTAAATATAGTCATAGTAACAGAGACATGAAAAAATGTTCAAGCTTTCGAAGGATGACGGACATAACAGACGCTAACCATGGGGGCTATGAAAATACCTTGACATTTTCTTTAAAAAAAAAGCCAAGCTGAAAATTAAGGATTCACTTTAACACAATTTTTTTAAAAACGCAGTCTAAATTTCATAATCATCATATTCTTCCCATTTCCATGTCTTTGGATTTATGTCGACCTTTGCCCTTTCCATGTCCGTGTGGGGGTCCCATATGTGATGAATGACTACTTGAGCCGGGATACGGAGGGGGAGGGCCCTGAGGATTCTGAAATGGAAAAATACAGGGAACTGGTAAATTTCTAAAATATACATTGTAGAGCTATGGTACTGTATTTTCCAACCATGCTACATAGCATTCATTGTCGGATTCTAAATGTTCAATGTAACACAATTTCTAACTGGCTAAAATGATTAAGCCAATCAAAAAATGTGTTCCTTTTAAATTTAGAAAATTCTTGAGAACTGGAATGCGAGTTTGAGTTGCTGGACACTCTTAGTCTCCATTCATACATGCTACCATATTCTAAAACAATGATCAAGTAGCAGCCACCTTTCCAAAGATTGATGGAAATGAAATTTTTCTACCTCTTAGACTTGCATTTAAACAAGATCACCGAATGCAGGTGCCAACACTCCGCTGCGGTTCAGTGAAAATTTTAAGTCAAAAAAGGGGCATAACTCTGTCAAAAATATTTTGATGGTTATCTGCCCTTGTTGTATAGGTTCTCCTTTTGACAGTTAACAACTTGTCCAAGTCTGTAGCAAATATCTTTAGAAATAACAATCATAAAATGTCAAAGTTTTTGCATGACGCAGACGATAATGCACATGACGCCAGGGCTACAACAATACATGTACTTCCATGTTTTCTACGAAAATGGCCGAGTTAAAAAGGGATAATTAATCCAAGATGCTTCACAAATAGATTTCACTATTTTTGTTTTTGAAAAATTGACCATTCAGTTGATTTATCAAAAAAGTTGTCTATACATGCTTCAGTGAGCTAAAAAATATTGTTATCTAATCCTCTCAAATTTGAAAACAATGAAAAAGAAATGAGAATATTCAAAGGAATAAGGGTTTAGTATGGAATTAGAATATTTCAAGTAAAAAAAAAAGGTTTAACCATGAACTCTTTACAAAACAACAAAATTTTATTAGACTAGTCCAAATGGAAAGCATTTGAAGACGAAACATTAAATGTGGCTCAATGACAAAATAGTCCTTGATAGTATAGAAAACACTGTGGGAAAAGGAGAAAATGCTGGTTACCAACATTTTCTCCTTTTCCCATAATGTTTTCAAAAGCCTTTTCTTTCAGGGTCGTTAAAACCTGAAATGGTGTGGCAAAGCGTTAAAGCACTTTTCAATACAATAATAGTTGTTTTTTGCAGGCAGTGTAGATCAAGAATGTGCAGTCTGATCTTTGATCTACAGTGTCTGCTCTACTGAGACATTCTAGAAAAGAACAACCATGAAATTGCAATTACATGTATATGGATCTTAGTATTTCTAGATTGAAAGTGGCACTTTAAGGATATTGTGAAAAAAGAAGAAAAAGCTTTGTCAAAAACTCCCTTGATTTTCCCAAATGCTTTTTCAAAACTTTGCTGCAAAACATTAATTTATGAAAAGGTGGTAATCTGTTAATTTTTCAATAAAAATTATCATAGAAACCAACTGCCATACCCTGGAAGGGCGAGGGGGAATGGAGGGAGAATTGGCAAAACTCCTAGGAAATATAGTAACAAAAGTACTTATAACAAGAGGACCATTAGCCCTTAAGTGCTCACCTGAGTAAAGTCATCTAGGACTGATAAAGCTGAAAAAATCCTGGTTGTAATGATGTAAAACATCCGTGTTTGTGACCAACTTTTCGACCTACTTGACCTATATATGAATTTGTCAGAGATATCATCGAGACAAGCATTCTGACGATATTTCATGAGTATCAAATGGAAAATGACTGTGGCCTCAAGATTGCACACAAGATTTTTCCAAGATTTGTCCCAGTGACCTACTTTTTGACCCAACATGACCCAATTTTGAACTTGTCTGATATATCATCAAGGCAAACATTCCGACCAATTTTCATTAGAACTGGTCTGAAAATGTGGCCTCTACAGTGCTCATAAATTTTTCTAAGATCTGCCCCTCTGACCTACTTTTTGACCTGACATGAGCCAATGTTGAACTTGTGCAAAACGGCATCAAGACAAACATTCTGACCAAGTTTCATGGGTATCAGAATGAAAGTCTTGTCTCTCGGGTGCACACAAGGTTTTCCTAAAATTTGGCAGGGTGACCTACTCTTTGACCGACATTTCAAACTTATCAGAGATATCATCAGGACAAACATTCTGACTAAGTTTTATGAGCTTCTGGCTGAAAATGTGGCCTCTAGAGAGCACGAAAGGTTTATCTAAGATTTGTCCCAGTGACCTACTTTTTGACACAACATGACCCAGTTTCAAACTTCTCTGGGACATCATCCAGACAAGTATTCTGACCAAGTTTCATAAGTATTAAACTAAAAATGTGGCCTCTAGAGTGCACAAAAGGTTTTTCTAAAATTTGATCTGATGACCTACTTTATGACCTGGCATGACCCAATTTCAATCTTGTCCACAATTTCATCAAGACAAACATTCTGACCAAGTTTCATGAATACTGGACTAAAGATGAGGCCTCTAGAGTGCACACAAGGTTTTGCTAAGTTTTGACCTGGTGACCTACTTTTTGACCCGACATGACACAATTCTGAATCTGTCTGAGATATTATCAAGATAAACATTCTGACCAAGTTTCATGAGTATTTGACCAAAAATGTGGCCTCTAGGGTGCACAAAAGGTGGTTGTTGACGACTGACGACGGAGCCGCACGACACGCGATGGACACAGAACGATCACAAAAGCCTTGAGCACTTCATGCTTAGGTGAGCTAAAAAGGCAAAACCTCCCTTTTATGCCACACTGTTTTTGCATGCAGGTGCCAACTCTCAGCTACAGTTGCTTGATTTTCAGTGAACATTCTATGTTGTAAAAGGGGCATAACTGTGTCAAAAATATTTTGATGATTACCTGCCCCTGTTGTATGGGTTCCCCTTTTGATAATTAGTCTGAGTTTGAAGTAAGTATCTTCCTCAATGACAAGAGATATTATAAAATGTCCAAGTTTCTGCAAGACTACGCAGACAACGACAACACTGAAGACAACAGGGCTGTGACAATAACGCAATATTTTCTTGGAAAACAGCTGAGCTAAAAAGTTACCAGGTCACTCTAAATTTTGTTTACTTTTTGCCGGACTTTAATCAAGCATTTTAATCATCATTTCCTGCCAGCGACGAACACTTGGACCTACCACACATTGACAGATTGTCACAATATTTTCCATGCTTTTAAAAGGGTATGATTTAAATTTACATGCACTTTAACACTAGCAATGTGTTTTTGGCAGCTATTGGGCCTTTAAACTTCTACCAAACAATCTATTGTTTTTAAATGACCTTTATGAAGTTGATTACTGAAAATGTTGAGGAAAATGGAGAAAAAAAGCTGGAAATCATCATTTTCTCCTTTTCCCAAAAAGTTTTCTACCCTTTATAAGACTAATTCCATTATTTGATCAACTATGTAATTATTGTCTGCACATATTTTCAAAATGGACAACTCCACAAATTTGTCTCTTGATAGAGAGTCAAAAATGAAATAAATCCGAGCCATACTCTGGCAAAAGGGGGCTTAGTGCATCTCTGTGATCCATGATACCAAGCAAGTCGTCACATGATCATGGAATCATAAAGTCCATTTTGTCTAACAACTGACTGAATCATGAGGTAGACTAGTCCTTTGACATACAGAAAGTTGACCAGTAGAGAAAACTTTCCGCCCAGTTCAGCCTGCACAGACTGCGCAGGCTGACCCGAGTCTATACTTTTCATAGATGTATTATGCCCTTTTTTCACAGAGCATGGCTCATTTTTATGCATTACCAAACGACAAAAATTTAGACTGATCTATACTGAAAGCATTTAAATAACAAAATTAACTATAAGTAAGTTGTGGCTCCAATGATAGGATTTGTCACTGAAAAGGTCAAAAATATTGTGGGGAAAAGAAAAAAATCTTAGCTGCCAGCATTCTCTCTTCCTTCTACAATGTTTTCAAAACCCTTACTCCCTCGGGTCATTAAAAACACAGGATTGTTTGGTAAAGGGTTAATGATGAATTATGATATAAAGATATACTAAACAGAAAGAACCAAAACAAAATAATCCTTGTATCCCCAAGAACCCCGAAATTTGTTCTTGCAGGCAGTACAGATTAGGATCAAATTGCCTTTTGTGGATAGTGTAGATTCAGATCAGACTGCACAGAATGTGCAGTCTGATCTAAGATCTACACTATCCAATGTTTGATGAAAAATTGTAGTAAGAAAAACAACTGAAATTGTTGTGTTTTTTTTCTAGATAGATCAGTCCATTTTATATGAGCCATGCTCTTAGAAAAGAGGGGTTCCTTGGTAACCAGCATTTTTCTCCTTTTTCCACAATGTTTTCTACCCTACCAAAGACAAATCCCATCATAGAGCCAAATTTTATTTGTAGTCTGCAAATGCTTTCAATTTGGACTAGTCTAAAATTTTGTCGTTTGGTAAAGAGTTAAACCCTCTTTTCACAGAGCATGAAACAAATCAAAAGAAAAGTAGAACCCCGTTAACAAAAAAGGTTTTAACCCTTAAAGCGCCTTTCACAACTATAGTTGCCTTTGCAGCCAGAGTAGATCAAGATCAGGCTGCACAAAACGTGCAGCCTGATCTTTGATCTACACTGTCCGCTTTGCTGAAACACTGTTGACAAAAGCAACCATAAAATTGCAATTATTTTGGTCATTTTTCTAGAACGAAAATGTCTGATAGGTTTATTAGGCACTCTAAGGGTTGATGGTATTTACTGGTTATTAGTTCTCAGGCAGCTTACCCTACATGTGAATATCGTGCAGTGAAATAGCATTATCCTGTAGACAAAATA
The DNA here is from genome assembly GCA_945859785.2 of Tridacna gigas. Lineage (NCBI taxonomy): Eukaryota > Metazoa > Mollusca > Bivalvia > Cardiida > Cardiidae > Tridacna > Tridacna gigas. Next base: position 57,132,677 of record OX244028.2, read on the forward strand.
ACAAAATTCAGCGATGGGTGGGGGTCAACCTTTAGTACTAACCACATCACAGCTCAAGTACTGGTTAACCCTTTACCAGACGACAAAAATGTAGACTTGTCCAAATTGAAAGCATTCGCAGACAACAATTTCAATGTGGTTAAAATAATGGAATCTGCCTTAGATAGGGAAGAAAACATTGTGGGAAAAGGAGAAAATGCTAGTAAACCAGCATTTTCTCCACAATTTTTTCAAAAGGCTTTTTCCTCAGGGTCGTTCATAGTCGGGATTGTGTGGTAAGGGGTTAAGGTTTCTAGGAGCAATTGTCGAGATTGATAAACATAAAATAAGTCTTTACCAGATGGAAAAATTTTGAACTTGACCAAATCAAAGGCATTTGCAGGTGACAAATGTAGCCTGAATAATAATAACAAGCATTTTCTCCTTTTCCCACAATGTTTTCAAAAAGCTTCTTCCTCAGGGTCCTTAACCCCTTATCACACAATTCCGAGTTTTAAAGACCCCCCAAGGAAGAAGCCTTTGGAAAGCAATGAGAGAAAAGGAGAAAGTGCTGCTAACCAGCATTTCCTTCTTTTCTCACTATATTTTCTACCCTATGAAAAAGCAAATTTATATTTTTGAGTGAAACTCATCTTGTCATCTGCAAGTACTTTCAGTTTGGACATTTGTAAAATTTCGTCGTTATGGCAAGGGGTTTAATGACTGTACTGTTAGGCAAAGAAATATAAACACAGTTTTCACATATTTTCAGTTCATCTCTTGATAGTCTGTTTTCATATCTGTTAACTCTCCCACACAATCACGAGTCTTAACAACCCTTAGGAACTAGATTTTTGAAAACTTTGTGGGAAAAGGCGAAGATGCTGGTAACTAGCATTTTCTCCTTTTCCCACAAGGTTTTCTACACTTTCAATAACCATAATTACAGCTACAGTTCATGTATTGTCTGCAGATGTTTTCAATTACGACAAGTCTAGAATTTTATCATTTGGTAAAGAGTTACGGTAACTTTTCTACAACTATAATAAACAGATTTTTTTAACAATCTTAGACTATAACTATAGTTGCTATGGTTACAGGAAAGGAAGCAAAATAGCTGATAAAGGTGATTTTTTTCTTTCTTCCTCGAAATCTTCACTGATTAGTTTTCTATATCTATGCAATGCAGATTAGGTTATGACATAAGCCATTGATCATGGTTGCTACAGATACAAGAAACGTATATGAGACATGCTCTGTGAAATGGGGCTTTATGCATTTGCAAAAAAAGTATTACAGCCCGCAAGGGCTGAGATGGGTCAAAACTTTTGCAATTTGTAAAATTTTCTGCATGTCTACAGACCATTTTATGTCATGATTCAGTCAGTTGTAAGACAAAATGGACTGTACGGCCCCATAATTATGTAATGACTTGCTTGATATAAAGCATCAGGGAGATGCATTAAATCCCCATTTGCCTGAGCATGGCTTATATATTGTGAGAATATGAAAAAAAGACAGTTCAAAGTTTATTTAATGCTGAAAAGAACAAAGCATGGGTATCTTCACACAACAACAACCATCAAGTCATATTATTCATATTATTCAGCATGACCATCATGACACCATGTGTTACTATTGCTCAACCCAAATACGAATGAGCCATGCTCTGGCAAAGGGGGCTTAATACATCTCTGTGATGCATGATACCAAGCATGTTATCACATACTTCTGGATCCATAATATCCATTTAGTACAACTGACTAATTCATGAGATACACTCAGAAAATTGACCAATAGCAAAGTGTTTCGACTCATGTCTGCCTGTGCAGACTACGCAGGCTGACATGGTCGATACATTCTGCAGATGCATTAAGCCCCCTTTTCACAAAGCATTATTCAAATACTTCCATCCAATCAAGGTGACACAATATGACTGATGGATTATACAAACACAGCATTCTACACGATAAAGAGCCTCAGCCGTTAACTCACCAAACAGTCCAGGGTTTTAACGCCCTGAGCAGGAAAGTTTTTGAATACATTGAGGGAAACCAGCATTTTCTCCTTTTTCCACAATGCTTTCTACCCTTTGAAATACAAATCTCATCATACAAGCATTCCCACAATGTTTTCCACAGGCTTCTTTCTCAGGGTCTTTAAAAGTCGGGACTGTGTGGTAAAGAGTGAAGGAGGGTATTGCACTAAAGAGGCTCCATCTACAGAAACCACACCTGTCAACGTTACCAAACTTTTAAACCTGTGTATCGACGTTCTAAAAACTGTTGACTTGAAATTCATTTCAACATAGTTTTAAGTCTAATTTGTTTTCAAATCATCAAGCTTAAGAACTAAAATAAAAATGGCTAAAGCTTTAAACCTTATATATATGTACAAGACTTGTTTAAAAAGATATCTGTTTCAACATAGTACTATCTATAAGACCCATTGCTTCCAAAGTTGTCGAATTGATAAATTTTAACCACTCCAACAATATGGCACCTATAAAATATAATTCATCCACAGTTAAATTGATAGACTTTAACTATGTTCAAGAATTGTGGTACCTATAAAATTAATTTCTCCCAAAGTTGTCAAATAACTAAACTTTAACCATTTTAACACCATGGAACCTATAAAATTCAATTCTTCCACAAACTGATAAACTATAACCATTTCAACAATGTGGTATCTATAAAATTCCCCAAAGTTGTCAAATCTATAAAATTAAATTCTTTCAATGCCAAATTGATAAACTATAACCATTCCAAAAACTGGAACCTATAAATTCAATTCTTTCAGAGTCAAAATGATAAACTACATTGTATGACCATTTCAACATCATGGCACCTGTAAAATTCATTTCTTGCAAAATTGTCAAACTGATCAACTTTAATGGTTTCAACATTGTGGCAGTTAAAAAATTCATTTCTTTGAAAGTTGTCAAATTTACAATACTAAAACCATTTTAACCCGTTACCTAACAAAATTTTAGACTAGTCAAAATTCAAAGCATTTGCAGATGACAGAGTAAATGTTACACAAAAAAGGAAATGTATGTTTGAAAGGGTAGAAAACATTGTTGGAAAAGGAGAAAATGCTGGTTACCAGCGTTTTCTCCTTTTCCAACAATGTTTTCAAAAGCCTTCTTCCTCAGGGTCGTTTAAATTCGGTATTGTGTGGTAAAGGGTTAATTCAATAAATTTTCAAATTGATAACCTTTAATTTTTTCAAGTACATGTATATCATCTTTAAGTTTTTTTTTTTCAAATAAATTTTAAAGACTTCAAATCCTAAGGACAAGCTAGTAAATCCCTTCTCGTTGAAGACAGATTTGACTCCTGGATTGACAGGCATGGCTTATCAGCACACAGTTCAAAAAGACAAGCTCTAAATAATAACAACTAGCATACTTAAAATCTTACATCCGTGGAAATTCTGGAAAACTCAACATCATTCTAAAAAGCAACACAAAAGGACAAAATAACCATTCAGCATGCATCATGCAAATTCATGTTGATGGTCTGAGATTCAGTCAACCCATTACCAAACAATACTGTTTTAACAACCTATAGGGTAAAGGCTTTTGAAAACACTGGGAAATGGAGAAAATGCTGGTCACCAGCACTTTTCTGCTTTTCGCACAATGTTTTCTGCCTTATAAAAGACAAACATCTTGATTTTAGCCACTTGGGCCCTGTCCTCTGCAAATGTTTTCGATTTGGACTAGTCCAAAATCTTGTCATTTGGTAAACAGTTAAGTCCTAGACATTATTCTTACTCCCTAGTCTTAATTCTATACCACACAATCCTGACTTTATATTATGACCCTGTGAAAGAAGACTTTTCAAAACATTGTGGGAAAAAGAGAAAATGCTGGTAACCAGGGCTGTGACAATACTTTTCTATAAATGTTGTACAAAGCATTTAATCTATATGCAAGCCATGCTCTGGCAAAAGGGGTTTAATGCATCTCTGAGATGCATTATTGCAATCAAGTCATCACACAATATGGATCAATAAAATTTGTTTTGTCTAACAAGTGGCGGAATCCTGGGGTAGAATGGTCCTTGGACATGGGGAAAATTGACCAAAAGAAAAAATGTTTGACAAAGTTCAGTCTGCGTGGACTACACAGGCTCACCTTGGTCAATACTTTTTGCAGATGAGACATGCTCTGGCAAAAGGGGGCTTAGTGCATCTCATTAATGCACGATTCCAATCAAGCCATCACATAATTAAGGATCCATAATTGCCACTTTTTTTAAAACAACTGAATTAATCTTGAGGTAAACTTGTCCTTGGACATACAGAAAATTGACCTATAGCGAAAAGTTTCGGCCCAGGTCAGCCTGCGCGGACTGCGCAGGCTGACCTGGGTCGATACTTTTCGCCAATGCCTTCTCACAGAGCATGGCTCAGATGTAAGTTTTGTAAACCTCCTTTCACAAAAGCATGGCTCATATAAATTTACAAACAGAAACCTTGAACATCTGTTTTTAAAGGAGAAAACCTAAATCTGTATATATATTTTGGAAAAGTGCATTAAATCTGTATAACAATTTTGGGAAAACATGAGGGCCATGATAGTCCTGTATCACTCCACTGTCTTTTAACTCTTTACCAAACAACCCCGAGTTTTATCGACCTTGAAAAAAACAAGAGGGCCACGATGGCCCTGTATCGCTCCACTGGCTTATAAATATAACCCATAAATACTAAACATTTCAATTCTGAGCCAAATGGTTTCAAAATGAAGACTTACAAAGTTTTCTCTGTAAAAGTCCATGTGAAAGTTAAGACCCGCAGGGCAAAGCCATTTTTGTTCCCAAAGCTATAATTACTTGAACCCTGGTAGAGGTCCACAAGATAAAGTCACATGTCAAAATAATACAAGTCTACGCAGTATGGTTATAAATAAGGTGATTTTCAAGTTTTGTCCACTTGAAGCCTCTGTAAAACATAAGACCCCTGATGCAAGGCTAATTTCAAAAAAAAAAATCAAAACAGGAAGATTTCTTAAGTTGTCACTATGTAAGCCCATGTAAAACTTGTGACCCTGTGGCTGGGCCAATTTTGACCCCAATTTTGCCTGCTTGGTAGAGGTCCACTAGATATAGCTACATGCAAAATTTGGTAGCTCTAGGCCTTATGGCTAGGTACAGGAAGATTTTTAAAGTTTTCTCTATATAAGCCTATGTAAAACTTGTGACCCCTGGGGCAGAGCCAATTTTGACAACAGGGCTATAATTTGAAGACACTTGATAAAGGTCTACTACATGAAGCTACATGCCAAATTTGGTAGCCCTATGCATTACGGTTTCAGACAAGAAGATTTTTAAAGATTTCCAATATTTTTCAGTTTTGTTGCCATGGCAACCAGAGTTTTTGAAGGAATCTAATTCTTTCAAGAAATTCTGAAGAGGACCATGGCAGGATCATTTCTGTGAAGTTTCATGAAAATTGGATGGGTAGTTTCAGAGAAGAAGATGTTTGAAATAAAAGTTAACGCACGGACGGACGCACAGACGGACGCACGGACGCACGACGGACACCGGGCCATGACATAAGCCCGCTGGCCTTCGGCCAGTGGGGCTAAAAAGAACTTTTGAAAACATTGTGGGAAAAAGAGAAAATGTTGGTAACCAGCATTTTCTCCTTTTCCCACAATGTTTTCTAGCCTTCCCAAAACCAAATTTCAAGTTTTCAGTAACATTTATTTTGTTGTCTGTAAAATGCTTTCAATCTGGACTAGTCTCAAAGTTTGTTGTTTGGTAAAGAGTTAAATAAATGGTCATGCACTTCATTGGCATTGACAGAAGCATAAATCATAAGAAGTCTGTTTGGCAACGAGCTTTCCTAGAGAAAATAGCCTAGCCATCTCATCCCCACAAAAAAGTCATATTTTTTTTCTTTTTTTTTTCCAGATGCAAAGATGATGTCAGTGAATAAATCCAAGTCTAATGAAGTATCATTCATACCAAATATCAATGAACTCTAACAAAGAGTGCACTGTGAAGAATATTCCTGAAACTAGTAGCAGAAACCATTTTATCAGGGGCATAGAGGGCAAAGTTCTGGAACAAAACTTATGACCCCTTGGGCAGGGTCAATTTTGACCCCAAGGCTATAATTGGGACAGTACTGGTAGAGGTCTACTATATAAAGCTGCATGCCAAATTTGGTAGCCTGGGCCTTATGGTAAGAAGTATGATTTGTTAAGTTTTCACTCTATAAGCCTATGTAAAACTTGTGACCCCCCTAAGCCGGGGTCAATTTTGACAAAAGGGCTAAAATTTAAAGGATTCTGGTAGAGGTCTATTAGATGAAAAAGCATACCATATTTGGTAGCCCAGGGCCTTATGGTCTTGGAAAAGAGGATTTTTAAATGCATGTATTTTCAATATTTTTCAGCTTTGTTGCCATGCCAACCATAGTTTTTATTGGAATCAAACTATTTGAAGGATTTCTGAAGAGGACTATGGCAGGATCATTTCTGTGAAATTTTGTCAACATTGGATGGGTAGTTTCAGAGAAAAAGATGTTTGAAATAAAAGTTAATGCATGCGCGCATGTGCGCGCATGCACACACACACATACACACACCACACCACACCACACACACACTCTGATGGATGGACGTACATTGGTAGCTTCAGAGAAGATGTTTGAAATAAAAGTTAATGCATGCAAACACACACACACATGCATGCACACATGCCTGCGCTGAAAATGGATGCACACATGCACTGGTGGACACTGGGCCATGACATAAGCTTACTGGCTTTGGCCAGTGGAGCTAAAAAGTATTAAATCTGTGTATAGATTTTTGAATCAATCTTTTAATCTGTATGAAAACTTTGAAAAAGTGCATTCAATTTGTACATAAATCTAGGGAGGGTGCACTACATCTGTATATAACTCAGGACGCACACATTTAATCTGTATATAATTTTGGAACAGCGCAATCTTCCAAATTGAAAACATTTGCAGATGAAAATTTAAATAAGGCTCAAAATTAATGATAGAATTTGTCTTTGACTTGGTTGAAAACAATGTGAGAAAAGTAGAAAATGTTGGTAACTTGCATTTTCTTCATTTCCCACAATGTTTCATAAGTCCTTTATCTTGGAGTTGTTAAAACTGAGAATTATTTGGTAAAGTGTTAAATCTGAACAATAATTCTCAGAGCATCAAATCTGTATTTAAATTCTGTACATATATTTTGGAAACAAGAGGGCCATTGGCCTAAAGCGCTCACCTGATTAAAGTCATCTAGGACTGATAAAGCTGAAAGGATCCTGGTTGTAATGATATCAAGCAGATGGGTACTTGCGACATACTTTTTGACCTACTTGACCTATTCTTGAACTTGTCAAAGATATTATCAAGACAAACATTTTGACAATATTTCATGAGTATCAAACGGAAAATGTGGCTTCTAGATTGCACAAAATATTTTTTCTAAGATTTGTCCCTGTGACCTACTTTTTGACCCAACATGACCCAATTTATAACTTGTCTGATAAATCATTAGGACAAACATTCTGACCAGTTTTATTAGAACTGGTTTGAAAATGTGGCCCTTAGAGTGCTCACTAATTTTTTCTAAGATCTGGCCCAATGACCTGCTTTTTGACCTGACATGACCCAATGTTGAACTTGGGCTAGATTTCATCAAGAAAAACATTCTGACCAATTTTCATGGGTACGGGGATGAAAATCTTACCTATAGGGTGCACACAAGGTTTTTCTACAATTTGGCAGAGTAACCAACTTTTCAACCTAACATGACCCAATTTCAAACTTGTCAGAAATATTATCAAGACAAACAATCTGACTAAATTCCATGAGTTTCTGGCTGAAAATGTAGCCTCTACAGTGCACACATGGCTTTTCAAAGATGTGTGCCAGTGACCTACTTTTTGACCCAACATGACCCAGTTTCAAACTTGTCCGAGATATCATCAAGACCAAAATTCTGACCTTATTTCATAAGTATTAGACTAAAAATGTGGCCTCAAGAGTACACACAAGGTTTTTCTATAATTTGAGCTGGTGACCTACTTTTTAACCCAAAATGACCCAATTTTGATCATGTGCGATATATTATCAAGACAAACATTCTGACCAAGTTTCATGAGTATTTGACTGAAAATGTGGCCTCTAGAGTGCACACAGGGTTTTTCTAAAATTTGGCAGAGTACCTACCTTTTGACCTGACATGATCCAATTTCAAACGTGTCAAGAGATATCATCCAGACAAATATTCTGATTAAGTTTCATGACTCCACATAACCTTTTTCTATGATTTGTCCCAGTGACCTACATTTAGACCTGATATGACCCACTTTCGAACTTGTCCGAGACATCATCAAGAAAAACAGTATGACCACGTTTCATAAGCATCAGACTAAAAATGTGGCCTCTGGAGTGCACATAATGTTTTTTCTAAAATTTGATCTGGTGACCTACTTTTTGACCCAACATGACCCAATTTCGAACTTGTCCGAGATTTCATCAAGAAAAACATTTTGACAAGGTTTCAAGAGTATTTCACTAAAAATGTGGCTTCTAGAGTGCACGCAAGGTTTTTTCTAACTTTTGACCTGGTGACATATTTTTTGACCCAGTAAGACCAAACTTTGAACTAGTCCGAGATATTATCAAAACAAACATTCTGACCAACTCTAGAGTGCACACAAGGTAATTGTTGATGCCTTGACAACGCACGAAGGACAGTGGACGATGGATGACGCAAAGACGGTCACAGCACTATCACAAAAGCTCACCTTATCACTTCATGCTCAGGTGAGCTAAACAAGAGGACCATGATGGCCCTGTATCGCTCCACTGGCTTATAAATATAAACCATAAATACTAAACATTTCAAATCTGAGCCAAATGGTTTCAAAATGAAGACTTACAAAAGCCCATGTAAAAGCCCATGTTAAAGTTGAGACCCGCAGGGCAAAGCCATTTTTGATCCCAGAGCGATAATTACTTGAACCCTGGTAGAGGTCCACAAGATAAAGCCACATGCCAAAATAATACAAGTCTATGCTGTATGGTTATAAATAAGGTGATTTTCAAGTTTCGTCCATATGAAGCCTCTGTAAAACATAAGACCCCTGATGCAAGGCTAATTTCAAAAAAAAAAGTGATCCAGATTTGGTAGCCCTTGGGTTTGCGGTTAGGAGCAAAAGGATTTTTTTAATTTTCACCCTATAAGCACATGTTTATGACCAAATTTGGGAGTTCTCGGCCTTATGGCTAGTAACAAGACGGTTTCTGAAGTTTTCACTCCATAAACCCATGTAAAACTTGTGACCCCTGGTGCAGGGCCAAACTTGATTCTAGGGTTGTAACTTGGGCCCTCTTTGTAGTTGTCCACTACATAGTGCTATAATTATGCAAAATTTGGTAGCCCTAAGCCTTATGGCTATGTACACAAAGATTTAAAAGTTTTCCCTGTATAAGCCCATGTAAATCTTGTGAACCTCCCGCCCCCCCACCCCCCAGCATGAGGCCAAATTGACCCTAGGACTGTAATTTGGGCACTTTTGGTAGACCCCCACTAGATCAAGCTAAATGCAAAATTTGGTAGCTCTAGGCCTTATGGCTGGGTACTGGAAGATTTCTTAAGTTGTCACTATGTATGCCCATGTAAAACTTGTGACCCCTGGTGCAGGGCCAAACTTGATTCTAGGGTTGTAACTTGGGCCCTCTTTGTAGTTGTCCACTACATAGTGCTATAATTATGCAAAATTTGGTAGCCCTAAGCCTTATGGCTATGTACACCAAGATTTAAAAGTTTTCCCTATATAAGCCCATGTAAATCTTGTGAACCTCCCGCCCCCCCACCCCCCAGCATGAGGCCAAATTGACCCTAGGACTGTAATTTGGGCACTTTTGGTAGACCCCCACTAGATCAAGCTAAATGCAAAATTTGGTAGCTCTAGGCCTTATGGCTAGGTACTGGAAGATTTCTTAAGTTGTCACTATGTATGCCCATGTAAAACTTGTGACCCCTGCAGCGGGGCCAATTTTGACCCCAGGGCTAAAATTTTGGCCTGCTTGGTAGAGGCCCACTAGATATAGCTACATGCAAAATTTGGTAGCTCTAGGCCTTACGGCTAGGTACAGGAAGATTTTTAAAGTTTTCTCTATATAAGCCTATGTAAAACTTGTGACCCCTGGGGCAGAGCCAATTTTGACAACAGGGCTATAATTTGAAGACACATGATAGAGGTCTACTACATAAAGCTACATGCCAAATTTGGTAGCCCTACGCCTTATGGTTTCAGACAAGAAGATTTTTAAAGATTTCCAATATTTTTCAGTTATGTTGCCATGGCAACCAGAGTTTTCGAAGGAATCAAATTCTTTCAAGAAATTCTGAAGAGGACCATGGCAGGATCATTTCTGTGAAGTTTCATGAAAATTGGATGGGTAGTTTCAGAGAAGAAGATGTTTGAAATAAAAGTTAACGCACGGACGGACGCACACACGCACGGACGGATGCACGCACGAACGGACGCACAACGGACACCGGGCCATGACATAAGCCTGCTGGCCTTCGGCCAGTGGAGCTAAAAAACATTTAATCTGTTTATTAATTCTTGCAAAAGTGCATTAATTATGTATATAAGATTTGCACAGTACATAATGTGTATATAAATCTTTGAAAAGTGCATTTAACTTGTATTTAAATATTGGAACAGTCTATTAACTCTCTACATAACTTGCGGAACATGGAAAAACTTGAGACAAGGGTATGGATTGATAATAGGGACAAGATGATAAATTTTTGGATTGTGAAATTGCTGTATGTTATTTTATTGCCATGCTGAAGACCACTTTAGATGTTTTTCAGACAGTGTAAACCAAGATCAGGCTCACAGAATGTGCAGTGTCTGTTCACTGATTAGCACTGTTCCATCTTTTGAGAAATATATTCTCATTATATGTCAATAACTTTTGATTAACTGTTCTTTATTTGCTTCTTTTAAACAATGAAAGCTGAAAACCTTGCTGAAATCTCAAAAACTTATCCCTCAACTTCATTCAGACATTTTGCTTAAGGATTTACAGGTCAACAATTTTATTGTCTTCTTAAAAGTTCACTCTTTAACAACAAAACGACAAAATTTTAGACTTGTCCAAAATGAAAGCATTTGCAGATGATGTGACAAATGTGACTCAAAACTTGACATTTGCTTTATGAAGGGTAGAAAACATTGTGGGAGAGGAGAAAATGCTGGGTTCCAGCATTTTCTCCTTTTTTTGCAACATTTTAAGTCTTCAACTTTAGGTTCATTAAAACTTGGGATTGTTTGACTAAAGGTTTAACTAGCAAATTAGTTGTATGCACATAGCATAACTGGCCACAGTCAAACAAGGGAGCAAAGTATCTTGATAGCTTGCATGTGCTCTTTTGTACAGAAAAACATGTAAATGAATATTGGTTTGTTTGTATGGTGTTTAAAGCCATTTCCAACATCATTTCAGTTATATCGCAATGGCCAGTGCACCTATCCATGCTTTCCTGGAGTTTCTTTAACCAGTTCTTCACATAATATTCTTCCCAAGTGACTGGCTGCTTTCCCACATAATATCGTCAGAACCATGATCAGCCATGAGTGAGGAATAATGAATCATGTTACGATGACTATCATCAATCCTCGGGAAGAAATTCACCGAGCAGCTGATTTGAACAAGCTACCCTCTAGCTTTCAAGTCCTGTCTAAATGAATAGTAGACTTAACAAGAGGGCCATGATGGCCCTGTATCGCTCCACTGGCTTATAAATATAACCCATAAATACTAAACATTTCAATTCTGAGCCAAATGGTTTCAAAATGAAGACTTACAAAGTTTTCTCTGTAAAGGCCCATGTGAAAGTTAAGACCCGCAGGGCAAAGCCATTTTTGATCCCAAAGCTATAATTACTTGAACCCTGGTAGAGGTCCACAAGATAAAGCCACATGTCAAAATAATACAAGTCTACGCTGTATGGTTATAAATTTTCAAGTTTTGTCCATATGAAGCTTCTGTAAAACATAAGACCCCTGATGCAAGGCTAATTTCAAAAAAAAAATCAAAACAGGAAGATTTCTTAAGTTGTCACTATGTAAGCCCATGTAAAACTTGTGACCCCTGCAGCGGGGCCAATTTTGACCCCAGGACTAAAATTTTGGCCTGCTTGGTAGAGGCCCACTAGATATAGCTACATGCAAAATTTGGTAGCTCTAAGCCTTATGGCTAGGTACAGGAAGATTTTTAAAGTTTTCTCTATATAAGCTTATGTAAAACTTGTGACCCCTGGGGCAGAGCCAATTTTGACAACAGGGCTATAATTTGAAGAAACTTGATAGAGGTCTACTACATAAAGCTACATGCCAAATTTGGTAGCCCTATGCCTTATGGTTTCAGACAAGAAGATTTTTAAAGATTTCCAATATTTTTCAGTTTTGTTGCCATGGCAACCAGAGTTTTTGAAGGAATCAAATTCTTTCAAGAAATTCTGAAGAGGACCATGGCAGGATCATTTCTGTGAAGTTTCATGAAAATTGGATGGGTAGTTTCAGAGAAGAAGATGTTTGAAATAAAAGTTAACGCACGGACGCACGGACGGACGCACGGACGCACGACGGACACCGGGCCATGACATAAGCCCGCTGGCCTTCGGCCAGTGGAGCTAAAAACCATAAAACACATTTAATTCCAACATGACACAAAGATGTACTTCAACTATTTACAAGACAACAACATTTTATACCAGACCAATTTGAAAGCATAAATTTGAAGACAAACAAATTTTTACAGCATTCATTCAAACAGACATTCCTTGTAAAGGAAGAATTTTCCCTTTGACCACACAGATTTGCAGAGTCAGAGCTCCAGACAGAGGGAGTGATTTTGATTTCAAAACTAAAAATATTAATAATTGTCCACTAAACCCTATGTTATGGGTATCGAGACAATTCTAATGAGTACCCACAACATAGGGTTTGAAAGAGAAATAATGGATTTAGAATGCCATCACTCCCTCTTATCTGGAGCTCTGTGCAGAGTACTGTTAAAGAAACTCGAAAGCATAAATCAGTACATTGGCCACCACAATATAGCAGAAATAGCATTGAAAACTGCATAAAAACACCATACAAACAAACAAACAAAACAAGTCAAAGGCCTTATTATTTATTGTATCCATACTGATTATCCCTAATTTACAAGGATGTTTTCAAACTCATCTGCTGTAACTTTGTTCTGGCTGGAAGGAGTCACGTATCTGATTGGGTGGGGGAGCTCATGGGATATTAAAAAAGCACGAAATACAAACCAAAGGTGTATCGCATTTTCTGCTGATGAGCCCCAAGAGGAGCAACTTCATTCCTTTTCTGTATTAAAACATTTTTTATTTAACCCATTACAAAATCAAAAATTTTAGACCTGACCAAATTGAAAGAATTTGCAAACAAAAAATTATATGTGACTTAAAAACTTAATTTTTTTCTTTGAAAGTGTAGAAAAACATCGTGGGAAAAGGAGAAAATGCCGGTTACCAGCATTTTCTCCTTTAACCACAATGTTCTCAAAAGCCTTCTTGCTTAAGGTCGTTAAACTTCAGGATTGTTTGATAAAAGGTTAACCCTTTACCATACAATCCTAAGTTTTAAACACATAATAGAGTAACACATTTAACAAGAAGGCCATTGGCCCTAAAGCGCTCACCTGAGTAAAGTCATGTACAGTTGATAAAGCTGAAGAGATCCTGGTTTTAATGATGTAAAACACATGAATGTAAGGGATCTACTTTTTGAACCAATGTGAACCAATTTCAAACTTGTCCAAGATATCATTAAGACAAACATAGTGACCAAGTTTTATGAGTATAATGCTGAAAGTGCCTCTACGGTGCACACAAGGTTTTTCTAAGATCTGGTCCAGTGACCTACTTTGTGACCAGATGTGACCCACTTTGGAACTTGTCCAAGATGTCATCAAGACAAATATTCTGACCAAGTTTCATGAGAATCAGGCTGAAAATGTGGCTTCTATGGTGCACACAAGGTTTAAGATTTGGTCCCTTGACCTACTTTTGACCCAATGTGACCCCATTTTGAACTTGTCAAAGATAATCATCAAGACAAACTTTATAAGCAAGTTTCATGTATTTCAGGCTGAAAATGTGGCCTATAGAGTTTTGACAAGGTTTTTCTAGGATTTGGCCCAGTGACCTACATTTTGACCCAACATGACCCAATTTGAATCTTGTTCAAGGTATCATCGAGACAAACATTCTAACTAAGTTTCAAGAGTATCAGGCTGAAAATGTGACCTCTAGAGTGAACAGAAGTTTTTTTCTAAGATTTGACCCAGTGACCTACTTTTTGACCCAATGTGACCCAATATCACACTTGTCTGAGATATCTACAAGATATACATTCTGACCAATCTTCATCAGTTCTAATGTGGCCTCTATGGTGCACACAAGGTTTTCCTAAGATTAAGCCCTGTGACCTACTGTTTGACCCAGCACGACCCAATTTCGAACCTGGCTAAGATATCATCAAGACAGACAATCTGACTTAGTTGCATGAGTTATCAGCTAAAAATGTGTCCTCTAGAGTACACATAATGTTTTTTCTAAGATTTAGCCCAGTGACCTACTTTTTGACCCAACATGACCCAATTTCCAACTTGTCTGAGATATCGTCAAGACAGACAGTCTGACTTTCGGAAGTTTCACGAGTATCAGGCAAAAAATGTGGCCTCTAGAGTGCACACAAGGTTTTTCTATGATTTAGCCCTGTGACCTACTTTTTGACCATACGTGACCCAATTTCAACCTTGTCCAAGATATTATCAAGAAAAACATTCTGACCAAGCTTCAAAAGTATCAGGCTGAAAATGTGGCCTCTAGAGTGCACACAAGGCTTTTTTAAGATTTAGCCCAGTGACCTACTTTTTAACCCGACATGACCCAATTTCGAACTTGTCTGAGACATCATTAAGACAGACATTCCAACCAACTTTCATGACTTTCAGGCTAAAAATGTGGCCTCTAAAGTGCACACAAGGTTTTTCTAAGATTTAGCTCAGTGACCTACTTTTTCACCTGCCATGACCCAATTTCGAACTTGTCCAAGATATTATCAAGACCAACAGTCTGACCAGTTTCAAGAGTATCAGATCAAAATGTGGCCTCTAGAATGCACACAATGTTTTTCAAAGATTTTACCAGTGACCTACTTTTTGACCCGACATGACCCAATTTTGGACTTGCGCGACATTTTATCAAGAAAAACATTCTGACCAAGTTTCATGAGTATTAGACTAAAAATGTGGCCTCTAGACTGCACACAAGGTTTTGCTGAATTTTGACCTTGTCACCTACTTTTTGACCTGACATGACCTGATTTCAAACATGTCCGAGATATTATCAAGGCAAACATTCCGACCAAGTTTGATGAGTATTTGATTGAAAATGTGGCCTCTAGAGTGCACACAAGGTGATTGTTGACGCCTTGATGACATACAACGCACAACAGACACAGCTCAATCACAAATGCTCACCTTGAGCACCTTGTGTTCAGGTGAGCTAAAAATGTTGGCTGTGGAAAGGGAGAAAATGCTGGTCACCAGCATTTTCTCCTTTTCCCATAATGTTTTCTACTCTTTCCCAGACAAACATCGTGGGAAAACAAGAAAATGTTGGTACTAAGTATTTTCTCCTTTTCAGATATTGTTATGTAACTTTATTGCAGAAAAATTTTAATGCTATCATTTAAATCAACTTAACCTTGTGGTCTGCAAATGCTTTCAATTTGGACAAGTCTAAAATTTTATTGTTTGGTAAACGGTTAATGTTACCAACTGCATAAAACTTCTGCTCTCTCATAGCAAACAGCTTTTTTTAAACAATGAAGCAAAAGGAGAAATTACTCGTAAAATAAACAATTGATCATTTTAAGTTATTTTTACACTGGTCACAATGTTTTCACATGCATTCATGTCGATCATTCGTAACTTACAAATATATTTACAAAGTCATCCATTGTAAATAAGTTTAAAAAATGAGTTTTCCCATTACCCTTTCAGTCACACTGGCTTTCAATAATCCTCAATATGAAATTCAACACCAGCTCAGATTCAAGTTCAACTCCCATCCCTCCCAGCCCTATTGCATACCCTGCATGTAAACCCTTTACCAGACGACAAAATTTTAGCCTTGTCCAAACTGAAAGCATTTGCAGACGACAATTTTAATGTGGCTCAAATGGTGAAAGTTTTCTTTGATAGTGCAGAAAACATTGCTGGTTGCCAGCATTTTCTCCTTTTCCCACAATGTTTTCAAAAGGCCTCTTTCCCAGGGTCGTTTAAAGGTGGCATTGTGCAGTAAAGGGTTAAGTTTTGTTTACAGATTTTGAAGTCATCTTCATATTCCATTTGTTATTATTTTTCAAAGCAAATTTACAAACTTAGCCTTAAAGACGGCATGCACAATAGCGATTATTTTTAGCACCCGATGAAATAGCTTTCCTCATTCACATATAGCATTTAATTCATTCAGCATTTCAAAACTTTACGAAAAAATCCTCAATTCTGACAACCCTGTGAAAAGGAAGCTTTTCTAACCATTATGGGAAAAGGAGAAAATGCTGGTAACCAGCATTTCCTCCTCCCATATTGCTTTCTACCCCTCCAAAAACACATTTCAATTTCTGAGTCACACTTATTTTGTCATTGGCAGGTGCTTTCAATTTGTTAGCAGCATTTTCTCCTTTTCCCACAATGTTTTCTACCTTTCCAAAAACACATTTCAATTTCTGAGTCACAGTTACTTTGTTTTCTGCAAGTGCTTTCAATTTTGATACATCTAAAATGTTGTTACATGGTAAAGAGTTAAGGACAGAGTTAGGATGTGATACACCAGTTAGAACCCAAGCTTATATAAACTGCCTGTTACACTTTATATATAACTATGTTTAAGTGTGGATCTGAGGACAACCATTATTGGGTCAAGTTGACCTTTCTGTTAGCCAATCAAAATCCTGCTTTCAAGTTTTGAAAAGTAAACCAACAGAGAAAATCCTACAAAGGAATTATGGATCACAACTTCATAATTCTTCAATACCATAACACTGAGAACTTTTCAGAAGTATCACGTCACCATTATGTTAAGGTGTTCCTATCTTGAATTTAAGTATTGCTTATATTTACCAACCAAGGTTGAACTTGACAACTTTTGAAAGAAATTTTCTGATTGGCTGAGCTATAAGCAGCAGTATTGGAAACCCAGATTTTTCTGAAGACTCCATGAAAGTAGCTGTTATCACAGCTACCACTGAGACTGTACCTGACTTCGTCCAATATCAGTCAAATAAAGTGGGTGGGGGTAAACATTTTTTTTTTGCATAATCCTGACAAGTGGCTAAAATAAACATATGTTTCAGTCAAAAATGTTTTGTGTGTTAATCAGTCACATGACTTGTGAGTGATATGAATGTGTAGTGATCACTTTATAGGACATTCACAACTTACAGGCATATGTATGATATTTCATCACATGATGTGACAGTTCATTTACACATTACTTCCTGAAAGCAATCTATTATTTAGACAACCTTTTTTATCTTAACAGCAGATAGCTTTTAAAGGCAAAATGGCAAAATGTGGAAAAGCTTGTTACAAGCTAGTTTACATCTACTTCTGCCAAAATATTTTAAAATCTTTTCATATATTCAACTTTAACCCTATACCACACCACCCTGACTCTTTACTACCCTGAAAGAGAAGCCTTTTGAAAAAACATGTGGGAAAAGAAGAAAATGCTGGTGACCAGCATTTTTTCCTTTGCCCACCATGTTTTCGCCTATCAAGGACAAATTTAGTCATTTGAGCCACCTTCAATTTGTCGTCTGCAAATACTTTTAATTTGGACAAGTCTAAAATTTGATTGTGTGGTAAAGAGTTAACTCTATCAAATGATGAAATTGTAGACTGGTCCAAATTCAAAGTACATGTATTTGCAGATGACAAACCAACAGTGGCTAAAAAATTGAAAATTGATTTAGAAAGTGTAGAAAACATTGTGGGAAAAGGAGAAAACGCTGGTTACCAGCATTTTCTCCTTTTCCCACAATGTTTTCAAAAGGCTTTTTCTTCAGGGTCGTTAAAAGTCGGGATTGTGTGGAAAAGAGTTACTATGAATTTAGTGTCTATGGCTTACACTGATGAATTCAAAACTGCTTTGTAACAACTATATTACAGTAGGTAATGTATAAATGAGTCACATAACTGTTCAGTATAATGAGTGTGTAACGATCACACGTATAGGATATTCACATCTTGCAAGTACATATGTTATTAAATCACATGACGAGTCAGTTCATTCATCAAGTGGGTGGGGTGCACGTTTACTGTCTACTCATTATTTGCACCTAAAAACTCACCATATACTTATAGTCCCTCTCCCTATGGCTCCTGTCCTTATGGTGCTACAGATACATTCATAAACTCATTCTGATGTCTATACGCATAAATTTTCTATACTTTAATATTCTTATTGCAATTTAAGGTAGTGGAGTTCCTTTATTTTTATCAGACCACAATATAGTAGACTTGTTCATATTTAAAACATTTACAGACAAAAATTCAATGTGGTTCAAATTACCAGCATTTTCTCCTTTTACCCTCCATTACAGCATTCATACAATACTAGCTATCTTTATTTTGTGGTCTGCAAATGCTTGAATTCTGACAAGTCTACAATTTACTGTATTGAGTGGTAAAGGGTTAATAAACTAAAATGAAACAAGTGCACTGAGGTGTAGTTACTTGAGAAACTATCTAACACTTCACTGCTATTACCGTCTTCTTCAATGGAATTGTACAGCAGCCCATCTGACATAGAACCAAGTATTTGAGCCATGCTCTGGTAAACAGGGGGTTTGACTCTTTACCAAACGACAGAATTTTAGACTGGTCCAAATTGAAAGCAGATGCAGATGACAAAATAAATGTGACTGAAAAATTAAAATTTGTTTTGGGAAGGGTAGAAAACATTGTGGGAAAAGGAGAAAATGCTGGTTACCAGCATTTTCTCCTTTTCCTACCATGTTTTCAAAAGGCTTTTTCTTCAGGGTCGTTAAAACCCGTGATTTTGTGGTAAAGAGTTAAATCATCTCTGTGACACATTAAACCAAGCTAGTCATCACTTAATTTTGGCTCCATAAAGTCAGTTTTGTCTAACAACAGACTGAATCATGAGGTAGAATTGCCCTTTGACATGCAGAAAATTGACAAATAGCAAAAAGTTTTGACCCATGTCAGCCTAAATGGACTACACAGGTTGACTTTTTGCGGATGTACAAAACCCCCGATGAAAGAGCAAGACTCATTTAAAACTTTCATCTCCATTCAATACATGCCGATAGGTAGTCATTATAATAAGTAAACTATAATATTTCCAAAACTCACCTGGGGATATCTTACTTGCTGAGGGGCCTGAGAATGTGACGAAGGATTCTGGCGATTTTGATTACGTCGACGACGCAAGGTCATCGTTTCACTAAGTTTGCGGGCTGGTTTGGCTTTGGGATTTGAGCTTGGTGTGTGCACAGCACAGAATTTGATGAAAAGTCCCATAGCTAAAACTAGGCCAATGGCCATCAGAAGCACAGCCCACCAATGTTCCTGAAATCATAAATGCATTTATAACTCAAATCTTCACTAGAAGACAGAGTTTAACTCTTTACAAAACAAAAATTTTAGACTGGTCCAAATTGAAAGCATTAGCAGACAACAAATGGAATGTTGCTCAAAAACTGAAATTTGATTCGGGAAGGGTAGAAAACATTGTAGGAAAAGGAGAAAATGCTGGTCACCAGCATTTTCTCCTTTTCCTACAATGTTTTCAAACGGCATTTTCTTCGGGGTTGTTAAAAGTCGGGATTGTGTGGTAAAGGGTTAAGGACTTGTCCACAATGAAAGCATTTGCACACAAGAAACTAAATATGGATCAAATGAAGTGATTTGTCTTTGAATGGTGAGAAAACATTGGGGGGAAAAGGAAAAAATGCTGCTAACCAGTATTTTCTCCTATTCCCATTATGTTTTCAAAAACCTTCTTTCTTAGGGTCAGTAAAACTCAGGATTGTTAGGTAAAGGGTTTAAACAATGGTTCCTTACTAAAGGTAGACTTTAAAGGGGCCTTTTCAGATTTTCTGCTGTGAATTAAAATTGCTTGTTAAGTGCTGATAAAAACTACAAAATATTCTTTTCACTACAAACATAAAGAAACCGGATGGTAAAAAGATGCGACTTCAACCATCATATAACAGGGTGCTTCCTGTAAATTAGCAGCTCTGACAATTTTTATAAGAACATATATGACATCATTTTACTCCTTTGAATACAATCCCACATAATTGATGCCTGCTATGGATCACATGCTATTCCCAATATACCTTTGCAAAGTCTGGTGTGAAATCTAAAAACAACTTAATGCTACAAAACCCACCAATCAATTTTTTTCTGTCCTTCTTAACTGACAGTGTGCCAGCTATCACCTTTACCAAACAACAAAATTTTGGACTAGACCAAATGGAAAGCATTCGCAAACGACAAAATAAATGTTGCCAAAATGATGATATCTGTCTTTGAAAAGGTAGAAAACATTGTGAGAAAGGGAGAAAATGCTGGTTACCAGCATTTTCTCCTTTTCACAATGTTTTCAAAAGGCTTCTTCCTCATGGTTGTTGACAGTCAGAATTTGTGATAAAGGGTCAATTCATCATTTTTGAAGTTTGGGAAGATTAGCCTCCGCAATGACTAGTCAAACTGTATGCCTTTCTTGGTCACTCCTAAAATATACACAAGAACTCTACTCACTACTATCCAGTTTGTTATATTTTCGAGTGTCTCTGGACTAAATATCAAGTTCTTCAAACGAGTCAATGGACCGTCGGCATCTATGCCCCGGCAACTAGAAAACACATCACAGTAGCCTTGGAAATTGTTGCATGGGGTTCCTGTGGGTAGGTAAAAAAAAGTATAATTAATTGATTGAATGCTTTTTTTTCACAATTTTCAACATTTTTCTAAGTCATATCGCAGTAAGAGCTCAAATATTCATGCGTGTAGTTGGTTGCACCAGAGCTTGGCATGGGCTCTGAAGGGTCTCGCAAAAGGGCACACCTAGGAAAAACCCGGTGCTTCTGGTGAAGCTTGAACACAATACCTCCTATTTACTAGTCCTTCACTTTACCACTGAGCCACACAGGACACTGTGAGTATATAGAGGATATTTGTTTTTTTCAGTGAAATTTATTTCGAGTGAACATTACTGCTTGGCTGCATTTCTTGTTTTTACGTAAAAACTTTTATGTCAAAAAAGGGTCATAATTGTGTCAAAAATACTTTGATCTTTACCTACCTTTGTTGTTTGGGTTTCCCTTTTCATAATTTACAACTAGTCCATCATGTCTGCAGTAACAATCTTCAGTAATAACAAAGATATCATAAAATGTCAAAGTTTTTGCACGACTAATTCTAATTTAAAATAGGGGCATAACTGTGTCAAAAATACTTTGATGGTTACCTACCTTTGATGTATGGGTTCCCCTATTGATAGATAACACCTAGTTCAAGTTTGATGTAAATATCTTCAGTAATAACAGAGATATTATCAAATGTCAAAGATTTTGCACCACGACAAAGACCATGACGCAGATGACAACAGATGACAGGGTTATGACATGTCTCAACTTTTTTTTCAAAAAAAACAGCCATGCTAAAAATGAAAAAGCCATTTACCTTAGCAGTCTGTCAAAGTTACAACTTTATTCTATTCAGTATTTCAAAACAACAGGAGGGCCCTGATTGCCCTGTTTCACTCCGCTGCCTTTGTAACCCTTTCCCAAATGTTCCAGGGGAGCTAAAAACCATGTGACTCCAAGTCCTAACATGAAGTCCAAGTAAAGGTTTAACTCTTTACCACACAATCCCGAGTTTTCACGAGAGAAGAAGGCTTTTGAAAACATTGTGGGAAAAGGATAAAATGCTGGTAACCAGCATTTTCTCCTTTTCCTGCCATGTTTTCCATACTTTCAAAGAGAAATTTCAATTTTTGAGTTACATTTAATTTGTCGTCTGTAAATGCTTTCAATTTGGACAAGTCTTCTTTTTTGTCGTGTAGTAAAGACTTAAATGACATCAAGTTGTTGATTCACGTACCCCCAGCAAGTGAAACTCCATTGCCGGTATTTGTCTGATTTCTGCCCGCAAGAACCTGCTCTATCATTTTTTGATAGCGTGGATACTTCATAAGGGCATCAGCATCATTTGAGAGAATACATTCTGATGAATCATTTTCCCCTGAAAACACAATGTTATCCTTTACCACCAAATCCTGCATTTTAACCCTTTACCACACAATCCCAACTTTTAACGACCCTTAGTAAGAAGCCTTTTGAAAACACTGTGGGAAAAGGAGAAAATGCTGGTAACCAGCATTTTCTCCTTTTCCAACAATGTTTTCTGTCATTCCCAAAACAATTTTCAATTTTTTCGTCAATTTTATTTTGTCGTCTGCAAATGCTTTCAATTTGGACAAGTCTAAAATTTTGTTGTTTGGTAAAGAGTTATGAAACTTTCAAAGAACTTGAGGGAAAAGGCTTTAGAAAACATTGTGGGAAAAGGAGAAAATGCAGGAAACCAGCATTTTCTCCTTTTCCCATAATGCTTTCTACCCAAGCAATGACAAAACCCATAGTCTGAGGCAAATCTAATATGTTGTCTGCATTATGCTTTCAATTTGGATAAGTCTAAAATTGTGTTGTTTGGTGGAAAGTATCTTCCAGTAGTAAGTTTTTCTAATCAATAATCTGTCTCCTTTTTCTTTTTTTTTTATTCAAATATTATTTGAGCCATACTCTGTGAAAAGTATGTTTAATTCATTTGCAAAAATATTGACCCAGGTCAGCCTGCAGAGTCTGCTCAGGCAGACCTGGGTCAAAACTTCTTGCTCTTTGTAAATTCTATGCATGTCAAAGGACCATTGTACCTCATGATTCATTATACCTTTACCATACAATCCCAACTCATAACAACCCTGAGGAAGAAGCCTTTTGAAAACATTGTGGGAAAAGGAGAAAATGCTGGTAACCAGCATTTCCTCCGTTTCCAACAATGTTTTCTACTCTTCCGAAAATGAATTTCAATTTTCGAGTCAGATTTATTTTGTCGTCTGCAAAAGCTTTCAATCTGGACTGGTCTAAACTTTTGTTGCTTGGTAAAGGGTTAACCCTTTCCCAGACAAGCCCTGGTTTTCACGTGTCTGCAGTACAAGTCTTTTGAAAACACTGTGGGAAAAGGAGAAATTGCTCGTAACGAGCAATTTCTCCTTTTCCCACAGTGTTTTCTATCCTTTTTGAGACCTTTCTGCCATTTTCATCAAATTTAAAAGTGTCGTCTGCAAACTCTTTCAATTTGGACCAGTCCAAAATTTGTCGTTTGGGAAAGGGTTAAACCAAACAAATCATCACAGAACTCTTGATCCATAAAAATCAATTTTGTCTTAGACCCAACTGACTCGTGAGCTAAACTGGTCTTTTGACATGCAGAAAATTGACCTATAGCTAAAGTTTTGATCTTGGTCAACATGCACAGACTGCAGGCTGACCTGAGTTGATACTTTTCATACAGCATGGCTCACTGCGATGTTACTTTCAACAGTGTCTAAGCCATGTCTTCGAAAATTGACTGTGCTAATTGTTTTTAACAACAATTTGACATTACTTCAGTTATATCACAGCAATCAATACACCCATGCATGCCTTCCTGCCAGCTTTTTATTGTTGAAACAAAGATCAGCTGTAAATTAGGAGTAAATCCTGTGGCACTGATTTGAGCCATGCTCTGTGAAAAGGAGACTTAATGCATCTCCAAAAAATATTGATCCAGGTCAGCCTGCGCAGGCTGTGACCTTTCCAAGGATTGATGAGAGTCACATCATCAATCCTCGGAAAGACACTGGCTGAGCTGGGCAAGGGATAAAAGCTGGTTGCCGGCATTTTCTCTTTTTCTCACAATTTTCTAATAGCCCTTCTTCCTAAGGTGCCCATTACACCAAACTCATTTTTAGAACGTCCGATCCCTTCTAAGAGTAATTCTAAACAGGTAGCAATCTGCCTTGGACTTAGTAGCTTTTAGACAGCTAAAGTGTATGATACAACGATACCTGCCTCTATCCAAGTTTGTCAACAAAGTTCATAAACAGATGTTGAAACGTTGCTACCACATCCAGTCCGTTTGCCCAAATTCTGAACCCTTTCTATTAGATTTGAGCCATGCTCTGTGAAAAGGAGACTTAATGCATCTGCAAAAAATATTGATCCAGGTCAGCCTGCGCAGGCTGACATGGGTGGAAAATTTTCACAACTGGTCAATTTTCTACATGTCCAAGGACCACTCTACCTCATGATTAAGTTTTTCAAAAAAAAAAGGTGGCTATAATGGATCCATAATTATGGGATGATCTCTGTGATATCATGCATCACGGAGATGCACTAAGCCTCCTTTTCACAGAGCCTGGCTCATTTATTTCACATTTAGTAAGTATGAGTTTGGAGTAACGGGGGTATTAGGGTCATAAACAGGACTAGACGGTTAACCCTTTACCGCACAATGCCCCCTTTTAACGCCCCTGGTTAAGAAGCCTTTTGAAAACATTGTGGGAAAAGGAGAAAATGCTGGTAACCAGCATTTTCTCCTTTTCCCACATTGTTTTCTATCCTATCAAAGAAAAATTGCAACATTTGAGCCACACTGAAATTGTCGTCTGCAAATGCTTTCAATTTGGACGAGGCTAAAATCTGTTGTCTGGTAAAGGGTTAACAGGTATTTGGTATTATATGGCTCAAACTTTGAAATACGCACTGCAGCCAAGCTTGCAAAGCAGTTGTCTTTCAGCTTCTGTGCTAGTCGATCCCGTCAAAAAACATTCCACCCAACCAAAATTTTCACACAGAGATCCTCCGCATTCCTGCAAAAGTTTAAAAAAAAAAAGTTTCTGTTACTTTAGCCTTTTGTCACACAATTATGACTTTGAATGACCCTGACAAAAAGGTTTTTGGAAACACTGAGGGAAAAAGGGGAAATGTTAGTAACCAGCATTTTCTCTTTTTCCCACAATTTTTTCTACCCTTTAACACTTTACCAAACGACAAAATTTTGGACTCAAATTAAAAACATTTCAGATGACAAAATAAATGTGGTGCAAATGAGCATTTACATCTTTTATAGGGTAGAAAACATTGTGGGAAAAGGAGAAAATGCGTGTTACCAGCATTCTCTCCTTTTCCCACAATGTTTTCAAGAGCCTTCTTCTTCAGGGTCATTACAACTCGGGATTGTGGGGTAAAGGTATAAAAAGCAATCCCATCAACTGAGCTGCTTAAAATGTCGTCTGCAAATGCTTTGGATTGGGACAAGTCCAAAATTTTGTCGTATGGAAAAGAATTAACCCATGAAGCACCTTTAATGACTTTAAATACCTATGCAGCCATTGTAAATCAAGATCAGATTGCATAAAACATGCAGTCTGATCTTTGATCTACCTTGCTTTGCTGTGACAATCTGGACCATAGCAACAATCAATCGAGCCACTTTAGATATGTCGTCTGCAACTGCCTTTAATATGGATGATCAGAAACTTTTGCTGTGTGGTAAAGAATTTGTTCTTGTACTACGAAGCAAAACCCAACAAACTTTTGCTGAGAATGCAGATCAAGATCAGACTGCACAGAACATGAAAACATTTACGTAATTAACCCTTTACATGACAACAAAGTTTTAAACTTTTCTAAATTCAAAGCATTTGCAAACAACAAAGACTGGTCTTTGAAAGGGTAAAAAAAATTGGAAAAAACGGAAAAAATGCTATTAACCAGCCTTTTCTCCTTTTTCCCACAACATTTTCTATGGCCTCTTTCTCAGGCTTGTCAGAACCGGAGATATTTTGGTAAAGAGTTAAGTCTTTACCAAACAACAAAATCTGAAACTTTTCAAAATTCAAAGTGTTTGCAGCTGACAAATCAAATATGGCTCAAATGACCAGATTCGTCTTTGAAAGGGAGAGAAAAATTTCGAAAAAAGGAGAAAAAAATACTGAGAGCGAGCATTTTATCCTTTTCCCATAATGCTTTCAAGAGCTTTATTCCCTGGGGTTATCAAATCTCAGGATTGTTTGGTAAAAGGTTCCTACAAAACTTGTACAAAACTATGAAGACAAAAAGATGTGCAATTTGTTTGCTGTTCAGAGACTTTTTTCTTTCCAAATCATTACAATTATATCACAGCAACCTGTGCACCTCTCCATGATTGCCTGGAGCACTGAATTCTGTCGCAACAAATATCATCAATCCTCCGACAGAATTTGGCCTAGCTTGGAATAAGACCTTTGGATTACAAGCCACTGTATGTTACCAATTAAGCAACCAGGCCTGCAGATATCATTTAGACATAACTGTAGCCTTGGGGCACATACTTAAGTCTTTACCATACAATCCCGAATTTAACAACTTTGAGGGAGAGGCCTTTTGAAAACCTTGTGGGAAAAGGAGAAAATGCTGGTAACCAGCATTTTCTCCTTTTCCCACAATGTTTTCTATCCTATCAAAATCAAATCAATGGTTTGAACCACATTTGAACTGTCATCTGCAAATGCTTTCAATTTGGATAAGTTCAAAATTTTGTCATGTGGTATCAAATGACAAAATTTTGGACTCAATCAAATTGAACGCATTTGCAGACGACAGATTAAATGTAGCTCAAAGGATGATTTCTTTGATAGGGTAGAAAACCTTGTGGGAGAAGGAGAAAATGCTGGTTCTAAGCATTTTCTCCTTTTCCCACAAGGTTTTCAAAAGCCTTCTTTTTCAGGGTCGTTCAAAGTCGGGATTGTATGGTTATGAGTTAAAACATCTCATTCAAAGGCAATATTATCTATACAGCAACAATAACACTATGCTACCGTTTCAACGCATATGATACTCACTCCCGCTTGGCAGGTGAATCCAAAATCATTACAAAAAGACCCATCAGGTTTCAGTGTAGAATTTGGACAATGTGGCCCATTGCCAGTGAATTTTGTTAAGAAAAATTATGAAAATTGGTCCCTTAGGCCTTTACCATACAATACCGAGTTTTACGACCCCAAGAAATAGGACTTGAAAACATTGTGGGAAAAGGAGAAAATGCTGGTAACCAGCATTTTCTCCATTTCCCGCAATGTTTTCTACCCTTTAAAACACAAATTTCATAATTTGTGCAACATTTAATTTGCCGTCTGCAAATGTTTTCAATTTGGACCAGTGTAAAATTTTGTCGTTTGGTAAAGAGTTAAGCCTTTACCTCACAATCTGGAGTTTTAACAACTCTAAAGGGGGAGGCCTTAGCCTTAGTGTCTTTCCTCAGGTCCTTAAAACTCGGGATTGGATGGTATAGGGTTCAGTGCTTCAAAAAATTAATAGAAGATTCAAATGACTTCAAAAACATGCTCTTGTCTTTGCATGTTTCAGGCTAAAAGCTCCCAATTTCATACAAGTCTATTTTCCAAATCTCGGGGGGCCCTGACCCCAAGTATAACAACAGCTGTCATCAGACAGCACAGTTTGCCAAGAAAAATTAATTGCTGGGAGAGACAATCATTTAGTCTGGAAAATAGGACCTCTAAAAAATCTTTATCATGAAATTTGTAAATCTGAGACCTTGATCTTGAGATCTAGGGTATTGCTCAATGATACTTTGGACCTGTATCTGCAATCAAGTAAAATACAAACCAAATCCATCATTTTTTTTTGGAAAATGCTAGTATGAGCTTTCAAAAACTTTATCATAAACCTTTGATGTGAAATATCAAAGTCTATCACCTTGACCTTAAGATCATGGAGGTTGGCAGGGGACTCCAACATCTACACCCATGCCAGTACTAATATAGAGCTTCCTGGACTTTGTCCAGGAAAGCTACAAAGGTAGGAATCCCTGCCATTGGAATAGTTTCAGTTTGTGTAACAGTTCCAACAATTAAAGGATATTCACAGTATGAAGCACTGAAACAATCTTGTTTGTATCTGCATGTTTTATTGTCCGACTGTGTTATGAAGTCACACTGGACAGAGCAGCATGGCCCCTGTGTTGGGCTGAAATGGAACATGAAAAGATTTAACTAAATTAGTGTTTTATGCTGATTTCAACATTAATTCAATCTTACCAGTGCCTCAACTCATTTATGTGAGCCCTAAGTTTCAGCAGTACTAGGCTAGGGCTCTGAAGTGTCTTGCCCTGGGACACTCTTACCAAAAATCCCAAGGCCTTGGGTGAAGGTTGAACCTGTGACCCCAAGTTTTCAGTCCTACACTTTAACAAAGAAGGACCTCAAATATGTAAAAGCAAAATTAGCTTAATTCTGTCACGTAAAACAAACCTTAGACTTGTCCAAACTGAAAGCAAATTGACCACAAATTGAATATTTCATTGAATATTACGCAAACAATATGACTAGTCTTTCAAAGAAAACATTGAAGGAAGAGGAGAAAATGCTGGTTACCAAACACCTATTCCTGAAGGCAGTTAACCCTTAACCAGCAATATAACATCTCGCTCATTGCAAGTGGGCTCAACAAAAGTACTTGGAAATTTGATCAGTTTTCCTTATTTAGGTCAAAACGGGGCTTTAGTATGTCAAAAATGTTTTGAAAGTTACTTGCCCTTTCATTATGGGTTTCCATTTTGAGGTGGACAAGTAGCCAAAGATTGAAGTCAATTTATTTAATGATAACAAATACCTTCCATAATGATGGAGTTATTAGAAGTTGTCAAAGCTCTTGCCACTGACAACAAGTCTATGACAATATCTCTGTGTTTTCTTTGAAAACATATGGGTACTGTTTTACTAACGATTCGTGTGTTTTTTTTGTAAGAATTTTCGTAACTTTACGCCTACGTTCAGAAATTATGTTAAGAAATTTGTTTTACTAAACTTTCCTAATTTTGTGAATTTGCATAAGTAAATATTTCCGTAACTCTTCAATTGGAGGCAGAAACAGTAGTTCCTGCGCATTTGTTACCTAGGTAAACACCACCATCATCTTACATGTCAGCTGCTTCCGTCACATGTGGATAATGTACAAGTGAAGAAAAAAAAATAATTTGTCAAAAAGTAAAATCTATAACTACTGCATAAAATGTTTTCTTAAAATTTCTTCCTCTAGAGCCATGCAATACAATGACTGTCTCCAGAGTTCAACCTATGTTCTTACGTACAACCAATGTTTTTGTATGTAAAGTTACACAAAAACTTACCTTCGTACTTAACTACGAAAACTTTAGCCAAACTCAAAACTTGGACTTACACTAAAACTTATGCCATTTGCCTCAGTTATGCCGTTTGCCTAAGTTCTTTAGTAAAATGGTCCCCTGGGCTCTCCAATGACAATGAAGCAGACAACAACAACACACTATTTTCTTTGAAAACATCTGGGAAAAATCTCGTCTGAACTACTGTTTAACCCTTTACCAAACAATTCCGATTTGTAATGACCCTAAGAGAGAACCTTTGCAAACATTGTTGGAAAAGGAGAAAATGCTGGTAACCAGCATTTTCTCCTTTTTTCCCACAATATTTTCTACCCTTCCTAAAACAAATTAATTATTTTTTAATTTACATTTCAATTTTCCCACAATTTTCTCTTCCGACATAATCCTCTGCAAATGCTTTCAATGTGGACCAGACTAAAAATTTTGGTATTTGGTAAACAGTTAACAACATGATATAAAAGTTAACTCTTTACCAAATTACAAAATTTTTCACTTGTCCAAATTGAAAGTATATGAAGACGACCATAGTTATAGTGGCCAGCATTTTCTCCTTTGTTCACATTATTTTCAAAAGATGCTTTCCACAGGGTGATTGCAACACATGATTGTTTAGTAAAGGGAAAGGGTTAACCACAGTATCCTTTACCACATTTTTTTCTTTTTTGCCAGAATATTTCCCTAAAACTGTCCCCTACAGGGACTGGTACCACAGCTCTCTTTCTGTTCAAAATGACATATAAATCTAACCTGCAAGAGGCACCAGCTTTCAGAGTACACTCCAAAGCACTGTTCTGCGAACTATCACTTGGCTTCGGGTTACAACACTGATCCGTGCAATCGTTCTCAAAACCGCAGTCACATTCCTCCCCTTCTTCCACAAGCCCGTTTCCGCAGAAAGCGGCCTCACTTTCTATAACATACATGTATCATCACATGACCACTTGCATTTGACTTCTCTTCATTTAGCACCCAAACACTTTTGAAAAAATGGGCATCAAAAGGGCAGTTTCTCTTCTTGCCACATCGTGTTTGCATGATTGTTTTCATGCATAAACCCTTCACCAAACAATCCTTCACTTTAACAACCCAAAGAAAATGATTTTTGAAAACACTGTGGGAAAAGAAGAAAATGCTGGTAACCAGCATTTTCTCCTTTCTC
Organism: Tridacna gigas; assembly: GCA_945859785.2. Lineage (NCBI taxonomy): Eukaryota > Metazoa > Mollusca > Bivalvia > Cardiida > Cardiidae > Tridacna > Tridacna gigas. The sequence continues at coordinate 57,163,203 of OX244028.2, forward strand.
CACAGTGTTTCTTCCATACAAAAACAAATCATTAAAGCCAATTTAATGTGTCATCTGCAAATGCTTTCATCTTGGAGCTTTTTAATTCTTTTTTGTTGTGTGGTACACAGTGGAAGTCTTGCGCAGTACCACTTGAACTATTAAAGCTGACAAGGTGCCAAATTTGATTGATTGATTGATTTTCTGTTTATTTCTTGTTGCCATCGCTTGCCCATATGATGCCCCAATAAACTGTTAGTTACATTATGAGGGACAATGCCAGATATAGGACAAATCCCATCCTAAGTTACCCCTTATTCTTTATCTCTTCACCAAACGACAAAATTTTAGACTGGTCCAAATTGAAAGCATTTGCAGATGACAAATTGAATGTGGCTTGAATTATGGAATTTGTCGCTGAAAGGTAAGAAAACATTGTGGGAAAAGGAGAAAATGCTGGTTTCCAGCATTTTCTCCTTTTCCCACAATGTTTTCTAAAGTCTTTTCTGTTGGGGGTCGTTAAAACTCGGGACTGTGTGGTAAAGGATCAATGTGCTAAGTGTATAGCAGTCACATCTCATCCAAAAGACTGCAAGTCAATATTCAAAATGCTAGCAATAGGCCTACAATCGACAACCTCATGTTTAAGTGTCCTGGGATTATTTCACTTATATGTCACTTGCCTTAACACTTGAGCTATTCGGACCGACTAAAACTGAATTTGCTGCAAGTGACAGGAAAATACAAATTTCCTAACATTCTGTGTTGGTCTTATTCATTTGCATAAGAAACATGCATAAAGGGAGGTAAATTTGTTTGTTTGGTGTGGAACACCATTTTCAACATTACTTTAGTTATATTTTGGTGGTCAGTGCATCTATCCATGCTTTTCTGGAGTTTCTACTACCAGTGCCTGGAACAACACTCTTTCCAAGCCTGTAGCTGCTTTCCCACATAAAAATCAACATTTCAATCTTCATCCGTGATAGAGACATTAATCCTGTCACATCACTAACATCATTGACTAGCACAAATCATTTCCATCAATCCTTGGACAGAATTTGGCTGGGCTGGGAGCTGAACCAGCAAGTCATTGGTGCAATCCTTGTACATTACCGACTGAGCTGCGGGCTTGGCTTAGGAAGGTAAGAGCATGAATTCTAACAATAAAACGAATAATGAATACTGTATAAAGCTGGTGACAAATACCTTGAAAACAGTTGACTTTACCATATCGTTCATTTATTACAGCATCAAGAACACTTGTGATATTATCTAAACTGCATCGTGAGAACTGGCTGTTGTTTGGTTTATCACCCATAGTGGCGCTTGAGAACATGATGTAATTTCCTCCATTATCTGAAGACCCAGAGGAAGGAACACACTCGGTACCAGAGTCATGCTGAAAGAAAAAAATGGCTTCTAAAGAAGATGTATATAAAACATACTCAATGTTCTTGTATATCAAATATATCAAGGTTGGGAGAATTGATAATTGTGGAGCCTTTGCGAGACATTTTCCAATTCTGACAACAGTATTAGGTTTTTTTAAATACGACACCACTATGTATGTATTATATTTACCTTTAAATGTCTGATTTGTTCGTGATTATTATTTCCAACAACAACAAGCACAAATTTAGCAGCATATGCAAATGAATGAAAGTAGTTCCGGCTCCACATGCTCTTCTATAATATACATGATATAACAAAAACAAATATTGCTGAGGTGTTATTTCGTTTCATTGTTGAAAAATAAATATTGGATCTGACATAAGTTGTCATAGAATTTTATTAACTCTTTACCACACCGCAATAATTTTAGACTGGTCCAAATTGAAGGCATCTGCAGATGACAAATTAAATGTTGCTAAAATGATTTGATTTGTTTCTGAAACACTAGAAAACATTGTGGGAAAAGGAGAAAATGTTGGTTACCAGCATTTTCTCCTTTTCTCACAATGTTTTCAAAAGGCGTTTTTCCCAGGGTCGTTAAAACCCGGGATTGTGTGGTAAAGGGTTAACTGAGTCAAGAAATATGTCATTAACCCTTAAAGCACAAAATGAACCCACTGGACATTTTCATTCTAGAATAAGATCCAGGTAATTGCAATTCATTGGCTGCCTTTTGTCTGTAGTGTTTCAGCAAAACAGACAGTGTAGATCAAATATCAGACTGCATGTTTTGTGCAGTCTGATCTTGATCTGCACTGGCCACAAAGGCAACTATAGTAGTAAAAGGCAATTTACGGGTTGACTGAAGCCACAAAATAACGTGTTTACGGCCAAGTTCAATACAATTTTATCTTAAAATAAACAAATTTCAGATGCTGTTTATCAAGAACTCAGATTATGGGTCGGAATTTACAAAGCCATACATGCACGCATTGAAATTTTCATGAATAAAACCCACCTCACTTCTCTGAAAGTAGTATAAAATGATGTCACATAATGACATCACATACTTCTTATCTCAAATGTGTGAAAGATAAGAAAATTTGTAATGGTTATACTACACTGAAAACAAGGGAGGGTATCCAGTGATTTCTCCAGCTTTTCAGGAAAGGGGGCCTGAAAGGCCCCTTCATATGTAGAAAGGGTGCTTTTTCATAAATCTGAGGGCCCTGATGATTTTGATATCAAATGTTTTTTCAGGTAGATTACAGAACTGTCACTGGCATATCCCTACAAGATACAGACCTCAGGCCTCTTTGCAGTTAACAATTATAAACTCTTTACCACACAATCCCGAGTTTTCACAATCCTGAGGGAAGAGCCTTTTGAAAACATTGTGGGAAAAGGAGAAAATGCTGGTAACCAGCATTTTCTCCTTTTCCCACGTTTTCTACCCTTCCCAAAACAATTTTTAATTTTTTAATCTCATTTATTTTGTTGTCTGCAAATGCTTTCAATTCGGACCAGCCTAAAATTTTGTTGTTTTGTAACGAATTAACCCTTGGTCTTTTAAAAAGAGATCATCTCCATTAAACAACTTCAAGGAGACATTTAAAGAAAATCAAAGTTGGGAAAAATATAAAGTAAGTTCAGCTCTGCACAGGCGAAATCATTGTGACCGATGGGTAAACTGCTGATAATGAGCAGTTTCTCCTTTTGTGACAATATTTTAAAAATCCATTTGAGGAAAACGTGATATGAAGAACTCCCAGATCTGTTTCATCATGCGCTGAAGTCATGCAAACAACATTTTTATGGTGCATAACAAAAAAAAAAAAATCAATGTCCGAATTTTTCATTAACGAAAGTACATTGGCAGCTAAATTTTTATCTATTTTCTCTTGAAAATCAATGTTTTGAAGTAAAATAATTAATAATTTTTAAAAATCTTTAGAAAATAATCAACTGGTTGTTTGTATGTTGTTAAAAATCTCCTGTATACGTTAATTTACTGTGTGTCGAAAAGTTTCGGATTACCAATATGGTCATGTTTGCAGATTCAGGACACTTGATACTTGTTAGTATATTTGTTGTTAAATACACACACAAAAATGTTTGTGAATTTTTTCAAATTTGCGAAATTGAAAAAATGTCCACATTGCAAACATTTCTATATACATGTATACAGTATTGTATTTCCCTCTCTTTGCAAGGTTCATGCTGTTTACTTCTTTTCTCACAATGTTTTAAAACGCTTTTTCCTCAGGGACGTTAAAATTCTGGATTGTCTGGTAAAGGATTAATTGTTAGCAAATAAGAGAACCTCTACTGAAAAAGCTAGAAATGTCCCAAAGTGGACATATACCCCCCACCAGCAACTTGTCACAAAATCAGCACAATCAGGGAACAGAAATGATTTTCAAAACAAAGTTCACCTGTGACCTTAATCTTTGACCCATGCAACCCAAAAACGATAGGGTACCTCCTTGGGTTATGAGCAACACTTGTATGAAGTTTCAGGGTCCTCGGTCAAATGGCTTTTGAGTTAGAGCATGGAAACGATTTTCAAACAAAATTCACTTCTGACCTTGACCTTTCACCCATGCAACCCAAAAACAATAGGGTACCTACTTGGGTAATGAACAACATTTGTGTAAAGTTTCAGGGTCCTAGGCCGAAAGGCTTTTGAGCATGAGACAAACAATTTTCAAACAAAGTTCACCTATGACCTTGACCTTGGACCCATGCAACCCAAAAACAATAGAAAAATTTCTTGGGTCATCAGCAACACTTGTATAAAGTATCAGGGTCCTAGGTCAAATGGCTTTTGACTCAGAGCATGGAAACGATTTTCGTACAAAGTTCACTTGTGACCTTGACCTTTGACCCATGCAACCCAAAAACAATAGGGTACCTGCTTGGGTCATGATAAACATTTGTGTAGAGTTTTAGGGTCCTAGGTCAAACAGCTTTTGAGTTAGAGCAATGAAATGATTTTCAAACAAAATTCACCTGTGACCTTGACCTTTGACCCATGCAATCCAAAAACAATGGGCAACCTCCTTGGGTCAAGAGTAATACTTGTATACAGTTTCAGGGTCCTTGGTCAAATGGCTTTTGAGTTAGAGCACGGAAACAATTATCATACAAAGTTCACCAGTAATCTTGACCTTTGACCCATGTGACCTAAATACAATAGGGCACCTCTTTGGGTCATCATCAACATGTATGATAAGTTTCAGGGTCCTAGGTCAAGCAGCTTTCTGTTAGAGCACGGAAACAAAACAATGGACGGATTGACAGACTGACAGTTTGACTGACAGATTGATGAACAGACAAACAGACATGTTGAAACCAGTACACCCCCCCTCTACTTTGTAGGTGTGGGGGGTATAATTATTAAGTCATGCCCCATGAAAAGTGAGTTTAATGCATTTGCAGAAAGTATCTACCCATGTCAGCCTGAGCAGTCTACACAGACTTTCATGGGTCAAAACTATTTGCTTTTAGTAAATTTTCTGCCTGCCCAAGGACCATAATACCTCATGATCCAATCAGTTATTAGACAAATGGTTTTTATGGATTCATAATTATATGACGACATGCTCAGTATAGTACATCACTGACATGCATTAAACCCCTTTTCCAAGAGTACAGCTCATTTAGTAGGAAATTGAAGCAAGATATGAGTTACCGGTGAGCCAAAGTTGTGTCCCACTTCATGAGCAAAAGTAAGCTGCGATACTTTGGCAGGTACATTTTTCCCGTAATTTATGGTCGTAACAACTCCAGTGTTTAAACTTTTATCAACCAGTGCTCCGCCCTCCTGAAACTTTTTATTTCTCTCACACAAACCACCGGCTGATTCTGAAAATCAATGAATAGACCTGTTACCTCGTCAATCAAACTTACCACAAAGGCCACTTTGAAAACATCCTTATGTTCTAGGCCCAATAGCGGCCAAATGCACATGATTTAGCATATAAAATAAGATACATTTCATTCATAACAATTAACCCTTTACCACATGACAAAATCTTAGACCAGTCCTAATTGAAAGCATTTGAAAACAACAATTTCAATGTGGCTCAAATGATAGGATTTTTCTTTTATGGTAAAAAACATTGTGGGAAAAGGAGAAAATGCAGGTTACCAGCATTTTCTCCTTTAAGTACAATGTTTTCAAAAGGCTCCTTCCTTGGGTCATTAAAAGTCTGCATTGTGTGGTAAAGGGTTACAAAGTATGGTCATTTTTTTTGTAAGTCTGACCAACATGAACATGAATTCTAGTTTTATATTCATTGTCTTTCCATTGACTGGAACTCTGACTAACTGCATCAAACATAGGATAACTATCCTACTTTTAACGGGTATCAATGAAATTTACATGTATTTTTTACATATAACTGTTAACATTTGACCACTATTGGGTCTTTAACCTTTTACCAGACAACCCCAACATTAAATGACCCTGAAGAAAAAAAGGCTTTTGAAAACACTACGGGTAAAGGAGAAAATGCTGGTAACCATCATTTTATCCTTTCCCCAAAATGTTTTTCATCCTATGATACACAAATTTCAGGTCTTTACTTACAATCAATTTGTCATCTGCAAATACTTGTATTTGGCCACTATTGGGCCTTAAACCGTTTACCACACAATCCTGACTTTAAACAACCCTATAGAAGAGAGATTTTGAAAACACTTTGAGAAATGAGAAAAATGCTGGTAGCCAGCATTATCATTTTTCCCCATAATGTTTTTTATCATGTGATAAAACAAATTTCATATTTTCAGTCTGCAAATGCTTTCAGTTTGGGCAAGGCTAAAATTTTGTTGCCTGGTAAAGAGTTAATGACCAACAAATTGCAACAATAGGCAAATGAGACAAACAAGATAGTATTTTCTCCTTTCCCCTTGATGTTTCCTATCCTGTACTAAACAAATTTCATGTTTTTACTTACATTTGATGTATCATCTTCAAATACTTTGAATTTGGACAAAAATTTTAAAGTTAACTCTTTACCAAACAACAAAATTTTATACCACTTCAAATTGAAAGCAGTTGCAGACGACAAAATAAATGTGACTGAAAAATTGAAATTTGTTTTGGGAAGGGTAGAAAATGCTGGTTACCAGAATTTTCTCCTTTTCCCACAATGCAGGCTTACAAGTGGCTTATCATGAAAAAGGATGAAAAAAGCAGGAGTAATTTCAAGGAAAAAGTAGGAAAAATGTAGGAATTCTGTGATAAAAAGTAGGAATCTTATGATAAAAAAGCAGGAATTAATTTAACAAATTTTCATTAAATCTTGCATACAAACTCACTTTAACGCTGCAGAACAGCTCAGAACAAGATGTGTCAGAGGAAATACTAAGTCCTTAGATGGTAGCCAGTCATTAATGCATGGCAAAACATATGGCATAACATTGTAAAAGTTTTGAATAATTTCTACAATTCTTTCAATTTACAGTTTACTGTCAGAAGCTGGCTTCAACTTTCTGATAAGCATTAGAGTCATTTAACACAAACCAAAGATTTCTAAATATTACAATTCAAAGTTCAATTGATCTTAACCAATGGGTAACTCATACATATCTCAATGATAATAAGCCACATACAAAATTTGGTTTTGACCTGTTCTGCACAATTATTTGTTGGAAACAAAGACTGCAGGATTTTTACAAAATCAAAACCCTAAAACTATGATAATTTCTACTGAATTTTCCTAAATCGAATTCATCCACTTGAAAAATAAAGCTATGTATGTAATTAACCCTTTCGCAAACAAGCCCTGGTTTTCATGTGTCTGCAGTACAAGTCTTTTGAAAACACTGTGGGAAAAGGAGAAATTGCTCATAACAAGCAATTTCTCCTTTTCCCACAGTGTTTTCTACCCCTTTGAAGAACTTTCTGTCATTTTCATCAAATTTAAAATTGTCGTCTGCAAACTCTTTCAATTTGGACCAGTCTAAAATTTATCATTTGGGAAAGGGTTAAGGGAAAATCTTCAGACAGATATTGATTTTGTTTGAAAAAAAATAAATAAATAAATAAATAACTGCCTCAAAAACAATCAAGTTAAAAAAGATGAGAATGTTTGCTGTGGCATTCAGTGATAATTAATATTTAAAACTTAGAAAAACAAATTGCAAGAAAAATGAAGGAGGAATTACTACAGAAGCATTCTAAGGAGAAATCAATCAAAGGACAAAACCTACTCTGAAAATTAAAGATTAACAGTATGTCTTACAGGACTTGGTAACAATCATTGTGTGATCTTTTGATGAAACAAGAGGGCTAGATTGGCCTTTTACTGCTCCACTGCCCATTAACCCTTTACCAGACAACAAATTTTTAACCTTGTCCAAATTGAAAGCATTTGCAGATGGCAATTTCAATGTGGCTCAAATGGTGCAATTTTTCTTTGATAGGGTAGAAAACATTGTGGGAAAAGGAGAAAATGCTGTTTACCAGCATTTTCTCCTTTTCCCACAATGCTTTCAAAAGGCTTCTTTCCCAGGGGCGTCAAAAGGTGGCATTGTGCAGTAAAGGGTTAAATTGCTTATGCCATAAATGTAATTGGTATTGGCAGTCATCAAGGAGGGCTATTGCAACAGAGAAATCTGTGTTGAAATAGCCCTCCAAAAAGTCTTGTTTTTTTAACATGCATCCCAGATGGTTCTAATAAATGCAGGCAATTCTTATCCAGTAACATTCTTACCACTTATCAAATTGAACTCATACAAAGTAACATAAAGGCAAGAATGGCCCTTAATCTCTCACCACAAAACAATTTGTGACACCCAACCTCCTTCCATGGGACCACTTTTTGACCCACTAACAATAATTTAGACAATCTTCATAAAGGTCTCCTATATCATGCTACATACCAACCATTTCATTCCTAGGCCAGATGGTTTAGAACAAGAAGATTCTCAAAGTTTTTTCTTTAAAAACCTGTGTGTAAGTTGTAACCCCCCTGGCCATTTTTGACCCATGGGTTATAATAAGTTGAATCTCAGTATACTGGTCTACTAGATGAAGCTACATACCAATTATTACAGGTCTAAGCTAAATGGCTATACATAAACAAGAAAATATTTAAATTTTCCGCAATACATGTATAAAGCTCCTGTAAAACATTTAACCATCAGGGCTGGGCCAATTCTAACCTAAAGGCTAAATTTTAATCTGACTTGGTAGTGATTCACTAGATGAACATTTTTAAAAGTTTTCACTTTGAGCATAAGTTGAACTTGACACCCCCTGATCTTGATCTAAACTGGCTGCAAAGGCAAGTATAGTCGTGAAAGGTGCTTTAAGGGTTTACCCTCTATCACACAAGTCCAAGATTTAACAACCCTGAGCAGGAAGGCTTGTCGGAAAACGAGAAAGTACTGGCAATCAGCATTTTCAACAATGTTTTCTACCAATTTAAAGACAGAAATCATATTTTGAGCTACCGGAACATTTGTCATCAGCAAGGGCTTTGAATTTGGACAAGTCTAAGAATTTGTCATCTGGTAAAGGAAGACATAATAATCAAGGGGGATAATCAAGAGGGCCTAAAAGAAAAAGCATTTTGAAAAACATTGTGGGAAAAGGAGAAAATGCTGATAACAGCATTTTCTATTTTTTCCACAATGTTTTCCATCCTTTGGAAGGTAATTACTGCCATTTCAGACTCACATGCAACACTATCAATTTGGAAAAGTGTAGAATTTGGCCTTTGCCCAGCATGACTTCTTTTTGTTCCCAAGGCCCAGAAAATACTTTTCAGATAGAAAGTTTGTCCAGGGCAACAACTCATTTCTGCAAAATTTCAGTGTCTTCATAGTTTAGAAAAGGGGCTATGGAAATGTCTTCAAGGAGTGGATTGAATACTTAGATTGGATCAAGTAATATTTTAACCCTTTCCCAAACGACAAATTTTGAACTGGTCCAAATTGAAAGAGTTTGCAGACGACAATTTTAGATTTGATGAAAATGGCAGAAAGGTCTCAAAAAGGTAGAAAACCACTGTGGAAAAAGGAGAAATTGCTTGTTACGAGCAATTTCTCCTTTTCCCACAGTGTTTTCAAAAGACTTGTACTGCAGACACGTGAAAACCAGGGCTTGTTTGGGAAAGGGTTAAATGAAATCTATCATTAACTAGGATACATTTTTATTTCACTCTTTTCAGTAATTTATCATGAAATAATGGTGGATTGTGGTTTGATCATTTCACTGTTTTGATCGGTACATTTATTGATAGATGAGCTCACTGATACAAAAATACCGAAAGCTCCCCTGTACTTTGTAAGTCTCAACAAAAAAGAGGTTAAAGCATGCAATAAATAGAATATTTGGGGGACTTCTTTCGGTGAAAGATCGAAATTTATTTCATGGAGTGAACATCATCTGTAATATTTTCACAAGTGGTGCACGAAATTCATTTCATCTAGTGAACATCTGCAGTAATATTTTCACCAGTGGCACCAGTCAAGAAAATATTACCAATGATGTTCACTAGATGAAATGATCTTTCACCAAAAAAAACAAATATCCTCCTCAATTTATTTGCCCTGATGCATTCATATTTGAGCATTTCTCATAACTTACTTGATGAAGATCCAACCCAGGCAAGACCTAAAGTTCCCCCAGAGAAATCTCGGTACGTAAACACATAAGCCAAACAAAAGTTGTCATGATTCAACAGTGAGTTCAGGTTCAAAAAGTTACTGACATCAATATTTTTGTCACAAAAGTTTTGCAACGGGCCTGATGATGAGACTGGTGGACAGTCATCATCTGTCATGATCTGAAAACACAGAAGCAAAAGTTTGTATGGTATTTAACCCTGTTTTCAACATTGTTTCAGTTATATTGAAGCCGACATTGCACCTATCCATGCTTTCCTAGAATTTCTTCTTACAATAATCTGCTAAAGCCATTGGCTGCTTTCCAACATAATCATTATCAAAACAATTACCAGGGGTGAGAGAGGAAAGAATCCTGTTGCAATGACTATCAATCCTCAGAAACAAACTGCTTGATCTGGGGATTTGAACCAGTGACCCTGTGGTTTCAAGCTCTGAGTATTTACAAATGAGATACTGAGTTCTGCAATGGTAAAAAGGCTTTTGAAAACATTGTAGAAATAGGAGAAAATGCAGGTGACCAGCGTTTTCTCCTTTTCCCAAACCATTTTCTAACTTTTTAAAGAAAAATCAAATCATTTAATTAAGTCACAATTAATTTGTCATCTGCAAATGCTTTCCATTTGGACAAGTCTAAAAATTTGTCATCTGGTAAAGAGTTAACCCTTTACCAAATAATCCCAAGTTTGAATAACCCTGTCAAAGATGGTATTTGAAAACATTGTCCTTTTCCCATCATGTTTTCTACCCTATAAAGGAAAACTTCCATTATTCTAGCAACATCCAATTTGTCATCTGCAAGTGCTTTAAACTTAAACAACGGCAAAAATTGTTCTTTTCCCCACATTGTTTTCTGCTGGTCACAGACAAATCTCATAAGACAGGCTGTATAATAATTATGTGTGACCAAAGCCTAAATTTGCATACCTTTGTATTCTGAACTCGAAACTGGACACCTGAAAAATCCAAACTTTTGTCGTATGTTTCAAACACTGTTCGTCCATAAATATTGTTGATGGCTGTAATATGGCTGGCAAAAAAGGCAAGGATTTCATCACGAGCAACATCCGCTCTCTAAAATTTACAATCAAAGAACTGATAATCTTGATTATCCTGAGTGTGCAATGAGTTAGATTATTGAAGTAATGGTGCTTCAGCTGCTTTCAACATTATTTAAGTCATATTGCGGTGACATCTCACATATTCATGTACGTCACTGGTTTCATCAGTACAAGATTTGGGCTCTGAAGTGTCTTGGCCAAGGAAACTCCCACGAAAAACCAACTACTTCCAAACAGGCTCAAACCCTAGGCTTCCAGGTATGAGTCTCGCACTTCATCACTGAGCCACAAAGCACCCTGCATTGGGTAAGAACTTTTCTAGATGATGCATTGGAAGTATGAATTGGGTAAAAATTGTAACTGCTGTACATCACCCTTTTTAAATTTCATGACAAAAATCTATTAACAACATTCAAGATACAAGATAACCTAACAACAAGATGGGATTATATGCCAGCTTAAGGTATGAACTGTCATTCTAACAATACAAATATATTTAAACTTTTAATTCACATGAAACAAAAAAATGTGGAAAGAACAAGAGGTCCATGAAGACCTGAATCTCTGTAATGGCATTCACTATCCTGTCGAAAGCTCTAACCAAAACAACACAACAAAATTTTAGACTTGTCTAAATTGAAAGCATTTGCAGATGACAAAAAAAAATATGGCTCAAATGACAGGATTTGTCTTTGGTAGGGTAGAAAACATTCTGAAAAACCAGAAAAAAATGTTGGTTACCAGCATTTTCTCCTTTTCCCACTATGTTTTCAAAAGCTTTCTTCTTCAGGTTTATTAAAACAAGGGATTTTTTTGTAAAGTGTTCAACTATTCATAAAAGTTAAAATGAAACTTCCTAAATACCATCTGCTAAAATCTATAGACAATGATCTATTATCAAAGGTTCAAACAGCAATGCTGAGCCCATTCTCAAGTCACAATGGGAATCTGGTTAAATGGCCCTTTAACCCTCTACCCTCTACCACACAACCCTGAAAAAGAAGGCTTTTGAAAACATTGTAGGAAAAGGAGAAAATGCTGATAAGCAGCATTTTCCTCTTTTTCCCACGTTTTCTACCCTTCCAAACAGAAATCTCAATTTTTGAGTCACATTTCATACTTACATTGTTAGTATTTTCCATATAAAACTTCCATAACATTATGTCAGAAGTCAGGGACATGAAACAGGAGTTGCGAGCACCCAAATTTCCTCTCTTTTTTCGAGAATGGGGCTTATCAGCTGTATTGGCATTTTTCGTGTAAATGTTATGGTTGTCTGTGCGCACTTCCTGCCAGGTCATCTCACTCTGTTAAAATATAAAAAGACGATATAACAATTGATGATTGCATGGTTTAATTTTTTTTCACATACCAATAAATGATACAACTAAAATACCAACGTTCTCAAAGCATGTCCTACTATACAATATGTTTTCTGTATCACCCATGTTCTCTGCGTAAAACATCATCAAGTTTACTTACTACTTCTGTGTATTCATGTTCCGCATTTTTTGTCAAATCTGGAAAATTTGCAACTGATTTTTTTTTTTTGTTATTTGATTTGTTTTGTGATATTTTTTCTAACAGTTATAAAGAGGAGGTATACAATAAAAGGTACATTTCTACAATCTACATTTTTGTATGGTCTGATCAGGTCCTGTTGCATGTTTAAAGAGGTTCACATCGAATACAATACACACCTCTTTACCAAACGACAAAATTTTAGACTGGTCCAAACTGAAAGCATTTGCAGACGACAAAAATAAATGTCAGTGAAAAATTAAAATTTGTTTTGGGAAGGGTAGAAAACATTGTGGGAATGAGAGAAAATGCTGGTTACCAGCATTTTCTCCTTTTCCCAAAATGTTTTCAAAAGGCTTCTTTCACAGGGTCGTTAAAAGTCGGGATTGTGTGGTAAAGAGTTAACCCTTTCCCAAACAAGCCCTGGTTTTCACGTGTCTGCAGTACAAGTCTTTTGAAAACACTGTGGGAAAAGGAGAAATTGCTCATAACGAGCAATTTCTCCTTTTCCCACAGTGTTTTCTACCCTTTTTGAGAACTTTCTGCCATTTTCATCAAATTTAAACTTGTCGTCTGCAAACTCTTTCAATTTGGACCAGTCCAAAATTTGTCGTTTGGGAAAGGGTTAAACATGTAACTCACACTGACTCTGAACCGCACCTGAATTTTGCATTGGCTGATGTAAAAGTGGCATGATCAAAATCATAGATCAATTATGGTATGGTCATTCTCAAATCAGTACAATGACGTTGTATTTCATGATATGAAAACACACATAGGCAGAGTTCCTGAATGCAAAATCACTTTTCCCTTATTCAAACTGTTCCTTTTACCCAATGAAGCCATGGAGTTTCTTAACCCTTAGACTGCTAAGCGCAACTCATTGACCTTTTGCAGACAGCGTAGATCAAGATCAGACATGCACTCCAATAAGGAGATACATGTATCTTTCCTCCAAAAATACCTTTGAAACAGGAAAATTTGGGTTTATACTATCGGTTTGAAGGTTTCATTTCTTTTATTTAGCAGGATAAGGGTTGACTCTATACAAAACAACAAAATTTTTTACTCACCAAAATGGAAAGCATTTGCAAATGACACATTAAATGTAGCATAAATGATGATTTCTGTCTTTGATGGGGTAGAAAACAGTGTGTGAAAAGGAGAAAATGCTGCTTATCCCTATTTTCTCCTTTTCCTACAATGTTTTCTACCATTCAAAAGACAAAATTTCAGATTTGGAGAGACACTCTGTCTTCTGTAAATGCCTTCAGTTTGGACAAGTCTAAAAATCTTTTGTCTGGTAAACAGTAAGCAAATGAAACCAAATTTTTACCAGATCCACAAAAACATGATGGCGAGAGAAAAATTGCTCATTACCAGCAAATTTCCCCTTTTACCACAATGTTTTCAAAAAAGGTCACAAGGGAAGACAGAAAATGTCAGTGCAGCTGTAATGTGCTAGATTCAAAATTCTCCTGTACCCTTTTGGCCCTGTTCTGGGATATATACTGTGAGCTAACAACACCCTGCATCCAATGTCGGGCAGCTTCATAGCCACAGTACCCTTTGTCCCTGGCTTCACGTCTTTCTCGCTCCCGTCTTTCTCTGCAAAATAAACAGTAAATCTTTACTAGAACACATAGAGGATAATTGTCTATTTCAGTGTATGACTGAGATGTCTTTCACTGAGTGTAAAAAGGGAGACTATATTTTTGTCAGGAGTGAAAATATGGCCTTTGATTTTCACAAGATGAAAGAAATTTTGACCAGACACTGAAACAAACAATTATCCCATTTCATTTATGTTCCTCACTTTAACTTTTCTTTTCATGTCTAATTTTTGCTCATTGTGAAAACTATGTCCATTTTTCAAGAGAAATAGATCTATTCAATCTAGCCAGATATGGACTGGCTGTAATAATGAAATCATGGGTGATGTTGATTACGTCATAAAACGTGACATTCACCTGCTAAATTTATATTCTATAAATATCAGTGGCATGCCAAAAATAAAAGTTATAAATTTACATTCACCTATGGATTATAACATTCTCCGGTGCATTGTAAGGATATAATTCACTGTTAGATTTCTATTTATAAACTACTGAAAAGCATAAAAGAAAAAAACATATTCATCCAGATCTCTTTCACATCTTGCTCCAGAAATTCCAATTTTCTCTCACTTGTAAAAAACAGATTTCCACTGCTATTAAAGATGGCTATTGCCATCAATAAGTGCCATGAAGCAGACAATGTGGATGAGACAGCACATTCTGTGCAGTCTGATCTTCATCTACACTGTCCGAAAAAAAATACGTAAGTCATCATTTGTAATGAAAGAGTTAAAGCTTTTGCAGATGACAGATTAAATGTGGCCAAAATAAAAGCTTCAAAAATTTCTTTTCGATGATAGATGATAGTCACTTAGACAGGATTCAATACCCTCTCACCACTGTTCATTGTCTTTGACAATGGTTATGTGGAAAAGCAGCCGATGGTTTGAGAAAAATATGTTGCAAAGTAATAGTAGAAGAAAACCTAGAAAAGGCGTTAACAGGTGCAATGACTGCCCTGATATAATTAAAATAATGTTTGACTCTTTACCACATAATCCCAAATTCTAACAACCTTGAGACAATAGCAACTTGAAAACCTTGCAGGAAAAGGAGAAAATGCTGACAGTTTCTCCTTTTCTACACTTTCAAAGACAATAACCATCATCTAAGCTAAATTCAATATGTCATCTGCAAATGCTTTCAATTTGGACCAGTCTAAAAATTTATCGATTGGTAAAGAGTTAACCCTTTACCACACAATCCTGACCTTCAACGATCCTGAGGAAATAGCCTCTTGATGACCTTGTGGCAAAAGGACAAAAAGCTGGTTACCACCATTTTCTCCTTTTCTCATAAAGTTTCCTACACTTTCACAGAAAATTACTATAATTTCATCTAAATTCAGCATGTCGTCTGCAAAAGCTTTCAGTTTTGACCAATCTAAAAATTTGTTGATTGGTAAAGAGTTAAAAATGTTCACCCTTTACTACACAATCCCAAGTTTCAACAACCCTGAGAAAGAAAGCTTCTGAAAACATTGTGGAAAAATAAGAAAGTGTTGGTTACCAGCATTTTCTTCTTTCACAGTTTGTTTTCTACTCTTCCCAAAACATATTTCAATTTTTGAGCCATACTGATTTTGTTGTCTGCAAATGCTTTCAGTTTTGTAATCAGCACTTTCTTCTTTTCCCAGAATGTTTTCTACTCTTCCCAAAACAAAATTCAATTTTTGAGCCATACTGAGTTTGTCATCTGCAAATGCTTTCAGTTTTGACTGGTCTAAAACTGTTTCAATTGGTAAACAGCGTCAAACACCATACCAACAAACATTGTAGCATGTGAGAGTAGAGGTACTGGTGCACGAACATCTGTTACATTGAAATCTCTTCCAATACCTTGCCAATGATATATAAATACTGTACAACATATGGCAGTATACAACCTTCCTCTGACCTTCAACCCTTTATCGGACGACAAATTCAAAGCATTTGCAGACAACAATAAAGATGGGTCTAAAATGAGGTGTTTGTCATTGAAAGGGTAGAAAACATTGTGGGAAAAAGAGAAAATGCTGGTTGCCAACATTTTCTTCTTATCCCACAATGTTTTCAAAATCCTTTGCCCTTTGGGTTGTTTAAATCAGGGATTGTGTATCAAAGGGTAACTTTTTATCATTTTTTTTCCCCAAAGACAATTGCAGAAAAAAATCTTTCTTAACTCTTAACCATACAACAAAATCTTAGACCCAATCAAACTGACACCATTTGCAGATGATAAATGTGATTGAAACGATAGAATCTGCATAAACTACAGAAAACTTTGTTTGAAAAGGAGAAAATGCTGGTTGCCAGCATTTTCACTTTTTCTGTATGTTTTCAAAAGCAATAGGGTCATTAAAGTAGGATTTGGAGACGGGTTAGTTTTTGGTTTGCCAGTACTTTTAAAAAATGCTGGTTACTAGCCTTTTCTCATATGTTAAAACTGGGATTGAAATAATGTTTCAGAAATAGAGTCAAACACCAAACAAACAAACAAACAAATGAGCCATGCTCTGTGAAAAGGGAGCTTCATGGATCTCCAAAAAGTATCGACCCAGGTCAGTCTGCGCAGGCTGACCTGAGCCAAAACTTTTTGCTATTGGACAATTTTCTGTATGTCAAAAGACAAATGTACCTCATAAATCAGTCAGCTGTTAGACAAACTTAATTTTATGGATCCATAATTTTATGATGACCTGCTTGGTTTACTCCATCACCAAGATGCATTAAGCCCCCTTTTGCCAGGGCACCACTCAAATACAAGGTAATAAGAGGGAGGTGGAAGTTACCTATATGGATCTAGGTTCATCTCGCTCTCTCTATAAATAACAGAATGTGATACTGGATTGTCAAAGTAGCGTAAACTCTTCTCCACGTAATATGTTTCATTCTCTGAAGGTATCGTGAACGAGCCCCGAAATACGCCCTCGATGATTGCACCATGTACTCTGCTACCTGGATGACCTGAAAAAGCACAAGTTAACCTTTTTAGCCTTTTACCACACAATCTCAAGTTAAAATGACACTAATGGAAAAGGCTCTAAAGAGCATTGTGGGAAAACGAAAAAATGCTGCTTACCAGGTAAACAGGGTTTTTTCACTTTACCAATGATGTTTTTTTACCCTTTCATAGACAAATCTTCTCTTTTTTTAGCCATATTTGATTTGTAAAACACTGAAAAAAATGATTAGTCACTAAAAAGTCAGCTTTCACCCTTTACCACACAATGCCACCTTTTGACACCCCTGGAAAAGAAGCCTTTTGAAAACATTGTGGGGAAATGAGAAAATGCTGGTAACCAGCATTTTCTCCTTTTCCCACAATGTTTTCTACCCTATCAGAGAAAAATTGCACCATTTGAGCCACATTGAAATTGTCGTCTGCAAATGCTTTCCATTTGGACAGGGCTAAAATTTGGTCATCTGGTAAAGGGTTAAGTGCAGACTTGTCCATATCAAGAGCATTTGCAGATGTCTATTTTCATGTGGCTCAAATAATGGAAACTGTCTATGATATGGTGGAAAACATTGTGAGAGAAGGAGAAAATGCTGGTTACCAGCATTTTCTCCTTATCCCACATCGTTTTAAAAAAAAAAAAGAGGGCCATGATGGCCCTGGATCGCTCACCTGAGCCAATAGGCAAAATGACCCCAGGTGACCACATTTCAAACTCATCTAAGATTTAATTAAGACAAATGTTTTGACCAATTTTCAAGTCAATTGAGCGAAAAATGTGGCCTCTAGAGTGTCCACAAGGTATTTCTTTAATTTGACCTAGTGACCTACTTTATGACTCTGGGTGACCCAATTTCAAGTTTTCTGAGATTAAATTAAGAAAAACATTCTGACCAATTTTCAAGTCAATTGAGCGAAAAATGTGGCCTCTACAGTACCCACAAGGCAAGGAAACTTTCACAAGTATCTGACTGAAAATGTGGCGTCTAGAGCGCACACAAGGTTTTTCTAAGATATGACCTAGTGACCTAATTTATGACCCCACATGACCCAATTTCAAACTTGACTGAGATTTTATCAAGACAAACATTTTGACCAAATTTCACAAGTATCTGACTGAAAATGCGGCCTCTAGAGCTTACACAAGGTTTTTCTAAGATTTGACCTAGTGACCTAGTTTTTGACCCCACATGACCCAATTTCAAACTCATCCGAGATTTTATGAAGACAAACATTCTGACCAAATTTCACAAGTATCAGGCTGAAAATGTGGCCTCTAGAGAGTACACAAGGTTTTTCTAAGATTTTACCTAGTGACCTAGTTTTTGACTCCACGTGACCCAGTTTCGAACTCATCCGAGATTTTATCAAGACAAACATCCTGACCAAGTTTCATGAAGATCGGACTGAAAATGTGGCCTCTAGAGCGTACACAAGGTTTTTCTAAGATTTGACCTAGTGACCTAGTTTATGACCCCATGTGACCCAATTTCAAACTCGTCCGAGATTTTATCAAGACAAACATTCTGACTAAATTTCACAAGTATCTGGCTGGAAATGTGGCCTCTAGAGCGCACACAAGGTTTTTCTAAGATTTGACCTAGTGACCTAGTTTTTGACCCCAAATGACCCAATTTCGAACTCGTCCAAGATTTTATCAAGACAAACATTCTGACCAAGTTTCATGAAGATCGGACTGAAAATGGGGCCTCTACAGCGTTCACAAGGTTTTTCTAAGATTTGACCTAGTGACCTAGTTCTTGACCCCACATGACCCAATTTCAAACTCGTCCGAGATTTTATCAAGACAAACATTCTGACCACATTTCACAAGTATCTGGCTGAAAATGTGGCCTCTAGAGCGTACACAAGGTTTTTCTAAGATTTGACCTAGTGACCTAGTTTTAGACCCCATGTGACCCAATTTCAAACTCGTCCGAGATTTTATCATGACAAACATTCTGACCAAGTTTCATGAAGATCGGGCTGAAAATGTGGCCTCTAGAGCGTACACAAGGTTTTTCTAAGATTTGACCTAGTGACCTAGTTTTTGACCCCACATGACCCAATTTCGAACTCGTCCGAGATTTTATCAAGACAAACATTCTGACCAAGTTTCATGACGATCGGACTGAAAATGTGGCCTCTAGAGCGTACACAAGCTAAAAAGTTGACGACGCACGACGGACACAGCACTATCACAATAGCTCACCATGAGCACTTCGTGCTCAGGTGAGCTAAAAACTCTGTCCAAAAGGTCGTTAAAACTCTGGATTGTGAAGGGTCAAGAGTTTCCGGACAAGAAGTTCTAAAAATATCCCCATAACCCTTTATTACACAATCCCGAGTTTTAATCACCCTAGAAAAGAAGCCTTTTTAAACCATCGTGGGAAAGGAGAAAATGCTGGTAACCAGCATTTTCTCCTTTTCCAACAATGTTTCAACTGAATTGAAGGCAAGTTTCATTATTTGCACCACAATGAAATTGTCATCTGCAAATGCTTTCAATTTGGATAAGTCTAAAATTTTGTCATCTGTTAAAGGGTTAATTGTACATATGGCAAAAAGGAAGAATACTGAATGAGGCCTTTGCAGACTTTTTATAAATTTGTGTTAAACACTGACTAAATAACACTACAAAATATAATTTTCTCAGAAAACGTAAAGATACTGGGCTGTTAAATGCAGTAAAAAGGTGCGAATTGCTGGCGGTGCGACGAATCACCAAAATACCACCAAGCACCAAAATACCTATATTTTCTTTATTATTGAGTTCAGATAACTGAATAAGAATAAGAATTCAGGATTTTTTCTTTCTTTTTTCTCAACAGAAAACATGCTTAACCCTTTACCAGACGACAAAATTTTAGCCTTCTCCAAATTGAAAGCATTTGCATTTGCAGACGACAATTTCAATTTGGCTAAAATGGTGCAATTTTTCTTTGATAGGGTAGAAAACATTGTGGGAAAAGGAGAAAATGCTGGTTACCAGCATTTTCTCCTTTTCCCACAATGTTTTCAAAAGGCTTCTTTCCCAGGGGCGTCAAAAGGCGTCATTGCGCGTTAAAGGGTTAATCAAAGTATTAATCAGTATTTAGAAAAATGATGTTGTTGAACATTGATTTGCGTGGCGATCAACCACCAGAACTCTCCTGTGTCCGGTTTGTTATATACCAAAATAATCACTCTTGACTATGTTACTCCAGACTACAGAATTATCAGTATCACATTGACACTTACATTTATCATTTCTTTGAATGATAAACACACATACACAAGAGAGTGCTTTTGCACTTCAGTTGTAAACAATCGGGAATGTTTTCTAACCTTATAAAGATGAATTCCATCACTTAAACCGCATCTAATTTGTTGTCTGCAAATAAGGCCCAAATAGTTCCACAATTGTAGTTGTTTTTGATGAAAATGTCTCAGCCAAACAGTGTAATCACAGATCAGACTGCACTAAAAGTGCAATCTGATATGAATCTACACTTGCCCCCAATGGCAACCATACTTGTAAAAGTTGCTTTGATTCTTTACCACACAAAAAAAATTTAGACTTGACCAAATTGATAGCATTTGCAAACAACAATTTAAATGTGACTCAAATGATGGAACTTGTCTTTGACTGTAGAAAAACAATGTGGGAAAATAGAAAATGCTATTTTCTCCTTTTCCACAATGTTTTCAAAAGGCTTCTTCTTCAGGGTCATTAAAAGTCGGGATTGTGTGGTAAAGGGGTTAAGGGTCAGATAAATAAAATCAACATGAATTGTATAATTAACCCTTCACAAAACAATCCTTTTACGACCCTCGGAATGAGAATTTTGAAAAAATTGTGGGAAAAGGAGAAAATGCTGGTAACTAGCATTTTCTCCTTTACACCATATCTTTAGTGTTCAAAATCAAAGTCCATTATTTGAATCACAATTAAGTTGCTGTCTGTAAATACTTTCAAAATGGATAGGTGTTAAATCTTGCCATCTGGTAAAGAGTTCAATACATTTGAAAATATTGTGGTATAGGGAGAAATTGCTCATCTGAAGAACTTCTCCTTTTCTAGAACAGTTTACAAAATACGACCTGCAAGCAAAGCAGAAGTTGTCTGCTGAAGGAGTAAGGGAGACAGAATAAAACTTGGACAGGTAAAGTTCAAATGGCTCATTCAATATGTATGTACACCATTCCCAATACATGTATATTAGTGTACCTAGAAAGCCCTTGGGCAAATAATGACATTACAACTCAATCACCCGGTTTAGAAAACTCTTTCCTACATTATCAATATTTTTGGGGGTCTTCTCCAGGTGCAAAACATTTGCAGACAATAAATAAAATGTGACACAAAACATGAAATTTTTCTTTCATGGGGTAAATCTAGAAAAAGAATTGTGAAGAAAAGGCTAAAATGCTAGTTACTGCATTTTCTCCTTTTCCCACAATGTTTTCAAAAGCCTTCTTCCTCAGGGTCATTAAAAGTCAGGTTTGTGTGGTAAAGTGTTTAACCCTCATTGCAAAACACCTGACTTCCTATACCCCTCTAGGATTTGTTTCTTTGTTTGTAAGCTTACCATACAACCCCAAATTCTAACAACACTGAGGAAGAAGCCTTTTGAAAACATTGTTGGAAAAGGAGAAAATGCTCATAACCAGCATTTACTCCTTTTTCCCACAATGTTTTCAAAAGCCTTCCTCCCTGAAGTTGTAAAAACTCTAGACTGTTGAAATGCCACTTTGAAGTGTTATACAAAATGGCATTTCGACAAGCACTTATCCCAACAACATGGAATTTGAGGGAGAACAGGGGCATTGCACGTCCATGCCAATCCTGGGCTACAACTGCTTAAAGAGTGAAAATTCAATATAGGAAAAGGGGCATTTTCATAACTACTTCAGCTTTACTGGCTCTTGTTGTATGGGATCCCCTGTTTAACCCTTTCCCAAACAAGCCCTGGTTTTCACGTGTCTGCAGTACAAGTCTTTTGAAAACAAAATGAGCAATTTCTCCTTTTCCCACAGTGTTTTCTACTCTTTTTGATAACTTTCTGCCATTTTCATCAAATTTAAAATTGTCGTCTGCAAACTCTTTCAATTTGGACCAGTCCAAAATTTGGCATTTGGGAAAGGGTTAACCCCTTACCACATAATCCCAACTTTTAATGACCCTGAGAAAGAGGCCTTTTCAAAACATTATGGGAAAAGGAGAAAAAGCTGGCAACCAGCATTTTCTCCTTTTCCCACAATGCTTTCCATCCTTCCCAAAAGAAATTTACAATTTTCAGTTCGATTTAGCTGGTCGTCTGCAGATGCTTTCAATTTGGGCTAGTCTAAAATTTTGTTGTTTGGTAAAGAGTTAGCTCTTTGCCAGGCAACAAAATCTTATACTTATCCAAATTAAAAGCATTTGCAGAGGACAAGTTAAATGTGGCTCAAATGATAAATACTGCCTTTGAAAGAATAGTAAAACATTGTGGGAAAAGGAAAAAATACTGGTTCCTACAATTTCCTCTTTTCCCACAATGTTTTCCGACAGCTCCTTCCTCAGGATCGTTAAAACCAGGATTTGTTTGGTAAAGGGTTAATATAATTGACAACAGTGACTAGCCAAAGCCTTAAGTAAATATCTTAAGTAATGACAGATATATGAGGAAATTCTAAAGTTTTCATTAACGATGACGCAGACAACTAATTTGACGAAGAAACCTCTTGTTTTCTTCTAAACAGCCTAGCCTACAGTACCAGTAAAAGCTAGGAGTAAAGGGAAACACAGTAAGAATAAGGCAACCACTTTTGAAAGCATTGTGGGTAAAGGCAGCAATTGCTTATATCAATCAAATCACTCCTTTTCTAACTACCTGTACATTGTACATTTCATTCAGGATAGATTCAGACTGTCATTGTATCCTTTTCCCGCAATGTTTTCGAAAGCCTTCTATCTCAGGGTCTTAACTCATTACCACAACCTCCACTTCTAACAACCCTAAGCTAGAAGCCTTTTGAAAACATTGTGGGGGAAAAGGAGAAAATGCTGGTATCCAGCATATTCTCCTTTTCCCACAAAACTTGAGCCACATTTCAATTGTCATCTGTAAATGCTTTCAATTTGGGCAAGTCTGACATTTTGTCCTGTGGTAAGAAAAGTTAAGTCTTTATCAAAAGACAAAATTTTAGACATATCCAAATTGAAAGTCTTAGCAGATGACAAATCAAAATGCTTCTCCAGTAAACAGACTTGGCTCAGAAAGTGCAGAAATACACGTACTGCTGGAAAGGAAGAAATTGCTCTTTACCAACTTTTTTCTCCTCTCCCCATAATTAATGCTTTCAAAAACCCTTATTCCTGGAGGTCCCTGGAACTTTGGGTTGTGTGGTAATTGGTTAAAACAAAGGATTATTATGGACTATGAGCAAGCCTTACCTTCTACTTTCCCATTGTATAAAAACGACAAATCAGGCTTGCTTGCTTTGCCTTTAAAATGGAGCCTCAGGTCTTTGGAGAAGACACTTGAATCATGTTTCAAAATCAGCTTGAAATGTCTGAAAATATAAACACAGTACATTTTATACTATGTAACTATTCAAATGAGTATGCATTGCTATATCTAAGCCTTAACCACACAATGCCGAATTTTAACAACCCTAAGGATGAAGGCTTTTGAAAACATTGTGGTAAAAGGAGAAAGTGCCGATAACTAAATTGGATTTTTTTATCAGAATAATCTGCAGTAGACAAAATTTTAAAGACTCTGAAAGAGAAGGCTTTTGAAAACATTGTGGGAAAAGGAGAAAATGTTGGTAACCAGCATTTTCTCCTTTTTCCAGGTTTTTTATCCGATCAAAGACAGCAAACATCATTTTAGGAACATTTAATGTGTCCTCTTCAAATGCTTTCAATTTGATCCAATCTGAAATTTTGTTGTTTGGTAAAGAGTTAAAGAGGAGAAATCACTCTGGAAAAGGGAGAAAATGCTGGTTACCAACATTCTCTCCTTTTTCCACAATGTTTTCAAAAAGCTTCTTCTTCAGGGTCATAAAAGCATGGAACTGTTTGGCAAAGGGTTAATTATATTATGGTTTTAACCCTTATCCAAATGATCCTGACTTTTAACGACACTTCAGAAATAGCATTTGAAACAACTGTTGGAACATTGTTGCTGGTAGCCAGCATTTTCTCCTTTCCCGACGGTGTTTTTTATCCGATCAAAGACAGGTCTCATTGTATAAGTAATGTTTAATCTGTTGTCTGCAAACACTTTCAGCTTGGACCAGTCTAAAATTTTGTCGTATAGTAAAGAGTTAAATCAAAAGGAGGTAAAGGAGCATAATATGTTATGTCCCAAATCAAAAGGAAATGATTACATCCTGCCTACATGTAACAAAGTGCATGTGTGTCAATTTCTGTCAACCCTTTACCAACTAACACATCCTGTGATTTTGTCCTTGCTGTAATGTTTACAACTGTCATTAAAGACACTTATCACTTTCTGTTTTTATGCCATAGAGATTTTAAATGCAGATTTTTTTTCTTCCTACGATACGGTGACAGGTAGGAAGGTGCCACGGTGAGCACAGCAGCTCTGGACGTGAGTCCGAATGGAGCTGCCATGGGTACAGATCTTGATGGTAGTAGCAAATATTTCATAATTGCCCATAAATGTACAAAGTGTTGGGCTATTAAAGATGCTATAGCTGCCATAAGTAAACAATGCAGGTGTTAAAATGCATTCAAATTTAAAGTGGTCCAACGAATCACGGAAACAGCGAAATATTTAAAGTATGGGAGATCATGTTTTAATCAATTAATTAATTGAACTAACTTAAAGATACATCCTTACAGCCAGTGAAACAAGAGGGCCATGATGGCCCTGTATCGCTCCACTGGCTTATAAATATAAACCATAAATACTAAACATTTCAATTCTGAGCCAAATGGTTTCAAAATGAAGACTTACAAAGTTTTCTCTGTAAAAGCCCATGTGAAAGTTGAGACCCGCAGGGCAAAGCCATTTTTTATCCCAGAATCAACTTATAATTACTTGAACCCTGGTAGAGTCCACAAGATTAAGCCACATGCCAAAATAATACAAGTCTTTGCTGTATGGTTATAAATAAGGTGATTTTCAAGTTTTGTCCATATGAAGCCTCTGTAAAACATAAGACCCCTGATGCAAGGCTAATTTCAAAAAAAAAAATCAAAACAGGAAGATTTCTTAAGTTGTCACTATGTAAGCCCATGTAAAACTTGTGATCCCTGCGGCGGGGCCAATTTTGACCCCAGGGCTAAAATTTTGGCCCACTTGGTAGAGGCCCACTAGATATAGCTACATGCAAAATTTGCTAGCTCTAGGCCTTATGGCTTGGTACAGGAAGATTTTTGAAGTTTTCTCTATATAAGCCTATGTAAAACTTGTGACCCCTGGGGCATAGCCAATTTTGACCCCAGGGCTATAATTTGAAGAAATTTGATAGAGGTCTACTACATAAAGCTACATGCCAAATTTGGTAGCCCTATGCCTTATGGTTTCAGACAAGAAGATTTTTAAAGATTTCCAATATTTTTCAGTTTTGTTGCCATGGCAACCAGAGTTTTTGAAGGAATCAAATTCTTTCAAGAAATTCTGAAGAGGACCATGGCAGGATCATTTCTGTGAAGTTTCATGAAAATTGGATGGGTAGTTTCAGAGAAGAAGATGTTTGAAATAAAAGTTAACGCACGGATGGACGGACGGATGCACGGACGGACGCACGGACGCACGACGGACACCGGGCCATGACATAAGCCCGCTGGCCTTCGGCCAGTGGACCAAAAAAAAAGACACTGTTAAAACTTGGTAGTGTGTAGAATGACTCACAATTTAGTCAGCTGAGTAAACAGAGATAAATTACCATTATATATGGAGTAAATGATAGTGAAACACAACAGATTTGTCCTTATTTACAACCAGAAACAACAACAGTGATTTCCTGGTAGCCTCCAGAAAATGAAACGTATTTTCTATCCATTGTAATCTGTGCAACCATGCAACTGTCAGGGGCACCAATTAGCATTAAGATACAAGAATGATTATAGTTTCATAAAATAAAGATGAAATGGGTTAAAAACTGCCTGAAAACAAGTGTAGATGTATCTGTAAAGCATACCTTTTTAAAGGTATGGAAATTATTGTGAAGATGACAATCTGTAATTGTACAGTCAGTCAAAGTGTTAGTTCTAGCAGAGAAATTAATTTTGAAACTTGGTTAAAAGTTGCCAGGTCGTTTCTTATGTTTACTTTTTACCTGTGGGTTTGAAAATTTATTTTTCTGCCAACAACTAACACTTGGACCTAGTATACAATCACTTGTTGTCATCTTCACAATAAACACCATACGTTTAAATAGTATATGATTTAATTTAAATGCATTTTAACAACTGAATTGTTTTTGAGCCTTTAATCCTTAACCAAGCAATCCAAAGTTTTAACAACCCTGAAGAACAGGGCTTTTGAAAACATTGTGGGAAACAGAAGAAAATGCTGGTAACCAGCATTTTCTCATTTTCCCACAATATTTTCTATCCTATCAAAGACAGAATCATTATTTAAGCTACTTTTATTTTGTCGTCTGCAAATGCTTTCAGTTTGGTTAAATCCAAAATTTGGCGTTTGGTAAAGAGTTAAAATCTGTTGATAAACCTCTTTACCAACCAACAATACCGAAATAGATTTATGTCAATTTTTGTGGTTGATGACGAAAAACTCTGTAGTTTAAGTCAATAAAATATTCTGATTCTGGTTCTAACAATATTCAAGACTTGTCCTAATTGAAGCATTTGCAGACGACAAAAAGAAAGTGGCTCAAATATTGAAATTTGTTCTAGCCATGTTATGTAATATGGTAATTCATGCCATTAACCCTTTACCACACAATCCTGACTTTTAATGACCCTGAGAAAGAAGTCTCTTGAAACCAGCATTTTCTCCTTTTCCCACAATGTTTTACCCTTCCCAAAATGAATTTCCATTTTTCAGTCACATTTAGTTTGTCATCTGCAACTGCTTTCAATTTGAATTAATCTAAAATTTTGTTGTTTGGTAAAGAGTTAAGTCATATTCAACACTTTCTTCAATACCAAATTGTTGACTCTTCCACATTTAACTTTGCTGGTCATGTGTGCATGTGTCTTATGTGTTCATGAGTCTGTGTATGTGTGAGCAAGTTTTTTCTTTCCATTAACTCCACTCATATTTGACTTGTTATTTTGTTTGTTGCTATGTTTATTCCATGTTGTATGATTTTCTCATACCTGGAAGAAATAAAAATTATGTATGTGTGTGCAGACCACAAATCCTAAGTAGGTACAAAATGAGCTATAGTTTTCTGATAGGATAAAAAAACATTAGCTCAGCGGGGTAGCTTTGTGGCAAGCTTACCTGAATTGTGACCTGGTGGTTGAGGGTTCAATACCTGGTTTCGGCAAACTTTCTTTACAGCAATTTTTCACCTCTCACCTCCGATGCATGTGAGGAAAGTAGTCAGTGGCTTGGAAAGAAAGTTGTGCCAGTGCCTGTGTGAGAAAGTCAGGAAACACATGCTTAGGCGCACTGACTGCCATGATCTGACCAAAGCTGCTAAAACGGTATTAAACAATAGTAGAAACAAACAAACAAAGAAAACATTAAGAAGGACACACTATTAAAATTTTACCAGCATTTTCGCCATTTTTTTCCCCAGTGTTATCAGAGGCTTCTCCTCTGGGTTGTAAAGGGTTTTCAAAAATTGTCTACAAAATTGTAGCTGGAAGTAATGAATGTAACCTTAACTCGTTACCAAACGACAAAATTTAATATTTGTCCAAATTGAAAGCATTTGGAGACAACAAAACAAATATGACTGAAAAATTGAAATTTGTTTTGGGAAGGGTAGAAAACATTGTGGGAAAAGGAGAAAATGCTGGTTACCAGCTTTTTCTCCTTTTCCTACAATGTTTTCCACAGACTCTGTTCTCAGGGTCGTCAAAAGTTGGGACTGTGTGGTAAAGAGTTAACCAAACAATCCAGAGATTTAATGACCCAGAGAAAAAAGCACTTTTGAAATTATCCCAAGTTTTCACGACATTAACCCTTTCCCAAACAAGCCCTGGTTTTCACATGTCTTCAGTACAAGTCTTTTGAAAACACTGTGGGAAAAGGAGAAATTGCTCGTAATGAGCAATTTCTCCTTTTCCCACAGTGTTTTCTACCCTTTTTGAGACCTTTCTGCCATTTGCATCAAATTTGAAATTGTCATCTGCAAACTCTTTCAATTTGGACCAGTCCAAAATTTTTTGTTTGGGAAAGGGTTAAGGAAGAATACTCATGAAAACATTCTGACAAAAGGAGAAAATGCTGGTAACCAACATGTAACCACAATGTTTTCTACCTTTTGAAAAACAATTTTCAATTTTTCAGTTACTTTTATTTTGTTGTGTGTGAAGGCTTTCAATTTTGGCAATTCTAACATTCTGTCATTCGATAAAAGTTTAATCGGCATCATCAGAAAAAGAAGCTCAATTTAGATGCCTCAGAAGTTTTTCAAACGATTCAAAAATAGCATACAAAACAATTTCTGATATTATCAGCACACTAACTGATTTGGCCACTGTGACAAAAAACCCGAAATAATGCATATGTAAACAAAAATTGGGTCTCTTTATCAGACAACAAATATTTTAGATTGATCAAAATTAGCCCTCTTCCACACAATCCAGAGTTTTGATGACCCCAAAGTAAAATGACTTTTGAAAACATTGTGCGAAAAGGAGAAAATGCTGGTAACCAGCATTTTCTCCTTTACCCACAATTTTTTCTTACCTATCAAAGAAAAATTGCACCACTAGAGCCACAGTGAAATTGTCGTCTGCAAGTGCTTTCAATTTGGTCAAGGGTAAAATTTTGTCATCTGGTAAAGGTTAAATGTGGCTCAAATGAGAGGACGTGTATCTGAGATGAAGTAGAAAACAGCGTGGGAATAGGAGATAAATGCTGGTTACCACAATTTCCTCCTTTTCCCACAATGTTTTAAAAAGCCTTCTTTCTGAGCCCTGGTAACTCGGCAGGTAGTGTACAAGACTTGATGGCAGGCAGTCGATGGTTTGTTCTCCATCTCGGCCAATTTCTATCTATGAAATGATGATAGTCATTGCGAAAGGACACATTCGTCTCTCACTGCTGACCATTGACTCAAAGATGTAGGAAAGCAGTCAGTGGCTTGGAAAGAATATTGTGCGGAGTACAAGAAAAACTCCTGGAAAGCATAGACAAGTGCACTGGTCGCCGCCATATAGCTGAAATAATGTTGAAAACAGCATCAGACACCATACAATCAATCAATTAACTCTTTACCAGATGACAAAATTTTAGACTAGTACAAAAAAGCATTTGCAGACGACAAAATAAATGTGACTCAAAAATTGAAATTTGTTTTGAGAAGGATAGAAAACATTGTGGGAAAAGGAGAAAATGCTGGTTACCAGCATTTTCTCCTTTTCCCACAATGTTTTCAAAACCACATGATTGTGTGGTAAAGGGTTAAAAGCCTGCTTTCACATGGTTGTTAACCCTTTACCACACAATCCAAATTTTCAAAATCCTGAAAAAGAGACCTTTCGAAAATATCGTAGGCAAAAGAGAAAATGCTGGAATCCAACATTTTCTCTTTCTCCCACAATATTTTCTGTATTCAATCATTTATGTGACACTGCATTTGTCGTCTGCAAGAGCTTCCAAGGGGAACAACTCCATAATCTTGCTGTCTGGTAAAAGATTACAACTCTGGATTGATTGTTAAAGAATTCAACTGCCATAACTATACATGTACAACATACATGTACTGTAGATAAAAGCCATTTCAATTATTTGTTCTTATTCTTTACCCTGTTATCACACATTCCGAAGTTTGAACAACCCTAAAGAAGAAGATTTTTGAAAACATTGTGGGAAAAGAAGAAAACACTGGTAACCAGCATTTTCTCCTTTTCCCACAGAGTTTTCTACCCTATCAAAAGCAGAAATCATCACTTTAGCTGCATTTATTTTGTTGTCTGCAAATACTTTCAATTTGTTCAAATCCAAAATTTTGTCGTTTGGTAAAGGGCTTACCTTTTTTTAACACCTTACCACACAATCCTGGGGTCTGAGCAGTCTGATCTTGATCTACATGGTCAGCTTATGATACAAGAAACTCTCCATTCTCAAACAAAATTTTGGCTTCAATTCACCTTACTGGTATTTCAAGGAATGCTCTGGATGGCAAAAAGGCCTTGCTGACTTTTCCCATACAATCCCATTTTTAAATGACCCTTGAGAAAAGAGCTTTTGAAACATTTTCAGAATAGTTCAGAGATGAGCCTGATCACAACCCCTGGGTCAGTGTTGCATCTAGGCCGCGGCATTGCGGGAATTCTGCACTCAATCAGCAGTTGTCCCTCAAAATAAAATGCATCGAACCTGACTGGCACAACAAAAATCCTGACCACAATAACTACAATTCTTTGTTTACAATATCAGGTGGAACCATTTGGATGACGAATGCTATATCTGTGCCCATATTTTAGTGTAAATGAGTTTCTTATCAACGCATCTTCTTTGAATTTTATCTATGCGCGAGCGGGGCTTACCTATAGTTACCATTGACTGGTTCTGAAATATCAGTTTTTTTCAATGGTGAAATGGCGAAGTTTACACAGCAAATCATACGGAAACCCAGCAATACTTCAACCATGGCAAAGCAAACACAACTGTCTGCATTTCTCCAAGTCAGTGAGTTGCAATGTAAAGAGTCCAAATCTAAAGAATCAAATTCTGATGCAGACCAACGGCAGCGAAACAACCCTTAATCATGATTTTCATGGTTGTATTATCAGGTACCTGGTACTTCCATGCAATGTAAGTCATGAATATTGATTCGAAAGTGAAGTTCATTGAAGGATGTACGAACATACGCACATCCACATCAATATGCCACGAACAGTCAAATTAACATCTATGTTCCAATATCAGATTGAAAGAAAATTTTATTATTGGTATACTGTCCCCTAAAAATATTTTTTGACCCCTAAAATTTTCAAAAGGGGGGCCAAAATCAAAATCCAAGATGCAACACTGCAACCCAGATCAATAAAATAAAATTTCATGAACAGTCTGAATGCCCTGCCACATCAAAATGGACGTCATTTCGAAAATTTGATGAAAATATATTTCAACTCTTTACCACACAATCCCTATTTTTAACAACCCTGAGGAAAAAGCTGTTTGAAAAACTGTGGGAAAAGGAGAAAATGCTGGTTACTGGCATTTTCTCCTTTTCCCACAATGTTTTCTACTCTTCCCAAAACAATTTTCACTTTTTGAGAAACATTTTTTTTGTCGTCTGCTGAAGCTTTTTATTTGGACTGGTCTAAAATTTTGTCATTTGGAAAAGAGTTAAAGGGCACTAGCCGCCTTTATTGGTCAATGTTACCTTATATACTGTACATGTGATAAAACTATGTTCTTAAATTAATTAAACAGTTTAAATATTATTGTGTTACCTCTATAAACAATATACCTTTAGGCATATTTGAAAATGTAACATTTATTATGAAACCACCCTTTAATACCCACAAAAGGTGATATGTCACACCCTAATTATCCCTATGGTTTCTGATGCCTAATGATGCATTCAGTTGTTCATGGGTAATTTAACTGCCTGCCACACCATTTCAAATTTTTTATGCCTCTGCTAATGACAGCCTCTGAAAATACTATGGGAAATGGAGCAAGTCTATAACCCTTAACCACATGAGACAATAATTAAGATTCATCCAAACTGGAAGCAACCCCATCCTGCAGATGACCAATTCCAGAATGGTATTAATCCTCTACCAAACAACAAAATTTTTGCCTTGTCCAAGTTTAAAGCAATGCTGCTATTGCAGACCACAATTTCAGTGTGGCTCAAATGGTGCATTTTTTCTTTGATAGGGTAGAAAAGGAAAAAATACTGGTTACCAGCATTTACTCCTTTTCCCACAATGTTTTTGAAAGGCTAATCTTTCCTAGGGTTGTCAAAAGGCAGCACTGTGAAGTAAAGGGTTAACGAACTGAAGTTCTTTGACTGAGCAGAAAACATTGTGGGGAAAGGGGAGAATGCTGAATACCCACAATCTCTCCTTCTCCCACAATGTTTCCAAAAGGCTTCTTCCTCAGGATTGTTAAAACATGCAATTACTCGGTAGAGGGATAAAACAAGCAACTGTACATTCTCAAACGATCCGAGATAATCAAGATAAACATTCTAATCAACTTTCATGAGAATCGAGCTGAAAATGTGGCCTCCAAAGCACACCCAAGGTTTTTATAAGATTTCTAATTTTTGACCCAATGTGACCCAATTGCAAACTTGTCACAGACACATCTAGACAAACATTTTCACCAACTTTCATGAGTATCCCATTGAAAATGTTGCCTCTAGGGTACAAAAAGTTTTTCTAAGATTTGGCCCAGTGACCTACTTTTTGACCTCACCTGACCAAATTTTGAACTTAGCCAAGATATTATCAAAACAAACATTCTGACCAATTTTCAGGAGTATCTATCTTAAAATGATGCCTCTAGAGAGCACACAAGGTAATTGCTCTTAGAATGCTGATTTACTGAAATGGACCTTTTACAACAGGAAATATCATTTGAAATATTGTCATTTCAAGATTGTTTTGGCCAGAATATACAAAAAATTAGCAGACAATGTAGATCCAAGATCAGACTGCACATTCTGTGCAGTCTGATCTTCATCTACACTGTCCGCAAAAACAACCTAAGTCAGTTCCAGTGCTTTATGGGAAAAAGGACAGACAATGAACAAAGTAAGACGGACAATGAACAAAGTAAGACACAGTACAATCACAAAAGCTCACCATCAGCACTTTATGCTCCGGTGAGCTTAAAAAAATGGGAAGAGGTGAGCAAATGGATCTCTCTGCCTATGTACATGCAATCTAATTTCAAAAAGATTTCATTTTTTCAATGATTCGAAGAATGAACAGCTTGGAAGTTTAATATAATTATGTATCCCTCCTACACCTCAGTTTTATTCAGATCTATCAATCAGGACATCTTAATCAAATGTATTATCTACTTTTCCTTTCTCAATACATACATATAGCATATCCCCCCCAAATTCAACCCTTTACCACACAATTTGAACTTCTAACGACCCTGAGAAAGAAAGCTTTTGACAAAATCATAAGAAAACAAGCATTCTGATAGTATTGCATAGCAATACCCAGTCCCCTACCGGCCGTATGTATCGCTGGCATGTCAGTGAAACTTTTTAAGTCCAAGGCCCGTAAATGCATCAAAAAGCAGTGGAGCAGGACGAAACTCGAAATTGATGTGTAAGTCATGGTGGTTGATGTACACACCAAAAATCAGCTCTGTATGTAGCAGCGTTTAGAAAAAAAGTGCGGAAAAATGTTTTATCAGTGAAATTTTGTAAGTCCAAGGCCCGTAAATGCGTCAAAAAGCAGTGGAGCGGGACAAAACTCAAACTTGATGTATAAGTCATGGTGGTTGATGTACACACCAAAAATGAGCTCTATATGTAGCAGCGTTTAGAAAAAAAAGTGCGGAAAAATGTTTTATCAGTGAAATTTTGTAAGTCCAAGGCCCGTAAATGCGTCAAAAAGCAGTGGAGCGGGACAAAACTCGAACTTGATGTGTAAGTCATGGTGGTTGATGTACACACCAAAAATCAGTTCTATATGTAGCAGCGTTTAGAAAAAAAGTCCGGAAAACTGATTTATCAGTGAAATTTTGTAAGTCCAAGGCCCGTAAATCCGTGAAAAACCAGTGGACCGGAACGAAAGTTACACTTGATCTGTAAGTCATGGTGGTTGAGTTACACAGCAAATCTGAGATCAATACCTACTAGCGTTTAGGAAAAAAGTCCGGAAAACTGATTTATCAGTGAAATTTTGTAAGTCCAAGGCCCGTAAATCCATGAAAAACCAGTGGACCGGAACGAAAGTCGAACTTGATCTGTAAGTCATGGTGGTTGAGTTACACAGCAAATCTGAGATCAATACCTACTAGCGTTTAGGAAAAAAGTCCGGAAAACTGATTTATCAGTGAAATTTTGTAAGTCCATTTTAGACCCGTAAATCTGTGAAAAACCAGTGGACCGGAACGAAAGTCAAACTTGATCTGTAAGTGATGGTGGGTGACTTACACACCAAAACTCAGCTCAATATGTACCAGCGTTTAGAAAAAAAGTCCAGAAAACTGAATTGCCAGACTGATGGACAGACAGACAGACGGACGGACTGCAAACCTAAAGTCCCCTTCGGCTTCGCCGGTAGGGGACTAAAAAAGAAAATGCTGGTAACCAGCATTTTCTCCTTTTCCACTATGTTTTTCTACCTTTCCCAGAACAAATTTCAATTTTTGAGTCATATTTATTGTCCTCTGCAAATGCTTTCAATTTCAACGAGCATAAAATTTTGTGGTCTGATGAAGATCTAAATGGATACACCATGATGAATCAATTTTAACACTCCTATTAGATATTATGCACTACTTCTAAAAGATGGATGTGTCTTGTATTTCAGTCCTACGCAATGTACAGAACAATAATACGAACTTTTTAAATGCATTATACCTTTCATATGAACACAGATTTAACAGCAAATCTAACCCTTAACTCTTAACCACACAGTCCTGAGTTATAACAACCATAAAAGAGAAGGCTTTTGGAAACATTGTGGGAAAAGGAGAAAATGCTGGTAACCAGCATTTTCTCCTTTTCCCACAATGTTTTCCATCCCTCTCATAGCAAATTTCAATTTTTCAGACATATTTTACTTTGTCCTCTGCAAAATGCTTTCAATTTGGACTAGTCTAAAAATTTTTTATTCGGTAAAAGAGTTAATCTGCTAGATAATGTACCATAGATGAAACAAAATTTTCAACTCAATAATAAGAACCCAAATATTGCAATTTCAAAATTGATTTCACAGAAAAGAAGTACCCTACCGAACAGTGTACACTCAAGATCAGACTACAGGTTCTGTGCAGTCTGATCTTGATCTACACTGTTTGAAAAAGCGCAAAGGTTCCGCTAAATGATTCTGCTTTTAACAAAGTGGAAAAATTAGACTGGACCAGTTCAAAAGCATTTGCAAACTACAAACTACATTTGGCACAATTTATAACACTATCAATGAAAGGGTAGAAAACACTGTGGAAAATGAGAAAATGCTGGTAACCAGCTTTTCTCCTTTTCCAACAATGTTTTCAAGAGCCTCCTCCAAAAAGGTCGTTAAAATTCAGGATATTGTTGTTAAAATTCAGGATATTGTTTTAATGGTTAAGTCCTATTTTCATCTTCAAAGACTTTCAACCTGAAATAAATCAGCCTACAGTTCAATTATCAATGCCTCCTTTTAATGACCTGGCGAAGAAGCCCTTTGAAAACATGGGAAAAGGGGAAAATGCTGGTAACCAGCATTTTCTCTTTTTCCCACAATGTTTTCTACTCTTTCAAAGAAAAATTTCACCATTTGTGCCACCTTAAAATTGTCATCTGCAAATGCTTTCAATTTGGAAAAGGATAAAGTTTTGTCCTCTGGTAAAGGGTTAACCCTTTAACAGACAATCCCGAGTTTTAAAGACTCTGAAGAAAAGGGCTTTTGAAAACATTGTAGAAAAAGGAGAAAATGCTGGTAACAAGCATTTTCTCCTTTTCCCACAATCTTTTCTACCCTATCAAAGACAGAAATATCATTTCAGTAACATTAAATTTGTCATCTGCAAATGCTTTGAATTTGGTCCAGTCCAAAAATTTGTCGTCTGGAAAAGAGTTAACCAGACCACAAAATTTAAAGATACATCTATACACTTTTTCAGTTTTTAACCCATTTCATTTTTATTTTTTCCAACTATAACCACTCTTGTATCTTCATGCCAAATGTTGCCCTTGCCAAACGTTGCCCTTGACTGCTGCAAGGTTGCACAGATTAAGACCAATAGAAAATGCATTCCATTTTTCGGAAGCCTTCAAAGAAATCACTGTTGTCATTTCCAGTTTTAAATGAGGACAAATCCCCTGAGCTTGAACTCTATCCCTTACACCACATAGATATTGGTAATTAACCTATATTTACATAGCTGACCAAATTCTGAGCCATTCTGCACACTTTCAAGTTTTAACTGTGTTTTTTCTCTCTCTGGCTATAAAAATGTATCTTTAATTTGTCATCATCAAAATCTTTGTGTGGTGAAGAGTTTATGTATGCAGCAGTAAAAGCTGTATCAAGACTATTTTCAGAGAGCAAGTATTTCAGATTTACAGCCACAATAAAACCCTCTTTCATTACAAAACGTGACCTAAACTCTTTGAGTCTTCACAATATGACAGGATCTTGACATATAAATTAAAATTGTAATAATAGCATCTGAAGAGGACAAATGAAATGTGGCTCACACAACTGGATGTTTTTCTAGAGGCGCCAGCACAGTCTGTAGCACGCAGGACTTAAGACCAGGGGCTCACTGGTTCGAATCCTCAGCTGCGATTGGTGATCGTCACCTCAACAGGATGTGTTCCTCTCACACCCCTGATCATTGTTTTGACAATGGTTATGTGGGAAAGCAGCCAGTGGCTTGGAAAGAATACTGTGTGAAGTAATGATAACAAAAGGGGCATTGGCCCTAAAGAGTTAACCTGAGTAAAGTCATCTACAGCTGATAAAGCCAGAGATCCTGGTTTTAATGATGTAAAATACATGAGTATAAGTGACCTACTTTTTGAACCAATGTGACCCAATTCCAAACTCGAACAAGATATCATTAAGCCAAGCATTCTGACCAAGTTTCATAAGTAACAGGCTGAAAATGTGGCCTCTATGGTGCACACAAGATTTTTCCAAGATTTTGTCCAGTGACATACTTTGTGACCAGATGTGACCCACTTTAGAACTTGTCCACGATATCATCAAGACAAACTTTCTAACCAAGTTTCATGACAATCAGGCTGAAAATGTGGCCTCTAGAGTGCACACAAGGTTTTCCTACAATTTGGCCCTGTGACCTACTTTTTGACCCAATGTTACCCTATTTCAAATCTGTCTAAGATATTATCAAGACAAACGTTCTGACCAAGTTTCATGCCTTTCAGGCTGAAAATGTGGCCTCTAGAGCGTACACATGTTTTTCTAAGATTTGGCTCTGTGACCTACTTTTTGACACAACATAACCTAATTTGGATCCTGTCCAAGATATCATCGAGGTTTTAGGCTAAGAATTTTGCCTCAAGAGTGCACACAAGGTTTTTTCTAAGAATTGCCACTGTGACTTACACTTTGGCCAAATTTCAAAGTTGTCTGAAATACCAACAAGATAAACATTGTGACCAATCTTCATCAGCATAAAGCTGAAAATGTGGCCTCTATGGTTTTCCTAAGATTTAGCCCAGTGACCTACTTTTTGACCAGACATAACCCGATTTTGAACTTACCTGAGATATCAAGACAGACAATCTGACCTAGTTCCATGCATTCTTTGAAAATGTTTCTTCCTCAAGGTCGTTCTAGGTCCTACATTAATTTTTTTGTTTGTATTGGAATTTTAGGGCTCACGTCATCATATCAAGGTGGTCAGTGCACATACGCATATGTTTCCTGGCTTTCTCACACCAGTACTTTCTTTTCAAGTCACTGGCTACTTATTTTCCATGCATCAGAGGTGAGAGGCAAAAAATGGTCAGAGAGAAAGTTTGCCAAAACCGGGCATCAAAACCTGCAACCAGGTCACAAGTCAGATACACTAACCAGTGAGCTACCAGCCTGGCAGGTCCTGTGTAGCTTAGTGGTAGAGTGTAGGACTCGTAACCTGGAGGTCACAGGATCAAGCCTCAACTGAAGCACTGTTTTTTTTTCCATGAGAGTATCATTAGGCAAGACACATTAGAGCCCTAGCCTAGTACAGTTGAAACCCGGGAGATACATGAACTTCCTGTATTCTGTATATAATGTGATGAACAAAAAATTTCCTGGTTCAATTTCAAAAACCACAATAGGCTATTTTCAGACTCGACCTTTAGACTTGTCCAAATTGAAAGCATTTGCAGACGACAAAATAAATGTTACTCAAAAATTGAAACTGGTCTTTGGAAGGGCAGAAAACCTTGTGGCAAAAAGAGAAAATGCTGGTTATCAGCATTTTCTATTTTTCCCACAATGTTTTCAAAGGCTTTGTTTCTTAGGGTCGTTAAAAGTCGGGACTGTGTGGTAAAGAGTTAAAAACCATTTGCAGATATCAGATTTACCATGGTTTAACCATTTACCAAACGACAAAATTTTAAACTGGTCAAAATTGAAAGCATTTGCAGATGACAATTTCAATGTGGCTCAAATGATGGAATTTGTTTTAGATGGGGTAGAAAACACAGTGGGAAAAGGAGAAAATGCTGGTTACCAGCATTTTCTCCTTTTCCCACTATGTTTTCAAAAGCCTTCTATGTTAGGGTCGTTAAAACTCGGGATTGTGTGGTAAAGAGTTAACTATTTACCAAACAATCCCACATTTGAAGGACCCTTAGAAAAAAAAAATTTTTCAAATCATTGTGGGAAAAAGAGAAAATGCTGGTAACCAGCATTTTCTCTTTTTCCCAAAATGTTTCCAAATATTCCATCGAGAAATCTAGTTATTTCAGCAACATTTAATTTGTCCTCAGTAAATGCTTTGAATTCAGACGAGTCAAAGATTTTCTCGTTTGGTATCGATTAATTTTCGACAGGATACAAAACATTTTTGGGGGGAAAAAAAAGGAGGTTACCAGCATTTTCTCCATTTCAGTTTTTATAATGTTTTCATCAGCCACCTTCCTCAGCCTTCAGGGCTGTGAAAACTGGTAAAGGTGGCAAACAATCCCAAGTTTTGACAACCCTGAAGAAGAAGACTTTTGAAAAAATTGTCAAAAAAAAAGGAAAAATGCTGGAAAAATGCAGGTTCAGCTTTTTTTTTCTCACAATGTTTTGTACACGACCTTAGACAAATCCTATCATTTGAGCTACACTTAACTCATAGCCAAACAACAAAAATTTAGACTTGTCCAAATTGAAAGCAATTGCAGACAAATTAACCTTTTACCAAACGACAAAACTTTTGACCAGTCAAAATTGAAAGCTTTTGCAGACCACAAAATAAATGTGACTTAAAGATGAAGTTTGTCTTGGGAAGAATAGAAAGCTTTGTTGGTAAAGGAGAAAATGCTGGTTACCAACATTTTCTCCTTTTACCACAATGTTTTCAAAAGGCTTCTTCTTCTTCAGGGTCGTTAAAAGTCAGGACTGTGTGGTAAAGGGTTAAGTCAAATGTGGCTCAAAAGATAGAACAAGTCCTTGGAAGGGAAGAAAACATTGCAGAAAAAGGAGAAAATGCTGGTAACCCGCATCTTACCTATTCCTTTTCCACAATATCTTCCAAAAACTTCTACAATTTCTTTTAAACATGGCATTTTTTTGGTAACAGGTAAACTCTTTACCACACAACAAAATTTAGGACAAGAAAAAATTCTGCCAATGACAAACTGAACCTAGCTCAAGTGATGGAATGTGCCTTTGAAAGGGCAGGAAACATAGTGGGTTAGGGAGAAAATGCCACATGAAATGAGGCATGTTCTCCTTTCCTGCCAATGTTTTCAAAGCCTTTATCCTCAGGGTCATTAAAATTTAGGATTAGGTGACAAAGGTAAAAAAAAAAATCTTTTTTATGGGCAAAGAGTAATTCTGGATTTTAACTTTTCTGGTATATACATGAAATTATGGGATACCAACTACTTTACTCATTACCTGTTAAATGCATTGATATTCAGATGAACTGGGTGGTCAGCTGATCGCCGATGTCTCATGTGTCGTTCGTGTAATTCATCCGAACTGTAGTCGACATGTTCAAAATTCAAAATGTAATCATCAATACCTTTGCTCACTGAAAATACAGAAAATTACTAAGTTTTATATTAAATATTTACCACACAATCCAGGGTTCTAACCAAGAAAGTTTTTGAAAACAAAGAGGGAAAAGCAGAATATGCTGATTAGTGGCATTTTCTATTTTCCAACAACATTTTCTATCTTTCCAGAGACAAATACCACCATCTGAGCAACATTATAATATGAGCCATGCTCTGTGAAAAGGGAGCTTCATGCACTTGCAAAACAAATAAAAGTATTGACCCAAGTCAGCCTGTGCGCTTTCCACAGAACAGACAGCTTCATTTTCTCCTTTTCCTACATTGTTTTCTAGCATTTCCAGAATAAATTCCGGAATTTCAGAAACATTCAGTTGTTGTCTGCACATGCTATGAATTGGGAAAAGTCCAAAATTTTGTAGTGTTGTAAACACTTGAAATTTGTCTCACTAATTTGGGAAGTGTCCCTTATATCTATATATTTAGGGCACAACTGTCCCCTCTCTTAACCTTTCACCACACAATGCTGTCTTTTAACAACCCCGAGAAAGAAGCCTCTGGAAAAACACTGTGGGAAAGCATTTTCTCCTTTTTCCACCATGTTTTCTTCCTTTCCCAAAACAAAATCCAATTTTTGAGACACATTCATTTTGTTGTCTGCAAATGCCTTCAGTTTGGTCCAGTCTAAAATTTTGCCGTTTGGTAAGGAATTAATAATCCTTGGCAGAGCAGTCATTATCAGCAAATGTTTTTAATATGGACCAGTCTAAAATGTCACTGTCTGGTAAAGAGTTAACCCTTTCCTAGGTGACAAAACTTCAGACTGGTCCAAAATGGAAGTATTTGCAGACAACAGATTAAATGTGGCTCAAATTACGAGATTTGTTGATGATAGGGAAGAAAAAAAATTGGGAAAAGGAGACAAAGCTGATTACCAGCATTGTCTCCTTTTCCAAAATGTTTTCCAATGCCTTCTCTGTCACGGTTGCCAAAATTAGGGAATGTGTGATAAAGGTTTAATCCTCACCATACTGACAACTTTTAGACTTGTCCATATTGAAGGAATTTACAGAATGAGAATTCAAATGTCATTAGAATTTGTCCTTGAATAGGTGGAGAAAATTGAGGGAAAGAGGATAAAATGCTGGTCACAAGCATTTTCTCTTTTTCCCTCAATGTTTTCAAAGCCTTTTTCTTAGGGTCTTTCAAACTCTCCATTGTTTGACAAAGGGCTTGAATCATTTTTGATTTGTCAGATACACACCAGCCACTCCACAAAACCTATTGATGCTTGAATATTATCATGAGAATATGACCTTTACGTGACCTTGTTGGGTATCAGCAAACAAAAACTGAAACTACCTTCATCCCTTAACTCTGCCGGCGTGTTAATATATAGGACTCGAAGCCAGGGGATTGCTGGTTCAAGTCCCCAGCTTGGCCCAATTCTTTACAAGGACTGATGATACGTCATTTCAATAGGATTCATTCCTCTCTCACTGCCTAACATTGTTTCACAACTGAAGGGATCATGGCTTTGACAATGCTAAATGGTTATATGGAAAAGCAGCTGGTGACTTGGAAAGAATATTGTGCTAAGTGCAATTCTAATCCTAAGCTTTGGCAATTTCTTTCTGAGAGGTGATGATAGTCATTTCAACAGGATTCATTTCTTCTCTCACTGCCTAACACTGTTTCACCATTGAACATCGTTTCTGCATGGACAATCGCACAGGCCACCTTGACATAACTGAATTAATGTTAAAAATGGTGTTAAACCCCATACAAAGAAGTTACAAGTCCTCCGCTTGACCACAAAGCAATGCAGGACCACAAAGGCATGGGGTTATGAAAGAGGAACCATATCTAACAATCCAAGGCACCACTACTGGTTTCACTGATGTTAAAGATCGAAAATTATTGAGCCAAATTCTGGCAAAAGGAGGCTTCATGCATCTCCGTAATGCATCATACCAATCAAGCCATCATGTAATTTTGGATCCGTAATAGCCTTTTTCTTTCACAACTGACATAATCACGAGGTAGCCTGGTCCTTGGACATAGAGAAAATTGACACATAGCAAAATGTTTCATCCAAGGTCAGCCTGCGCGGACTGTGCAGGCTGACCTGAGTTGATACTTTACGCAGATGCATTAAGCCCCCTTTTTTACAAGGCATGGCTCAATTATTACATGAATTTTTCTTTTTTTCTTCTTTAAACTCTTTAGCTGATGTCTGAAGTTTTGAGTTTTCCAAGTTGAAGCATTTCCAGACAGCAAATTCAAGGTAGCTCAAATGATGAAATTTGTCTTTGATTGAACAAAACATTGTGGGCAAAAAATGCTTGAAATGAGCATTTTCTCCTTTCCCCAATATGCTTTCAAAAGACTTCTTCCTTGGAATCACTAATATCCGGAATACCGAAAAGTGTTAAACATTATGTCTGACCAATTTTTCACATTTGGATGAATGTAAAAATAGCAAGACTTAGCACTCTAACTCTTTACCAAACGACAAAATTTTAAAAAATTGAAAGCATTTGCAGACGACAAAATAAACATGATTGAAAAATTGAAATTTGTTTTGGGAAGGATTGAAAACATTGTGGGAAAAGGAGAAAATGCTGGTTACCAGCATTTTCTCCTTTTCCCACAATGTTTTCAAAAGGCCTCTTTCTCAGGGTCGTTAAAAGTTGGGATTGTGTGGTAAAGGGTTAAATAGTTGACATTTTTCTGACACACAAGAGTGATTTGGTCACAGGACTGATTTTCTAGATTCAGCTGAATGGTAACAGTAATTTCATCTAATGAACATGAAAAAAACTTGTTACCATACTGATAAAATGATTTAAAACTCTGCTTAGTATTGTGCTTAACACCATTTTCAACTTTAAACCTTTACCACACAATCTCACACATTCTCTCCTTTTCCCACAATGTTTTCTACCATATCATAGACAGAAATAGTCATTTGAGCTACATTTAATCTGTTGTCTGTGTATGCTTTCAATTTGGTTCAGTCCAGAATTTCGTTGATGGGTAAAGCGTTCAAGTTTATTTAAGCTGCTACTAGCTGCTTTCCATCATAACACAATCACAAACATCATCAATAAAATGCTCAGTGTTGATAGAAGAATGAACCTTGATATGATGACATCAAGCCCCCAAAAGAAGCTTGAAAAGCTGGAGATATGAATCAACGACACCTCTGACTGCCAGTCGTCACGACTTGGCCAATTCCGTACCTACATCTAACCTTGTCCATTTTGAAATAATGCCAGTCACATGATTTTAAACATGGCGGTGCCAATGTAATTGATTAACAACGGCAGCAACAGCCCTGGTTATTAGCAACTGAGAAATGCTAACAGAACTAAAAGACTCAAAGACTCACTTAGGATAATAAATTTACAAACTGTTTGTCACCTGAAATGTACATGTATTTAGAAAGATTCCTACAAAAAATTGTGACTGGTGTTTTCTTTTTCTAAGTGGAGTGTTACCGTTTTAAAAACAGTAAAGTTGTGTATTTCTGGTA
Source organism: Tridacna gigas (assembly GCA_945859785.2). NCBI lineage: Eukaryota > Metazoa > Mollusca > Bivalvia > Cardiida > Cardiidae > Tridacna > Tridacna gigas. Next base: position 57,206,858 of record OX244028.2, read on the forward strand.
AAGATATCATTTCTTACGTCTAAGACCAGCCTGCATGGCTCAAGAGGTAGAGCATAGGACTTGTAAACATCAAGTCTTGGGTCACTTGAGGATGTGGGTTCGGGCCCCAGACTGGCCATCTAAAATTACTAATAGTCTTTCGGATGAGACATTAAACCGAGGTCCCATGTGACGGTGCTACACACAGAGCATGTTAAAGAACTAGGAATAACTTAGGATGGGTTTAAATGCAAATTCAATCAACCAATCTTATATTCATTGTGCCGTGTACGTGCATATCAAGCTACATGATATAGCCAAGGTACTTGATCAACGGATCATCCGAGGTTTGCTGAATACCCCAACCCTGTTTCAAGACCTGTAAGTAACCCATTGAGTTACCATGCTTGGTTTAAGGATTAACCCTTAAAGCGCCTTTCATGACCATACTTGCCTGCCTTTGCAGCGAGTGTAGATCAAGATCAGACTGCACAAATGCTTATCTTTATAGACAAAAGCAACCATGAAGTTGAAATGATTTTGGTCTTATTTTTTTACTGAAAATACCTGTTGGGTTTATTTGGTAATTTAAGGGTTAATTAGACTAATTCTGTAGGCAATGACCAGCTTCATAATCGGAGAAGTTCATCAATAACAATGGGCCACCTGTACAAGCTATAATTAACCCACTACAGTATGGCAAAATTTTAGACGCCACCAAATAGAAAGCATTTTTAAATGATAAACTTAATGTAGCTTAGCCCTTTACCAAAAAACCCCAAGTTCTCATCACTTTGAGGATGAGTGGTTTTGAAAACCTTATAGGAGAAAATGCTGGTAACCAGCATTTTCTCATTTTCCTGCAACGTTTTTCAATTTTCATCCTTTGAAAGCAAACCCCAAAATTTAAATCACATCTAATTTTGTCCGCTGACAGTGTTTATGATTTGGACATGTCCTAGATTTTGTCATTTGGTAATGAGTAAAAAGATTATTTTTTTATCTTTGAAATGGAAGAAAACATTGTGGGAAAGGGAGAAAATGCTGGTCACCATCATTTTCTCCATTTCTCACATTTCTTTTTTAAAAACTTTCTTCTACAGGGCTGTCAAAACATGGGATTGATTGGTAAAGATCTAACCAATTACTGTACAAGTATAATTGTTACGCCCCTGTAGTTTACCACTTTGGAAAACAGTGTGGGACAAGGAACAGTTTTTGTAAAAAGCAATGCCCTCTTTTCCCTAAATGGTTACCAGCATGTTCTCCTTTTTCCACAATGTTTTCACAAACCACCTTCTTCAGGGTTGTTAAAATAAGGGATTGATTGGTAAAGATCTAACCAATTACATGTACCACACAAATACAGATTTTACACCCTGTAGTTTACCACTTTGGAAAACAGTGTGGGACAAGGAACAGCTTTTTGTAACAAGCAATGCCTTTTTTTTTTCCTCAAAACTTTCCCTACAACTGGAAAGGAAAAAGATTCCTTTATCTAAATGTTTGTGCCTTGAGTATTTTATAATAGTTCTTGGTAGATCTAGAAATAGAACCTTTTACCACATAATCCCAAGTTTCAACGATATTACGGAAGAAGGCTTTTGGAAACATTGTGGGAAAAGGAGAAAATGCTGGCAACCAGCATTTTCTCCTTTCCCTACAATGCTTTCTACCCTATCAAAGACAAATTCTACCATTTCAGCCACATTTATTTTAAATTACTGTCTTCAAATGCTTTTAACTTGGGGAAGTCTAAAGTATTGCCATGTGGTAAAAGAGTTAACTCTTTACCAAACAAGACCAGTTTTAGACCAGTCCAAATCGAAAGGTTTTACAGACGACAAAATAAACGTGACTCAAAAATTGAAATGTGTTTTGAGAAGAGTAGAAAACATTGTGGGAAAGGGAGAAAATGCTGGTTTCAAGCATTTTCTCCTTTTCCCACAATGTTTTCAAAAGGCTTCTTCCTCAGGGTCATTAAAAGTCGGGATTGTGTGGTAAAGAGTTGACCCTTTACCACACAATCCCAACTTTTAACGACCCCAAGAAAGAAGTCTTTTGAAAACATTGTGGGGAAAGAAGAAAATGCTGGTAACCAACATTTTCTTCTTTTGATTTCCCACAATGTTTTCTACCCTTTAAGAAACAAATTTTCCTTTTTCAGCTACATTTGAAATGTGGTCTGCAAATGCTTTGAATTTGGACTAGTCTACATTTTTGCAGTGTGGTAAAGAGTTAAAGCAATTATCCTCATTTACAAACAGACAGTGACCATGGGATAAAGTGTCAGCTTCTGTCATCGAACTTACAAGGACTTAGCATGAACTGAGAATGACTTGGAAACTTTTTTTCTGAAACCATAGGGAAGGCTTGTTTCTACTTGCCCAACCCACTCTGTCACTGATCCACACTCAAACTCTGTTAATCTTTTATGGTTATAATTTTTACAAAAACAAAAATGATTACACCCAACCATTATGGTTATATCGTTTTTCACAACCCAGTTTATTTTCATATCTTTGTTTTTTCCAGTGATTCGTTCATTTGTTCGTATGGTGTTTAACACTGTTTTCACTTTATTTCATTTATATCATGGCAGCTAGAATACCTATTAATGCTTTCCTGAAGTTTTTTTTTTTCTCCAGTACTTTGCACTGTTTTCTTCCCAGGCGGTTTTCCCACATAACTATTGTTGAAACAATGATCAGCAGTGAGGAAGGAATGAATCCTGTCCCAATGACTATCAACAATCCTAAGAGAAATTGGCCAAGCTGGAGATTGCAACCAGCAACCCACCCCCTTGTCCCAAGTCCTGTAAGCTTAAACTCTTTACCACACAACCCCGAGTTTTAACGACCCTGAAAAAGAAGGCTATTGAAAACATTGTGGGAAAAGAAGAAAATGCTGGTAACCAGCATTTTCTTCTTTTCCCACAATGTTTTCAACAATTGCAAAGACAGATACTGTTGTTTGTGCCCCATTTTATTTGTCGTCTGCAAACGCTTTCAATTTGGACTGGTCTAAAATTTTATTTTGTGGTAAAGAGTTAATAGAGTTTTCATGACTCTTACAGAGAGGCCCCCTGAAAACACTTTGGGAAAAGGAGAAAATGCTGGTAACCAGCATTTTTTCCTTTTCCCACAATGCTTTCTACAGTGTCAAAAAAGCTTCAGTCCATTTGCACCTCTTTCCAATGTGTGGTCTGCAGATGTTTTTAATTTGGACTGGTCTACATTGTGTTGATCTGTAGACGGTTAAATCAAGGTACAAAAAAAACACCATGGTTCAATTCCCAGCAGGGCGAGAGGCATGAGACATTAGTAACCTTTGTAACCAAACCACACCCTTGATTAGATAAGACTAACAGTGAGAAGAGAATCCTTGATAGATGGTGAAATTTTAGACTTGTCCAAATTTGAGAGCATTTTGCAGATGACAAACTGAAAACAGAATGTAGCTTACTATGATAAGAATTCTCCTAGAATGAGTAGAAAAATGCTTTGGGAAAACTTGAAAAAGGAGAAATGGCTGGTTACCAGCATTTTCTCCTGATACGGCAGTGTTTTCAAATGCCATCTTCCTTAGTAGTTTACTGCGAGGTTAACAATTCAAACACGCTTCAAAACTACAATTGCCTTTGCACCCAACATTTTCTCCTTTTCCCACAGTGTTTTAAAAACTGTCTTCCTCAGTGTTGTTACAACAGGGGATTGATTAGCACTAGGTTAACCCTTTAACACACAGTGACAATCCAAACTTATAATGACCCTAAGGAAAAGGGCTTTTGGAAACATTTGGGGAAAAGGACAGAATGTTGGTAACCAGCATTTTCTCCTTTTCCCACAATGTTTTCTGCATTATCGAAGACAAATTTCATGTTTTGAGTAACAGTTTATTTGTCATCTGCAAATGCTTTTCATTTGGACAAGTCTAAAATTTTGTCATTTGGTAAGGACTTAAAAGTTGGAACAGTTGTGGGCATTCAGGCTGTACAAAATATTGCAGTCTGATCTTTGAGTATACTGTCTGCTTTGCTGAGACTTTCTGAACAAGGACATTGCAATTACTTGGGTCACATTTCTAGACTATTTATACTGGTAGTTGGTTTTGCTCTGTGCCCCACAGATTAAAACTTCAAATAGCTTGAAATTTCGTAATTGTAGATACTTGAATCTTATATCTGGACCAAAAGCCTTTGTCACAATGTAGTGTCCTATCCTATGGGTTTTATCATGGCAGCTAGTTTATTGATGGTTATATTAATATTCATCAATCAGAATTCTCAAAGCATGTACCCTAATAGTGTCATTTTTATCTGTTATGGGGGGTAATGGAAAAAAATTATTCTCTGCTCAATGTTTCACTTTTAAAGACAAAGATCTTTTGCTCCAAGATCAATATAATTATAAAACACTTAATAGAAAAGAGTGGGAAAAGTAGAAAATACTGGCTACCAGTATTTTTTCCTTTTCCCACATTGTTTTCAAAAGCCTTCCCTGTCAAAGTCATGAAAATTTGGGACTGTGTAGTAAAAAGCTGCTGTAGATATGTTGATATATTTAGGCAGGGATTGTACATATACTTGTGCATATTAGAACTTAGAACAATGTCTTGCAAAGTCCTGTATCAGGCAGAATTCTGTCCTGTAGAATTTTGGTGTTCCGTTATTGATAGATAAATCAAAAAGGGTGACAAATGAAAAATACAACTGCTGAAGCGTACAAGTGCCAAAATATACCACTTTTGGATTTTGTGTACTACAAAATTATATGAAAAAACATAGGGTTCAAATTCACACATGTTGTTCATTTTAGGGGATCAAAAAGGCCTATTTTCAGATATTCATTGGTCAAGACCCAAGATCCGAGTTAAATAAAAACAAAACCGCTTTTCTAAAAGTGTTTCCTTGAGCGCGAGCCTATGATCTTATTTCACTTCTTATATAATTGCTTTATATTTCTTATATGGTACCACAAGTCTTCTGACTGGTTAGCTCCATCTCAATGTGCTGAGTTGTGCTGAGTTAGTGATATGTTTAGTCCACCAATCCATTGCTGGGGGGGGCTGCCAGTTTAGCTTCTGGCATACACAACAGTATCAACTTTCAGGCAATCAGATAAGAGAAAATACTTGGCTGGGATTTGGATTCATAATCATTACATTTAACCCCTTAACAGTACAATCTGATGTTTTAGCTGCCCTAGAGAAAAAGACTGGAAACCATTGCAAGAAAGGGGAGAAAAATGCTGGTAACCAGCAATTTCTCCTTAACCGTTTACCACACAATCCCGACTTTTAACAACCCTGGGAAAGGAGCCTTTTGAAAACATAGTGGGAAAAGGAGAAAATGCTGGTAACCAGCATTTACTCCTTTTCTCACAATGTTTTCTACCCTTCCCAAAGCAAATTTCAGTTTTAAAGTCACTTTTATTTTGTCGTCTGCAAATACTTTCAATTTCAACCTGTCTAAAATTTTGTCATTTGGTAAAGAGTTAAGTCCTATTTTTTTCAACCTTTACAAGAACAAATCCAGTCATTTGAGCCTATCTTGACTTGTTGCCTGCAATTCCTTAAAATTTAGACTGGTCCAAAAAAATTCTTGAGTGGTAAGGAGTTTACCATTTACCAAACAAGCCCATGTTTTCACAACTCTGAGAAAGAGGTCATTTCAAAACATTGTTGAAAATACAGAAAATGCTGGTAAACAGATTTTTCTCCAATTCCCACCACATTTTAAACCCTTTCATTGATTACCCAGTCTTTTGAGCCTACTTAAATTTTTGTCAGCAATTGCAGGTAAAAAAAAATAAATGTTCTAATCTGGAAAATATTAATAAGTAAAAAAGAAACTAGAAAACAAAAGGATCAAGTCTTTGATTATAAAAAACAATTTTACAACTTCGGAGCTGGTTTATCATGCGCTATATATTCCTTTTTTTTACGGGTTTAGTCAAAATTCGGTCCATAATTACAGGCTTATGAGAACCCCACCCTTCACCTTTTATAATTAAACATGTAAACAGTATTATAATGCTGAAAAATTGCCCTTACCAGTATCATGTACAAAATAAAGAAAGGTTAGCAACAACGCGGATTTCCTGTCCAATTTCATTCTTCATCGAATAAATAACGATTATTGTCTTCTAAATAAAAACCTCAAACTAGAAACTTTACCAAATAACGAAAATACATAAACAACTTTAAGCTACAACTACTTTATTCAGTACACAAATATTGTTCGTTCACTGCACACCTTCCCACATAATGTCACTTTTACTTCCTGTTTGTCAGTACGCGTGCGCAATGACGTAGAAATGTAAATATAGACTGCACAAGCGTTTTCTTCGATTACTTCTCCTCGTTTAGTACATAAATTTTGTAGTATACCAGCGTGCACCTGTTAACCTTAAGTTATAATTAACATTTTGCAGACGACATCGCCTACAGTTTAAAACTATACATAGATTTTCTGTTTGAATTACAGTCGAAATGAAGACACGAAGGATAATCCAGCAGTTTGCAATGTCACAAATTGATTTTCCAAAAGGTTCGAACAGAATGTTCTAAAAACATGTTTACTTCGTCATATTTACGGATGAGTAAGTATCGTGACTGGTCGCTTTAACCCTTTACCAAACAATCCATTGTTTTAACGACCCCGAGGAAGAAGGCTTTTGAAAGCATGATGGAAAAAAGGAGGAAATGCTGTTAATCAGCATTTTCTTTCTTTTTTCCACAATGTTTTCTCCGCTATCAATGACAAATTGAACACCATTTAAACTGCGGTCTGTAAATGCGTTAAATTTGGACAAGTCTACAATTTTTTTGGATCGTGTGGTAAAAGAGTTTAAACAAACCCTTTACTCAGTTTAAATTCAATTGATACGTTTGTTATATCCTACCCTGGGACACTTTAATATCTAAACAATATTTTTATTATTTCTCCTGTACGTTTCAAGCTGATCTAAAAATATATTTCCAATATCCAGTTACACGACACGGAAGAGATTTAACTGTTTACCGCACAGTCCCGACTTTTAACGACCCTGTAAAAGAAGCCTTTTGAAAACATTGTGGGAAAAGGAGAAAATGCTGGTTACCAGCATTTTCTCCTTTTCCCACAATGTTTTCTACCCTTCCGTAAACAAATTTCAATGTTTCAAGCACATTTATTTTGTTGTCTGCAAATGCTTTCAATCTGGACCAGTCTAAAATTTTGTCGTTTGGTGCATAGTAGTTAGTTACTTGAATGGCTGGTTTGAAAGCATTTGCAGACAAGTTTGATGTCCATGTATCCTCAGTGATGTAATTTGGCTTTGATAGGTTGGAAAACATTGTGGGAAAAGAAGAAGATACTGGTCAGTAGCATTTTCTCCCTTTCCCCACAATGTTTTTTAAAGGGCTTTTTTAGCAGGGTTGTTAAAACCAGGAATTATCCGGTATCGAAATTAACTCCTTACATCCGGAAATAAATTTGCAACAGACGACTTAGGAAACTTGATTTTGAAGCAGAGATAACTAACATAAGTTTACGAATTAATTCATGACAAGAATCGAAATTATTTGTGGCAAGAAAAAAAAAACGATATTTCTTCGATAGTGGTCTACTTCTTGAAAACCAAAAAGTATGTCGTCTGATTTTCATAAGTCGTGACGAACCAAGGGTAATACATGACAGGTAACTGATTTATAAATATTCGAATGCGTCAGACGGTTTTACCTGTACTTTTGAATACCACGAGAAAATGTTCCCAAAAGTGGTGAAAGGAAGGGCCATCAAACTGATTTCCTTTTTTTTTTCTTTTAGCAGAGATCGTAAGGACGAATATGTGTATGTGAGCCATGCTCTAGGAAAAGGGGTTTAATACATCTCCGTGATACATGATACCAAGCAAGTCATCACATGATTGTGGATCCATAAAGTCCATTATGTCTAAAAACCAACTGCATCATAAGAGAGAATGGCCCTTGGGCATGCAAAAATTTTGACCTGTAGCAAAATGTTTCGGCACAGGTCAGCCTCCGAGGACTAGGCAAACTTACCTGGGTCGATACTTTTCCCCCTTTTCACAGAGCATGATCCCTGATTGATCGATCGAAGGATTAATTGATTGATTGATTGATATCGATCGATCGATCGATCGATCGGTTTATTTATTTATTTATTAGTCTTTTACGCCAACTTCAAAATTATTTCAGTCATATCACGGCGACAGCTCATATATTTATGTATTGCCTGGGTTCCGTCAGTATTAGGCTGGGGTTCGGAAGTGTCTTGCCCAAGGACACTCGCACGAAAAACCCAGTGGATCCAGTGAGGCTCGAACCCTGGACCCCACCGGTCACCAGTCCCGCACTTTACCAATGACCCACGCAGAATCCCTGATTCCTGTTTGGGGTTAATACGTATTTTTTAACGGGATTGTCATGGGTACTTATTTTGATTCTGCGCATTTTTTTTTGGGGGGGGGGGGGGGAGGGGGTGTTCTTTACTTTTAATGCACCCAGCATTAATCAGTGTTTAGATATTTGAGGCATGGTCTGGCAGAGGGGGCCTTAATGCACCTCCGTAATAGTAGAAGCTAAGCAAGTCATCACATAATTATGGAACCATACCAACCAATTTTGGTTTATCATGAGGTAGTACGTATGCGGAAAATTTACAATTGACAAAAATTTCCGACCCTTGGCAGCCTGCGCAGTTCCAACCTGCGCGAACTGCGCAGGCTAGCATGAATCGATACTTTTTGCAAATGCATTAAACTCCCTTTCAACAGAGCATGGTTCATCTTATTTCGATAAGGAAAAGTGTGGACGAAAGCTTTCAGCCTTTAACCGTTTACGACACAGTGTCGCCTTTTAACGACCCTGGGAAAGAAGCCTTTTGAAAACGTTGTGGGAAAAGGAGAAAATGCTGGTAACCAGCATTTTCTCCTTTTCCCGCAATGTTTTCTACCCTCCCCAAAACAAATTTCAGTTTTAAAGTCACTTTTATATTTTGTCGTCTGCAAATGCTTTCGATTTCAACCAGTCTAAAATTTTGTCTTTTGGTAAAGAGTTAAAGTCCTTCTTCTACTGATTATCTCTTTGGCACACGAGGACTGCGCAGGCTGACATGGGTCGATGCTTTTCGCAGATGCATTAAACCCCCTTTTCACAGAGCAGGGCTCAAATATGAATACACGCAAGCAACCACTTCACACACACACACGCTCGCGAACCCGTAAATGCACCCATCCACAAAAACTTCAGAGGTAAAGAAAGAGAGAGAGCTGGGGGAGGGGGCGAAGAAGAGAGAAAGATGACATGGGTAGGCCATTCGGCATACCTCGGGTGATCCGGTGATCAAATCCCTCGGCTGTATCACCTAGCTTGATATGCACCTACACGGTACATTTCGCACATCTCCGGAAGCACACCGCTTTACCGTTATTGAAATTGTAAGGCTCCTCTTTAGAAAGAACTCATGAGTAAATTTTCTATCGTTATCTTTCTAAGAGTATTTGAGTCGGCAAACAGTTTGTACATTCAAGTTTTAGCGTGGTTTATCAATTCCGTTGGGAGCTTTCATCGACAGATCGATAGAAGTGAATAACTTCACAATGGTTGTTCATGTCGTTGCTAAGCGATCTACAGGGGCGCCGCCATGTTTAAGATCATGTGATTGGTAGTTCAAAATGGAAGCCTCCCAAATACAGACGAGGTTAGATGTAGGTACGGAATCGGCCGAGTTGTGACGAGTGATGGGTAGGCGAGAGAACGTGGTACCGAAGATATGTAACTGATTATCCATTAAATCGTTTAATTTCCACCATGAGCATACGAATATAACAACATGTAAATCTCAGCTCCTTACTACTTTCCCATACAAACTCAGTCGAAACAGTGCCTGTGGTGTGCGGAGCAAAATTTTAGTCAATCAAGGAATTTGGTAAACTGGGTTTAAACTTGCTACCACTGCACAACATGCGTCTGCCGTTACACATATCAAAGGTTTCGGGTTCGAGCTTGTTTAAGGGCGGCGTCAAGCCTTGGAGCTACCTACATCACGGCCCCAGTGCCGATTGTGCTTTCGCAGGAATGAATCACCGAGAGTGATGAATAGTTATAGGCCGTTGAAGTTGTTCCGTAATGGGTACAAAATAAATAAACCTGCACGATCCATGCTCTGTGCAATACGACCAGTTAAATATATTTGATTCAATGTATTTGAGCCATGCTCTGTGGAAAGGGTGCTAAATGACTGCGAAAAGTATCGACTCAGGCGAGCCTGCGCAATCCGCGCAGGCTGACTTGGGCCTAGGCTTTTCGCTATGGTTCCTTTTTTTGCAAATCAAAGGCCCATTCTACCCGAGACTTCAGTTGGTTTTTTGGCAAAATGGATTTTATGGTCCCTTAATTATGTGATGACTTGCTTGGTATAGTTATTACGGAGATGCATTAAACCCCCTTTTGTCAGAGCATGGCTCATTTACATATATCAATTACAACAAAGCACTGCGAAAAGGACTGCCTAGAACGGAAGCATAGAAGCTTATATAGTTCCTCTCCTATCAATCTGCATTACGATTGAGCCAGCGGAGCTCAATCTATTTTATGTGTAGATATACCATTTCAAGTACAATGTCGTTCGGTCGGTCCAAGTGTTAGTCGCTGGCAGAGACACGAATCAAGAAAATCTGGTAAAAATTAAACAAAAGATAGAGGGACTTGGCAACTTTTAACCTAGTTTCAAATTTCATTTTTCTGCTAGTGGCGAACACTAGGATCCACCGTGCAATAACAGATTGTCATCTTCAAAGTAATTTCGATACTTTTAAATTGTAAGATTTAAATTTAAATGCATTTTAACACTTACATTGTTTACTTTTGGCATCTATGGGGACTTTAATACAAGATATACAATGTAGAGGATTTTTTTTTTCGGTGAAAGATCGAAATTTATTTCATTAAGTGAACATCATCGGTAATATTTTCACGAATGGCGCAGCCACGAGTGAAACTATTAACGTACAAGTTGGCTTGTTTAAAAAAGAAGCCAGGAGAGGTCAGCATCAATGTTTTCAAATAGTTTATTGCTTTTAATGTCAATATATTTTGGTACATGTATATGATTGCCGCTGTATAGAAAGAAGAAACCTGACAGACACGTGACCTACTTCCCACGTTTTTGAGTCGTGTGATCTTTTCCCGCTGTGTTCTCTTTTTTAACGAAAATCTTTTTTTGTGTGTGTGTGTGTGTAGATTTATTTGTTTAATGAAAAATTACAACTACTGGGAAAGTCAGTTGCAATCAAATCAATATAACAAATCCTTTTTGAAATCCGTCATATAAAAACAAACCACGTTTATTTCCTACTTCAGTTTTTTGATTTCGGTTTATTTATAAAACCATGACGAAACAGACTGTGTATCAGAACAATTTCTCAAAAAAGCATGGAGTTAGGCAGCAATTTCTGGGGCAGTCTGCCTTTTAAACTCACCACTGTTGGAGAGGTCTGATGACATCTCCAATGATGTTCACGACATGAAATACATTTCGATCTTCCACCGAAAAAACAAATATTCTATTTATTTCATGCTTCTAACTCCCTTTTTTGTCGGGACTTGCGAAGTACAGGGGAGCTCTCAGTATTCCCGTACTAGTTAGTTTATCAGTCAGTGAATTTACTGGTCGAAACGGTGAAATTATCAAACCATAATCCACCATTATTTCCCGATAAACTACCGAAAAGCACGAAATAAGAACATAGAACTTTACTTCTCGATGTAAAATAAGCAGGCTTTTAAAACTAAACATGCCCTGTGCATTACGAATGAGCGAGTGGGGCTCAGTTTTATGTTACCATTTCAAGTACAATGTGGTGTCATTTGATAAGTGCTCCATTGTTTATCAACCCTTCACCACACAATTCCGAGTTTTAACGTGAAAGAAAGCTTTTGAAAACATTGCTGGAAAAGGAGAAAATGCTGGTACCCAGCATTTTCTTATTTTCACACAATGTTTTCTACTCTTTGAACAGCCAAATGTCATGATTCCGCATTTAAAATTTCTGGAATGTTTTCAAGTTAGGAGACTCAGAATGCTTTTCGTTTGATAAAGAGTTAGTGCATACACAACATGGTATTGTCATCGGATCTTATCTACCACCATAAAATGCAGCTGGCCAAACGAATTTGAAAACATTCTTGTAAAATATAGATAAAATATGGATAATCAACATGGGTACAAGGCTACGAGTCGTAAAAGTCAGTGAAAACAGTGTGTCAAAGAGAGAAATTGCTCGTAACGAGCAATTTCTCTCTTTGACACACTGTTTTCAGAAGATTACAGTTTGTACATGTTGTTTGCGCTATCTACTTAGTAAAGTGTATTGACCGTTTCGGAAATAACCCCGTATTTTAACTCTTTACCGAACGACAAACAATTCAGACTTGCGCAAATTGAAAGAACTTGCATACGAAAAATCAAATGTTACTGAAAGAATGTGACTTGTCTTTGAATGGATAGAAATCATTGTTGGAAAGGAGAAGATGCTGCTTACCAGTATTTTCTCCTATTCCAAGAATGTTTTTAAAGGTTTTTTTTTTTTTCTATTTACAGCCGTTTAAAGTCGGGATTGTGAGGTAAAGGGCTAAGGCCCCTAAAGAACAACCATTTGAAAACATCCTTGGAAAAGGAGAAAAAGGTACGTAATGACCAGCATGTTCTTTTTCTTTTACAATATGTTTTTTTTTTTACTCTTTCAAAGACAGAAATCATGATCTAAGCCACATTTAATGTGTCGTCTGCAAATGCATTCAGTTTTGATGTGCCTGTATTGTTGTCGTCTGATAAAGAGTTAGATGACGTCATAAGTTAATTGTTGTACATAGATAACAATTCATTGTCCGATAGCGCATGTTATCTTTTCCAACTTATAGCTTCATTTGTAAATTTTATTATCGACACTCTCGGGTCGTAAATTTTAGTGAGAACGAAAGGGGAATGGAGACAGACAGACAGAGTTCATTCAATATTCATTTGATAGGTGCTCTAGCAAATGAGGGCTTGTTGCATCTCCGTGATGCATGATACCAAGCAAGTCATCAATTAGTTATGGATACATAAACTGATCCATTTTGTCTAACAAACTGACTGAATCATGAGGCAGACTGGTCCTTTGGTAAGCAGAAACTTGTCAAAAAACAAAAAAGTTTCGATTCATGTCAGCTTGCGCAAAATGCGCTTGCTGACATGTGTCGATAGTTTTGTAGATGCATTAAGCTCCCTATTTACAGACAATGGTTTATTTATATGGTGATCAGAAAAAAGTCTTTGTGGCAAACACAAGGGAATCTGTCAAAGAGGGGGGTGTTATTGACTGAATGGTGTTTTTACACCTCTTTCAACATTATTTGTTATATCACGGCTACAGTTTATACATTCATATATTTCCTGTGTTTAACCAGCACTAGGCTAGGGCTCTAAAGTGTCTTGTCCACGGGCACTCCCACGAAAAAACACAGTGCCTTGAGTGAGGTTCGAACCCGGGGCCTCCAGGTAACAAGCCCTACATCTTACCACTAAGCCACGCAGGATCCTACAAGGGAGGTGGGGTATTTCACATTTAGCTATTTAAGATAGTAATTTTACTTTGTCCAATGATAACTTAATTTTAAGGCATGCGCAGTTATCTTGGGACAGTTATCAGTATTAATGATAGAAACTTAAGAATCTAAGATGTTGACATTACAATTGGATCGCTTATATGTTTGCCTGAAAAGTGTTTTACGATACATTCAGCAGTATTTCAGCAACATCTAACTTGTTCACGTGTTTCTGGGTTCCAGCATTTCAACATTACTTACCCTGGGCCATGCCGGACCTTATCCAAGCCCTCGAAAAACAAATGCCGCCGATGAGGATCGAAACCAGAACCCTTGAATTACAAATCTATTTCCATAATCACGAAGTTTCTCAGGACCCCTGAATTCCTTTCCCAAACGACAAATTTTGGACTGGTCCAAATTGAAAGAGTTTGCAGACGACAATTTTAAATTTGATGAAAATGGCAGAAAGTTCTCAAAAAGGGTAGAAAACACTGTGGGAAAAGGAGAAATTGTACGAGCAATTTCTCCTTTTCCCACAGTGTTTTCAAAAGACTTGTTCTGCAGACACGTGAAAACCAGGGCTTGTTTGGGAAAGGGTTAAACGGGGAGATTAAAAAGCGAGGGAGAGATGGGGAGGAGGTAGGAAATGCGTGCAGTATGTTTAGAACTCGCATTAAATCTTTATGAAACAGTCCCGAGTTTGTAGTGACGATCCCGGGAAAGAAAGCTTTTGAAAAGATTGTAGAAAAATGAGAAAATGACGGTTACCGTCATTTTCTATTTTCCCACAGTGGTGTCATTTAAAAGACCAACTCCATGATTTGAGTTTAATTTTTCGTCTGCAAATGTCAGCATTATGGATGTGTCAAAACTTTTGCCGTCTGGTAAAGAGTTAACACATCTACGTATGACAAACTCGAATGCCATATGCTGAGCAGACTTAAATAAGCCTGCACGGCTAATCCAAGTCCGTCATAACGTGTTAAAGATACTTTTTTTTTTCTACTTTTTGACCCGGCTGTTTACCAAGAAAAATTTAAATTGGGTTTCACTGATTTCGACCTTTTGGGGTAAATCTTGGGTCGAAATGTAGTTCTCAAGCTTTTAGACAATTGTTAAGATAAAAACGTCACTTCACTACGTTTCGTGGGAATAATTTATCTGGACGAGTCGAAATTAGGGCGCCTTAAATCTTAGGTCGAAAAGTCGAAGGAGGGAAAAGCAGAATTGCTTACCGTAAGTAAAATAAATGTTATGCAAATAGTACATTTTGTCTACTGCGATTCGCCATGCACTTTAGATTTAACAACTTGTAAAATTACGGGTCGCATCGCTTTGAACCGCGTCTGGCTGGTAGTTCCGTTAACTTCTCCTGCGCTGTTTTATAAGAGGAAATGGAAGGACAAGTCTAGAATGTGGTTTCTGTGGAAACTGAGTGCGTTATTACTTTTATACACACACACACACACACACACACACACACACACATATATATTAACCACATTACGGGACATGGTCCATGCGGTCTACCACCAGAAAGACATATTTCTTCAATGGATTGTCAGGCATAGTTTTGTTCTAAATAGCAAAATGCAATCAGTTGAGGTGCCATTTTTTTTCCAGCCATTGGACATGTAACTAAGAGATACATATTTAACTTCTTTTTAGGTCATTAGGAATATATTGCATATAAAGTACTGGGTTTGACAATAAACCTACAGCAAATTTTGTGGTTTTCACTTTTTTTTTTCCAATTTTGCAAAAAGTTAGTGGTGTGACACCTTAAGTGACGTCCAACAACCCAGAGTTGTCGACTGAACTGCAGAAAACCGTAAAACAAGGCTAGGTATTTATAGGAGGTAAGTTATTATCGTAACAGCTGTTGTGTTTGGCGCCCCAAATCAATTCGCACGGAACGGCGATTCGATTGTTGCACAAAATGTGATTCCTCCTTGAGCCGAAAGTGTATTATAATACTTAATTCTTTATGGAATAGAAGAGTGAAATATCATCTCATGCTGTCTTTTTTTATATTCATCAGCACTAAACTGCAGTTTTTTTCTATGAACATACACAGTGTATATCCAGTGCGCTATTTTAACTGTATCCCAAGTAACGCCAACTCTGGCGTTCTTAGCAATGAGTGTAGAATAAGATCGACATACCCTATGTCTAGAAATAGCCTGAAAAGCAATGGTCAAAAGATAGCATGTGTCAAAGATTTTGTATGCATGAATTTGGCAAAGTTTTCCAACATACATTTGAACACTGTTTTGAACGTTATCCGTGTTTTATTTTGAAATTATGTTCGCTTTTTGTTTGCCGTCGATGTTTTTTTAATCGTTCAGTTTACAAAGGAGAACTAGCCCTCATAATTTACTAGATTTATATTCGATAATCAAGGAAGAAAAAGTCGAATTATGTATATTTTGGGTATTTCCTTGTGAAAAAGAAATCACGTGGAAGAGATACTATTAACAGGAAGTTTCAAGAGCAAGAAATGGCAAGCAAACGACTTATATGTGTTTTAGGTAAGTGATTTTCGTTTTTATCGTCATTGCCCTTATTTTGCCTGTAAACGTAGGCTTACACTCACGACTGTTTTAATGTAATCCATACAACTGCAAAACGTTAGTTTCATTTATTTTGATTTCTTTCTCTGGTGTAATTTTCGATAATTATCAGTATAAATTAGCCTGCATAATAATGAAAGACTTGTTAGATAGATAGATTCTTTATTGACAAGTACAATGTACAAAGTCATAAACGTCACAAAACAGATATAATACAATATCAAGGTCATTTTAAACTAACCATGAAATATGAATGTATCTGAGAAGTACACAAGTAAAAATAATAGTTTCTGGAAATCTTGAAGGGGGAATGAAGAAGAAGAAATTTCAATAAAAGGAGAATTGTAGTTTCCTAGAGGTGTAGATGAACTAACGATCAACTGCATTCTCTGTGTGAAAAAAATTTTGTTCTCTCTATTAATGCTAGCTTTAAGTATAACGCTAAATTAAATAACTCACTTTTTTTGTTAGAATTCATTAGTTCGACCAATTTAATCATATTTGGTCGTAAGTAATATATTTTTTTCAAATACTTTTTACGAAGAAAGTCATAGTGCGGACATTTCAAAATAAAGTGATATTCATCCTCTATTTCTCCTACGTTACATACTCTGCAAATTCTCTCATTTCTTGGAATTCTAGTTCGGCTAAATCGATCAGTCTGAATTCGCAACGAGTGCGAAGATGTCCTGATTCTACAGACATATATTCTTAATTGGTAGGGCACAACATCAAGGTAGTTTTTGTAGTTACAAGTTTCCTTTAACTGACGGTACAAAACTAGAGATGGTGATTTTTCAATTGTGGACATATTCGTTTGGTTGAAGTTGTCCAATATCCGCTGTCTGAAAATAGCTATAAAAGATTTGACATTAACAGAAAATGGATTTTCCCAAACATAGGAGAACCATTTTCGTTAAATAATCTAAATACGTTAGATACCCAGTTATTTAAACCGTTCAAACAATCTTGTTTTGCAAGATCATATACTCTTTTCAGCAAAATATTGTTTGTATTATTCACTTTAAACCAATACTTAATGATTTTTACATAACGCTTGATATATAGTGGGTGACGTCCAAGTTCTGCATAAACAGTGGCATTACTAGTGCTCTTCCTTACTTTAAGAATACTCCTACAAAAGTTAAGGTGAATTCTTTCTATATCTTTTGATTTAGAAAACCCGGAGATTTTTGCTGCATAGTTCAATATACTACCAATGAATGAATCGAACAATTGACATAATATTTTAGGTTTTAACTTATATTTATGACAATTCATTAATAATACATTCAATGCTTTTAGCGCTTTGCCAACGGTTTGTTCGTTATTCTGTTCGAAATTGCCTGTATATGAAAAGACAGTACCCAAGTATGAGAAGTTGTCAACATTTTCGAGTTCTTCGTTTCCATAATAAAACTTTTCATTCAGAAATGTTTTTCCTTTTTTACAAAATACCATAACTTTGGTTTTTGAAGCATTTACTTCTAAAGTCCAGTTGTTACAATAATCCCTTAATCTATTTAGGCTGTTTTGCAAGTCCTCTGGGGAATTTCCAAAAATGATCATATCGTCTGCAAATAGTAATAAAATAATGATTATATCGTCAATAGTTATACCCGAATTGGCACCAACTTGTAGAAACATCTCTAAGCCCTCAATAAAAAGAGCCTACATCAGGGGCGAAATTATCTCCCCTTGTTTAAGACCGAGTGGAATGTCGAAATATTCAGAGTAGTTATTGTTAAATTTTATGCAATACTTAACTGTACTGTACATACTTTTGATAACGTGTAAACACTTTCCGTCTATACTGGCCCTATACATTTTATACCATAAAGCATTTCTATTTACACAGTCGAATGCCTTTTCAAAATCTATGAATGTACAGTATAAACGTTTGTTCATATTTAAAACTGACTGAACAATTGTATGCAATATAAACATAGCATCAGTTGTTGACCGACCCTTTACAAATGCAAAACTGTGCATCAGAAATAACATTTTACTGGTCACAATATCTAGTAATTCGTTTATTTAAAATACACGTGAAGAGTTTCGAAAAGCAACTAACTAAAGTTATCCCACGATAGTTACTAACGGTATTTACTTCGCCTTTTTTAAATAACGGGATAATAATTCCTTCAGTCTATTGCTGAGGGAAATGACCGGAGTCTAAAATATAATTAAACAGATCACAAATGTGCGAACCCAAAATATCAATTCTCTCAATGAAATATTCATTTAATAGACAATCACTACCAAAAGCCTTACCGGTTTTCAATTCCTTAACTGCACTATATAATTTATCTAAGGAAATCCTTTTATCCAAATCAGACGAAGGGTCATTTTCGTTGAAATCGTGATTTGACTTAAATGCTTCTGCCGCGTCATTTTTTACTTAGATTCACCGCTGTGTTCAGATTACACTGAAAATCCATTCCTTTTCTCTCTTTTGATACCGATTCGTCTTTTTTCGAGGTCTCGAAGATCAGTCCTACCCTCCTACCTTTTTTTTTCTGTTATGGTTCTGACTTCTGTACAAGTTCTCTATGAGAAGTTGACTTTTATGAGATTAAATTAAGTTTAGTAGCGCGGTGGGTGCAGATTCAAGACCAGACGACAAACTATGAATTATGTTAGAAGAGAAGGCCACCCAAATAATTATGTCTGAAGACTACTAACTTGGACTCTAGAAAATTATATCGTTTAACTTTATGCATACTAAAAGTTTCGGGTTAGTGTTCGTTTATGCTGATTATATGGAAGGATCTCTGGGTCTTCTTTCTTTCCGAATTATCTATGTATAAATCTATAATATTGTTGTTACATGTATTTGATATACGAATATTGGTCATATGCATTGAATAGTCAGCTGTATCAAGCAAACTGATAATGTCAAATTTCTAGTTTGAAAACTGTTAATGTTATTATTGTTTAGGGCTTTAAAAGGATATAATTACTCTTATCAAAATTAGAAACTCGGCATTTATTTCATGTTCTCTTTACATTATTTACATGTAATATTTTCATGTTAGCCTAGCCTTTATATACTTTTAGACTGTATATTTGTAGAATAGGCCTGTATTATGAAATAAATAATTGTAGAATTTGAAGGTGGCCTATATTACGAAATAAACAAGTCTATGCCATTAGGCCAGTTTTCCGTGATCCTTGATGTGGCTGCTTACGACAAATTTGACAAAATCACGTGGTCTATTACAGTTCTGACGTCATTCGTGACGACTGTGTATAGTTCCTGTTCTCCAAACACCATGGCTGACGGGTTACAGAAGTGTTTACAGTACCAGTCACTAAACACATACTGGCAGTTTCCCTTTGTACCGGCCGCATCCTACAGTAGTCTATGTTCGTGAGTGTATTTGTTATCAACCTTAAACTCCCAAGTCCTTTTTGCAAAGTGAACATCGAACTCAGACTGTCATCTTTTTCTGTTAGATACTGAGGTTAAAATAGACTTGTAAATGTAGCATTTTGTTTGTTGATTTCGTCGAAGAAAGGTTCAATTCATATTCTTTCGTATTGCTCTGTTAGGGCTTATATGCCGTGAGGTAAGGAATTTCGGTGTGGAATGTGGTCGTAATTTGCTTTTCAGCACAGTCAGCACTTTGATTAAATCTACGTAGATTGATTCAGTCTCGTATATTTGATGTTAAACACTGTTTTCAGAACTGTTTCGATTGATTCTCGGTAGACGATGTACCTAACCATGTATTCTTACAGTATTTCAACCCATTACCACACAAATCCGAATTTTAAGGATCCTGGTGGAAAAAGCGTTTGAAAACATTGTGGGAAAAGAAGAAAATGTTGGTGACCAGCTTATCTCCTTTTGCTACTATGTTTTCTTCCGTCTCTCCCGTATTTTGAGCCAGGAAAAGAAATCAGCAAAAACTTTCAGTATAGACGATTCTAAATTTTTTGTTGTTTGGAAAAGTTAATCAATACAACGCTCATCACCTTTTCCATGCCATTATTTGCTTTCGTACTTAAACAAGATTGAAACGATGTTTAAGGATGAGAGAGAAACATCCTGTCGCAATGACTTAATTCCATTAGAATAGCTATTGGCCAAGCCTGGGATACTCACAGCCCACATGGTTCGCACAGGTCTTGAAAAACCCTTGAATTTGATCTTTGCCTTATAAAACCCTTAAAAATGATTAAAAGCCTTATAAAACCCTTAAAAACTACAGAAAGTCCTTAAAAAACCGTTTAAAATTGTTTCGCGAGTGAGCTGTAGTTTTATTGCTGGCCGGCCTCAAATCAGGTCTTTCTAGTGTACACGCAAAGATAATGGGTACCAGTCTATTATGACATGCGTATATACTTGTACCCGTCCTAATGGTAGCAGAAATACTCGATAATGGAAAGCGGGATACCACACAATGATACGGAATAAAATACGGACCCTTTTCTATGTCGTTTTCGGGAAAAATCTAATGTATTAAAACAGAATCACGATGAGTTCTCTCACAAAACCATCATTTGGATTTAACTTTCTTTTGAAAACGAGAAGAAAATGGATATTTAGATGCTTCATCAAAACTAATATAATAAAAGTTGAAATCGGCGATTTTTCCGCGACGATCGGAACTAAAGACGTAGTTTTATACATGATCACAGAACGTAGACGCTTTACTATTCATGATTAATAAGCGTTTCAAAAACGTTGAGTGCATGAATCAGCTCTTTTGAATACGTAATCGGCGATCGTCTGCGAGGGAAAAATATCTTCAACCATGGGAATAAACTGTATGAAAACCAATATTTGTGCATATGTAGTGTTTTGTCGGCCTTAAAATTTCAAGTTTGAGTCCTTAAAAAATCCTTAAAAAAAACCCTTAAATTTTTCTATCAGTATTTTGTATGAACCATGGCCCAGTATCTTCCGCTAGGTGGCATTTTTCAAAAAACATACATGTACCTATCCATTGTCTGCGCATGTCAATATTCTTCGAAGATTTGACCGGTCTTCTATGATGCATCACTATCCTGTACAGGATAAATTAATACAAGAAATAGCAAGCGGGAAATTACTATAAATAATATGTCTGTGGAAAAATCAAGCTACAAATTTCTTGAAAATATAATGATTTCAAACGGGAAAAATAATTTTATAAAATACCATTGTTTATTGCAATCTCAGTAGACAGTTTCTAAATATAGACATGCGGAAAACCGGGATTTATACAGCCTTCAAAAGTAGTCCGGTTCTGTACCCAGAATGTCCATATCAGATAGCATTCGTCACAACTCTGCAGATTCCGTACCTACATCTAACCTCGTCCGTATGAAGAAATTTTCCATTTTGAACTACCAATTACATGATTTTCAACATAGCGGCGCCCATGTAAATCGCTCAGCAACGACATGAACAACCACGTTAAAGGTCCCAACGGAATTGATAAACCACGCTAATTATGGAACGTACAAACTGTTTGCCGATTCTAAGAATGATATCGATAGAAAATTGTGACTCATAATTTCTTTTTTAAGAGGAGCCTTACAATTTTAATAACGGTAAAACGGTATACTTCCGGCGAAGTAATGTACCGTGTAAGTGCATATCAACCAAAGTGATACAGCCGAAGGACGTGTTCAGCGGATCAGCCGAGATTTGATGATTCATCCAGCCATGGTTAGCTAGCATATAACTAATGCACCACTTATTTATAAACACGGCCATTAAAAGCTTAGGAAGTAAGCGGTGTAAGACAGCATGATGGGGACGTTATTTTTGTTGTCAGGTTGTTGCACATATCCCAGTTTCCCCGTGTCTGTATTTAGAAACTGTATACAGAGATTTGTTGTAAACAATGATATTTTTCATAAGATCATTGTTCCCGTTTGAAATCATTATATTTTCAAAAAATTTGTAGCGAAAAACTGGCTCAATGTTTCCACACATGTATTATCTATAGCCATTTTCCGCTTGCAATTTCTAGCGGCAATTTACGCACTGCGTATTAATATTTATCCTGTACAGGATAGGCATGCATCATAGCAGACAGGTCTATCTTCGAATAATATGACATGTGCAGACAACGACTCTGGCCTCTGTATCACCAATGAGGTACCAAAACTCGGCACTAGCCTCTAACGGTCCTGCATGGCTCAGTGGTAAAAGTGTAGGACTTGAAGCCTGTAGTTCATGGGTTCGATCCTCACTCATACCACCGGGGTTTCAAGAGAGTGTAGTGTCCTTGGGCAAGACACTTTAGAGCTCAAGCTTAGTACTGGTGAAAGCCAGGACACACTTGAACAAGTACGTGGCGCTGTGATTTAACTGAATCAGTGTTGAAATCGGTGTCAAAACATCAATAACCTAACAAATCAAAAAGTATCAATCAAATAAACAAGATAAATCAGTGTATCAAAAAATCAATCAACAATTCAATTGATCAATCGACCCTAATTAAAAAATGATTTTTCTTATTCAATATCAAATTACAGGAACTCCACCTGCCTGAGCTATTGTTTTACCCTGGTGACCATACCGTGTGCGACCCAGTATCATACTGACCACTTGGGGAACGGTGATGCCATTAAAGCTGCCTATCTTGGCTTTTGTGATCGCAACAAAACTGGTAAGCCAATATCTATTTTTAACCTGCGAATCCTGAGTACAGTACTCATTAAAATATCATTGGGACTGAGATATCCGCGCAATCTTTAAATCTAGTTGTTTAAAATAAGTCATGCTCTGTGAAATGGTGTTTAAAGTAACAATAGCTGCCAAAAGTAAACAAAGCGGGTGTTAATATGCATTTAAATTGCAATCATACCATTTAAGAGTATGTAAATTAGCGTAAAGATGACAGTCTGTTATTGTACCGTCGGTCCAAGTATTAGTCCCTAACAGAGAAATTAATTTCAAAACTAGGTTAAAAGTTACGAGGTCACTCTATCTTTTGTTTACTTTTTGCTTCATTTTGATTTTTGCGCCAGCGACTAACACTTGGAAAGAGCACACAATAACAGATTGTCATCTTCACAATATTTTCCATACTTAAAACTGGTACGATTTTAATCAAATGCATTTCAATACCTGCATTGTTTTCTTAGCGGCTATTGGGCCTTTAATGCATCTGCAAAAAGTGTCGGTTCAGGTCATCCTGTGCAGTCCGCGAAGGCTGACCTGAGTCAGAACATTTTGCTATAGGTAAATTTTCTGCCGATCAAAGGACCGTTCTAACTCACGATTCAGCCCTTTTACACAAAATGGGTTCGTATCATGCTACGACTCGCGTAGTATAATGCAGATTCATGAAAACCCTTTTTCCTTAGAGTGTCGCTCAAATGTATTTATCTCTCGTTACGCAGTAGTGGCTACTTCATAGGTTGACGGTATATATATATATATAGACAAATACATTTCAAAGAAATGCGACAATCCTCATGTCATTTACGCAAATGTCTGTCTTCTTTTATATGAGACGTGCTCTGGTAAAAGAGGGCTTAATGCATCTCCGTGATGCATAATACCATTGCAAGCCATCACATAATTATGGATCCATAATAGCCAATATTTTAAAACAACTGAATTAATCTTGAGGTAGACTGGTCCTTGGACATACAGAAAATTGACCTATAGCGAAAAGTTTCGGCCCAGGTCAGCCTGCGCGGACTGCGCAGGCTGACCTGGGTCGATACTTTTCGCAGATGCATTAAGCCCCCTTTTCACAGAGCATGACCATGACCCTTATAGTTTCGAAGCGATCTTTGCAGGCGAGGCGAATGAAAAGAAATGTTTTTGTTATAGGAGCAGTAAATCAGATTTTGACCATGGGGGTGGACAAGCAAAGAAAGTTGACATTTTGTCAGGAAAAAATCATAAGGGCGTAACTGTTTAACCCTAGTTGGGGCAAAAAAAAAGTTAAGATACACACACGTGCACGCATGCACACACACACTGCTTCCTGTGGGGCTCGGACTCACGACCTTCAAAACTACAGTCAGCCGCTCTACCAAGTCAGCTATAGAACCAATCGGTATTTTACCGTGTTAAATGTTTTTATACCATGCGGAATAGAAAATTTAAGAATAAAAACACAAATAGAATCTCGGTAAATCCATTTGTTTTCACTTGTAAAGCCATCTTTGCACTCGGAAAAAAAATGGCAGTCTCTCTTAAGATTTTCTAATAAAAAAAAAACCTCGCAAATCAAAATCTGGTTCAATACTCCTTTCAGATTTACTCGAAAACGTGCAAGTAAATTTAAATCTGATTGCATATCACCTCAGAGGCATCGGGAAACTGTCGTTTGAAAATTGAACATAACACAACAGTCTATACGTTCTGCACCCATATCTCCTAAGCTTTAACGCTTTACCAGACGACGAAAAGTTAAAAGTCGTTCATATGGAAAGCATTTGCAGACAACATGTCTAACGTGGGTCAAATTTATTGGAATTCATCTTTGAAGGTGTACACAATATTGTGAGAAACGGGTACAATGCTGGTAAGCAGATTTTTCTCTTTTCCAATAATTTTGCAACAGCCCAATTTATCAGAGTTGTTAAATAACGGGACTGTTCGTTGAAGTTAATGCATGTACCTTTAACACTTTACCACACAATCCCGACTTTTAATTCCCTGAGAAAGCAGCCTTTTGAAAACATTGTGGGAAAAGGAGAAAATGCTGGTAACCAGCATTTTCTCCTTTTCCCACAATGTTTTCTACCCTTCCCAGAACAAATTTTCAGTCACAATCATTTTGTCGTCTGCAAATGCTTTCAATTTGGATTTGTCTAAAATTTTGTCGTTTGGTAAAGAGTTAACACTTTGATATCGACAACTGTTGTAGACGTGGAAGATGCATTGAACTGTGCCAACAGCGTTTCAAATCAAGACGTACTTAATCAAGTCAGCGACTTTCAAACCACGATTCAAGGATACTTCACGAGTTCCAATATCAATGGTACAGCTGTTTGCGTGTAAGTAATACATATGTTGTGCTATGCTCTGTGAAAACGGGGCTTAATGTGTCTGCGAAACGTATCGACCCGGGTCAGCCAGCGCAGTCCGCGCAGGCTGACCCGGGGCGAAACTTTTCGCCATTGGTCAATTTTCTGTATGTACAAGGAGCAGTCTACCTCACGATTCAGTCGGTTGTTAAAAAAAGTGGCTAGTATGGACCCATAATTATGTGATGGCTCGGTTAGTGTCATGCATTACGGGGATGCAGTTAGCCCCCTTTTGCCATAGCGTGGCTTATTTAAGTTTTTTGGTTCTTGAAAGGTTCACGAGGGTTCTCTATGGTCCCAGATTTGAGTATTGGCATCAAAAGTTACTAATATTAAAAGCCGTTCTAAGCAAATCAATGTCTTTCCAACAACCATTCAAGGGTATTCCACTAGCGCTGATATCAATAACACATGTTTGCTTATAAGTAAAAAAGATTAACTTTTTGTTTCTTGTTTGTTTCATGGGGGTTCTCAATGGGCTCAGGTTTGGGCCCTGTTATTAATACATGTAGCTACTGCCCTTAAAAGGCGAGTACTAACCAAGTCAGTGCTTTTCAAACCACAATTCAAGGATATCCCACCAGCTCCTGTATCTATTGTAAATCTGCTGCTTGATTTTGGTTTCTTCATTGGTTAATGAGGGGTTCTCCTTGGCCTAAGGTTTGAAATTTGTCATCAAGACTTAACCAAACTTTACTAAACAAAGTCTCTTTCAAACTACACTTCAAGAATTCTATGAGCCCTCTTAAAACCCTTTACCACACAATCCAGACTTTTAACGATCCTAAAGAAGAAGCCTTTTGAAAACATTGTGGGGAAAGGAGAAAATGCTGGTAACCAGCATTTTCTCCTTTTCTCACAATGTTTCTACTCTTCCAAAAACAAATTTCAGTTTTTGATTCACATTTATTTTGTCGTCTGCAAAAGCTTTCAATTTGGACTAGTCTAAAATTTTGTCGTTTGGTAAAGAGTTAAAACTCTTAAACACAACAATATTTTAGACTGCTTCCAATCACAAGCATTTGCAGAAGACAAATCATATGTGGCTCAAATGATGGGTCTTTTTTTCTGGAATGTCACAAAACATTGTGGAAAAAGGAGAAAATGCTGGTGACCAACATTTTCTCTTCTTCCCACAATGTTTTCGGGGTCCGGCGTGGCTCAGCGGTAAAGTGTAGGACTCGTGACCCGGAGGCCCCGGGTTCGAGTCTCATTAGGTCCACTAGGTTTTTCGTGGGAGTGTCCTTGGGCAAGACACTTCAGAGCCCTTGCCTTGTACTGATGAAACCCATGACATACATGAATATGTGAGCTATCGCCGTGATATGATGGTTATGATGTTGAAAGCGGCGTAAAACACCATTCAGTCAATCAATCCCACCATGTTTTCAAAAGTCTAATTTCCTAGGGTCGTTAAAACTCGGGATTGTGTACTTATGGGTTAAAGCAGTGGTACAGCTAACAATTAACTAGGTTTGAGTGTAGGCCTCTGTATCACAGAGGCACTTATTATTTCACACAGGTTCGTCTCCTTACCTAATTTATTAGGTTATCATGTGCCGTTGTAGTATCATTTTTACTTTATGTCTTTTTATCCAGGAAATTTACCTCCCTCGTCGATAGCCTCAGGACGTTAATGATGGCGCAGTGTAGCGGCGATCCCCAAACTTTATGGACTACATTTTTCTACACTCTTGTTACACCATGCGATAGCTCTCGTACACCATCTGTTTACGCGAACTACAGTCAAACAGTTGTGACGCAATGCGCTGAAGCAAACATTATACTTCCGGAGGACTATTTGTTAGTGATGTGTTGCATCCTCGTAGCACTAATATCTTTAATAGAGTTTTGAAATTGAACAAGTGACTTTACATTTTTCATTTGGAAGGGGTATAAATATTATTGTTTGAGATTTCGATTACTTTAACATTCTACAGTTGGATTTTTCAGTAAAAAAAAACACAATAGCTATACAGTCAACAGTGAGAATTTTAAGTGGATGCCAAATTTACAATTATAAAGTAATCATAATCCTATAAAGTAAGTCTCTGATTCAGACAACTTAAGTCTCCCTCCCCCGTCACGAAAGCCTCGGGAATTTAATGACGGTACATTGTAGAGGCTCGCCGTGATATGACTGAAATAATGTTGAAAGCGGCGTAAAACACCATTCAATCAATCAATCAAGCATTGTAGAGGCAAATGTCAGACTTATTGGATTACGTTTTACTTTACTTTGGAAATACCTGTATGACTGTGACGCGCAATATCCTGGTGGCGCTAATATCTTCAACGTTGTGACGCAATACCCAGACGCTAACAGTCAACTCTCGGTATATGTTGTTGCTAATGTTATCATGTCTGAAACTCAGAGAAATGTGTCATCTTTTGGCTTCTGAAATATAGTAACTGCAGCCTGTTTCAAGAATGGTTCAGGTATGTCTGAAACTCAGAGTAACATGTCGTCTGTTTGCTTCCGAAACATCGTAACTACAACTTGTTTCAGAATGTGGCTGGGATGTGTTGGAAACAAAACGGAATTGAAAACAGTCCATTACCCTAAGAATAAGTTTTTTATTATTGATGGATGTATTTTGTTGCCTATGCTATCATGTCTGTACATGTCAGGTTTAGTTGTAATATTGTATATATGTAGGTTTAATTTGTCCATTTTATATTATCATGCATTCATAAAAACTATGTTCATTGTTGCATCAACTGTACTTGTTTGCCACGTGGGTCTATGACCTTTTGGAAAAATGAAATAAACTTGAAACTGTATGAGCCATGATCTGGCAAAAGGAGATTTAATGCATCTCCGTGATGCATCGTATCAAGCAGGCCATCATATAATTATGGATCTAAAAAATTCCATTTTGTCTAACAACCGACTGAATCATGAGGTAGACAGGTCATTTGACCAGCGGAAAATTGACAAACAGCAAAAGTTTCAACCCAGGTCAGCCTGCGCGTGCTGCGCAGGCTGACCTGGGTCGATACTTTTTGCAAATGTATTACACCCCCTTATCACAGAGCATAGCTCGTATGATCGTGAGGAGCATCATCCTGTCTTTAAGATAACGTTGTAACCGCAAGACTTTCAATTACTTCAGTGGAAGTGACCTAGAAATGAGCCGTGCTCTGTGAAATGGGGGCTTAATGCATCTGCGAAAAGTATGAGCCAAAACTTTTTCGCTAGTGGTCAATTTTCTGTATGTCCAAGGACCAGTCTACCTTGTGATTAGATCTATTTTTTTTTTTAAAAGTGGCTTTTATGGATCTATCAGTATGTTATGGCTTGCTTGGTATTATGCATAACGGAGATGCATTAAGCCCCCTTTTGCCAGAGCACGGCTCAAATGTATGTGTAACATTTCTATTGGTCTAATATTTTTTACAGTTGGATTGTTCCTTTTTATTTCATGAGTAATGTTGAAGTTTACGAAAACATGGTTTTGTGTGAATTTATTTCTTTGTCCGGCAGATGAGGCCAGCCTTGACAGTAGTTAAATCGAAGGCAATATACATTTCGCCCTCTGTGGGCTAATTGCATGATATAACAGATTACTATTTCTGTTTTGCTAAAGCATCTTCCATTACCACAAAAGCCACTTGTGGAATCCAACGCTTGTAACCTCTGGTAAACGTTTTTAACCATTATTCTTATTATGTAGCGTAGCAACATTCAAGAATTTACAGATAATGATGATGATGCAGATGATGATCTTATCGTTTTCGTTATCATCATCGTCATCATCATCATCGTCGTCGTCTTCGTCGACATCAACATCATCATCATCATCATCAGCAGCAGCAGCACTTTACTGAAGCACAGGTATACATCCCGATAAATATACAAGAAAAACAAAATTATATTTCAAGCCTTGTGCAGAGTTGACTTCTCTTTATTTTTGTTAGGCATGCCTACAATGGTCATTACAAAAATCGTCATGACAACACCAGGGACAATTCTTGTGAAGCTCCGAGGTCGCATTGTTTACTGGGCCACAAGCCTGCAATAACATTACAGAACAGATGTTTATCAAAACTGTGTGGCAAAATTGAACTGGGAGAAACTAGCTTACATACATCATCTTCATAATGCCATGGTCACATTTACTGTCATGCACATTGACCGTAGTTCATTTCAAACGTAGTCTGCCGTAGTGTTACTACGGTCAACTAGGTTGAAGTACGTTCGAAGTAGGTTCAAAATTCGCAAAATGAGGAAAATAAAAGGTCTAAGTAGGTTGAACCACGTGTAAGGTCAACTACATTCAACCGCGAGGAAAGTAACGAGGGTTAACTAGGGGATCACTACGTCTAACAACGACTAACTACGTTACACTACGTATAAACTACGTCCTAAGTACGCGCAATCACGGTAAGCTAGTGTCAACTGCGTTAAGCTATTGTAAAACGATGTGATTGGGCCTGCTCAGTACGGGTAAGCTACAATCATTGTGCTTTTGTAAGTTGATGAACCTACATTGCTGATCGCTTATCATACCATGCCACCTGGGAAGAAACGATGTATTGTTGGATGTGTTTTGGCAGGTACTACGGTCAACTAAGTAGACACTACGGTTAAGTAAGGTCAAGTTCGGTTAACTAAGGTCAACTACGTTCAAACTACGGTCACAATAGGGTTACTATATCGTAGTTAACCGTAACCAATTTTTTAACATGTTGAAAAATTATGTGCTTACCACGGGCAAATCATAAGTTCAAACTACGCTCATTATCATGTTGAACTATGGTTATCTACGTGTAACTACATTCAACTACGTTTAATACGTTAAACTACGGCCAGCGACGGTTCATTCCCCACTACGTTTAACTACTAAGATGTGATCACGGCTAAAGATCCTATGCAACGTATGCAATTGTAAATAGTGTGCAGAAGTAAGGTCATCGAATACACAAATGTCTCAGATTAATTTCGTCAAACAATTTACAAGTATTAATTTTGGTATCGATCTGGAACAAAACTAATTGTACTTCGGATATATTAGCTTATATCTGTATACAGGCCTGGCATGCATGCGTTTTAAGTCCTCTCATATAACAATTGTACTTTTTAAATGGTCGAAAGGATAAAACAATTGCTTGCTACTACAGGGATCCCGAGAATGAGTCGGCAGCAGGTATCATACAGAAGTCGAAAAGCAAAACACAGAATGGGTAACTCGGATATATTATGTCATCACTTGTAACCGCTTAACTCTTTACCGACGAAAACATTTAAGACAGGTCCAAATTGAAAGCATTGCAGACGATAAATCTATTGTGTCTCAAATGAAAAATTTCGTCTCAGAAAGGGTAGAAAACATAGTGGAAAAAAAGAGAAAATGCTGGGTTATCAGCATTTTCTCCTTTTCCTACAATGTTTTTAATAGCATTCTTCCTCAGGTTCGTTAAAACTCGGGACTGTGGTAAAAGGTTGACTAAATGCGTCATCATACTATCGAAGCAAGATTTATACCTACTCTCGCTAAATTTCTGATGGTTTAACTTAACCAGGTGACACTCTATTGACGATAAACTATACATAGTTGTGCATAGTCACAAAAACAGTATTGTAAAACAAACATAAAACATCACGAGATTTCGTGAATTATGCAGGAGATGCTATTTAGGGTAAATGAGTTCAAGTTATCGTTTGTCCGTCCATTCTCCCATCCATCCATCGATCAATCCATCCGTCCATCCATTCAAGCATTCATCTATTAACCCACACATCCATCCACCCACCCAGTCATACTAACCAGTCCTATACAGCCGCTTGTAAACAGAACAGAATTGTCCAGAACTTTAGAATGCACATTGCAACCCTGTAAATAAATAGCAAAATATAAGGTATTGAACCGTTTATCGAGCAGTCCCATGTGTTTACGTCCCTTCAGGAAGAAGGCTCTTGAAGGAAAAAATGTTGGCAAACAGTATTTTCTCCTAATCTCTCCATGTTTTCATTCCTTCCAATGACAAATCCCATCATTTTCGCGAGATTTACTTTGTCCCTATGGACTGTTTTGTTGTCCGGCAGAGTTAATGTGATTGCAGGTTTCTCTGAAAAAAGCCTTTGTTCCACACAGTTACAATTATGTAAATTTTCTTAAACTGATCCTAGAGCTCTCTGGTTCAATGGTCAGCCCTTTACTACACGATCCCGAGTGTTAACGACCCCCAAAGAAGAAGACTTTTGAAACACATTGGGGAAAAAGGAGAAGAAAATGTTGGTTTGCGGCATTTTCTCCTTTTCCCACGATCTTCCTACCCTTCCAAAAACAAATTCTAATTTTCAAGTCACATTTATTTTGTCGTCTGCAAATGCTTTCAATTTGGACCAGTCTTAAATTTTGTCCCTTGATAAAGAGTTAAGGTGGTTGATTTGAATCACGAGGTTCCGGGTTCGATGTTTTATCAATCAGATGTTCCAACAGATCCTGGACCTACCTGGCTCAGTGGTTAAGTTGGTAAACTTGAAACAAGAGGTTGAGAGCTCACAGCCGGCGCTTATTTTCGTTGAAGTTTTCTGGAGTGAAGCCCTATAAAATCCGTACCTAGTGCTGGTAAAATAAACTGTTTGTCACTGGAAATGTATTAAGGAAAATTTCGATAGAAAATTGTGACTCGTGCTTTCCTTTTTTTAATCGGAGCTTTACAATTTTAAGAACAGTAAAGCGGTGTATTTCCGGCGAAGAAATGTAGCGTGTAAGAGCACATAACCGAGGGATTTGATCAACGGATCGCCCGAGGTTAGCCGAATGGTCACTCGGCTGTGGAACGAGGTGTTATATTCACCTACACCTTAGATTTCTTCGCCGGAAATAGATCGCAAGTGAAGATATACACGAGTCACAATATTTCGGAAAAAATGTTTTTTATGGGTAATTACGTTTCTCTTGACAAACAGTTTGTCGATACACATCTTATTTACGTCATTTTGAACTTCGATGGCTGTTTTCAGTGACGGATCGATAAATGTAAATATTTATACTGTAGCAGTTGTCACTGATTTGAAGAATTTCCAGGGCGTCGCCATATTTAAGCAATTGGGACTCAAAAGGTAGTTTCAGTGGACACCTACGTTATACGGACGAGCTCAGATGTTATTACGGAATCGGCCGACCTCTGATGAGCGTTGTATTGTTTCAGGCCCATTTTAAGCAATCATGGTACCCTTGGGACGCGCCGTTGCTGATGGGAAAACGAGGAAACATGCGAGTATCGCACTGATATAACTTAAGAAATGTTGAAAGCGGCGAAGGTCACCATTCTAATACATGAACAAACCTCTCCTTTCGGACACATAGTGACGGTTCTGCATGCCTGTGGATCAGCCAGGTATTTACAATCAAAGCAGAGTGGCCCCCGGTCCTGTCGTGCTGGCACTGGAATACATAACATGACATTGAACAATATGGCTCTCTTTGCTCAGAGGAAAACATATGAAGCAGTATACCAATTTATGGTTTCTACTGTTTGTTTTAATTAACCGTTTACAAAACAATTCCGTGTTTAACGATCCTGCGAAAGACGACATTGGACAACATTGCGGGAATAGGAGAAAATTCTGGTGACCAGAATTTTATCCTTTCTCCCACAATTTCTAACATTTCAAAGACATATCCATTTATTTTACCCAAATTTAAATTGTCTTCTGCGGGTGCTTTGATAATGGACAAGTCTGAAATTTTGTCTTCTGATAAAGACTTAACTTTACCAAACGACAAAATGTTAGACTTGTCCAAATTAAAAGCATTTTCAGACGACAAATTAAGCATGGCTCGAATGATTGAATTTGAGTGAAAAAGGATGCAAAAAATTGTGAGAAAAGGAGAAAATGCTGGTTACCACCATTTTCTCCTTTTCCCACAATGCTTTCAAAGGCTTCTTTCTCAAGGTCGTCAAAACTCGGGATTTTAGGCTGCTAAGCGCGACTTACTGACCTTTTGCGGACAGCTTAGATCAAGACCAGATTGCACAGAACATGCAGTCTGATCTTGGATCTGCATTATCCGATAAGGAGATGTCTTTCCTCTAAAAGTACCTTTGAAATTGGAAAATTTAGGTGTTTTACCATCGGCATGAAAGTTTCATTTCTTTTATTTAGAAGGATAAGGGTTAATGCACTGTAATGCATTATACCAAGCTTGCAAGTCCTTGCATGATATGCATTAATAAAAACGACTGAATAATGATGCAGAATGGTTCTTTTAACTGTAGAAAATCCACCATTAGCAAAGTGTTTCGAACCAGGTCAACAGGCTGACATGGATCGATATCACTCGTTACAACTCGGCCGATTCCGTACCTACATCTTAACCTCGTCTGTATAAGGGATGCTTCCATTCTGAACTACCAATCACATGATCTTAAACATGGCGGCGCCCCTGTAGATCGCTTAGCAACGACATGAACAACCACTGTGAAGTTATTCACTTCTATCGATCTGTCGATGAAAGCTCCTAACGGAATTGATAAACCACGCTAAAACTTGAATGTACAAATTGTTTGCCGACTGAAATACTCTTAGAAAGATACCGATAGAAAATTTACTCATGCGTTCTTTCTAAAGAGGAGCCTTACAATTTCAATAACGGTAAAGCGGTGTGCTTCCGGAGATGTGCGAAATGTACCGTGTAGGTGCAGTGATACAGCCGAGGGATTTGATCACCGGATCACCCGAGGTATGTCGAATGGGATCGATATCTTTTGCATATGCACTAAACGATCTTTTCACGGGGCATGACTCATAACGGAGTAGGTGTACATGGAAAACAATTACAGCTCTGAAATATCTCTGTCTAAAAACTTATATTCTACTAGATTTTTGACGTTCATTTGTGGGCAAATGACCACTCTCACTCTCCTTTCGGACACATAGTGACGGTTCAGAAAAGGTGAAAGTTTGAATCACACGAACATCTACCCTGTTTAAATGGATCCTTACCCTTATTTTGGGCGATGTACCACATTTGTGTTATCAGGTCTGTTGATTTCGTGTCTAAAAAATCCGTGAAACTCAATAACGTGCAATTTCTTCCAGCAAGCTGAATTTGTTTGAAGGTAGTTTACATCTGAGAGAAAATGACATTTTTTTTGTTTATGCCATCTTCGCAAGCCAAAGGTGTTGCATTTAGTTTCGACTCAATGATGATAATGATTTGTGCGAAACATCTGCTGTAAATAGCGAAAATGATGGTGATGACGATGATATTGATGATGATGATGTAAAGTTTTTCTTACAGTTTTCACCACACCCCTCATTGTTACAAAGCTCGCCATCACAACAACCCATGCACGTAGCTATTGTACCATCTCGCCGTCTGCCATTAGGAATACTATTACAGCGCTAGGGAAAAAGAAACGAATACATTTTAGCATCAATTACAACATATTTCGAAATTTCATTAATTCTTCCAAATGACCACATTTCAGCATTGCTATTTTATCACACGGGATGACGATATTTCGAATTATTTATCAGTTGTACGGTATGAGTACATACCAGCCTTGTTATCAATCAAATTAAATGATCACATTTTAGCATCGTTATCAATTACACGGAATGACTTTAACGGTTGTTGTCAATTATTTGTAATGAACACATTTAAAGATTGTTACTAGTTTGTTTGTTTGTTTGTATTGGAGTTTAACGCCATTTTAACAGCTTGGGTCATATCATGGCGGTCAGCGACGCACCTATGTGCTTCCTGGCTTTCTCACACCAGTACTCACACAACTTTCTTTCCAAAGCCACTGACTACTTTTCTCACATGCATCAGAGGTGAGAGGCGAAAAATCGCCGGAAAGAAAGTTTGCCTCAACCGGGTATCAAACTCGCAACCACCAGGTCACGAATCCGACACGCTAACCCCTGAGCTACCCGGGCGGGCGGAGATTGTTACTAATTACATGAACAAAAAATGAGCACAATTTAACTTATCTGTCATAAGGATAGACCACATTTCAAAATTGTTTAATCATATCGCATGACCACATACCAGTATTGTTACCGAATACATGTGAGCCATACTCTGAGAAAAGGGTGTTTAATGCGGGGGGGGGGGGAATGGACACATGGCAGCCTGCGCAATCCGTGCAGGCTGACCTGGTTGAAACTAAATGCGACAGGCCAATTTTCTGATCGTCAAAGGACCACTTTACCTCATGATTCATTTATAATTCCATTATAATTATGTGATGACTTACTGATAATGCATCACGGATTTGCATTTAATCCTGTTTTGCTTGAGCATGGCTCATATATACAAAATCATCTTATTCAAACATTGTTATCATTTATACGGAATGAAACAATATGTGCACTAATATCGGAAATGCCGTATGGCTACATGTCAGCGTTCTTATCAATTACACGGACTGACCATATTTCGGTATCGTTATCAATCGTTCATTTATACACGGAATGACCACATTTCAATATCACTATTACTTCTTAGATCTAACAACAATTTTGAAATGTGGTCATTCCGTTTATATGAACGAATGGGAATCATTATATGTAATTATAGGGAGTGTCCATTATTTCAAAATTGTTATCAATTACAATGAATGACTACATCTTAAAACTGTCATTTGTAATATCGAATGACAACACATCAATACTTTTCTGAATTATATGCAGTGAACACACTACAATGTAATTTTCAGTTATATGTACGAGACCACATGTCAGCATTGTTTTTAATTATATGAGTGTATGAGTATTTTCATATACGTGTAATTCCAGTTATCAAAAATATTGCATTTTTCCAGGAATTTTCGTCCAGGAAAATTGACAAAATATTGGACGCTTTCTATCTAGTTTTGGGATATTGCACACTCCTTTCCCTCCAGATGCTGTTTTATATGATTAAAGAGAGCTATTTTCCTTTCTCGTAAATGTGGTTCCTTCAAGTCACTCATGCTAGCTGCTTTTTTTTTTTTATATATAACTAGGCTACATATGAGCCATGCTCTTTGAAAAAGGGGGCTTACTGCATCTGCAGGAAATATCGACCCATTTCAGTCTGCGCAATGCTTTTGAAATTTTTTCTGCGCGTCAAAGGACCATTATATCTCAGTCGGTTGTTAGACAAAATGGCTTTTAAGGATCCATAATTATGTGAAGACTTGTTGGTATAATGCATCACGGGCGTACATTAAACCCCTTTTTGCCAGAGCATGGCTCATATATATGAGCCATTTTCTGCTAAAAGGGGCTTAATATATTTCCGTTATGCATTATACCAATCAAGCCATAACATAATTATGGATCCACAAAAGCCACTTTTTTTAACAATCGACCTAATCACGACGTAAACTGGTCCTTGGACATATAGAAAATTGACCAATGGCGAAAAGTTTCGGCCAAGATCAGCCTGCGCGGACTGCACAGGCTGACATGGGTCGATACGTTTCGCAGATGCATTAAGCCCCCTTTTCACAGGGCATGGCTCATACACACACACACACACACACACACACACACACACACACACACATATATATATATATATATATATATATATATATTGTAAGTGGTTACGAAAAAGACTATGGACATACATTTATAGACATACATCCCATATCGTACTTCACGTTTGCACTGGCCGTCACATACTGCATGAAGTAACATTTCTGTAATATAACGAGTGATAACGGCAATACAAAAAGCGGTAGCAGTAATAATAACAACCATAAACTCAAAACAAAGTTCAAACTATATTTATAGTGCAACTAGCTGGAGCAGATTTCATTCAACAGTAATGCACAATACAAAAAAAAAAAACAGTACTGCAGACATGAAATCAAAATGGAAGCTCAGCTTATTAAGATATTCTTCAGTTTGCGAATAACGAGTGTTTAAATTAACACAGCAAAGACTAAAAGGTGGCGATGATGACATTGATACTGAAACAGAAGGCAAAACGGGGCAGAGTGGTGTGAACTGTTACCGGTGAGATGCCAGCAGAAGATATCTGTATACACAATAAGGACTTACAAACTGACCGTTACTAGTACTATTTGTGTTTGACAATGCACCATGTAATGATAATTAAAATAAAAATGTTGATACAAATGTTTTGACATTATGTCTTACGTATACAACAGAAGTGAAATTGACATCGGTCGCTTTCAGGGGTCTCCTGAAAAATCTCGTAGTTCAGTCCATCATTCCTTTGGTTTTTCCTTCAAAATCGGTTAACTACTGATGTTAGATATCTTATATCTAGATTAAACCATAACTCAGTGCTTTGATATGATATGCTATAAATCATAAACTGTGATTTTAGCTATCTTTTACAGCGATGCGGTTGGGTATATTTCCGTGATAGTTAAGCAGCGTGCGTAATGGTTGGTGTCTGGATTGTTGAACAGGCCGTTGCACCTTACATTCTGACAACTACCGGTCTGCAGTTGTCTTACCCTCTCATATTCCCCTGATTTATGAACTATAAATGGATAGCGATTTGGCTTATTTGGGAACACGCTAGTGCACATACTTGCAGACCCTCCGAGTTGCAGCTTATGCTCAGGGTTTCAGGGTCTAATACTCGTACATAAATCTTCCCGGTTCGTATAGTTTCCAAGCTTTTATGTAGCCTTACGTGTCTCGGGGTCGAGACTTCTCGAAGGGGAGAGTAATGTCACGTAGAGAGGCTAGATATATAAGCACCTAAAGCATTCCATGTAGTCCAGCTGGCTTTTACTGCACAGAACGTGCAGTCTGATCTTTTATATGCAAAGTCTGCTATTTAGTTTTTCATTTTCTGACAAAAGCAGTTTTCGTGTTGAGGTGGTTTGGTCTTCCTGACTAAGAAAGTCATTTCGTTTACTTGATGCTTTGATGGTTAATGTGGAAGCCCGGGCTACCCCCCCCCCCCTCCCTGGCTACGCGCCTGTGTTGAAGCCAGACTGACTTTATAAAGTTTGCGTATCGAACAAACAATAATCATATTTGGTTCAAATAATTGACTTACTTCACCTGTCTCGCATTCTGTAATTCGGTTACAATCATTCGGGCTTGGTAATTCTTTGCAATCGAAACATCGAAATCTTGTCTGTGAAAGCCCTGCATGGAAAAACGAACAAGATCTTGCTTTCGATCATGGTTATGAAGATGGGAAAAAAACAACAGAATTCACGAAGTGCGGTCGAAGAGAAAAGTAAACGACTTCTGACAACATTCGGCAAACCATGTCAAAAAAAAAAAGATCCCCACTCGTCACACTTTGGCCGATTCCGTAGCTACATCTAACCTTGTCTGTATCAAAGTTTCCGTTTTGAAGTAATGCCTGTCACATGATCTAAAAAATGGCGGCGCCCATGTAAATCGATTGCCAACGACATCAACCACAGTGAAGTAATACATGTATATACAACTTCCAATGGAACTGATAGACCACGTTAAAAATTGAATGTGCAAACTGTTCATCAACGTAAATGTATTTAGGAAGATTTCGTTAGAAAATTGTGACTCATGTTTTCTTTTAGCAGAGCCTTTCAATTTTAAGAACGATAAAACTGCATATTTTCGGCGAAGAAATGTACTGTGTAGATGCATACCAAGCTATGTGATACAGCCGAGGGACTTCATCAACGGACCATGCGAGGTTTGTCGTATGTATCATGTTTCCGTTTTGAAGTACTGTCAGTCACGTGATCTCAAATGTGGCAGCGGTCATGTAAATCGATTACCAACGACATTAACAATCACGGTGAAGTTATTCACATCTATCAATCTGTCGGTGAAAACTGCCGACGGAATTGACCGATCATGATAAGATTGGATGTACACACTGTTGTCAACGGAAATGTCTTTAGAAAGATTTCGAAAGAAAATTGTGACTCTTTTTTTTTTCAAGTGGAACCTCACAATTTAAGAAAAGTAAAGCGGCGTATTTCCGGCGAAGAACTGTTCCTTGTAGGTATCACCCATCGTAATACACGTAATACAGGTATTCAATTAACGGACCGACCGAGGTTTGCAGAATATCACATCCCTTGTTAAATATAGTTAAGGAATAGCCCGATTTGTGACGAGTCTTCTGACAAGTTAAACGCTTGCCAAACAATCCCGAGGTTTAACGACCCTGGAGGAAAATGCTGTAAAACATGGTGGAGGAAAAAGGAAAATACTGGTAACCAGTATTTCTCCTTTTCTAACAATGTTTTCTATCCTTTCATAGACAAATCTCATTATTTAAGTCACACTTAATTTGTCGTCTGCAAATGTTCCCAATTTGAGAAACTCTTGAGTTTTGTCGCTTGGTACAGAGTTAATGAAAAAAGGACCGCTAAACTTTTTTTGAGAAGCTGTCTCCATGATGTATCACTTTGAAAATCTGTGTCAATCACCATTTGAACGAACAATGATTGAAAATATTTTGAAGTCTAAGCTACCAACTGCATTTAAAATCTATACAGAAATTTCTGGGAAAAAAACTTACCTTGCCAATTCACATTCCTCATTTACACTGTTACCAAAGCTTCCCAAATCCCCAGTGGTCAAAAGCTGAACCCGAGACCTTCCTGATTATATCTGTGATATTAATGCCTGCTAGAAACCGCAAACTCATAAATTGAACCAATACTGTTGCAAACACGCAACACGCATTTTCTGACTCAAAATTGATTAAAAAATGGTATAAGCTAATGCAGAAAATGCGAAAAGATACTTACCGAATCTAAGAATGCAGCTAACTGTTGCAAACCGAAGTAAATAATCAAAGTTCATTGTGGAAATTCCCTGATAAGGTGACTCTAGTGCTTGCCTTTTTTGTCATATAAAGGTCGTTTCTGTTCTACTATATTTGGTCTCATGGTATCAGACACTCGTTGTGTCGGCAAGGTCATTTTTTTTTTACTATACAAGTCTTATTGTGCGTATATAGATGCATGACAAATATGGGATTTTCTTGCACCTAAATCTCCTTCATTTTTGCGTTCTAAGGGTTATACAATGATGAACAGAGAAGCAATAGATCTATAGCTTTGCCAAAATATCCGACTGCTGTACGTCATTGGCAAAGAACGAACTGGTCTGAATATTTAGACTCGACCTGCGAAACACATAGAACATCTCTGGAGTAGCAGATATTTGATTTGTCTTTCGTCTATTAATAATCACCACCGGTTTCCAATATGGATGAC
Organism: Tridacna gigas; assembly: GCA_945859785.2. Classification (NCBI taxonomy): domain Eukaryota; kingdom Metazoa; phylum Mollusca; class Bivalvia; order Cardiida; family Cardiidae; genus Tridacna; species Tridacna gigas. The sequence goes on from OX244028.2 coordinate 57,247,165, forward strand.
GTCCCCAAAAAGCTGTTAGTTGTGTAAAGAGTGGGGAAATATAGTGCACAGTACAGGATGCCTAAGTTTCACCCGGTTCCTAACCTGCACGATGTATAGTACTGTCACACGGGACGCACGTCTAATGTTTCATCCGACAGATTATTTTATCTATACTACACAAATTTTGATAAGGATCATTCAGACATTTCAATACGGGTATATGTTACAACAATACAGTTTTCTATTAAAAACATTCATTTCTACTAGTTATTTATTTCATCAGTGAGGCAATGTAACATATTAAAAAGCCATACCTGATACATAACACACATGCATAACGGCTGAATCCAATATGGTGATCCCTAGCAAATTTTGAGTAGTATATAATGGTTCTTTGACATAGAGAAATTTACCAACAGCAATAAGTTTCGACCCATGTCAGCCTGCGTCAACACTTTTTGCAGACTGCATAGGCTTAGAATTGGCCCACAACGTACGAAATGAGACCTTCGGACATTTGCGTAAAGTGTCGTCCCGCACTAGCCTGCGCAGTCCGCGCAGGCTAATCCGAGACGGCACTTTACAACTACGTAAGACTTTTTCACACAGTAGAGTTTCGTGAAACAGAAAATCGCACAAAAACGGGAAGTGTCGTCTCGAATCAGTCACAGAGTGCACAGGCTGATCTGGGACGACACACTTTTACGCATATGTCCGAAGGACCCTTTTCGTGTGTTGCACGCCAGATGGTATTATTGGCCTTAACTACTAATCAGACATCATGTAGAACAATGAGAACAGGTGTACTGCAAAGCAACTGTCAGGTTTTAGTTGGCGTAGAATCAATCTTAAAAGTCTACCAAGATCCCAAACAAGGTTCGTATTCATGAAAAATAAGGGGGCAACTACATTGCTATGCCAACTAAATTCAGGAATGCATGGATAGAGGTGCACTGGAGCCAAGACGTAATTGAAATACTGTTGGAAATTATGTCAACTATTACTTTTATCTTATGTGGCAGACTCTTTATCAGACAAAAAATTTAAAACTATGACAAGAAAAGTCAGCGACAGGATGCCACAATCTAAATACGCAAGGGCCTAAATACATGTGCAGGTAACTCTACGTACGTCACATCCGGTTTTGCAAAGATTTCACAAACTCACACTGCATTCGGCATACCTCGGGTGATCCGGTGATCAAATCCCTCGGCTGTATCACGTAGCTTGATATGCACCTACACGGTACATTTCGCACGTTTCCGGAAGCACACCGTTTTACCGTTAATGAAATTGTAAGGCTCCTCTTAAAAAGAAAATATGTGTCAATTTTCTGTCGTTATCTTTCTAACAATATTTCAGTCGGCAAACAGTTTGTACATTCAATTCTTAGCTTTGGTTATCAATTTCCGTTGGGAGCTTTCATCGACAGATCGATAGATGTGAATAACTCCATCGTGGTTGTTCATGTCGTTGCTAAGCGATTTACAGGGGCGCCGCCATGTTTAAGATCATGTGATGTGTAGTTCAAAATGGAAGCCGCCTTAATACGGACGAGGTTAGATGTAGGTACGGAATCGGCCGAGTTGTGACGAGTGACTCACACTGGTGCGCTAACATACCTAACATACCTATATGCTCATTTCTCGCTTTTTACGAAAAACATTGACATACTGTTTTTAACTTTGTTTTCATATAAGGATTCCGTAAATAATTCTTTACGTTGTAGTTCCACCTTAAAAAGTACCGGTATTTGCAGGCCATACTACTATTTTGAATGGGGGATCAAATGACGAAATTTGTATTAAACATTGTGGGAAAAGAAAATACTGGTTACCAGCATTTTCTTCCTTGTCCAACATGTTTTCAGAAGGCCTTCTTCTTCAGGGTTGTAAAAACACGGTATTGGCTGGTAAATGTTCGAAATGAAAGTACGCAAGGAATGTTTTTTATCAACCCTCTTTTTCACTGTAAATACCTTATCAGTTACACAATCCAAATTTGAACCATCTCTACAAAAGTATGGGCTGCAAGGATAACAAATGAAATGTCCTTCAGTACTGGTACTTTGCTTATCTCTGTTGAACCTTTTACCACACTGTTCTGAATTTTAACGACACTAGGGTAGAAAACTTTTGAAAATATCATGGAAAAAGAAGGAAATACTGGTGTCCAGCAACATTTTTGAAACAAGAGGGCCATGATAGCCCTGGATCGCTCACCTGAGTCAATAGGCGAAATTTCACTCCAGGGTCATAATGACCCAATTTGAAACTCATCTGAGATATTATTAAGACAAATATTCTGACCAATTGTCAGGTCAATTGAGCTGAAAATCTGGCCTCCGGAGTGTCCAAAACGTGTTTCTTAAATTTGACCTAGTGACCTAGTTTATGACCCTATGTGACCATATTTCAAACTCATCCGAGATATTATCAAGACAAACGCGCTGACCAATTTTCAGGGCAATTGAGCAAGGATTGTGGCCACTAGAGCGCCCACAAGATATTTCTTTAAATCTGACCTAGTTTATGACCCTATGTGACCCAATTTTGAACTCATCCAAGATTTTATCAAGACAAACATGCTGATCAATATTCAGGTCAATTGAGTAAGAATTGTAGCCTCTAGAGCGCCCACAAAAAATTCTTTTATTTGACCTAGTGACCTAGTTTATGACCAAAGGTGACCAAAATTCAAACTCATCTGAAATATCATCAAGAAAAACATTCTGACCAATTTTTAAGTCAATTCAGCAAAAAATGTGGCCTCTAAAGTGCCCACAAGGTATTTCATTAATTTGACCTTGTGACCTAGTTTATGACCCATGGTATCCCAAATTCAAACTCATCCGAGATTTTATGTAGGCAAAAATTCTGACCAATTTTCAAGACAATTGAGCAAAAAATGTGGCCTCTAGACTGCCCACAAGGTATTTCTATAATTTGACGTAATGACTTAGATTATGTCCCCAGGTGACCCAATTTTGAAGTTATCCAAGATTTCATCAAGACAAACATTCTGACCGATTTTCGGGTCAATTAAGCAATAAATGTGGCCTCTTGAGTGCCCTCAAGGTATTTCTTTACTTTGACCTAGTAACCTAGTTTATGACCCCGACTCGTCCGAGATTTAATTAAGACAAACATTCTGACCAATTTTCAAGTCAATTGGGCAAACAATGTGGCCTCTAGAATGTCCACATGATATTTCTTTGATTCGACCTAGTGACCTAGATTATGACCCCAGGTGACACAATTTCAAACTCATCCGAGATTTAATTAAGACAAACATTCTGACCAATTTTCAGGTCAATTGAGCGAAAAATGTGGTTTTTAGAGTGCCAATAAGGTATTTCTTTAATTTGACCTAGTGACCTAGTTTTTGCACGTACATGACCCAATTTCGAACTCACATCTGAGATTTTATCAAGACAAACATTCTGACCAAGTTTAATGAGTATCGAACTGAAAATGTATCCTCTAGAGCGCACACAAGGTTTTCCTAAGATTTGACCTAGTGACCTAGTTTTTGAACTGAGGTGACCCAGTTTCAGACTCTTCCAAGATATCATCAAGACAAAGATTCTGACTTAGTTTCATTAGTATGGGACTGAAAATGTGGCCTATTGAGTGCACACAAAGTTTTCCTAAGATTTGACCTAGTGACCTAGTTTTTGACCCCACATGACCCAATTTCAAACTCGTCCGAGATTTTATCAAGACAAACATTCTGACCAAGTTTCACAAGTATCTGACTGAAAATGTGGTCTCTAGAGTGCACACAATATTTTTCTAAGATTTGACCTAGTGACCTAGTTTTTGACCCCACATGACCCGCTTTTGAATTTGTACGAGATTTTATCAAGACAAACATCCTGACCACGTTTCATGAGGATCGGACAAAAAATGTGGCCTCTAGAGCGTACACAAGGTTTTTCTAAGATTTGACCTAGTTACCTAGTTTTTGACCCCACATGACCAAATTTCATACTCGTCCGAGATTTTATCAAGACAAACATTCTGACCAAGTTTCATGAGGATTGGACTGAAAATGTGGCCTCTAGAGCGTACACAAGGTAAAAAGTTGACGACGGATGACGCACGCCGCACGACCGACGACAGACGCCGGACACAGTACGATCACACTAGCTCACCACGAGTACTTTGAGCTCAGGTGAGCTAAAAACAGGAAATACGGGTCACCAGCATTTTCTTCTTTTCCTACAATGTTGTCAACCTTTTCAAACATAAATTCTATCATTTGGGCCACATTTAATTTGTTGTTTGCAAATGCTTTCAACCATATGATAGAGTCCAAAATTTTGTCATCTGGTAGAGTTTAACTACTTACCACGCAATCCCGAGATTAACGACCCCGAGAAAGAAGGCCTTTTGAAAAAATTGTGGGGAAAAGAGTAACATGCTGGTGAGCACCATTTTCTCCTTTTCCAACAATGTTTTCTATCCTTCCAAAAACAAAATTTTAACTTTTCAGTCACATTTACTTTGTTGTTTGCAAATGCTTTCAATTTTGTCAAAAATTTTGTCATCTGGTATAGAGTTTAATTTCGCAGAAGTAACTTTCCCTCTCACTTCCTTGTATAGCCTTTACCAAACAATCTTCTGTTTTTAACAACCCTGAGACAGAAGGCTTTTCAAACATTGTGGTAAAAGTGCGAAAAGCTGGTAAGCATTACAGAAGGCTTTTAAAACATTGTGGCAAAAAGGAGACAAGAGGGCCAATGGCCCTAAGCGCTCACCTGAGTAAAAGCATCTACGGCTGATAAAGCTGAAGAAATCCTGTTTAAATGATGTAAAACACATGAGTGTAAGTGACCTACTATTGACCGATTTGACCTACTTTTGAATTTGTCAGAGATATCATCAAGACAAAAATTCTGATGACGTTTTATGGGTATCAGACTGAAAATGTGCCCTCTAGACTGCATACAAGGTTTTTCAAGGATTTGCCCAGTGACCTACTTTTTAAACTGTTGTGACCCAATTTCAAACTAGCCTGAAATATTGTCAAGACAACCTTTCTGTCCAAGTTTCATGAGTATCAGGCTGAAAATGCGGCTTCTAGAGTGCACACAAGATTTTTCCTAGATCTGTCCAATTGATATACTTTTAAACCCAACATGATCCAGTTTTGAACTAGTCTAAGATATCATCAAGACGAACATTCTGACAAAGTTTCATGAGTACTTGGCTGAAAATGTGGCCTCTATGGTGCACACAAGGTTTTTCTAAGATTTAGCCCAGTCATCTACTTTTTGACCAGACATGACCCAATTTCTAACTTGTCCGAGATATCATCACAACAAATATTCAGACCAAGTTTCTTGAGTATCGGGCCGAAAATGTGGCCTCTAAAGTGAACACAAGGTTTTTTGTTAGATTTGGCCCAGCGACCTACTTTTTGACCCAGCATGACCCAATTTCAAACTTGTCCAAGATATCATCAAGACAAACATTCTGACCTAGTTTCATGAGTATCAGGCTGAAAATGTGGCCTCTAGATTTTGCCCAGTGACCTACTATTTGACCTGACGTGACCCATTTTCAAGATTTTAACCCGATAAACACTCTGACCAAGTTTCATGAGTATTGGGCTGAATATAAGCCTCTAGAAACCACACAAGCTTTTTTTTTTAAAATTTGGCCCCGTGACTACTTTCTGATCTGATGTGACCAAAGTTGTAAGATGTCTAAAATTTTATCAAGACAAACATTCTGCCCGTATTTCATGAGTATCAGGCTGAATTTGTGGCCTTTAGCGTACACACAAGTTTATGCCAAGATCTGGCCCTGTGACCTACTTTTTGACTGGACATGACCCAATTTTTTATGTATCCAAGATTTTATTAAGACAAACATTCTGACCAAATTTCATGAGTATCAGAATGTGGCCTCTAGAGTGTAAAAAGTTTTTTCTAAGATTTGGCCGAGTGACCTACTTTTTGACCCAATGTCATCCAATTTCAAATTTGTCTGAGATTTCATCCAGACAATCATTTTGACCAAGTTTCATAAGTAATAGGCCATAAATGTGGCCTCTAGAGTGCAAACAAGGTTTTTCTGAGATTTGTCCCAGTGACCTACTTTTTGACCCGATGTGATCCAATTTCAAACTTGTCCAAGATTATATCAGGACAAACATTCTGACCAAGTTTCATAATAGGCTACAAATGAGTGCACACACGGTTTTTCTAAGATTTGTCCCATTGACCTACTTTTAGACCCGACATCACCTAATTTCAAACTTGTCCAAGTATATATCTGGACAAACATTCTGACCAAGTTTCATGAGTATCAGGCTCATAATGTGGCCTCCAGAGTGCACACAAGGTTTTTCTAAGATTTAGCCCTGTGACCTACTTTTAGACCCAACATCACCCAATTTCAAACTTGTCACAGATTATATCTGGACAAACATTCTGACCAAGTTTCATGAGTATCAGGCTCAAAATGTGGCCTCCAGAGTGCACACGAGGTTTTTCTAAGATTTAGCCCTGTGACCTACTTTTTAACCTGACGTGATCCAGTTTCCAACTTGTCTAAAATTTTATCAATACAGACATTCTAACCAAAATTCATTAGTATCAGGCTGAAAATGTGGCCTCTAGAGTGCACATATGGTTTTTCTAAGATTTAGCCCTGTGACCTACTTTCTGACCTACATGACCCAATTTGGAAATCGTCCGAGATTTTATCCAGATAAACATTCTGACCAAGTTTCATGAGTATCAGGCTGAAAATGTGGCCTCTGGAATGCAGATAAGATTTGGCCCCATGACCTACTTTTTGACTCGATATGACCAAATTTCAAACTTGTCTGAGATCTTATCCAGACAAACATTCTGACCAAATATCATGAGTATCAGGCAGAAAATGTAGCCTCTAGAGTGCACACAAGGTTTTTCTAAGATCTGGCCCTGTAACCTACTTTTGATCCCATGTGACCCAATTTTGAACTTGTCCAAAATTTCATCAAGACAAACATTCTGATCAAGTTTCATGAGGATCTGGCTGAAAATTTGGCCTTTAGAGTGCACACAAGGTAAATGTTGACGACTGCATGCCGGACACAGTACGCCGGACGCAGCACGATGACAAAAGCTCGCCTTGAGCACTTTGTGCTCATCTGGTGAGCTAAAAAAGCTGGTAACCAGCATTTTCTCCTTTTTCACACATTGTTTTTTACCTTATCGAAGAGAAACCACTCAATTTCAGTCACATTTGACTTTTTGTCGTCAAAGGCTTTTAATTTTAACCATACCAAGATTGTTGTCTGGTAAACAGAGTTGACCTTTCCCTACACAATCCGAGTTTTAAGGACCCTGAGGCAGAAGCTTTGAAAAACATGGTGGAGAAAATGCTGGAAATAAGCATTTTCCCTTTTTCTAACATGGTTTTCTGAGAGAAATAAATCATCATTTAAGCCACATTTGTTTTCTGTATGCAAATACCGGTACTTTGAATTTAGACCAGTCAAAGATTGTGACCAATAAAAGTTAACCTTTTCCCACACAATCTTGAGAAAGAAGGCTTTTGAATACATGGTAGAAAAAGTAGAAAATGCTGGTGACCAGCATTTTCTCCTTTTCTAACACTGTTTTCTATTATTTAAGATACAAGTTCTATCAGTCAGGCCACTTTTAATTTCTCATCATGAGTAGCTTTCAATTTGTGAGAGTAAACTCTTTACCAAATAACATGATGACAAAAATGTTGATTTGTCCAAGTTGAAAGCACTTGCAAATGACACATGTAATGTGGCTCAAATGATAGAATTTGTCTGGTTTCCAAAACTGTTTTCTACAGGCTTCTTTCTCAGTGTCATTACAACCCAGGATTGTGTGATAAAAGAGTTGGACAACACAAAATGAAATGAAAAGAGAATGTAAATCAAAGTATGCTAGCTTAATTTTTTTCTTTCTTTATTATCTTTGAAAAAAATATACATGTACATTAAATTTTGTACCATATTAAAAGAATAAAATAACAGGCTATTCTCCAGGTCATTAAAACTCGGGATTGTGTGGGAAAGGGTTAAAGAATAATCATTTGCTTTGATGTTAGGTCACAGAAAAGTCATTTGCTCTCATGTCGGGTCACAAAAGTCATTTTGTCTTATGTTAGGTCGTGGAAAAGTCATTTGCTCTGATGTTAGGTCATGGAAAATTCATTTGCTCTGATTTTAGGTCATGGAAAAGACATTTGCTCTGATTTTAGGTTGCAGAAAAGAAATTTGCTCCTATGTTTGGTCATGGCAAAGTCATTTGTCCTGACGTCTTGTGGTGGAATAGTCATTTGCTCTGATGCTTTGTGGTGGAAAAGTCATTTGCTCTGATGTTCATTTGTGGAAAAGTATAATTCATTTCTCAACACCATTATAATTATACCAGTGTGGCAGACACACTCCTGTAAGTCCATACAAATGCATTTCAGTTTCCTTAACCCTTCACAACATAATCTTGTGATTTAATGACTAAGAAATATAGCTTTTGAAAACTTTGTGGCAAATGGAGAAAATGCTGGTCACTGGCATTTTCTCCATTTCTAACAATGTTTCCTTTCTGATCAGAGAGCTTAAGCTTATTTATTTCAATTTTGAAATTCATGTGTACAAATGCTCTTCTGCTCTGAGGCAACTTTAATTCTAGTCTAGCAATTCTCTTTTTTCTGCCAGCAACAGGAACTTTGACACAACATACTGTAACACACAGTGTCAGACTCAAACTAATACCTATACTTTGGAATGAATTAAATTTGTTTGTATTTTGACTCCCATTTTATTTGCTTTTGGATGGAAAAGGGACATTAATGAATTTATGTAAAGATTTTACATCATAAATACAACATCCACTAAATATTTAAAAGCAAACATAATCTCATAAAATCAGTCCCTCTCTAGGTGTAGAATCTGTCAAGGCTTCACCTTCAGTTGACCTTTGTGTCACCCAATCTAAATTCTTCTATCAAATATCTGATGGCAAAGTTGACTTGCGGAAAATCTTAAGCTTAGAATGCTGACCACACATTCATAATTTAAACCGTACTGTAGTATCTTTTAGATTGAAAGCTGCATATATAGAGAGTTAAGTCAGACTGAGAAAAACACTAACATAGTATACACATTTAATGTATTTTATATCACAGTTTCAATTCGGGATATCATAAATATGTATAGCTTTGTCATCTGATACTGATACTACTCTGTTCCCTGCCTGGTTGTATCGCGCTGTCCACACCTGAAACAGAAATTGAATTCTTCCCCTATAAACAGATGTTGAGCCATTGTAGCACAGTCAATAACATACAGGATTTTATAAAAGCGGGTCACTGATTCGAATCCTAGGCTAGCAAAATTTCTTTCCAAGGATTGATGATAGTCATTCATAACAGGATTCATTCCTCTCTCACAGCTGATCATTGTATCGACGATAGTTTTGTGTGAAAGCAGCCAGTGGCTTGGAAAAAATATTGTGCAAAGTACTGGTAAAAGAAACTCGGGAAAGCATGGATAGCCACCTTGGTATAACTCAAATAATCTTAAAAACAACATTAAACACTATACAATCAATCATTATAAAAGGCAGCCATGTCTCCTTGCCTAAATTTTCTCAGAAGCTGTAAACCATAGGATGTAAATTGTTGTCTGCAGAAAGCACTGTATTTGAAAAAAATATAAACTAGCTTTGGAGTCTTGACCCTTTATTAAACAATCCCTATTCACTATTTGGAATCGATGTACAAATATGCAGTAAGTCATCTAAACCTTCTAAACGTTAAAAAGGGGGCACAACCGTGTCAAAAATATTTAGATGGTTACCTGCCCCTTCTGTATGGGTTCTCCTTTTGATATTTAACAACTAGTCAGAGATTGAAGTACATGTAAATATCACCAGTAATGACAACGATATTATAAGATATTAAAGTTTTTGTGTCACTACAACAGGGCTATGTCAATGCCTCGATGTTTTTTTTTTTTTGAAAACAACCGAGCTAAAAATTTTAAACGATGATTCACACATACAATACACACCTGATCTGTATGATCATAAAATGTGTGGACACACTGTCGTGATCCTGCATCCCATATTTTGACTGTTTTGTCAGAGGAGCTGAAATATTGCAGGAATAAAGTTAATATCTTTTGCTGTTAACCCTTTATGGTACAAGTTACTTCAAGACATACCAAAAAATACATGTAATTAATTCTTTACAACCAAGTTTTAACAACCTGTGAAAGAAGCCCCTTGAAAACATTGTGGCTGGTAGCCAGCATTGTCTCCTTTTCCCATGATGTTTTTTACCTTATCACAGACAAGTTTCATTATTTGAGCTACCTTTAAATTGTCATCTGCAAATGCGTTCAATTTGGACAATTCTAAAATTATGTTGTGTGGTAAAGGGTTGATGCAGGAAAAGAGTTGAAGTAAAGAATTTTTTTTCTTTCAGCAGCACATTGTACCTAAAACATTGTTCAAAAAGGAGTGATTGCTTGTTCTCAGCAACTGCTCTTTTTGCCAACCTAATTGTTCAAAGTTGTCAAATGCAGGAGAGTGGAAAGTTCCCTGTGGGCGAGGGAATCCATCTTATATGGTGGGTATTTGATAACTTTTAAGTAATGCCTGCCTATTTCGTACCTTGGCATAATGTTTATTGATTGAATAATGTTTTATGCAGCTTTCAACATTATTTCAGGTATATCAGTCACAGCTCACATACTGATGTTTGTCCTGGGTTTCCCTAGTACTAATAAAAAGAAAAACCCAGTGCTTTGGGTGAATATCAAACCCTGGCCCTACTAGTTATAAGTCCTACACTTTTCAAACCAGCCATGCAGGACCCCTGCCTTGGCATTTAAAGGTTAGGCCACATGAGGGAAATATGCAATGACTAGAGCTATCACTAAAAGTGATCATACCCCCCACCAGTTCCTTGTCACAAAACAGTTCTTTGTCACAGAATGCAGAATGGTTTCGTAAAAAAATAAGAGTTGAAAAAAAAAAGTGGGAAAAGAGTTATGGTACTTGTAAACTGCGCTTTTCATTAATGTGGTCTATCTGTATATGAAGTTTGATGTCACTAGCTTAAATGATTCAGAAGGTATGCCCCGGACAAATATCCAAAGTTAAAACTTACAAAGGGCAATAACTCGAAAAATAAATGAAATAGAGTTATGGTTCTTGTACACTGCACTTCGCCTTATAGTGATCTATCTGTGTGTGAAGTTTGAAGTCATAAGCTTCTATACTTTGGAAGTTATGCCCTGGACAAAAATCCAAAGTTAAAATTTACAAAGGGCAATAACTCGAAAAATAAATGAAATAGAGTTACTGTTCTTGTACACTGCACTTCTTAATGTGATCTAACTTTATGTGAAGTTTGAAGTTCCTAGCTTCTATACTTTGGAAGTTATGCCCTGGACAAAAATCCATAGTTAAAATTTACAAAGGGCAACAAGCTTAAGGGGAGATAATTTGGCAACCAATGGCAGCAAGGTCGTGAAAATTGCACATGCACAATTTCATATGTACCCAAACATTATGTGTAAATTTCAGTGCAGTACTTGAAAAACTGTAGGAAAAAAGCTCCGGACAAAATTGTGTCTACAGACAGACGGACGGACAGCCATGGTGATTCCAGTGTACCCCCCTCCACTTCGTTGTGGGGGTATAAAAAGGTGTCTCAACAGTCAGCTTTTGGCTGGCCCTGTTAACCCTTTTTAAACAATCCTGTGTTTTCACAACCCTGAGCAAGATTTTTCTTTGTTTGTACTGGAATTTAACATTGTTTTAACAGCTTGGGCCACATCACGGTGGTCAGTGTACCTATGCATGTGTTTCCTGGCTTTCTCACGCCAGTACTGACATAACTTTCTTTCCAAGCAACTGACTGCTTTTCTCACATGCTTCAGGTGAGAGACGAAAAATCGCAGGAAAGAAAGTTTGCCTCAACGGGGAATCGAACCTGCAACCACCAGGTCATGAGTCGGATTTCCCAACCAGAGGTACCTGGCCGGGCCCAAACAAGAAAGTCCTTTGAACACATCCAAGAAGCAGAGAATGCTGGTAACCAGCATTTTCTCTTTTTCCCAGAATATTTTCTACCCTCTTCAAAGACATATTTCATGTTTTGAGTACTATTTGTTTTCTGCAAATGCTTTCGATTTTAACAAGGAAAAAAATTTGTCCTCTGGTAGACAGTTAACCCTTTACCACACAATCCCAAGTTTTAACAACCTTGAACAAGAAGACTTTTGAAAACAATGTGGGAAAAGGAGAAAATTTTCCCCTTTTTCCACAATGTTTTCTACCCAATCAAAGATGGGAGTCCTCATTTAAGCTTCATTTGTCATCTGCAAATGCTCACAATATGGTCAAATCCAAAATTTTGCACTTGGTAAGGAGTTACGAGGGCAGATATTGTAATGAACAAACACTCTAGTTTTATACCAAACATCACACTTACCTTGAAACAAAATGTGTGTTATCTGGGGAAAATGCTACACTCAACACCCATGATGCATGGCCCGATAGTGTTCCTGTCAAATTAGCATGTAATCTGAAAATAAAATAAACTTTAAATCTGTAATCAGTTTTTCTGAACTTTTGTCTAGGATTGATGATGGTCACTGTAAAAGCATTCATTTTCTCTCCCAGAACAAAATGATTTGATGATGTTTAGGTGGGAAAGCAGGAAGTGGTTTGAAAACAAATTACTGGTAGGTAAAACTTGTAGATAGGTGTACTGGGTGCACTGAAATAATGTTGAAAGAGCATTAATCCTTTAACAAAGAATCCCGAGTTTTAACTAGCCTCAAGAAGGCATCTGAAAACATTGTTGGAAAAGGAGAAAATGCTGGTAACCAGCATTTTCTCTTCTTTTTCCACCGTGTTTTCTATCCTATTGAAGATAAATGCCATTATTTGAACCACATTTGATTTATTGACCGTTCTTTCAATTCGGACATGTCTGAAATTTTGTTGTTCGATAAAGAGTTAAACATCAAACTGACACACAATCTTAACTCTTATCCAAGCCAAATAACTTTCAGCAAAATGGCTTTGGAAAACATTGTATAGTACCAACATTTTCTCCTTTTTCCATGATGTCCTTGGATTGTGTGGTCAATGGTTAAGTTTGTCTAGCTGCCCTACAGGTTTACATAAAGCAAACACTTGACTTACACATCATAAACTTTTATCTGGTTATCGTCAGATCCTGTGACAAGTAGCTGTGAATCGGGTGAAAAACATAGAGATCTTATAGGCTTGGCATGCCCTGAAAAAAGGATAAATAGGTATGTATTAAGCTTGGCATGCCCTGGAAAAATGTTAATAGGAGACAAACAATAGGCTTGGGGTACCTTGGTAAAAAGTTGATATGATGGGTACCCTGAAATAAAGATATCATGATAGAAATTAGCATTCAGCCTTTACCTGCATGTCTGGTGAGAAACACAAAGATCTTACAGGCTTGGCATGCACTGGAAAAAAGATAATGAGAGACACATAACAAGAGCACTTAATGCCAGTGTCAAGGCTCAGCTGCAAGTGCTTGATTTTCAGTTGAAAAAGGGGCATAACTGTGTCAAAAATACTTTGATGGTTACCTGTATGGGTTTCCCTTTTGATAGTTAACAAATCATCAAGTTTGAAGTAGATAGCTTCAGTAATGACAGAGACCTTATAAAATGTCAAAGTTTTTGCATCACAGTGTAGATGATGAGGACAATGCAGATGACAAAGACGACGCAGGGCTACGACAATACCTCGAAGCTTTCTTTGAAAACAGCCGAGCTTTCAAGGTGCCCTGGAAAATGAGAAAAATCAGCATTTAGCCTTTCTTTATGGGCTAGAAACACAGAGATCATACAGGGCTGGCATGCAGCCCTAGACAAAGGATAGTTTAAAACATTTTCTTGCTAGTGTGTCATAAAAACTTTGATATTAGTTTCTGGCATGCCTTGGGACAGATTCTACTATAAAAGTGGAGGTTATGGCGGATTCTGAAGAAAGAATGATGTGACAGAAATTGATATAGAGTTTCACTTTGACTCCAATATTTGAATCCTGAAAGCTTTGTGAATTGTCAAGTGTTTCATATTACAATTAAATCAAGATATGTCAAGCTAAGTCTCAGTAAACTCATGAAACAACTTTGCAAGTTTTGAAAATATCTTTTTTATCCCTTTACGAAAAGACAAAATGTTGGACAAGACAAAAGTGAAAGCATTTGCAAAAATAAACAAGAGGGCCATGATGGCCCTGGGTCGCTCACCTTAGTAGAGTGCCTTAAAGGCTTTTCTTTAATTTGACCATGTGACCTAGTTTTTGACCGCAGGTGACCCAATTTCAAACTCATATTTCATGAAGACAAACATTCTGACCAATTTTCAAGTCAATTGAGCAAAAAAATGTGGCCTCGAGTGCCCTTAAGATATTTCTTTAATTTGACATAGTGACCTAGATTATGACCCCAGGTGACCCAAATTTGAACTGGTCATTGACTATATCAAAAGAAACATTTTAACCAATTTTCAAATCAAATGAATAATAAATGTGGCCTCTAGAGTGCCCACTATCTATTTCTTTAATTTGACCAAGTGACCTAGTTTATGACCCCAGTTGACCCAAATTCAGACTTATGTGAGAGTTTACAAAGACAAACATTCTGGCCAATTTTTAAGGCAATTAAGCAAAGAATGTGGCCTCTAGAGTGCCCACAAGGTATTTCTTTATTTTGACCTAGTGACATAGTTTATGGTTCCAGGTGACCCAAATCCAAACTCATCTGGTATTTCATCAAGACAAACATTCTGGCCAAATTTCAGGTCATTTGAGCAATAAATGTGGCCTCCAGAGTGCAAACAAGGTATTTCTTTAATTTGACCCAGTGAACTAGTTTATGACCCAAGTTGACCCAAATTAATCTTATGTGAGACTTTATACAGACAAACTTTCTAACTAATTTTCAAGGCAATTAAGCAAATAATGTGGCCTCGAGAGTGCCAACAAGGTATTTCTTTAATTTGACCTAGTGACCTAGTTTATGACCCAAGATGACCCAATTTTGAACTCAATGAACTTGTTGTGCTTAGATGGGCAAACAAACTTAAAAGAGAATCACTACATACCAAATATCAAAGCTCTACGCCTTCCAGTTTTAAAGAAGAATTTTAAAGTTTTCCTTCTTTGTTCCTATGTTCGAACTTGTGACCCCCGGGGCTGGGCCAGTTTTGACCCAGGGGCATCATATGAACAAACTTGGTAGAGGTCCACTAGGAAATGCTACATACCAAATATCAAAGCTCTACACCTTCCCGTTTAAGAGAAAAAGAAATTTAAAGTTTTCCTTCTTTGTTTCTATCTTCGAACTTGTGACCCCCAGGGCAGGGCCAGTTTTGACCCAGGGGCATCATATGAACAAACTTGGTAGAGGTCCACTAGGATATGCAACATACCAAATATCAAAGCTCCACACCTTTCAGTTTCAGAGAAGAAGAATTTTAAAGTTTTCCTTCTTTGTTCCTATGTTCGAACTTGTGACCCCAGGGGCTGGGCCAGTTTTGACCCAAGCAGCATCCTTGGAACAAACTTGGTAGAAGTCCACTAGGAGATGCTACATACCAAGCTCTATGCCTTCCCATTTAAGAGAAAAAAAAAAATTAAAGTTTTCCTTCTTTGTTCCTATGTTTGAACTTGTGACCCCCAGGGCAGGGCCAATTTTGACCCCAAGGGCATCATATGAACAAACTTAGTTGAGGTCTACTAGCCGATGCTACATACCAAATATCAAAGCTCTAAGCCTTCCAGTTTCAGAGAAGATGATTCTTAAAGTTTTCCTTCTCTGTTCCTATGTTTGAACTTGTGACGCCCGGGGCAGGGCCAACTTTTGCCCCAAGGGCATCATATGCACAAACTTGGTAGAGATCCACTAGAAGATGCTACATACCAAATATCAAAACTCCATGCCTTCCTGTTTCAGAGAAGAAGATTTTTAAAGTTTTCCTTCTTTGTTCCTATGTTGGAAATTGTGACCCCCGGGGCGGGGCCAGTTTTGACCCCAGGGGCATCATATGAACATACTTAGTAGAGGTCCACTAGGCGATGCTACATACCAAATATCAAAGCTCTACGCCTTCAAGTTTCAGAGAAGAAGATTTTTAAAATTTTCCTTCTTTGTTACTATGCTCAAACTTGTGACCCCCAGGGTGGGGCTAGTTTTGACCCCAGGGGCATCATATGAACAAACTTGGTAGAGGTCCACTAGGCGATGCTACATGACAAATATCAAAGCTCTATGCCTTCAAGTTTCAGAGAAGAAGATTTTTAAAATTTTCCTTCTCTGTTACTATGCTCAAACTTGTGACCCCCGGGGCGGGGCCAGTTTTGACCCCAGGGGCATCAAATGAACAAACTTGGTAGAGGTCCACTAGGCAATGCTACATACCAAATATCAAAGCTCTACGCCTTCCAGTTTCAGAGAAGATGATTTTTAAAGTTTTCCCGCTTTGTTCCTATGTTCGAACTTGTGACCCCCGGGGCTGGGCCAGTTTTGACCCCAGGGGCATCATATGAACAAACTTGGTAGAAGTCCACTAGGAGATGCTACATGCCAAATATCAAAGCTCTACGCCTTCAAGTTTCAGAGAAGAAGATTTTTAAAGTTTTCCTTCTTTGTTACTATGCTCAAACTTGTGACCCCCGGGGCGGGGCCAGTTTTGACCCCAGGGGCATCAAATGAACAAACTTCGTAGAGGTTCACTAGGCAATGCTACACACCAAATATCAAAGCTCTACGCCTTCCAGTTTCAGAGAACATGATTTTTAAAGTTTCCCCTCTTTGTTCCTATGTTCAAACTTGTGACCCCGGGGCAGGGCCAGTTTGGACCCCATGAACATCATATGAACAAACTTGGTAGAGGTCCACTAGGAGATGCTTCACGCCAAATATCAAAGCTCTATGCCTTCTAGTTTTGCAGAAGAAGATTTTTAAAGTTTTCTTTCTTTGTTCCTATGTTGGAAATTGTGACCCCCAGGGCGGGGCCAGTTTTGACCCCAGGGGCATCATATAAACAAACTTGGTAGAGGTCAACTAGGAGATGCTACATGCCAAATATCAAAGCTCTACACCTTCAAGTTTTAGAGAAGAAGATTTTTAAAGTTTTCCTTCTTTGTGACTATGTTCAAACTTGTGACCCCGGGGCGGGGCCAGTTTTGACCCCAGGAGCATCAAATGAACAAACTTGGTAGAGGTCCACTAGGAGATGCTACATACCAAATATCAAAGCTCTGCGCCTTCTAGTTTCAGAGAAGAAGATTTTCAAAGATTTTGCCTTTTTTTCCTTTTTGTTGCCATGGCAACCAGAGTTGTGGGTGGAATTCAGTTCTTTGAACAATTTTGGTAGAGCTTCACCCAAGGAACATCCCTGCCAAGTTTCATCAAGATTGGCCCAGTGATTTAGGAGAAGAAGATGTTTAAAGAAATTGTTGACGGACGACGGACATAGGGCGATCACAATAGCTCACCTTTAGCACGTTGTGCTAAGGTGAGCTAAAAATAAATCTGGCTCAAATACTGGTTTCTGTCCTTGATAGGGTTAACACATTTTCTCCTTTTCCCACATTGTTTTCAAACTTCTTTTTCAGGGTTGTTAAAACTCATGATTGTGTGGTAAAGAGTTATCATTGGGTATAATCAGTGTGAGTTACAGATGAATAAATGTATGTATGACAAATCATAGTGGCACATAGGAAAATTGAGTTAAAAACAAATTTCTTCTTTTGCCTTTTTACCTCAACGTTATAAAAAGCCATCTATTGCAACATAAATGAAGCCTACAAGAGGTAATGAGTTATAAGCATGAGAAATTTGATTTAAAACACATTAAGTACGACAGAATTGTCAGTGATTGGTTATAATCGACCATAAAACATCTTTATGTAGGGTGATTCTGGAAAACCAAGTGGCTATGTTTTCCTACACTGACAACCACGTGCCAGGGCATAAAGATATATTTGTGCAATATTACAGTCATTCTTTACCATACAGCAATTTTATAGACTTGTCCATAATGAAAGCATATTGAAGCCAGCGACAAATAAAATGTTAAAAATCATGAAATCTGTCTTCGAAAGGGTACCAGCAGTTTTCCTTTTCCGACAATGTTTTCAAAGGCTTTCTTCCCCAGGATCATTGAAACAAGAGACTGCTTGGTGCAGGCTTAAAGGGACTAGCATCATGCATATAGAACTGGACGGTCAGCACTTTGAAAGCCTTATCAGATCAAATACAACACATACCTTCTAAAGTATGGATGAGTTTTTGTGTTGCTATATCAAACACATTGACAATACCATCTATGGCCCCACAAGCAATAAATTTTCCATCTGGACTCTGTAAAATATAACGTTTAACCAGTTATCATTCAAAACAATGTCACTATGAAATATCAATCACACCACCTGAAATTTCAAACCAAAAAGGAAAGTAGAACATAGTTAGCATTTAAAGGCCCAATAGCAGCCAAAACAACAATGCAGGTGTTAAAATGCATTCAAATTTACATCATACCATTTAAAAGTATGGAGGATCTTGTGAAGATGACAATCTCTTATTGTGTGGTTGGTCCAACAGAGTGGTAGATGAAATGCTGGGCTTTAGCTAGCCTCTGAAAATCAGGAGTCATTGACCCCTTGACCCTAAAATTTTAGGGGTCAAATCTAATTTTTCAAGAGTCAAACCAAAAAAATTCACGAGTCAAAATAGAAATTTAAGAGTCTTTAGTCAACAATTTATTGTTGTTGATGTTGGATTTATCATTAATATTGCAATAAAGATGTGAAATTAACAACTGCTTTGTAAAATTTTACAAAGCAAAGAGGACCCCCCACCACCAATATTGAATTATTGCCGTGTCTATTACTTTTAGCAAGGTTAGTGCCAGATGTCAACCTAAGTGTATCATAGGTAACAAGTCAATTAATGCCTTCCAGTCACACTTCGCTGATTATATGCAGCAGTTTAATTAATGTTTAACACCATTCTAGTGATTTTCATGCCTTTAAAATGATAATCTTTTGATATGATTGTTGTTACATATATTTTTCGATGCATCTATGAAAATTTTTGGGAGTCAAAATGACCCCTTGATTGGAAATTTCTGTGCGTCAAAAAAGGGTATTTGAAGAATTTTGTGCATAAAAAACCCGGGTATACGCGTCTAACTAAAGCCCTGACATGAGATGAGATGAGATTTCTCACTAGTTATCAGGCTCACAAAGCATACGCCCCTTTGATAAATTTGTTTGTTTGTTTGTATTACAGCTTAGGTCATATTGCCGTGGTCAGTGCACCTATGCAGGTGTTTCCTGGCTTTCTCACACCAGTACAGACACAACTTTCTTTCCAAGTCACTGACTACTTTTCTCATATGCATCAGAGGCAAGAGGTGAAAAATCGTTGGAAAGAAAGTTTGCCTCAACTGGGTGTCAGATACACTAACTACTGAGCTACCCTGCCAGGCTTTTGATGAATTCAAATTCCAGTTTTGTCTGTACTTTGCCACCATTATTTACATAGAAAATGGAGTAGAAAGTTAAAGTATACCCACATATGCAATACTGAGTGTTAATTTTCCTCTGGTTTCTAAAAGAGTTTCTTTCCGTCCTGAATCAACGCCAAACAGATTGATTTTCCCATGATGGCTGCCTGAAGCTAGGAATCTTGAATCTGGGGAAAAGGCAACTGTCCAGGCATCCACTGCAATAGAAATAAATGAGCCATGCTCCCTGGAAAGAGGGTTTAACAGTGTTAGAAATTAATATATTTTGCAGGTAGCAAGTACTTGCTACCTAGCTTAAAATAAGGTAGCAAAAGGAATGTTCCTGGTAGCAAATAGGGGCACACAAATAATGAAGCTCCATCACACCAATAAAATGATGCTTAATTACTGCCTCTGCCCATAAATTGCTTGGCAGAAGTAAAAACAGCATGTCTTCAAAGATATGGGCATAGAGACTGTTCTGTTTGGCAACTGCCATTTAAGGCGGCTCATTTATACTCTATAGATATTAAATATAAAGTCATCATCAAGCGCAGCGGTGTTCGATTGCATGACTCAGTGATGCTTGCATGTTTTGTACCTATGCGGACGATTGCAAAGATCATTTCAACAGACTTTTAAATTAACTAACAAGTGGAAGATTATTTCATTGAAAATTAGCAAAACACTTCAAGCTGACAGGATTACCAGGTAGCAACCTTTTGCTACTGCTTTTGTGCCCAGGTAGCAAAATTTGTTTTTCAAGTAGCAAATTTGCTACTTGCTACAGCTGATTTCGAACCCTGTTTAACCCTTTACCAAACAATCCCAGGTTTTCACAACCCAGAGAAAGAAGCCTTTTGAAAACATTGTGGAAAAAGGAGAAAATGCTGGTAACCAGCATTTTCTCCTTTCCCCACAATGTTTTCTACCCTTACCAAAACAAATTTAAATTTTTGAGTCGCATCAATTTTGTCGTCTGCAAATGCTTTCAATTTGGGAGGGGCTAAAATTTGTCGTTTGGGAAAGGGTTAATGCACCGACACAGGTCAGCCTGAGCAGTCTGACCACCTCATGATTCAGATGGTTGTTAGACAAAATGGGTTTAATGGGTCCATAGCTATGTGATGACTTGCTTGGTATACTGCATCACGGACATGTATTAAGAACCTTTTGCTAGAGCATGGCTCAGATGTGTCTAGGTCACTGTATGTTAACCCTTTACCAAACAATCCCAGGACTTTAGGGAAAGAGTCCTATTGAAAAACTTGTGGGAAAAGGAGAAAATGCTGGTAACCAGCATTTTCTCCTTTTCCCACCATGTTTTCTGCTCTTTTGAGAACAAATCTCATCACATGAGTCAAATTGTATTTGTCGTCTGCAAATCCTCTCAATATGGACTAGGCTAAGATTTTATCAGTTAGTAATGAGTTAAGGAACTCTAACTTCTTTATATACATGTACCAGCGTTTCAGAAAGTCTGCATTTTTGCGTTTTTGAAGCGCAAAATGAAAGCCCGACGCAACAAAATTAATGCATCGTGTCTTCCTTGACGCAACATAAATCAGGATGAAAATGGAACATAAAGTATTGATTCACTGAATAGATCTAATCTTACAAAATCGTCAAGTCCATAACTGCAAAATCATATAGAACCCGCTTTCTAACACTGAATTATTTGTTTCCAGTTTACACTGAATCGGTCTAAAACGAGACATTGCTCTGTGTGACATCGCTGTTGTCTTGTGTATATTACTGTACGGAATCCATACATAAACTTTCTGTCCGCGTTTTAGACCCTGCTTGGTAATGGTCACCCGACTTGCTGGAGTAAATGGAAAGATAGACGACATTTTCTACGAGGTCATTGTTTTCTACTTTTACCTTTAATACCATACTGTTACTTAAAACTTTAAGCATTCTGTGACATCTACAAACTGGCAAAGGTAAACAACACATGGAAAAAAAAAGGTTAAAGACCATGACACGTAAAATTTCTGAATGACCCCTAAAATTCCAAACAGCGAATCACAGATGACCCCTAAAATTTATGAGCTAGAGGAAACACTGCATGTACATCCAATGAAATGAGAATCTCTTTTCTTATTATCATTTTTACTGAAGAAGTTCACTAAATTATAAGGCACCATCCTTCGTTTATTGACTCCTACGAAATAATCCTTGGGCTGTATTCACTATAAATTCTGATTCCAGTTTCTTAACCCTTTACCAGACGACAAAATTTTAGCCTTGTCCAAATTGAAAGCATTTGCAGACTTCAATTTCAATGTGGCCCAAATTGTGCAAGTTTCCTTTGATAGGGTAGAAAATGTTGTGGGAAAGGCAGAAAATGCTGGTTACCAGCATTTTCTCCTTTTCCCACAATGTTTTCAAAAGCCTTCTCTTCTGGGGTCGTTAAAAGTTGGGATTGTGTGGTAAAGAGTTAATAAAAAACTAGCCTTCTTGGTTTTCAGAATTTGAAAAATAATTAGAATTGTTGGTAACTACATGTGACGAAAAAGGTCTGTTCAGTACCAAATGACAAATTCAGCCAACATTCAATTGCAAACCCAGCCAATATGAGAAAAACTCAGCCAATCTCAATCAAAACAAGGCCAATATGACTTGGTAAATATCAAATCCAAAGTGGACAACAAATCCCTGCTGTTAATTAAAAAAGTTGTCAAATACCACAATATCTAACCCTTGGTATTGTAACTTGACCAATTCGGCATTACTTGATTAAAGGCCCACTAGATGCCAAACATAACAATATCCATACTTTTAGGTGGTATAAAATAAAGTCATCTGCAATTTGACCCTCAATAGTTTACATTTGGCAGTTTATGGGCCTTTAATAACATTTTATCATGAATCTGTAATCTGGTGTGAACTGAAATAATTTTGACCAAACAGAAAAAATAATTACCTGGTCCAGCATCAATACTTTTAGCACATTTACCAGTCTCTAGGTCCCACACTCTAATATGGCTATCTAAACTGCTGGATGCTGCCACTGATTTATTGAAGTTAAGGATTGACATATATATAATTATCATGCAAAGTTACCACTATAACCTTTTACCACACAATCCCAGGTTTTAACGATACTGGGGAAATAGTCTTTTGAAAACATTATGGTGACCAACATTTTCTCCTTTTCCCACAATGTTTGTATTGGAGTTTAACGCTGTTTTATCAGCTTAAGTCATATCACTGTTGTCAGTGCACCTATGCATGTGTTTTCTGGCTTTCTCACACCAGTACTGACACAACTTTCTTTCCAAGTCACTGACTACTTTTCTCATATGCATGAGGTGAGAGGTGAAAATTCGCTGGAAAGACAGTTTGCCGCAACCGGGTATCAAGCCGTCAACCACTAGGCCATGAGTCAGATATGCCTTACCACTGAGCTATCCGGCCAGGCCAGTTAGAGATTTAGATCCATGTAATTACTAAGATAAGCTATCCCATTTATCACACAATCACAAGTTTTAACAATACTAGTGACTAGCATTTTCTGCTTTTCCCACAGTGTTTTCTACCTTATCAAAGATAAATCCAATCAAATGAGCCACACCTAATTTATTGTCTGTCAATGCTTTCGATTTGGATTTGTCCAAAATTTTGCCGTTTGGTACACAGTTAACTCTGCCAGACAACATTTTTCTTTGAGCAAATGCCGTATTTTGAGCAAGTAGCCAACATTCAATCCTTTTGTCACAATTTTTTTCCATGTATTCCTGAAACACACTTAAACTCAAGATAATTCACATCATAAAATGATATAGCATTATTACTTAACCCTTTACCACACAATGCAGACTTTTAACCCTTTACAATACAATCCTGGGTTTTAATGACCCCACAGAAAAAGCCTTTTGAAAACATTGTGGGAAAAGGAGAAAATGCTGGTAACCAGCATTTTCTCCTTTTCCCAAAATGTTTTCTACCCTTTTGAAAACAAATTTCAATTTTTGTGTCACATTTATTTTGTCGTCTGCAAATGCTTTGAATTTGGACAAGTCTAAAATTTTGTTGTTTGGTAAAGAGTTTATAACCCTGAGGAAGAAGCCTTTAGCAAACATATTTAGCAGCATATTCTCCTTTTCCCACTTTTTCTACCCTATCACATTTTCTCCTTTTCCCACATTTTCTACCCTATCAAAGAAAAATCTCGTCTTCTGAGCCACATTGAAACTGCTTTGAATTTGGATGGGTCTAAAGTTTTGTTGTGTGGTGAAGGGTTTTTGACGAAATTTTTTACTCTTCTTCTTGAAAGCACTAGCGATCGACAAATTAAATGTGACTAAAATTATGGAATTTTTCTTTGAAAGTCAAGAAACATCGTCCTTAGTTAAAAACATTGGATAGTAACGAAGTTGAATAGGGGTTAAATGCATTTAATTAAAGGGAGCTATTCAGATTTTTATCATCTTGCCAATCATCAAAATTGATCTCTCACCTAATTAAGGTGACAGAAGGCAAATCATCAAATTATGGAATTTTTCTTTGAAAGTCAAGAAACATCGTCCTTAGTTAAAAACATTGGATAGTAACTAAGTTGAATAGGGGTTAAATGCATTTAATTGAAGGGAGCTATTCAGATTTTTATCATCTTGCCAATCATCAAAATTGATCTCTCACCGAATTAAGGTGACAGAAGGCAAATCATGCGTGAAAAAGAAATGAGCCATGACAAAATTAATGCACAAAATGATAATGACAAAATAAATGTGACTAAAAAATTGAAATTTGTCTCGGGAAAAGTAGAAAACATATCACATAAAATTTTGTCATTTAGTAAGGGGTTAAATATTGGTCAATGGAGGGATTTTCATTAAAAGGTCCAGAAAACATTGTGGGTAAAGGAGAAAATGCTGGCCACCAGCATTTTCTCCTTTACCCACAATGTTTTAAAAAGCTGTCTTTCTCAGGGTCATTTAAACTTGGGATTGTGTAGTAAAGGGTTTATGTATTTTTTAATTTTGAGTCACAAAATCTTCTGTGGATATTACATTGTCACTGCCAAGCACTGATTACAAGGACTCATTTTCAAATCAGTGCAATAATGTCCTGATGGAATAAAAACAGAGTGAGTTATCCATAGCAAAAACCACAATCCTGTTACTTAACTCTTTACCAAGACAAAATTTTGGAATGGATCAAATTGTTTGGAATGGACCAAATTAAAAGCATATGCAGACAACAAATGAAATGCTGCTAAAATGATGATTTCTCATTTTGATAGGGTAGAAAACAATGTGGGAAAAGGAGAAAATGCTGGTTACCAGCATTTTCTCCTTTTCCCACAATGTTTTGAAAGACCTTTTCTTTCAGGGTTGTTAACAGTTGGGATTGTGTGGTAGAGGTTAAACACCCAGAAATGCACCTTTTAACTAAATGTAACCAAACAGTTTCTATATGATTGCCAAGAAAAATATATAATATATCTACAAGTAGTTGTATTTTATTGGTGTATTATAGGAAATTTCTGTTTACAGCATGAAATCTAAACAGCACCCTTTAACCCTTTATCGCACAATGACGCCTTTTAACAACCCCGGGAAAGAAGCCTTTTGAAAACATGCTGGGAAAAGGAGAAAATGCTGGTAACCAGCATTTTCTCCTTTTCCCACAATTTTTTCTACCCTATCAAGAGAAAATTGCACCATTTGAGCCACATTGTAATTGTTGTCTGCAATTGCTTTCGATTTGGACAAGGCTACAATTTTGTCGTCTGGTAAAGGGTTAAAGCATTAGCCTTCCATAATTCACCAAAAACAAAGGATACATGTTCCATCTGAATTTATGTCTACAGAAACAACACCAAGTTGATGTCCTTCTAATAAATGACGCATCTCCAGTTTTTCGTCAACCCTGGAAATAAAATAATCTATTTCAAATTCTTATTACATAGTTTTAATGAACACCCATCAGAACAGATACTATATTTTTTTTAATGATATGTCAATTTAAAGTAAATCATATTCAATCTGTTCGAAAAAGTGATCATCCGAATAACAAACCTAATTTTTAAGGATACAAAATTTCATGTTCTGAAAAGAAAAAGTTAATTATACAGTTGCCTGAATCAGACAGCATGTCATTTGCTGTTAAAGACCAGGGATGCATATTTATTTGCATGGTTTCTTTAGGCTGGTTTAATTCCTTACCAAAAAACAAATTCTTCCGACTTGTCCAGATCGAAAGCATTTGCAGATGAAAAATTAAAAGTGGCTCAAACGATGGAATTTGCCTCTAATTAATTTGCCTCTAAAATGATTTTCATCACAGCACAATCATACAGACAGATTAATACTTATGTAAGTTATTGGAAATTTGTTGAGAACTATAAAATAAGTTTAAACCATGGCTTAAAAGTGATGCAAAACACAGTTCAAAGAAATTAACACAGAAGCTATATTTTGACTGACCATTTCCAGACCCTCACTTTGTCATCAATGCTGCCTGTAACAATATTTTCTGTGTTATCTTTGTTACTGCGTCCCCAGGCACAGCTCCAGATACTGTCTTCATGTGCTAAAAATGTTCAAGATAAGACATTTAACCCTTTACCACACAATCCCGAGTTTAAACGACGTTGAGGATGAAGGCTTTTGAAACGTTGTGAGAAACGGAGAAAATGCTGCTAACCAGCTTTGACACCGACCGAGTTTTAGTAATCCTGAAGAAGGGTTTTGAGACATGACGGGGAAAGGAAAAAAATGCAGGTAATGAGTATTTTCTCCCCCCCCCCCCCCACACACACACACAATGTTTCTGTCCTTTCAAAGACATATCTACGCATTGAAACTGTATCTAATTAGTTGTCTATTTTGTCATTATGAAGAAAGTTACCTTTACCTAGTTTTAACTGTGTTTGACATCTGTCTCTATCCAGTATCCACCCAAATAAAAGAATCACTGATAGCATTATCAATGCCAAAACTACTCAGAAAGAGTTGAAAAAATATCTTAAAAATATCTCAAGTAACAGTAAAAGAATACTTTTAACTACTGTCAATGTGAAACTGTCTTTTCACCCAAACCTGCAATCCATTCAGTTTAAAAATCCTTTTTACCAAAATTGTATTTTACCAAAAGTGATCAAATTCTTTGCTGTATAAATCTCTCCATAAGACTGGAGTATCCTCGCCAGTCCATGATTCGTGCCCATGAGCAAGAACCAGGTGTCAATCTATGGACATATTGTTAATAATAAAAACTACACTGGGAAAATAAACTGACTGCATGCGTTTTGTATGCATGTTGTTGTTTCATTTCTCATAGCTTCTAATTATCTAAATATTTACGTTTAACACCAGTGTCAATCACGTTCTATTTCTGGAGGTACCGTCCTTGAACCGTGCCCCGGATAAATGATGTCAAACACACTTCCTTTACAGGCCAAGCTAATTTCAATCATCATTTATCATTGTTATGTTAACTTAGGAATAAAATTGTACAGGATACTTGCATATTTACACAGAAATGTCTGGAATTTTTTTCTTCCTAGAACTGACATGTTTATGTTTTTTATGTCATAGTTGATAATTGCATTATTACAGGACTGAAAATGTATAAGGACCCCTCTTTGTAAAAGATATGATATAACTGATTCGGCCTTACTGTCAAAAAAGTGGGTGGGCTTTTTGTAAAAAAGAAACTTTAAAAAATGCCATGCGAAAATACTGACATGTTGGAGAAAAATTGCAGGTGTTTTTTTGACTGTAAAATGTATTTGAAAAAATAGGAAATAAAAAATTGTCATTTTGTGGACATATCTTTAATTAACCCTTTACCACACAATCCCAACTATTAACGATCCCAAGAAAGAAAGCTTTTGAAAACATTGTGGGAAAAGAAAATGCTGGTAACCAGCATTTTCGTCTTTACCCACAATGTTTTCTACTCTTTAAGTGACAAATTTTATGTTTTGAGCTACATTTGAAATGTCGTCTGCAAATACTTTCAATTTGGGCAGGTCCAAAATTTTGTCATCTGGTAAAGAGTTAAGCCTAAATTTGCTCTTTTAAAATGCATCTTGATGCAATTTTTGGTAATGGAGCTTCTGGAAAAAATTCAAAAGCTGGCAACCAAATTTATGATGAGGATACCACTCTTCAGTGTTGGTTTGATGCACTGATCAATTTTCTTGGAACTAAACTGCTTTTTTTTTTTTTTTTTTTTTTTTTAAATGTTTACACATAAAAAAATCTTTTAAACATTTTTTATATATGAAATAAAATTTTGAAAATATTTTACCATAAGTTCAATTTAAAATCAGACTCTAAGTAGCCTATTAAAAGGCAATGTTACATTCATTGGTGCAACATCATCAACTGTTTTGAAAATTATAAATTCATATCACTTTCTGATCAAAATAATCTTTACAAAAATTTTAGCCTCAGCTTCTTTATCTTTAATTCATAACCACACAATATTTGAATGTTGTTTTGCATCCAGACACTTCGGGGTCGAACACTAGTGTTATCGAACAACTTGAAGATTCTTCTTACATTCGATAACGAAGTGAAGATGAGTCATACTAATAACTTACCGGATTCCTGTTTGTAGATGATCGAATACTGGAAAAAAATAAATAAAATAACATTCAATCAAAGGTTCAAAGACACATGTTTGAAATGTTTTTTTTTTTTTCTTAAAGAGATATGAAAATGATACTGAACAGGAAACAAGTAATTTACTTATTTATGTCAAAAAGAATTACGAATTTCGCTTCTCTGACCTTGAGTCTTGGGTGATTTATTCTTTATATCAAATTTAAGTTAAATGTAAGGTAGAAATTCGAAGAAAATGCCTGTGGCCAGACAGCTAGCTAGCGCGTTACCCACCATTGTTGTTTTGGTATCCGCTACAATTCACTCACCGCGAATGTTTTGCGCAAGAAAGCTGAAAACAAGTTCGTTGTTGACACTGTTACTTCCTGGGAATGGAGTTGTCGTTCGTAGATTGAGGGTATAAGACCATCAAAAGGGGAGTGAAAACAGACCATTCATCATAACCTCGGGTGATCCAGTGGTCAAATCAGTTCGATGTAGGAACGGAATCGGCCTAGTTGTGACGAATGACATATAGACCCCTAACCATTTGAAGACCTCTTAAAATTTTGGATGTTGGGTGACATCTAGACACCTTTGGGACACTCTGACCCCTTTGAAAGGAAGCTAGGACATGCTTGCAGACAGCTTAAAAGATAGTTTATGTAATTTTACTGACATTATTGCACATGTCTGTATATATATTTTTTTCAAAAGGACATACTTTGGAATAAAGAACCAACTAATTCAAAAAGTAATCTGAAAATAGTCATGTATGTGTATGTGTGTCTGGCCTTTCTGTTGACTATTGGTAATTCATAATTATTCCATAAGCTATTTCTGTTTATAATATTGGCGTACAAGTCAAAGTACACATTTTATGTTGCAAGACAAAAGTTACAGCCAATACATCAATAAACATAGTCAATTACACATGTAGACTATCTTTTAGGAAAAAGGAGCCTAGGTGTCTCACTGACATAGGGGTCTATGTGTCTCAGGGGTCTAATTGTCACCCAAATTTTACGGGGTCTAAATGGTCAGGCATCTATGTGTCTGACATCCCATCAAAAGACAAAAAAATTAAATTGAATTTATCGGTGACTGGACATTTCGGCCCATAACAATTTCGGCCCATAACGATTTCGGCCCATGGTTGGTGTATCATAAATATTGCACGACCTGACGAGTCCTTTTACTAACTCAGTTAGTAACTGTTTGGTGCATAAACTTGCACTTTTAAATATGGTTTGTTTCGCATCAATAAACATTTTGTGTATTGTTTTACGTCCCGGTAGAATATTTACACATGGTAAAAGACTGTACTATATGAGCAAAGGAAAACCAATATAATCATACGGCAGACGTTAAATCTTGGTTTGTATGGAAGATCAGACTGTAAATATGTGTAATCCGGTGTAGACCTACGCCATCCACAATAGATACTAACTTGCCATCGACATTGGAAGAGTTGAGAACTAAATTTCCCATCTCCTAAATTTTGAATTATCTAAGTTAAGCATCAGGTAGCGAACGTTATAAATTGAAGAGTTTTCATCACTTTAAAAATACAATCTGATCTTGATTTAAGCCCTCCACGACGGATACTTAGGTCGGAACTGAAATGGTCTAGTTAAATCCGTTGTTTACTGATCTTTTTACCTTCTTTTTTGCAGGCAAATTTAATCACGCTCTCTTTTTTTTTTTTTTTTTTAATCTTATCACGGATTCTTTTTGTGTGTGTGTGTGTTTTCTTTTTAAAGCTTAGCATTATAAATATTAAATAATAACCAACAGTCTATCTTCATACACTTATAATACGACAGCTCCGATGAAAGAATTTTCCTTGTTTGTTTAATAAGCTCCTACAGTTCTAATGTCCTCCTGAAAGGTTTCAACTGAATAACTTACCTAAATTTAGTGGTGTGTAACCAAAGCGTCCTTGGATTCCTAGGCGTAAGATTTTCGAATTTATTTTTCCTTCTGTTTAGATTGTACTTTTCTGAATATCAGTCTAAGAATGATATTTTCAATTTATGCTTAGATATATTTTGTCAGGGAAAGAGGCCTCTTTCTGTCTAATTGCTGTCTCGATTTTGTTCATCGGATTTCGCGATCAGTGAATGGAATTGTTTTCACTTATTTTGTCAACTCGCATACGATGCTGTCTGGTAATCTTGCGAACCTAAGCAAAAGACTGTTTAATTATGACACTCAAAAGAACTGCATGACCCTCAAAGCTATTTATCCATATATAAAAATACCTCATACACATGACACAGAGAAGATTTCACGAACACAAAATTCAACTTGTAAACACTAACTTGAGTTTTTATCTGGCATAATGCCCTGTGATCTTGCACACTTATACTCAGTGAAATCATTGTGAAGGATTTCCAAAGTATTTGTGGCCACTACAAAGAAAAATTGTAGAAGAGAAATAGATGTGCTTAATATTTTGGGCTTTGATTTATGTCTTTGACAGACTATCGACAAATAGGAAATAAAGCAATTGTCTGATAAAAGTCGCATGTAGATAAAGAAAATAATGTTAAAACTGGTTTTTTATTCTTGTAAAGTTGTTGTGAAATATGTGTTAAATTGATTTTTCTCTATGATGAGACACATATTATGTTTGTTTGACAGATGAAATGTTACAGTCAGCCTCAAGGGAAATTAGATCATAGGGCAGTGTTTATTAATAATTTGTCAGGATGATGTCATAGACAAACTTTAAACACTCGCAAGTATAAAAGTTTAGCTTTAGTTAATTTCATTAATATTCAAAATTCCCATGTCCTTAGAAACACTACTGGAATTGGTATGATTAAACAAACTTGCAAAGGATTTCCAAAGTATATGTGGCTCCTACACAAACTTGCTGAGCAGGAATCTACCAAAGTGTACAAGATTACCAGACATGCAAGATGACTGGACACAAATGTAATATATCCCAGAATAATAAGTTTGGACTCCCTCTACCGACTCAGTTTCCTTATTCTGTCTGTAAACTTTCGGTTTTATGACTGTAATTTGACTTTTGAGGATAAAATTTAATGATGGTATCATTTTGTCAGAGCAAACTTATTCTTGGAGTTGTAAATGCAACATTTTGATCTTTTCAAAGACTAAATTTTTTTAACATTAGTGAAAAGATAAAAAAAAAAAAAAAATGAACAAAGAAGACAAACTAGTGAAAATCTTATTGAAGGGTCTCTGATTTTCCACCTATCTGAAGACAGGGTGGTAAATGATGTGTACCAAGTGGGGCCAAGTGGAACAGGACTTCAAAAGGACACCCTACATAAACTGATGGAGCGAAATAAAGTGGTGTCATTGGTTGTGAGGGTCAAAAACATGATCAGATTATATAAACAACTGATAGCATTGAAACCCATCTGATCTTTTATGTATGAATAATACATAAGATATGACTCATTCACATTCATGACATCAATGTAGGTTCACAATATTGTGGTTTTCTCCTAAAATTTGGAACTTCTTGGAGGAAATTTTACATAAAGTTGACAGCTTTTGAAAATATGTCACATTTAGTAATTACAGGCATTAGTTGAATATAATCTAGGCAAAGACTGCTTTACCATCAATATTTTCTGTACAACAGACTTATATTTGTGCCATGCTGTGGGAAAAAGGGGGCTTTTATGCATGTCCATGATGTATTATACCAAGCAAGTCATCACTATAATCATGAATCCGCAAAATCCATTTTGTACAGCAACTGGCTGAATCCTGAGGTAGAATTGTCCTTTAAAATGCAGAAAATTGACCAGTATCGACAAGTTTTGACCCATGTCAGCCTGCATGAACTGTGCAGGCTGACATCTGTCGATACTTTTTGCAGGTGTATTACGCCCTGTTTTTACAGAGAATGGCTCATTGGTATTCTTTTTCCATGTTTGTATCACTTATACTAGATTTTTATTAGTTTTAAGATTACACTGTACAATAAATGACTTAACACTTTAATACACACACTCCCGACTTTTATCGACCCTGAGAGAGAAAGCTTTTGAAAATCTTGTGAGAAAAGGATAAAATGCTGGTAACCAGCATTTTCTCCTTTTCTCATAATGTTTTCTACCCTTCCCAACACAAGTTTCAATTTTTGAGTCACATTCATTTTGTCATCTGCAAATGCTTTCAATTTGGACAAGTCTAAAATTTTGTCGTTTGGTAAAGAGTTAAACAGGTTTTTTTTTCCAGTTAGCAGAATACTAAATCTCAGTCATGTCTGAGTTCTATTCTGATGATGATGATGATTTCGATGAAGAGGTTGATGTGGGTGCAGAGCCCATGGTTGTTGAGGTGAGAGGTCATGGAACTTCAAGAAGCCCATTGACAGCCAGGCGAAGCCCAAGTCGCAGGTCAAATAGAGATGAGGACTATATTACAGAGTAATTCATAAACTCTATCAGTGTATAAATTTTAACATGTTTTGAAAATATCACCCATTTTTAGCTTGACTGGTAATATCATACTCATAGCCATGTTGTTGTCTGCATCATCATGCAAAAACTTTGACATTTTATAAAACCTCTGTCATTACTGAAGCTATTTACTTCAAAATCTGACCAGTTATTAACTATCAAAAAATGGAACCCATACCACAAGGGCAGGTAACCATCAGAATATTTTTTACACAGTTATGCCCCTTTTTCAACTTCTAATTTTCAATGAAAACCAAGTAACCACAGCTGCGCATTGGTACTTGCATGCCATGCTCTTGCTATGTTTATGATTCTCAGGAAAAACCATTGTGAAAATAAAGCAGAAAAGGAAGTTACTGCAGTATTTTCTCCTGTTTTGCCATTGTTCTCTACCTTTTTGACACATATCTTATCATTTGAGCCTTACCTGATAGGTTGTCTGAGACTGGTTTCAATATGGATGTGTCTAAGAATTTACCGTCTAGTAAAGGGTTCAATAAGATTCAGGAGGATTTATTTGGGATTGTTTTAACTGTTTACCACACTATCCTAACTTTTAACAACATTGAGAAAGAAGCCTTTTGAAAACATTGTAGGAAAAGGAGAAAATGCGGTTAACCAGCATTCTCTCCTTTTCCCACAATATTTTCTACCCTTCCTATGACAAATTTTAAGCCTTCAGTCATATTGATTTTGTTGTCTGCAACTGCTTCCAATTTGGACTGTTCTAAAATTTTGTCCTTTGGTAAAGAGTTAATGAGCCAACACTTTACCTAACAATTCCGAGTTCTCTTGACCGAACAGAAGAAGAAATCCTTTTCCCACAATGTTTTCAAAAGCCTCCTTCCTCAGAGTCAATAAAACTCAAGATTGTTTGGTAAAGGAATAAACATGCCCACACTATAGGAACTATGTAATCTTTTTAACTCTTTACCACACAATGCTGACTTTTAATGACCCTTACAAAGAAGTCTTTCAAAAACATTATGGGAAAAGGAGAAAATGCTGGTAACCAGCATGTTTTCCACAGGCTTCAGAGTTCTTCCTGCAGGTCATTCAAAGTCAAGTTACAAATGGCTGAAATGATGGATTTTTTGTTTTATAAAAGGATAGAAAACACTGTGGGAAAAGGAGAAATGCTGTTTACCAGCATTTCTCCTTTTCCCAACAATGTTTTCCAAGGCCTTCTTGCTCAAGGTCATTAAAATACAGGATTGTGTGGTACAGGGTTGAGAATACACTTTAATGTGTGAAAATATTGTGGCAAAAATGTAAATTGCTTGCTACGAGCAATTTCTCCTGTTGCCACAATGTTTTTTAAGTAGTCAGCTGCATGACATTGTAGCCAGGAGTCATTAAAATGTTTATTTCAGTGAAGATAGTGAAGATGAAGACGAGGAAGAAGAGTTAGATTACGAGCCTGTCACAGCACGAAGTGCTCCTCGCACTGCCCGCAGTGCTCGCCGTCCCCAGTCGCGTAACATGAAAACTACCAATGGCAAAAAGCCTGTCAACATGACACCACCAGATCAGCTGTTGGAAAAGGCCTTGAAAAGAGCTAAGAAGTTCTCAAGATTGAAAAAGGTGAGGAGAAACTTTTATAATACCATCTAGGAAATAGATGTTTATCTGTCTGTTTGACCGTCTGTCTGTTGACATGATCATAGAATGAGCCATGTCCTATGAAAAAGGGGATTTATGCATCTGCAAAAAGTATCGACCCATATCAGCCCATACAGTCAGCACAGGCTGACATTGGTCGCAACTTTTTTCTATTTGTCCATTTTCTGCATGTCCAAGGACCACTCTTCCTCAAAATTTTGTCAGTCGTTGAACAAAATCAACTTTATGGATCCATAATTATCATGATGACTCGCTTGGCATAATGCATCGTGGAAATGTATTAAGCCCCCTTATGCTAGAGCATTGCTCAGATATATTTGACTCGGGGCCCGTAAGAAGGGGGGGGATTGCATGGGGGCGTCCTCTCTTTCCTTTGATGATGGATGTTTCAAAAAATAATCACAAAGTACTTTACACTGAGTTTCTTGACCACATAGAGTTGAGGCGTTCTTTTCAAGCCTCTACCACACCAGATATCTTACAGTCTGGAAAAAAATTCCAGGGACCAGAATTTTTTGTGTGTTTGCATTTCTTTGTACAATTAAGTGCAGGTATAATGAGGTACAACAGACAAAGATATGAACAAAAACAAAAAGGCCGAAAAGTATGACCTATCTTAAAATGTTCTTAGAAAACAGAATTGTCTGGATAAATGAGAGATGAACTGTTGATTGTGTGTGTAAAACTTAAAAGTCGGCAAAAGCGCAGAACTGCATCTGTAAACATCACTTGCTGCAGCTTCATTATTGATGCTATTACAATCATCATACTTTACCATAGTCAGCCAGGCAGATTTTGTTCAAGACTGGTGTTTCTCCCCTCTCCCCCCTACTTTTGCTTTCTACATGGCTGTTTGTGTCTTGAACTCTGACTTTGATTTGCTTTCATTTTAACCCTTAGGCTGCTAAACATGACTCAAGCGCCTTTTGCGGACAGTGTGGATCAAGATCAGACTGCACAGAACATGCATTCTAATCTTTGATCTACACTGTCTGATAAGGAGATATTTTGTTCCCCAATTTATTTAGCAGGTTAAGAGTTAACAAAACTTTGTGGAACTATCAGCAAGAAATCTTACATGTGGAAGTGTAATTTTCAGATGTCATTTTCAGATGTCTATTATCAATAGTTAACTCCTTACCAGATGACAAAAATGACATACTAGTAATTTAGGCGAATGGAGAAATCTCTCTTGACAAGAAATATATTCCTTTGCAACAATGTTTTCCATGTATTCCTGCCGAGCCCCGTAGCTCAGTCGGTAGCGTACAAGACTTGAGAACAGGAGGTCGCTGGTTCGATCCCCAGCCAATTTCTTTCCGAGGATTGATGATAGTCATTGCGACAGGATTCATTCCACTCTCACCGCTGACCATTGTTTCGAAGATGGTTACATGGGAAAGCAGCCAGTGGCTTGGAAAGAATATTGTACAGAGTACTGGTAACAGAGACTCCAGGAAAGCATGGATAGGTGCACTGGCTGCAATAATGTTGAAAACAGCATTAAACACCATACAATCAATCAATCAACCACATATTCCTTTTAAGATTCTAAAAGAGCTGTGGTGGTAAATAAATGATATGAAGATATTCTCAATTAGTACTAAATATGCAGATAATTGCAATTTCAAAATCGATTTTGGTCAGAATATCTGGCAGTGTAGATCCAAGATCAGACTGCATGTTCTGTGCAGTCTGATGGCTGCACATTCTGTGCTGTCTGATCTTGATCTACAATGTCTGCATAAGCCACTTGATACAGTTTCAGGTCTTCTAGGGTTAATTGTTAACTTGCTAGATAAGTTAATTGAAACATTCAAGCCGATAATAAAAACCCAAATATTGCTATTTCAGAGCTATTTATGGGGGAAAAATATCTCCTTATAAGATGGTGTAGATCCAAGATCAGACTGCATGTTCTGTGTAGTTCAGTCTTGATCTACACTGTCTGCAAAAGGTCCTTGAGTCACACTTAGCAGCCTAAGGATTCAGTGTGGGATGTTTCGAATACATTTCAGGCTGACAAAGCCATTCCAGAGAGAGTTAAGATTTTAGCTTTAACCCGGATTGTGTATGGAAGCAGCCATTGGAAGTTGGCGCAAGCCCACGTTAGCCTGGCTCAAGATTATCTAGATCTGAAAGGTAAGTAGCCATAAGGCCATGCTATCTTTGTACACACAGTACCTCCTGCAGCCATCTTTTTGTATTTGGCAGCAAATCACCATTGAAAGCATCTCTTTACCACATGAGAAAAATGTAGACTTGTCCCAAAATGAAAGCAGACAACAATCAAAATGTGACTCAAATAATAGAATTTGTCTTTGATAGGATAGAAAACAATGTGGAAAAAGGAAAAAATGCTGGAAAACAGCATTTTCTCCTTTTCCCACATTAAATTCGGAAAAAGGGGAAAATGCTGGAAAACAGCATTTTCTACTTTTCCCCCAATGTTTTCAAAAAGTTTCTTTTCTTTTCCAACTAGAAAAGTGAAATGCTGACCAAAATGATGAGGTGTTAAAGATTAAGTCTTCTGCAGCTGTACCTTTCTCCAAACAGTCCTGCATTTGAACAACTCTGAGCAAGAAGGCTTTTGAAAACATTGTTGGAAAAAGAGAAAATGTTTGTAACCAGCATTTTCTCCTTTTCTCACATTGTTTTCTACCCTTTATTACACAAATCCTATTAAATCAACCATGTATAATTTAACTCTGCCAATGCGTTCAATATGGATAAGTCTAAAATTTTACCATGAGTGAACCCTTTACCACACAATCCCGACTTTTAACGACCATGTGGAAGAAGGCTTTTGAAAACATTGTGGGAAAAGGAGAAAATGCTGGTAACCAACATTTTCTCCTTTTCCCACAATGTTTTCTACCCTTCCCCAAACAAATTTCAATTTTTCAGTCACATTTATTTTGTCGTCTGCAAATGCTTTCAATTTGGACCAGTGTAAAATTTTGTCGTTTGGTAGAGAGTTAAAGAGATAAACCTTTACCAGTCCACAGTACCAACTTTTAACAACCCTGAGAAAGAGGCTTTTTGAAAACATAGTGGGCAAAGAAGAAAATGCTGGTAACCAGCATTTTCTTCTTTTTCCACCATGTTTTCTCCATTTTCAAGAGCAAATCCCATCGTTTTAGTGGCATTTAATATGTCGTCTGCTAATGCTTTCAATTTGGACAAGGTTAAAATTTTGTCATGTTGTAAAGAGTTAACCAGTACCAACTCTGTAAGAAATTAAATTGCAATAAAGGTTACCATTTACGAATGATAGTCCTCATTTTTTGCAGGATATAATGCACAGGCAGAGTTCCACACTGAGAATGCCATGTCCATCATGTTGAATTCCGTAACAACCACATCTACAGAGAAAGAAAAGGCAGATGTGTTTGGAATTCTGTTTCAGTTGAATTATATCCAAGGGAAAGCACAATTGGCAATGAAGAAATACAGTGAGGCAGAAACAGCATTGTTGAAGGTGAGTACATACTTAATTAAGTGCACGTATCCATGTTTTCCTGGAGTTTCTGTTACCAGTACTTCGCACAATATTCTTCCTAAGCCACTGGCTCCATCATCAAAACAATGATCAGCAGTTAGAGAGGAATGAATCCTGTTGCAATGACTATCATCATCCCCTGAAATTGGTCAAGCATGGGATTTAAACCCCCAGTTCTCAAGTCTTGTGCCCTACTGACTGCCATACGAGGGCTTGGCACCCTGCTTATAGTAACTGAACATGGTAGTTTGTCACTCAGATGGTGGATAGGTAGGTCTGTCTTCCAACATCAAACCTTGTCTATTGTCTCTTTATTTCTCCATTTGCCACATTGTTTTCAAAAGCATTCTTCTTCAAGACAAAAGAATTCAATCTGTAGGAGGTAATGAGTTAATGTTATTGGTTTGGCCAAATGCTGGTTTTATGAAAGGATTGATTGATTGATAGTATCATGTTTAATGCCGTTTTCAACATTATTTCAGGTATATTGCAACGGCCAGCATACCTATTCATGCTTCCTGGAGTTTCTTTTACGAGTACTGTGCACAATATTCTTCCCAAGCTGCTGGCTGCTTTCCCACATATCCATCATCAAAACAATGCTCAGCGGTGAGAGAGGAATGAATCCTGTTGCAATGGCTATCATCAATCCTCTGAAAGAAATTAGCTGAGCTGGGGATGGAACCAGCCACCCCCTTGTCTCAAGTCCTGTTCACTACCAACTAAGCTACCACGACTTGGCTTTAAGAAAGGAAAACATACAAACATGGGAACCAGAGGCTGTATTCCCCAACCATTCTAAATTGCATTCTTTGGTCTTATTCTTGATTTACAAAATAAAGCAACTGAAAGCATTTGCAGACAACAAATCAAATGTGGCTCACATGATGAAATTTATCTTTGATGGGGCAGAAAACACTGTGGGAAAAGGAGAAATTGCTGGTTAAAAGCCCTCTTTCTCAAGGTCATTAAAACCTGGGATATGTGGTAAAGAGTTATACAGGATCAAATGTTAGTATGCATTGCATACATGTGTTGTTGAAAGCTTAAACTGTTGATAGTATTCATTCATTTTCATGTATTATATAGGCTGATAGGGCTTATCAGGCTTGCTCCAAGTTGTCCTGTGTGACGGATGATGAATGTGATGATATGGAGATAAAACTGACACAGTGTACTGCAAGGTAAGTTCATATTTAGACTTTCAATTACTTAATGAAACTAATGGCTCCTTACCTTGATCAGCTGTATAACAGAACATTTAGAACTTGTCTATCAAAATCAGGCTATCGTCACATTAAATGGAATTCAGCAGATACAGATCAAAATGACTTCCCTGATATGAAGCACTGTGTCAGTTTTGTAATGAACAAGAAATAGAAGACATATCATTTTATTCTTGTTCGTAAAGCTTTTGAAGTTTTTTCGTTAAGTTCATCAAGAAGTTTTATCGAAAAGACCAAGTATGTGTGTGTTTTTCAGCTTTTTAAATACCAAAGATAAACCAGTTTTAATTGATCAAGGCAAATTTATTTTCTCTGCAACAAAACAAAGAAATAATATTTTTAATTTTCACAACTTAATTTATTTATACAAGCTACTTCTTTTCTCTTACTGTTTATCTCATGTGACACCATTTTCCATATAACTATTTATACATATAACTATTGATTATCTGTTGATATTATATTGAAATGTCATGTGATATGATCTGTTCACACCATGTTGAAAATGATCAAGTACAGCTAGTATACATCGGTAAAATGTGTGTTCTTTTCTGTTCTGTTCATGACTTAGCACAAGACAACAGTTTGTTTGTTTTGTTTGTATGATGTTTAACACTATTTTTAATATTATTTCAGGTGTATTGCCGCAGCTAGTGCACGTATCCATTCTTTCTTGGAGTTTCTTGTACAAGTACTTTGCACAATATCAATCCCTAGTCACTGGTAGCTTTCCTACATAACCATGGTGGGAAAAATGATTAATTGTAAGAAAGGGGTGAATCCTGTCACAATGACTATCATTATCATCAAGACAGCACAGTTTTTGACTCGTCTGTATTGAAAGCATTTACAGATGGGATTTGTCTTTGAAAGGGTGAAAAACAAAGCGAGAAAAAGAGAAAATGCTGGTTAATAGCATTTTTGGATTGTCACATAACTTTTTCAAAAGTCATCTCCCCTGGAATGTAAAAACATGCGATTGTTTGCTTTAAGGTTAACAAAGCTGTATTGTTTTTGGTAGGTTGTCATGGAGACAGAAGAAATATGCAGTGGCTGGTACCCAGTTTGACAAGGTCATAGATCTGACTAGAAGGAGATATGGAGATGATGCAGTAGAACTGATTCCACTGTACCAGGAAAGTGGAAGAATATCCTTTATATGTTACTACACATTTACTGCATGTGATATGGATGGTGCTCTGACAAAACTCTATAACAAACTACAAAATTTAAGACTTGTCCATATTGAAAGTTTTTGCAGATGACAAAATAAATGTGACTGAAAGATTGAAATTCATATTTGAAAGATTAGAAAACATTATGAGAAAATGCTGGGCACCAGCATTTTCTCCTTTTTCTCACAATGTTTTTAAAAGCCTTCTTCCTCTGGGTTGTTTGGTAAAGGGTTAATGCATCTCCCTGATGCATTACACCAAACAAGTCATCATATAATTATGGATCCATAAAATCTAGTATATTGAGCAAGCAACTGAACAATGAGGTAGTATGGTCCATGGACATGCAGGAAATTGACCAATAGCAATAAGTTTCAATCCAGGTCAGCTTGTGCTGACTGCGCAGACTGACATGGGTCAATATATTCCAGTCTTGATCTGCACTTTCCACTGTATTCAGATTTTCAACAGAGTTAAAGCCTTGAAGTACAATATTTCAGTGTGTATTCATGTTTTTGAAGAAAACTTTGAGACATTGTCACAATCCTGTGGTTTTCTGCGTTGTGTGTATCCGCATCGTTGTTCTGCAAAAAGCTGTTACATTTTGTCATATCTCTGTTGTTATTGAAGATATTTACATCAAACTTGGGCAAGTTCTTAACTATCAAAAGAGGAATCCAGAAAGCTAGGTAAACCTTAAGATATTTTTTACATGGTTACATATGTGACCCTTTTTTGACTTTTCTCTTTTATTTTGTTTGTTTGTTTGCTTGTATGGTTTTAAACACCTTTTTCAACATTATTTCAGTTATTTTGCGGCAGCCAGTGCACCTACCCATGCTGTCCTGGAATTTCTTATACCAGTACTATGAACAACATTTTTCCCAACCAACTGGATGTTTTCCCACATACCATCAGCAAAAAAAAAGTGATCAGCAGTGAGAGAGGAATGAATCCTGTCACAATGACCATCATCAATCCTTGGAAAGGAAATGGCCAAATTCAGGATTCAAACCAAGGCTCCTGGGTCTCAAAACTTGTACTCTACTGACTGCACTACTGGGCCAGGCCAAGATTTTTCTATGAAAAACAATAAGGGTTTGCAGCTGCATATATTGCTCTAGTGTTTATTTTTGATCCTTAGATTATGTAAATGTTACCCATAGCTTTGCATTCAATGTGCAATGAGACCAGGAAAAAGGAACTGAAATTTTTGGGGAAAAAATAACATACAAGCTTGAAATGTGGTTTTCCTTAACTGTTATGTTTACCTAGAACAGTCAAAGGGTCGCCATGCCAACCATGATAAAGCTATAGAGATGTTTTTGCAGGCTCATTCTATAGCTGGAGCCAAGTAAGTGAACTTTGAATGGTGGCTTACATAGTTTTCAACAGATTTATCCTTATCAGAGCAAGAGCTCATTTATTCATGTCTTTTTGTCAACCAGCGTCCGTATTCACCAACCATTCTTAAGAACATTCTTAGTCTTATTCTTCAAGATTTTCTAAATTTGAATGTAACACAACTTCAGATTGGCTAAACCATTTGGTTTAGCCAATCAAAAGTTGTGTTACATTCAAATTTAGAACATCTTTGAGAATAAGACTAAGAATATTCTCAAGAATGGTTGGTGAATACAGACCCGGACGAAATAATGTCGGACCTATCCAGGTTAAAAGTATTTACAGACAACAAATTAACTGTTTACCGCACCATGCCGCCTTTTGATGACCCTGGATAAAGAAGCCTCTTGAAAACATTGTGGGAAAAGGAGAAAATGCTGGTAACCAGCATTTTCTCCTTTTCCCACAATGTTTTCTACCCTAATGAAGACAGAAATAATCATTTAAGTTACATTTAATTTGTAGTCTGCAAATGCTTTCAATTTGGTCTGGTCCAAACTTTTTTGTATGGTAAAGGGTTAAGTTTTTCTCAAAACATGACATTTGTCTTTCAAAGGGTAGAAAACATATTGTGAAAAGGAGAAAATGCTAGTTGCCAGCATTTTCTCTTCTTCCCACAATGTTTTTAAAAGCCTTCTTCTTCGGGGTTGTTAAAAATTGGGATTGTTTGGCAGAGGGTCAATTTGATCAGTACATGTACTAGCCTGGGGCTCAGTAGTGCCTTGCCCATGGACATTCATGAGACGAGGTTCGCAAAGAGGATATCCTTCTAGGATTTCATGATAACAAATCCAACCCCCAAACTCTTTACCAGTGTCCAAGGTTTGGACTTGTCTATTGAAAGCACTTGTAGATAACAATATCAGTTGTTGCCCATTTGGTGTGATTTTTTCCTTGAAAGTTTGAAAAAAGATACTGTAGGAAAGGGAGAAATGCTGCGTATCAGCATCTCCTTTTACCAAATGTTTTCAAAAGTGTTTTTCCTCAAGGTCATTAAACACAGGTTTGTTTGGTAAAGACTTAGCCATTGAGCCGTTCTTCCATAAATGTTAGTTGAATTGTTCTGTTCCTTCAACTCTTTGCTGAACAAATCTATGGGAATCTAAAGACTTAGTAAAAGCATCAACCATATAGAGGTGTTTATGTGCAAAACTTTGTTCAGGTATTAACTAGTACTGTAGATGTGCAAAATTTTGTGCAAGTATTATCCAGAAACTGTAAATGTGCACTACTTTGTACAACTATTAACTAGAAACTGTAGATGTGCAAGACTTTGAACAAGTACCAAACACTGCTTTAAATGTGCACGACTTTGAACAAGTACTAAACAGTGATGTAGATGTGCAAGACTTTGAAGAATACTAACCAGTGCTGCAAGACTTTGTATGACTGTTAACCAGTACTGTTGATGTGCAAGACTTTGCCCAGCTATTATCTTGAAACTGTAGATCTGCAAGACTTTGTATAACCATTAACCAGAAACTGTTGATGTACAGGACTTTGAACAAGTATTAATTGGGTAGACACACTGTAGATGTGCAAGACTTTGTATAGCTATTAACTAGTACTGTAGAATAATCCTTTACTGTACAATCCTGAGTTTTTACAGTCCTGAACAGGAAGGCTTTTGCAAGTGTTTTCGGAAAAGGAGAAAATGCTGGTGACCCTTTCAAAGAGAGATTCATTATTTGAGCAACATTTTATATGTTGTCTGCAATTGCTTTTAATATGGACTAGTATATAATTCTGTTGTCTGGTAAGGCTTAACAATTACTGTAGATGTGTAAAATTTGTACAGATATGAACAACAAAAACTGTAGCAACTATTTAACCAGTAACTGTAGACCTGCAAGACTTTGTACAAGTTTTTTACCAAAAACTGTAGATGTGCAATACTTCGAACAAGTATTAACCAGAAGTATAGATGTGCAAGACTTTGTACAAGTATTAACCAGTAACTGTAGATTTGCAAGAGTTTGTACAAGTATTTACCAGAAACTGTAGATTTGCAGGACTGTGCACAACTATTAACCAGTAACTGTAGATTTGCAAGAGTTTGCACAAGTATTTACCAGAAACTGTAGATGTGCAGGACTTTGCACAACTATTAACCAGTAACTGTAGATTTGCAAGAGTTTGCACAAGTATTTACCAGAAACTGTAGATGTGCAAGACTTTGTACAAGTATAACCAGTACTGTAGATGTGCAAGACTTTGTACAGTACAAATATTAACAAGTACAGTAGATGTGCAAGATTTTGCCCAGCCGTTATCTGTAAACTGTAGATGTGCAAAAATTTGTACCATAGGTCAGCATTACTTTTTCACAAGACAAGACTTTGTACAAGTATAAACCAGAAACTGTATATATGTGCAAAATTGTAGATACGGAAAATGCAGTTTTTGAAAGTCTGCAAGTCAGTATTGTTTAATTGTCTCTCCTTCACCTTAGACTTATTTTTTCCCATAAGGCACACAAAGTTTGAGCATCTGTCCTCTCTATCGAAGCACTTGAATGAGGACAGGGATATTTAGTCCTTTTTATTGACAACGTTAATCATATAAACATGCTTTTTTTTCAGCTACAAATATGCAAGTGAAGAGATTGTTGACACAGCACTAGCTCTGGCTCAGGCATATGCAAATACTGGCAGAGAAGAAGCTGAAAGTAAGTTTATCCACCCAGATCAGCCTGCACATTCCAACCTGGGTCGAAACTTTTTGTTTTGCTATTGGTCAATTTTCTGCATGTCATAGGACCAGTTTACCTCATGATTAAGTTCATTCTTAGACAAAG
This sequence comes from Tridacna gigas, assembly GCA_945859785.2. Classification (NCBI taxonomy): domain Eukaryota; kingdom Metazoa; phylum Mollusca; class Bivalvia; order Cardiida; family Cardiidae; genus Tridacna; species Tridacna gigas. The sequence goes on from OX244028.2 coordinate 57,291,452, forward strand.
TGAATTTTATTGATTTGTAATTATATACATGTATTAACTTGCTTGGTATCACACATCACAGAGATGTGTTAAAACCATTGTTGCTAGAGTAAAGCTCAAATATTGATTGAAAGAATAAGGGTTGCTTACAACAACAGCAATAAAGAAAAAGCAATATTTCTGTCTCACCACTGATATGATTTTTTTTTAACTCTTTTACCAAATGACAAAATTTTGGACTGGACCAATGGAAAGCATTTGCATACAACAATTTAAATGTTGCTAAATTGATGGTTTTTGTCTTTGGTAGGATAGAAAACATTGTGGGAAAATGAGAAAATGCTGGTAACCAGCATTTTCTCATTTTCCCACAATGTTTTCTATCCTATCAGAGACAAAAACCATCAATTTAGCAACATTTAAATTGTCGTATGCAAATGCTTTCAACATTTCAACCAGCATTTTCTCATTTTCCCACAATGTTTACTATCCTATCAGAGATGAAAACCATCAATTTAGCAACATTTAAATTGTCGTATGCAAATACTTTCAATTTGGTCTAGTCTCTTTCTCCTTTTCCCACAATGTTTTCAAAATGTTTCTCCCTCGGGGTCGTTAAAAGTCGGGATTGTGTGGTAAAGGGTTAAAACAGAAAACATTCATGGGGAATGTTGCACAGGTAAGCATGCACCAGCAATGTGTCAAAAGGTACAGTGGTAAATATAATAAAGTTGAAATATCATTAAAATTGGATTAACCAAACAATCCTAAGTTTTAACAATCCCAGGAGAAAAGAATTTCTTTTGAAAACATTGTGGGCAAAGGAGAAAATGCTGATAGCCAGCATTCTCTCCTTTTCCCACAATGTTTTCTACCCTTTCAATGACAAATCCATGATTTGAGTCTGCTTTACGTTGTCGTCTGCAAAGTGCTTTCAATTTGGATAAGTATAAAATTTTGTCTTCTGGTAAAGGGTTGAAGAAACAGAAGTACCTAAATCATTTAATACATTTTGAATTGATCTTTAAAGATGAGACAAAGTATGCAAAAAATGCCAATTTGTCATCAGTTTATAAGCTCAACTGTTTTCAAAGAAAATGTCAAGGTATTATCATAGCTCTGATGTCATCTGTATTGTGTAAAAACTTTGACATTTCATAATAACTCTGTCATTACTGAAGATATTTACGTCAAACTCAGACTAGTTGTTAGTTATGGAAAGAGGAACTCGTTCAACGGGCAGGTAACCATAAAGATATTTTCGACACAGTTATGCTCCTTTTTTGACTTAACTCTTTGCCACACAATCCTGACTTTTAACGACCCTGGGGAAGAAGCCTTTTGAAAACATTGTGGGAAAGGCTGGTAACCAGCATTTTCTCCTTTTCCCACAATGTTTTCAACCCTATCCAAAACAGAAATCATCATTTGAGCCTCATTTAATTTGTCGTCTGCAAATCCTTTCAATTTGGACCAGTCTAAAATTTTGTCGTTTGGTAAAGAGTTAGATCTTAATCAAGCAACTGCAACCAAGCTTTGGCACCTGCATGTGGTGCTCTTGTTTCTTTTCTGTTTCAGTTTCAGCTGAGAGTTATTTAAATGAGTGTTTGTCCTCCTGTCAGACTGTTTATGGTCCTCTACACAAGAAAACACTGGAAGTTCAAGATGAACTTGCAAGGCTGTTTGTGAGAACTCAAAGAGAGTCTGTATGTACCTTCTTGTTTGTTTGTTTGTTTAAAGATGCATCAATACTCGTTTTTAGCCAGTTTTTTTTTAACCCATTTCATCTTTATTTTATGACTCTATAATTATTCTTGTATCCTCATGCCAAATGTTGCCCCTGACGGTGGCAAGGTTGCACAGTTTACGAAACTCTGGGAAAAGGAGAAAATGCTTGTTACAAGCATTTTCTCTTTTTTCCAAAATGTTTTCAAAATGCTTCTTGCAAGGGTTGTTAAAAGTCGGGATTGTTTGGTAAAGGGTTAAACCTGCATCACAGAATCCCAAGATTTAACAACCTTGAAAAAGAGGTCTTTTGAAAACATTGTGTGAAGAGGAGAAAATGCTGGTAACCAGCATTTTCTCCATTGCCCTCAATGTTTTCTCCATTTTCAAACACAAATCTTATCATTTGAACTGTATTTAATTTAGGGTAGCGTAATTTTAAGGTAGCATTCCTGCCATGGGAATTCATTCACCTGCAATTTTCATTATGATTGATTGACAAGTACAGAAGTTACTGTCCGTTTTTAAGATTTTTTTCCTGATCCATTTACAACTGACAAAGCAACCAGTGGGGACATCTGTTTGCCCACAATTATTCAAGTTATAATCGAATTTTTTGAGATGGTCACTGTAATAATGTTTTCAGGAAGCATTAGAAGTACTGCGCTCAAACATCAGCACCAAGAATGAAGTTTATGGCGACTACTCAGAGTCTGTGGCTGACTCCCACAAGCTGATTGGATCAATTCATTTAGCTCAGGGAAATATTGAGAGAGCCCTAAGATCATATAAAAAGGTGAGAGAATTTCCTTGATAATTGTCAACATGAAAAACTGATGTTTGGTCTTCAAATATGCTGTAATATGGGACATATGAAAATGAATTGCAGGTGAGATTATTTCAGAATACAGCCTGGGTAGAGACATATAGGATCTGACATAAGTTGGCATTTGAGATAAAATTTTAGCAAACGGGTCTAGAGAAAATGTTACCGAGTAAGCCTCTGGTGAGCTTGATATTTCCTTGACAAGTTTAACAAGATTTTTATCTTAACTCTTTACCAAACAACAAAATTTCAGACTTGTCGAAATTGAAAGCCTTTGCAGATAAAAAAAATGTGAAATTTGTTGTTGGAAGGGTAGAAAACATTGTGGGAAAAGGAGGAAATGATGGTTACCAGTATTTTCTCCTTTTCCCACAATGTTTTAGGGGCTATTTTTCTTAGGGTCACTTAAAGTCGGGAATGTGTGGTAAAGAGTTAACAAATGATGTCACATAATGATCTATGATGTGACAAAATCTTATTTCAACATGCTTCCCAACTCTCCCGATTTCATGGGAGTCTCCCGATTCAAGACAAATTACCCAATCACCCCGACAGACAATTAAAAAACCCTGATTTGGAAAAAATCTGACATAAGGGTAAAAAGGGTGTGATAAATTTGTGTCCAAGGTACATGTATATTATTCGCAGTTTACAAGTAGTTGACACGTGTGTGTATTTCACGGTCAATCAGGTTCGTTGTCTATAAATAGGAATCAAGATACTGAGATTTATCGATCGATAATCGTGAATCGAAACGTCGCTCACCTGACGTTAACAGGTAAATTACGTTGTAAGAATCTAGATCTATAAACACAAAATTCCAGTGTCTCATTGCGTCCCTGGGACACAGACAAAAGTGAGTGAGAACATTAAGTTAATCCGTAACAAAAACAATGAAAAAATACAAAGTTTGAAAATGCACAAATTGACCATTGGAATTCCAATTTAAATTAAAACAGATTGACCAGTATGTGATTGTAGTTTAATTTAAAACAATGACGTTAGAAATATTGGACTGGTTACCAGCTATAGATTAATATAGTAATCCTCAGGTCACTAATTGCAGGAACCAGCTGTTGCCCATCGTTACTGATGCTGACGTTTGCTTCCAGAATTTTTTCGTGTGAAGATTACTGCCAGATTTTTTTTTGAAAAGTGCATTTTATTTCTACTCTCTTATTTTCTTCATGCTTTTGAGATATTTTACTGACGATTTATGCAGACAAAAATGATACTCAAAAGGAACTCAATGGGACTCAATTTTTTTTTTCAAACAGTAACACAGAACTTTTTTCCTTAAATAGTTATCAGCAATTCGAGCGGGATTAGAAGGTTTTTAATCGAGACACCTGTTTGCGATTATTGAATACTAAAGAGAATGAATAATGTCAGGATAAAATGGGGTAATCTGTACTCAATATTTAAAGCTAAAACATTATGGGTACAATATAAAATGGCAGAATATCTTTAAAAAATAAGTCAAAACTGTATGATATACTTACAAAACAGTGAAAACACAACGGACAAAGTAGCATTTGATAATTAACACTACAGTGCTTCTTTACCATAGTCACTGCATTCTATATATTCATGACTGTAATGACTGATTTTGTTTTTGCTCTAAATATTCACATACATTTGATAAACAATGATATTTAATAGAGAATGAAAGGAAATAAATCATAAACCAGTCTTTTGTTCAATTATAGAGATATTTAGCCTAGAATGGTTCAAAAATGATCTTTAGAAAGACCTTCCGGTATGCCTCAAAAAGTCTCCCCCTTGAAACCCCAAATCTCTCCCTTTGAAACTCTCTAAAACCCCCTTTGGTGTTCGAAAAAGTTGGGAAGCATGTTTCAACCATGTATAAGAAAAATTAGTAATGGCTATATTCACTGAAAACAAGGTAGGTTGTGTGATAAAAAAAAAAAAGTCACCAAAACTTTGAAATGAATTTTTAAGGTTGGTGCCACTGTAATAGCCTGTATCTTTAATTTGTTTAATAGCTTTTTTTTCTTGATATAAAAAGGCTGTTGAATACATTTAGGGAAAAGAAAAAATGCTGGTAAACAGCTTTTTCTCCTTTTTTCAACAATATTTTCTACCAGTTTAAGGACAACTCCCATCATTTCAGCTATGGTTGATTAGTCACCTGCATGTGCTTTAAAAGGGAAAGGTCTAAAATTTTGTTGCCTGGTATAGAGTTGCCTGTGGCATACAAAGACTTTTGTCTATACATAGGCCATTAATGCTCTATTGGTTTATCATTGAACACCGAAATTATTGCTCAATCATGGGACATTGTTACGAAAAGTAGCACATCGGTGCATTGCCTGTATATTGTATACTAGTATAATTTATACAATATAGAGACCATGTGCCAATGTGCTGATTTAGTAACAGCGTTTGATGATAGACCAATGAAAATTTTGGTGTTCCATGATACTCAAATAAAGCTTCAGTGGCCTATCGTCAGTCAAATATCGGAATATTTTTCAAACATTTCTTTGAAAATATACATTATAGTATCAACTGTATTGTGATTTTTTGTTTCAGTGTCATGATATTGAGGTACTAGTCTTGGGTAAAAACCACAAAAAGACAAAAGACTCTGAGAAAACAATTGACATATTGATGGCGTAAGATTATTTTTTTTATTGCCCTTTGTCTGTTTAACCCTTTACCACACAATCATGATTTTTAATGACCGGTGGTAAAAGGCTTTTGAAAGCATTGTGGAAAAAGGAGAAAATGCTGGTAACCAGCAACTCTTAAAGACAACTCTCATTATTATACCCCCGCAAACAAAGTTTGTGGGGGGTATACTGGAGTCAGCCTGTCGGTCAGTCGGTCGGTCGGTCGGGCGGTCGGTCTGTCAGCAAAATCTTGTCCGGACAACTCCTCCTACAGTTTCAATCCAATTCCCTTGCTACTTGGCAGAAGTGTTCATTAGGAGCTGTAGATGTGCAAGACACGCATTTTGTAAAAATTCCATCAAGAATTACTGAGTTATTGCCCCTGATTGAACTTAAAAATGCTTGTCCGGACAACTCCTCCTACAGTTTCTGTCTGATTCACTTTAAACTTGGCATAAGTGTTCATCAGGAGTTGTAGATGTGCAAGACGCAACTTTCATGAAAATTCTATGAAGAATTAATGAGTTATTGCCCCTAATTCACATTTAAAATGCTTGTCCGGACAACTCCTCCTACAATTTCAGTCCGATTCGCTTTATACTTGGCAGAAGTGTCCATTTGGAGTTGTAGATGTGCAAGACGCAAATTTTGTGAAAATTCCATCAAGAATTACTGAGTTATTGCCCCTGATTTGACTTAAAAATGCTTGTCCGGACAACTCCTCCTACAGTTTCTGTCTGATTCACTTTAAACTTGGCAGAAGTGTTCTTTAGGAGCTGTAGATGTGCAAGACACACATTTTGTAAAAATTCCATCAAGAATTACTGAGTTATTGCCCCTGATTTGACTTGAAAATGCTTGTCCGGACAACTCCTCCTACAGTTTCTGTCTGATTCACTTTAAACTTGGCATAAGTCTTCATTAGGAGTTGTAGATGTGCAAGACGCCACTTTCGTGAAAATTCTATGAAGAATTAATGAGTTATTGCCCCTGATTCACATTTAAAATGCTTGTCCGGACAACTCCTCCTACAATTTCAGTCCGATTCGCTTTATACTTGGCAGAAGTGTCCATTTGGAGTTGTAGATGTGCAAGACACACATTTTGTAAAAATTCCATCAAGAATTACTGAGTTATTGCCCCTGATTTGCCTTAAAAATGCTTGTCCGGACAACTCCTCCTACAGTTTCTGTCTGATTCACTTTAAGGAGGTCTTTTCTGTCATATGTATAGTTGGCCAACATTATGCGAAAAGGCATCTTTGGACATTTGCAACAAGCGTGGATCCAGACCAGCCACTGTGTCTCAGACATATTGTCAGATCATGGTCTACACTTTTTTACACTCATTTAGTTTTGTGTCCAATTAAATTGATACTTTGCATAAATATTCACCAGGAGCAGTAGAGGTTCAAGATGCATTTTTCTCAAATGTTTGCCAAATTAATTACCCCTGAATTTACTCAAAACTTCTTGTCCAGAGAACTATTCCTTCAGTTTAAGTCTTATTCACTTGATATTTGTCATGATATTCACCAGGAGCAGTAGATGTGCAAAGCACAAATTTCATGAGTGTTGGCCTAATGATTACAGAGTTATTGCCCCTAAATTGACATTGCAGAGTTATTGCCCCTGTGACATGAAATATAGGGGCGGGGGTATTTATCACCTTTAGTGATAGTTATTCTAGTTTGAACCAGATTTTTCATCAGCAAATGCGTTGGATGTAGACAAGTCCAAAATTTTGCCATTTCGTATACAGACTAATTGTATCGTTTTAGTCACACATAATTGTCATCTGCAAATGCTTTCAATTTAGAGAAGTCCAGATTTTGTTGTCTAAGAAGTGTTAATTCTTTACATTAACATGTTACCACACGGTTTTTATCTTGCAGAATACTTTTTTTTTTTAAATATTGTAGCTAAAAGAGAAATTATTCTATACAAGCAATTTTTGTGTTAGCCACTATTTCTTTTAACTCTGTACCAAATGACAAAATTTTAAACTACTCCAAATTGAAAGCAATTGCAGATGACAAAATAAATGTGACTGTAAAATTGAAAATTGTTTTAGGAAGGATAGAAAACATTGTAGGAAAAGGAGAAAATGCTGGTTACCAGCACTTTCTCCTTTTCCTACATTGTTTTCAAAAGGCTTCTTTCTCAGGGTCATTCAAAGTCAGGATTCTGTGGTAAAGAGTTAATTCTCTCTGTATTGAGTTTAGGATCATAAGTATCAAAGTATCAAACAGTCTTTACTCCAGACTCCATTCATGTTGAATAATCTGAATAAAACGAATGTCAGATTCTTTTCTCTCTCTCTCTCTCCCTCTCTTCTCTCCCTCTCCCTCCCTCCCCCTCTCTCTCTCTCTCCGTCTGTCTCTCCTTTGCTCTTTTGAAATCTAGCAAAATATAGATTAGAGTATGGGAAACAATAAATGCATATGTAGTAATTTCCAGAAATAAAACATGACTCACTTCTCTGAAAGTTGTATAAGATGATGCCGCATGGAGCATATCTCAGATGTGTTTGAGAAAAAATGTGTAATGGCTTTAGTATACAGAAAACAAGGGAGGGTTATGTGACAAAAGCTTATTGCAGACCACAAAAGCCCCTGTTTATGCCTAAGAGCCTGAGAGGATTCACTATTTAAACTCTTTACCAAAAGACAAAAATTTTGCTTCATCCCAGTCGAAAGCATTTGCAGATGACAAGTAAGATTTGTCTTTGAACTGGCAGAACATATTTTCGGCAATGGAGAAAATGCTGGTTACCAGCATTTTCTCCTTTTCCCACAATCTTTCCATAAGTCCTCTTCATTTGCGTCGTAAGAGCATGAGATCGTTTGGTAAATCATTGAATATCAAGACAATTGCTACCAATATCTTTTTTTAACAATATTGTTGAGGTGGATTCAAAAAGTATCAGGATAAAATGTTGTAACTTGTCTTAACAGCATGACTGTCCATGCTATATTGACTAGGCAATTACCATCAGTGTACTTATGCTAAATTTGTCCATTGTCTTGTATAAAAAGCTTGTCAAAGTATTGTTGGACAACACTTTATAGGTAAATTCATATAACTTACTTCAGGGTACTTTTCTCTCTTATCATGGTACATGGACTTGAATTAGTTCATGACAATCGACTCATTTTAAAAGTCATGATTTTTAGCTCCACTGGCCGAAGGCCAGCGGGCTTATGTCATGGCCCGGTGTCCGTCGTGCGTCCGTCCGTCTGTCCGTCCGTGCGTCCATCCGTGCGTCCGTGCGTTAACTTTTATTTCAAACATCTTCTTCTCTGAAACTACCCATCCAATTTTCATGAAACTTCACAGAAATGATCCTGCCATGGTCCTCTTCAGAATTTCTTGAAAGAATTTGATTCCTTCAAAAACTCTGGTTGCCATGGCAACAAAACTGAAAAATATTCGAAATCTTTAAAAATCTTCTTGTCTGAAACCATAAGGCATAGGGCTACCAAATTTGGCATGTAGCTTTATGTAGTAGACCTCTATCAAGTTTCTTCAAATTATAGCCCTGGGGTCAAAATTGGCTCTGCCCCAGGGGTCACAAGTTTTACATAGGCTTATGTAGAGAAAACTTTAGAAATCTTCCTGTACCTAGCCATAAGGCATAGAGCTACCAAATTTTGCATGTAGCTATATCTAGTGGGCCTCTGCCAAGCAGGCCAAAAGTTTAGCCCTGGGGTCAAAATTGGCCCCGCCGCAGGGGTCACAAGTTTTACATGGGCTTACATAGTGACAACTTAAGAAATCTTCCTGTTTTGATTTTTTTTTCGAAATTAGCCTTGCATCAGGGGTCTTATGTTTTACAGAGGCTTCTTATGGACAAAACTTGAAAATCACCTTATTTATAACCATACAGCATAGACTTGTATTATTTTGGCATGTGGCTTTATCTTGTGGACCTCTACCAGGGTTCAAGTAATTAAAGCTCTGGGATCAAAAATGTCTTTGCCCTGCGGGTCTCAACATTCACATGGGCTTTTACGGAGAAAACTTTGTAAGTCTTCATTTTGAAACCATTTGGCTCAGAATTGAAATGTTTAGTATTTATGGTTTATATTTCTAAGCCAGTGGAGCGATACAGGGCCATCATGGCCCTCTTGTTTAAGATTCAGTTGATCTCAGTAATTTCTGAAAAAGTGTGGTGTGTATGGGAGTAAACCCTTTCCCAAACAATCCAGTGTTTTAATGACTGAGGATAAAGACATTAAAAAACTTATTTGTAAAAGCAGAAAATGCTGGTAACCACCATTTTTTCGGTTTCTCACTATGTTTTCCACCCTTTCAAAACAATTCCCATAATCTAGGTGGCATATAACTTTTTGTTGGCAAATGCTTTGGATTTGGACAAGTCTAAAAAAATTTATCGTTTGGTAAAGGGTTAACTAACATGACTTTCTCTGTATTTTTACAGGAGCCCTGGATTATCCAAAAAGTTCGTTCTAAACAAAGAAGATGAGCTGAAGAAAAGACCCAGATTTAATGCTGTTTCCAAGACAGTCAAGTAACTTGGATTGTTATTTGGAATGATTGTATGAACCTTATTCTTGTTACTGAGACTTGTAGCCTCTCAAGACCAACTTTCTGGATTTTTGTAGACAAATAGATCAAAATCAAACTGAGCTAAATGTGTAGTCTGATTTTGGGTTTTGTCAGAATTATTCCTTCACCACACAATTCCGAGTTTTAACGACCCTGAGAAAGTGGCTGTTTGAAAAAATTGTGGGAAAAAGGAGAAAACGCTGGTGGCCAGCATTTTCTCCTTTTTCCAAAGTGTTTTCTGCCCTATCACAGAGCTAAAGCTAATCTGTACCAATGTTGCATTTGTTGTTAGCAGATGTTTCAAATTTGAAAGACTAAAATCTCTTGTTTGGGAAAGGGCTACTCAGTTAACCCCTTTACCACACAATCCGGAGTTTTAGCCATCCTGAGGAGGGGGGGGTTTGAAAACATTGTGGGAAAAGGAGAAAATGCTGTTAATCAGCATTTTCTCCTTTTCCGACAATGTTTTCTGCCCTTTAAAAGACAAATCCCATCATTTGTCCACGCCTAATATGTCGTCCTCTGCAAATGATTTGGAATTGGTCAAAGCTTACATTTTGTTGTATGGTAAAGGGCTAATTTCTGTTAGGACACTAAAAGGAAGCTGTTTTAAAAAAGTTACGTAATTTTATACAGTAGAATATTGTTTTAAGGTTTTCCCTTTCACAGACTTTTTTTTTAAAAACAGTAGCATCTGGCTAAATAACCGAATAAACAATTCTATTTGAGTCATGCACTGGCAAAAGGGGGCTTAATGCATCTCCTTGATGCATTCTACCAAGCAAGACATTACATAATTATGAATCCTTAAAATCCATTTTGTGTTACAACGGACTGGATCATGAGGAAGACTAGTCCTTTGACATGGAGAAAATTGATCGATAGCAAAAAGTTTCAGCCCAGGTCAGCCTGCGCGGACCGTGCAGGCTGACCTGGGTCGATACTTTTTTTTTAACAGGTGCATTAAGCCCCTTTTCACAGAGAATGGCTCATTTGTATTAGATAATATATTTATGTCTGTATGTAATACTATATTTGTAGTGCTCTGGCCAAGTGGGTTTAAGGCATCTCTGCGATATATTGTACCAATCACATCACGTAATTATGGATCCTTAAAATCCATTTTGCCAAACAACTGGGTCTATACTTTTTGCAGATGCATTAAATCCCCTTTGCACAGAGCATGACTTGTGTATTTTAACTCTTCACCACACAATCTCGAGTTTTAATGGCCCTAATGAAAAAGGCTTTTGAAAACAATGAGGGAAAAGGAGAAAATACTGATAACCAGCATTTTCTCCTTTTCCTACAATGTTTTCTACCCTTACAAAGACAAATTCTATCATGTGAGTCACAATTGATTTGTCGTCTGCAAATGCTTTCAAATTGGACAAGTCTAAAATTTTGTCACTTGGTAAAGGGTTAAGTATTTTTACAAGATTAGGAGGCTAGATAATGATATTCAATTATCTGTGATACTTGTAAATAAAACTCTTAAAATAAGTGGTTGTGTTTTTCATTGACATCCAATAAGGCCATGATATCTATTCAACCTTTTTAGCCTAGCCTCCTTTGCTCAGCAGTAACATAGAGGTCTAGCCATCCAGGGACTGAGAGCTTGAATCCCATTTCTGCCAAAACCTTTTTCCTAGAATATAGTCTTTACCAAACAATAAAAATTTAGACTGATCCAGACTGTAAGCATTTGCAGATGAACAGTTCAGTGTGACTCACATGATGGTATTTGTCTTTGGATGGGTAGAAATCATTGTGAAGAAAGGAGAAAATGCTGGTTAACAGCATTTTCTACTTTTCTCACAATTTTTTTCAAAAGTCTTCTATGCTAGCGTTGTTAAAACTCAGGATTATATGGTGAAGGGTAAATGAATGTTACCACATGAGCAAAATGTAGACTTTTCCAAATTTTAAGCATTTGTAGGTGAAAATAAAAACATGACTAAAATGATTGAAGTTGTCTTTGATAGGGTAGAAAACATTGTGGGAAAAGGAGAAAATGGTGGTTAAACTCTGGATTGTCGGGTATAGGGTTGACAGGATCGATTTCTTTCTGAAGGATGAGCATAGTTCTAGCTTTGTATGCAAAAGAAGCCGGTTGCTTGAGAAGGTTTTGTAAAACTTATCAAATTAAATCCAGGACTGTGGACTGGCAAAGCAAGCAGTTGCTTGAAAAGGATGTTTTGTAAACTGATTCAATCAATGCAAGGAATGTGCACTGGCTTGTATACAAAAGCAGCCACTTGCTTGAAAACAATGTTTTGTAAACTGATTAAATCAACTCGAATATTTTGCACTGGCTTGTTTGCAAAAGCAGCCAGTTGCCTGCAAGGTTTTGCAAAACTGATCAAATCAACTCCTGGAGTGTGCACTTCCTTGTATACAGAAGCAGCCAGTGGCTTGAAATTAATGGTTTGTATAACCAATCATAATCAATCAACAACAGGAACATGCACTGGCTTCTGAAACGTACTAAAGTACTGCAATATTGTTGAAAACTGTGAAGTCTTTACCAGACTACATTATTGTCCATATTGAAAGCATTTGAGCCATACTCTGGGAAAAGGGGTTTTAGTGCATCTCTATGATGCACTATATAGATAGCAAGCAAATCATCACATGATTATGGATCCATAAAATCCATTTTGTCCAACAACAGGCTGAATCATGAGGAATGGTCCTTTGACATGCAGAAAACTTACAAATTGCAAAAAGTTGACCCAGCTCAACCTTCACACAGCATGGATCATTTGTAGATGACATTTTATGTGGCTCATCTGCCCTTTTCTGTTGAGTTGATTTGTGGAAAAAGTGTCTTTTATTAATTATTTGATGAAAGAAAAGACAAAAAATATGTTTTTCTGGCTAAATGTAAGTGAAAGTACATGTATATTAGCTTTAATAAAATTATTGCTTTTTACATCTTTTCACTGTCCTTTTTCTACAGTAGTTGGACCATGGCTTCCTCTGTGAAAAGATTGAGTAGAATCTTGATGGCTGCCTGTACTAACCACGATGCTTTTCAGGGTGTAGCTGCCTGTATGCAAAAACACAGTTGCATACTCTTTGCAAAAAAAAAAAAAAAAATGGAAGACAATTTTGCCAAAAAACATCCCTATAAGCCACCAAATAGCTTGTACAATTCAAAACTTCTTGGGGAGGCCCTCCAGACCCTTCTGAGAAAACCCCCTTCCCCCCTCATGGCACTTTGCACCTCAGATAATACCTTTGGTATTAATTTTGCATATACTTTATTAAGGGCTAGCTACACCTCTGCATTTGCTTATTTTCAAAAATTGCAAACACATAAAAATGCTTAGGGATAAACACAGCATTTATAAAGGGACTTATCTTCGCAAGATAACAGACTAGAGCATCTGATACTTCAAACCAAATACTTTGAATCTTGACCATCATATTGATATCATAAAATTCCAACACATACTTCGAACTAGCAGATCTGAACTCTGCAAAGCTATATATGCACAGGGAGCAAGAGTTTGCCGTATCATGCTGTATCTAGGATGAAAAACTGGAAAGGAGATATGGATAAATGACACACATTATGGACAATATGTTATCAAAATGGATTAATTTGACATTCTTTTTTATCATTGTGAATCTTATCCTGACAAACTGAGTTCTGAACAACCAAAAACGATGGTAACCAGCATTGTTTCCAATTCCCACAATTTTTGTACCTTTTCAAAGGCAATTTCCTCCATTTGAGCCATATTTGTCATCTGCAAATGCTTTGGATTTAGGCAGGTAAAAAATTTTGCCGTTAGGTAAAGAGTTAACTTGGAAATCCCTTTGGCACATGATGATGACATTTCATGCAAAAAGAGTGCACATCAAAGTGTCGCCCTTTATTTACATGGACCAGCCAACTTTTGAGACAACTTCTGTCATACACACCTACTTTGGACCTACTTTGACCAGCTCAAATAGCTCAAGTGGTAGAGAACTGTGACTTTTAAACATCAAATATCTGGTCACAAGAGGGTGTTGGTTTGATCCCTGTGGCTGGCCACCTAAAATGACTAAAGTCTGTTCGATGAAAAGTTACCGGTAAACCTTTAAAAGCGCTGTGTCACGGTGCCGTACACTGAGCAGTTAAAGAACCAGACGTAAGTAAGGATGGGTTTTGTTCTATATCTAGCACTATCGCCTGTAGCATAACTAACCCAACCAGGAAACTGGTGGAGACAATGAATATACAAAAATTAATCATATGAGTCAAGCTCTGTGAAAAGGGGGCTTAATGCATCTGCAAAAAATATCTATCTGACCCGGGCAGAAATTATTTGCTTTTGGTCAATTTTCTGTATTTTCAAGGATCAGTCTACTTCATGACTCGGTTGGTTGTTAGATATAATGGGTTTTATAGATCCATAATTATTTCACGACTGGCTTGGTATAATGCATCACAGAGATGCATTAAACTCCCTTTTCCCCGAGTTCAGGTCATATACATTTACTTCCCAAGTCTTACCCGCCATGTCAATTAGGGCGCTAGCAAACTGGGCATTTGGAGACCATTGTTTAACTCTAAATATTACCAAACAATCCCATGTCAAGATGACCCAAAGGAAAAAAAAAGCTTAAGAAAATTATGGTAATCGCCACTTTCTCTTTTTTTCCCACATTTCCTACTCTTTCAAAGACAAGTTTGATCATTGGAAACTCATAGAATTTATTGTCTGTAAAAGCTTCCAATTTGGAAGGGTCTTAAATTTTGCTTGGTAATAGATTATCCGCTGGTAAAACTTTGATTCAGTTATCAAGGTTTAGTACTAAACACTAAAGATACAGCCTCAAGCACACCTCTGTGGTTGTTTTAAATAAAACCTCCTGACTTTGTAGTTCTACACGTATGTTTATGAGAAAGCACAAGCTGATCTGGGTAGATACTTTTTGCAGATGAATTAGGCCCCCTTTTCACAGAACATGACTCATGAGACATCTTGTCATCTACTTGCTCTCTATTGCTCAGATGTCATGGTCACTGAAATCAAAGGTCAAGGTCACTGTCTTGGCAGAGGAGGTTGTGACCTTGATAACAGTTCTAAGTTTGATGAACATTTCTTTATAGATATACACTAAGATTAGAATTTAAAAAAAATGACACATATAAACACAAAATGTTTAGATCTAGATCCATCAAGAGTCAACTAACAATGAAATTGATCAACAACTGGTTGCCAAGGCAACAGTTACTTTTTACAGTGCTTCAGGTAGTTTGATTGACAGAAATGAAAGTAAAACATAACAAAAGCTAGTTTTAAATTCCTTTTCACAATTCTAAGTAACACGCAGAGTGTTTGTAGATCTAGATCTAGTTTTGAATCGGGCAAGAATCTTGCTTCAAACTGCACCCTTCAAATTTCCCGCAAATATTCTGGGAATTTCCGCCTGTGACGTCAACGCCGCCATTTTAAATCGAAAACGAGGGTGGTCGAGATATGAAAGAAAATAAAACCCCAAACACGTCTGTCTAAAGGGTAAGTCATAATTTTCATGTGGGCAAAAGCAATTTTATTTGTAGAACAAACAGAAAGGCTTCCTACTCAGCATTTGCTTTTTCGTTTTCATTGCTTACAGATGTTCAGTGTCTAATATAGTTACAGATGCTAACTCAGGCTCCGAGTTTCAGCCCTTTTGACCCACTTCCTTTTTTGGGAGTAAAGACCAGTTGCAAAATGAAGAAGCTTCTGAGAGAGTTAAAAATTATAGCGAGCCAAAATATATGTATCAGAAAAGAAATGATATGAAATATATCGGCTGTATGCTTTATTAATCCCCATGACCATACATGCACTCCATTAATTTCGCGTTGTAGGAATGTGGGTGGGGTGAATGATATAGGAGACGAGTACGGAAGTCGGAAACGAGCTCTTGGCGCCCCTATCTGTAGTAATTTCATGGTAATATGTGAATATATATTTTTTTGAAAAATGATCGTTTTGAAGTTAATGACCCTTGCTTGTCATATTTGCATTTATTTCTGGCATAAGCAGAGAAATTCTGCACAATTTGAAGCCCAATAATAGTTAAAGGTATGTTGAGAGACCTGTGTAAATAAAATCATTAACCCTTTACCTTACAATAATTTTGTGGACTCGTCCAAGTTGATAGCATTTTCAGACTACAGATTTGTGGTTTAAATGATGCATTATTTCTTTGAATGCAAAGGAAACATTGAGGTTCATCAGTTTAGTGTGAATTATATGCATTATGAGATTTCTGTAATAACAGAATGTATGCTACCACCTTTCGAGAAAAAAAAAAATGAGTGCCTGTTTTGCTCATGATAAGGACAGAGATTAAGTCTTTATCTTTACCAGACGATGAAATTTTAGACCTATCCATTCCATTTACAAATGATATTCAATTTGACACAAATAATGATATTTACCTGTGATAAAACAGAAAACATAGTTGGAGAAACAGCATTCTCTTTCTTTTCCATAATTTATTTAGAAGGTTCCTGAGGTTTGTTAAAATTCAGGACTATGCAGTAAAGGGTTAACATTGCACCAGACAAGGTTATTTTAGACTTGACCAAACTGAAATAAGGTTAGGGATTTTTATGATTTCAGACCTTGTGTCACAGCTTTCACTCATTTTGTGTCATCGTGGATCAAGATCATAACTGTATAAAGCATTGTGCAGTCTGATCTTTAGTCAAGTGTTATGTAGCGTTTCAGAAAGTCTGCATTTTTGACGTGCAAAATGAAAGCCTGACGTAACAAAATTAATACATTGCGTCTTCCTAGATGCAACATAAATCAGAATAAAGAAGGAACATAAGGCCTAAATTAAAAAATTGTTTGTTTGTCCTTTACCTACCCAGTATTTCAGTCTTGGGTAGGTAGGTAGGGAAATTATTATATTATATTTTGCGTTCTGTAGAAAACAGACAAATAACATAAAGATTTTTAAAGATTTTAGCCTCAGTACTTGCTGCTTGCATAGCCTTTTATTTTGCATGTCCTGTATCTGTTTTTCATTGAATGAGTATTGTAAATCATTTTTAACCTTGCTTTCCATGTCCCTGTTTATACATATTAAGCTAAAGGTTGTACTTTAGCACTTTCGTGATGAGCACTAGCATTACTAACCAAATATCTGTAGCATGTGTATGTCTGACCTAACCACACCTCAGTAGAATAGATGTGTACCTTTATCCTTTACCAACAGCTTGTAGATGTACCCCAAGATCATAAATATTGGAACAAATGCAATCATGAAGAAACAGTCTAGACCTAGACATGAAGTTTAATACAGCAATGACATTTGAGCCTTACAAATGCTTGGTGCGGATGTTAAAATATTTGATCTTATTGTAGCATATGTTGAGTATGTTCCAAATTTTAATCATTGTGATACTTCTTAAATTTGGCTTATATTTGGCTTCTGGGAATGTAATTTTTGTGTCATCTTTTGTTCATGATGTTTCCATAATACTTTGTGCTGCACCTTTGACAAAATGTTAAATACTGACAAGAAAACATTTGTCTTTATTATTACCTAAAAATAATCAGAAAAAAAAAAAAAAAAACATTCTCAGAGGCCAATTTAAGCATAGTAGCTGTTTTGCCTTGCTTGTAATTTCTGTTCTATTATGAGAGTCCCAAGTCTCTAGAAAGTGGGAGGGGGGTCAGAAAACAAGAGTATTATAAAAGTCTGTGAACTCACTTTTCAGTCTATTTGGTGGTGGGGAGGGATCAAATGATCATTTTTCTATCATTTTGACCTGTCAGATATTCTTTGCTCTACAGAAGGGGCCTTAAATCACCAAAACATTTAGTAAGAAAAGAAGAATGAATTCACAGATATTTAAATGAATTAAATCTCTAAGGATTGTCAGCAACAAGAACATTTTAATAGATTTTTCTTTTTGATACAACCAACAAAAAAAGAATCCATTCTGCCATAAAACTTTGGATAAAATCTGAAATGTGCCAATAAACTGACAAGAACTTGGGAAGTCTTGTGTGCATACACAGTGAAGAAACTGCTATGGCGATTTTATACATATACAGAGATGCAACTCTTTTAATCAGTTACAACAGCAGGAGTCAACTAGCAAAGAAGAGAATCTGGTTTTTAGGAACAGCTTTACATTTCAAATTGAAGTGCTTGGCATATAGTATCACAATTTTTCTAAAAATTTGCACATCCTTATCTCTTTACCATACGACATAATTCTAGACTGGTCCAAATTGAAAGGTTTTGCAGATGATAATTTAGATGAGCATAAAATGTTAAAAATATTAATTCTCTTACAAAAGTTGAAAATCTGGTGGGAAAAAGAGAAAATGTTGGTTACCAGCATTTTCTCCTTTTCCCACGTTTTCGAAAGCCTACATTTCTAGAGTCATGAAAACCAGGAATTGTTTGGTAAAGGGTTTATAACCTTTAACAGTGGGTCAAAACATGTAGACAGAATTGCACACAGATGGATCCTGATCAGACTACTCCTACAGGAGCAGTCTGATCAGGGTCTGGTCTGTTTTTAAAATCAGAACTCTCTCAAAAAAGTGGAATCATTACGGTAAAGCACATAATAGTCAGAGGTCTCCAAAGAAAAAAAACTTTCAAATGCATCATCTCCCCTTGCAGTACATGTATGTATTCATTAGGTTATCTGTATAGTATCTCGGTATGAATTTTATTTAACAGGATTTCTTTTGGGTACTGGTTTCCCCATCCTCAAACACCGCTGGCAGACAGGTAGAACTATCAGATAGGACTTCATGAGCCTATAAATCGAATAGATCGAACCAAGTACTTGACTTGTCTATTCTCCGTATCGTATTTCTGACCACAGGGTATTTGTTTTCCCCCTCAAGTTTATTGATGTTGATGGAAAATGTGAGGCCTGTACAATAATCCACTTTCTCAGCAGCCATTGTGGAGAAAACGATTTCTAATTCGGCATACCTCGGTTGATCTGGATGTAGTACCAGGGCTTTAGCTAGCCTCTGAAATTCAGGAGTCATTGACCCCTTGACCCTAAAATTTTAGGGGTCAAATCTAATTTTTCAAGAGTCAAACAAAAAAAATCAGGAGTCAAAATGGAGAATTTAAGAGTCGTTAGTCAACATTTTGTTGTTGTTGGACATAGTATTAATGATGTGAACAATTAATTGGTAAAATTTTACTGTGTAAAGAGGACCCCCCCCCCCCCCCCCCCCAAACACACATGCTCACAATATTTGTTCAAGGAGGCTGAGGTTAAAACCTTGTCGACCTAAGCAATGAATAAGAAAATAATGGATACTAAATTTCACTCAGAATTCCTTTGATAATCTATGCTGAAATAAAGATTAAATATATTTATCCGATTTCTGGCACCATCCAGAAATATGTTAAGTATTATAATTTTCTGAATTATAATAATTTTCTGGGCCTAAATAATCAAAGTAATTCATTCATAAGGACAGTTTAAGGTATCTTTTTGTTTGAAATGAGATGTAGATATCCGTTTCATAGGTTACTTTCATTAACTTACTATTTTTAATAATATTCAAAGTGCGATCATTATTGCGCACAAATGTCGAGTAATATGGTGGACATCGGCGAGTGAAGATGAGATTTACAATATCCATACATCAATGCTTAACTTCAAAAGGATAACCAATATTGATTTTATTGCCCTGTCTATCACTTTTAGCAAGGTTAGTGCCAGTTGTCAACCAACTCAAATCGCACCGGCACTGAATGTAGGTACGGATTTGGCCGAGTTGTGAGTGTACCCTATTATAGACGGGTTTTCGTGTTATTTAATGGAAATTGTAACCTTTCTGTCTGAAAATTCTCCCAGCACAGTCTACCATCTGTCTTGAGCGTATGAACACTTGATTATGTGTATTAATGTGACAACAAAGCTTCAGGCAGATCAAGAGGAACGTCCATGTCTGGCATCGAACTACCGAGCTTGTTTGATAAAACCGGATTCTACGCAAACTACCGGACGTTTCGGCCGCAAACGATAAAAATATTTTTTCCTCGCGAGAATGCAATATAATTTTTTGAGTCGGGGGTAAATTGTGGGTCGGGCGGTCGAGGACAAACAAACAATATTTTACTTTCAGTCTAAAGGATTGATTCAATGAATATATCTTGCAAAATTGTCAAGTTTGTAACTGCAAAATCATATTGAACTCGCTTTCTAACACTGAATTATTTGTTTCGGGTTTACACTGAATCGGTCTAAAAGGTGACATTATTCCGTGTGGCATCGCGGTCGTCTCGCTTAAATTACTGTATAGAATCCATACTTAAACTTTTTGTCCATGTTTTAGACCCTGCTCGGTAATGGTCACCGACTTGCTGGAGTAATCGGGATGACAGACGACAGTTTCTACGAGGTCATTGTTTTCTACTTTTACCTTTAATACCACACTGTCATTTAAAACTCTTAGCAATATGCAACATCTACAAACTGGCAAGGGCAAACAACATATGAAAAAAAAAAAGGTTTTAAATCATGACGCGTAAAATTTTTGAATGACCTCAGAAATCTAAACAGTGAGTCACAGATGACCCCCAAAATTTATGAGCCAGCAGAAATACTGGTTATGCCTTAACCTTTTGATAAACAACAGATTCAGACTCTTCCAAATTGAAAGCAGCTGAAGATGACAAATTTTAAACTATTATCAATGAGCCAAAGTTCTCTGATATGGTGGAAAACACTGGGGGGGGGGGGGTATAGGAGAAAGTGCTGGTCACCAGCATTTTCTCTTTTTGCCAAAAAGTTTGAAATTCAGAGACCTTTGTCAGGGTCGTTAAAGACAAAATGCTTTTGGTAAAGAGTAATCCCAAACTATCCTGTGTTTTAACTACCAGGGGTGTTGAAATCTTAGAAATTTCTACTTGTCCATGGACAAGTAAATTACAAAAATCTACTTGACCATCAGTGTGGCTCGCTTGTCCAAAACAAAACTTGTTCAAAACAAAACAATTTTAAATGGTACACATAAAGTGACATGTCAGCAATATGGGGATATTCTCATGTTACGATTGTTGGCATTCAACCACTGGAATTCTTTCAACCACGCCTTGTTAAAAAACATGTTTTTGTCATATAATTTTCTTGTCATTGTCCGTTTTAGATTTATGTTTTGAGCTGCCGAATGGTTCCAGGGTCTCAGACTTCTCACTTTATGTTTGCATTGAAGATTTGATTTAAAAAAAAAATTTCTCTGATTTTAGCATCAATTGATCGCTGAATTGAAAACTTTTGGATTGAGACAGCTTCTGGCAGAGGTGTTAAATTATGGTCACACTAAAATACGCCACAGGGGTAATTTTTAAATCACTGCCCATTTCACTCAGAAGCTGTTTAAAATCGGATTAAAGACTAAAATTTTAATGTGTGAGACATTGTTGTCAAAGATCTCTGAATTGTGCTAAAATGATACTAATAAAATTATTTTTAGCCATAATGATGATCTTGAAGATGTTCAGATATTTTCAAAGTAATTAAAATTGACGAGCAAAAACAGCCACATATTTTACTGATCTTGTCGTATGTGGTGAAAGCGGAGGTAGGCCAAATGTGTATTTGGGGTCTCCAGAAATCAGGGATTATCTCAAGCCGCTGTCTATCATTGGAAACGTCAGTTTGCACAAGGCGAGAACATAATGTATTTTACTGGATATATTACAAAAGATCTTTGTTTCAAATTTTTCCTCATGTTTTCTTCTTGTCCCTGGACAACTAGACTGAAAGTCACTAGTCTGCTGCTGAATTTTCCCGAGTCTGACGAGTTGGGCATGGTGTTTCCACACTCCTGACTACTCTGAGGATCGGTGCTTTTGAAAACATTGTGGGAAAAGAGGAAAATACAGGTTACCTCCTTATTCAAAGAATTATCCCTTCTTTTTTGGCACATTTGATTGGTTGTCTGCAAATACTTTCTATTTGTAAAGAGTTAACCCTTTACCAAATGACAGTATTTTGGACTTGTCCAAATTGAAAGCATTGGCAGACAACAAATTATGGCTCATATGGAAAGATTTACCTCTAATCGGGGCAGATAACATTGCATGAAAAAGCGAAAATGCTGGTTACCAGCATTCTCTCCTTTTCCTGCAATGTTTTCAAGAGGTATTTTTCTCAGGATCAATAAAAGACAGTATTGTGTGGCAGAGGGTTAAACTGTTTAAAAAACCTTACTTTTTTTGTCTTTTCAAGTGTTTCATTTCATCTACATGTATAAGAAGCTCTCAGGGTAAATTTTAGATGTAGGCTACATGGATCAGTGATATATAATATTTTGACAGCATTAGGGGGTAAAACTATTTTTCCATATTTTATCTCTTTACCGCATAATCCTGAGTTTTAATGAAGCTGAGGAAGAAGCCTTTGAAAACACTGTGGTTTTCAGTATTTTCTTCTTTTCCCACAATGTTTACTTCCAGTCCAAAGAACTTCCATTCAATTTGTACACCCCTTGGCTTTCAAAGTTGTTATCATTCTGTAGATATTTTCAGTTTGGAAGAGTGTAAAATGTGTTGTCTGGGAAAGAGGGTTAGCCCTTAACCCTTACCATGCAGTCCTGACATTTAACGGCTCTGAAAAAAAATGGTTTTGAAAAAGTTTTGGGAAAAAAAGAAAATAATGGAAACCAGCATTTTCTCCTTTTCCTACAATATTTTCAACCCTTCCCAAAATAAATTACAATTTTTGGGTCACATTTATGTTGTCGTCTGCAAATGCTTTCAACTGGACTAGTCTAGAATTTTGTTGTATGGTAAAGGGGTAACTCTGTACCACATGACAAAATTTTGAACTGGACCAAACAAAAAGCACTTAAAAGACGACAAATTAAATTCAGCTTTAAGGTAATTTCTCTAATTAAAAAGGATAGAAAACATTGTGTGAAAAGGACAAAATGCTAGTTACCATATTGTGAAATATGTCTTTGACAGGATGGAAAACATTGTGGGAATGGTAGTATCAAAATCATTTGAACGTAGTACATGTATTGACAGAAAAAAAAATTGTATGTGAGGCTAAGGGTTTAGTGAATTTTCTATCATGCATGAGTAAATTGGATTTATATCTTATCTTTCCATAATCTTTGCGATCATAGTTTTATAAATATGATTGAGCAGAGCTCTAGCAAAGGAGATTTAACCCTATACCAAACAACAAAATTTAGGATTCAACCAAATTGAAAACATTTCCAGACGACAAATGTAGTGCAAATGATGATTTCTGCCTTTGATAGGATAGAAAACATTGTGGGAAAAGGAGGA
Organism: Tridacna gigas; assembly: GCA_945859785.2. NCBI lineage: Eukaryota > Metazoa > Mollusca > Bivalvia > Cardiida > Cardiidae > Tridacna > Tridacna gigas. The sequence continues at coordinate 57,314,482 of OX244028.2, forward strand.
AATGCTGGTTACCAGCATGTTCTCCGATTCCCACAATGTTTTCAAAAGCCTTCTTCTTCAGGGTTGTTTAAACTCGGGATTTTGTGGTAAAGGGTTAATGCATCTTTGTTATGCATTAACTCTTTACCAAACGACAAAATTTTGGAGTCAACCAAATTGAAAGCATTCGCAGACGACAACTTAAATGTTACTTGAATGTTTGAATTTGTCTTTGATAGCATAGAAAACATTGTGGGAAAAGGAGAAAATGCTGGTTAGCAGCATTTTCTCCTTTTCCCACAATGTTTTCTAAAGGCTTCTTCCCCAGGGTCGTTAAAAGTCCGGATCGTGTGGTAAAGAGTTAAACCAAGCAAGTCTGCACATAATCATAGATCCATAAAATTTGTTTCGTCTAACAGCAGAAGGAATCAAGAGGTAGACTGGTCCTTGACATAATCATAGATCCATAAAATCTGTTTCGTCTAACAGCAGAAGGAATCAAGAGGTAGACTGGTCCTTGACAGAATCATAGATCCATAAAATCCGTTTCGTCTAACAGCAGAAGGAATCAAGAGGTAGACTGGTCCTTGACATAATCATAGATCCATAAAAATCCATTTTGTCTAACAGCAGAAGGAATCAAGAGGTAGACTGGGCCTTGACATAATAATGGATCCATAAAAATCCATTTCGTCTAACAACAGAAGGAATCAAGAGGTAGACTGGTCCTTAACATAATCATGGATCCATAAAAATCCATTTTGTCTAACAGCAGAAGGAATCAAGAGGTAGACTGGCCCTTGACATAATCATAGATCCATAAAAATCCATTTCGTCTAACAGCAGAAGGAATCAAGAGGTAGACTGGTCCTTGACATGCAGAAACTTGACAGATCTGATGGCAAAAAGTTTTAACTCAGGTCAGCCTCCTCAGTTCGAGCATGGTCAAGATCATTTATGTAATTAATGGGTTGATAGTTGATACTTCTTGCGGATGCATTAATCCCCCTTTTCACAAAGCATGGCTCGATCTTAGCTCGGCTGGGTTTTTTTTTTTTTTTCAAGAAAACATTGAGGTATTGTTGTAGCCCTGGTGGGGGCGTGCAAAAACTTTGACATTTTATAATATCTTTGTTATTACTGAAGATATTCTTTTACATTGGAAAAAATAATATAGGAATCAAACCAGCGAAACTGCACCAGGCAAAATAATGCCCCAAACTGTTTTCTATTCAGGGATCTGGACAATCTCTGATGTAAGAGAAATACAGTAATGTTTCCCAGGGAGTTAATATTTATCTAATTGCAATTGTCAAAACACATAAACATCCATACAGATATTACACAGAGTGGGCTAGATGGGGCTCTAGTCCAATATTGGGCCTTTTCTTGCATTAACCCTTAAAGCGCCTTTCGCAACTATAGTTGCATTTGCAGCCAGTGTAGATCAAGATCTGGCTGCACAAAATGTGCAGCCTGAGCTTTGATCTACACTGGCTGCTTTGCTGAATCACTGTAGACAATAGCAACCATGAAATTGCAATTATTGGGTCATATTTCTAGAAAGAAAATGTCTGATACTAGTATGTTTATTTGACACTCAAAGGGTCAACTCTTTACCACACAAGGAACATTTAGACTTGTCCAAATTGAAAGCATTTGGACATGACAAAGTAAATATGGTTCAAGTAATGGATTTTGTCACTGAAAGAGTAGAAAACATTGTTAGAGAAGGAGAAAATGTGGATGACCAATATTTTCTCAGTTCTCCTTTTCCCACAATATTTTCCAAAGGTTCTTCTTCAGTTGTTAACCCTGGGATTGTGTTGTTAAGGGTTAACTCTTTATCAAACAATCCCCTGTTGTAGCAATCCTGTGAAAAGCAGGTTTTGAAAACATTGTCGAAAAGAGAGAAAATGCTGGTAACCAGTATTTTCTCTTTTCTCCCACAATGTTTTCTCCCCTTCCATAAACAAAGTTAAATTTCTCAGTCACATCATTTTGTTATTTTCAGATGCTTTTGATTTGGACACCTCTAAAATTTAGCTACTTCTGTTGTTAATTTGCTACCAAATGACAGAATTTAGACCTGTCCAAATTGAAAGCATCTGCAGAAGACACATCTGGTAAGCCAGAATAGTTAGATTTGCCCCTGATGTGGGAAAAGGAGATAAAACGGCTATTAGTATTTTCTCTTTTTACTCACAGTGTTCTCAAAATCTATTGTCGTCAAGGTGATAAAACACATCATCATCATGTGCAAATGCTTTCATTTTGGTACAGTGTAAAATTTTGTTGTTTGGTAAACAATTAACCCGTAAGCTCCTAATAGCGACCCACTGACCTTTTGCGGACAGTGTAGATCAAAGATCAGACTGCACAAAACGTGCAGTCTGATCTTTGATCTACACTGTCCGATACGGTCATTTCTTTCCGGTGAAATCAACTTTGAAACCGCAGTGTTAGGGCTTTTAGTAGTGAGTAAAAGTTTGCGTTTCATTTATTCAGCAGCTTAACCCTTTCCCAAACAAGCCCTGGTTTTCACGTGTCTGCAGTACAAGTCTTTTGAAAACACTGTGGGAAAAGGAGAAATTGCTCGTAACGAGCAATTTCTCCTTTTCCCACAGTGTTTTTTACCCTTTTTGAGAACTTTCTGCCATTTTCATCAAATTTAAAATTGTCGTCTGCAAACTCTTTCAATTTGGACCAGTCCAAAATTTGTCGTTTGGGAAAGGGTTAAGTGTTAAGCTGTACTCACCTATTTCAGAGTTTTAACAACCCTGAAAATGACTGCTTTTGAAAACATTGTGGGAAAAGAAGAAAATGTTGGTAATCAGCATTTTCTTCTTTTCCCACAATGTTTTCTACCATTTCAGAGATAAATCCCTTACATTCAGCCAAATTTATTTGTCGTCTGCAAATGCTTTGAAAATGGACAAGTCTTAAATTTTTGTCGATTGGTAATGAGTTAAGTCTTTACTATACAGCAAAATTTTAGATCCCACCAAATTGAAAGCTTTTGCAGACAACAAATTAAATATGGGGTAGTTTTTTGGGAAAGGGAGAAAATGCTGGAAACCACTATTTTCGTCTATCTCCCACAACGTTTTCTCCCCTTCCATAAACAAGGTTTAATTTCTCGGTCGGATTATCTTTGAAAAATTAGAAAATGTTTTGAGGAAAAGTGTACTAAAATACTGGTTACCAGCACTTCTTTTTCCAGGACATTGTTTTCCAAAGGTCTGTCTTTCTCAGAGTCACATAAGGTGATTGCTTAACCCTTTCCCTAATGACAAATTTTAGCCCCTTCCAAATTCAAAGCATCTGCAGACAACAAATTTGAAAGTGGGTTTTCTGACAGTAGAAAATGATGTGGGAAAAGGAGAAAATGCTGGTAACATTATGAAAAGGAGAAAATGCTGGTAACCAGCATTTTCTCCTTTTCTCACAATGTTTCCATAAGGCCTCTTCCTCAGGGACGTGAAAACACTGGATTGTTTGGTAAAGGGTTAAAGTGAAGGGTTAAAGTCTGAAACATTATTTCATTTCTAAAACCCAAGTTGTGGGTACCAACCAGAACCTTTATCCCACACATACATGTAGGTGGGTGAAGTGCATGATAATGAGGTGTAAGGGAGTGTGTATCTGTTTTGATTGACAGAATGCAACATGCATCATTAACTGATTGACATGCTATACCATGTGTTATGTGTGGATAACCTTTGACCTGTAGGATGGTCAAGATCATTTTTTATGTACTTTGAAGACAATATAGATCCAAGATCAGGCTGCATTTTCTGATCTGTCTGATCAGGGATCTTCTATGTTGGAGATTTTGTCAACGTGTTCTATTAATTGTTTGTTTTAATCACTTTGAAGTTTACCATCTACAGCTGCTTTCGAATTGAGAATTCATTGTTTGGTATAGAGTTAACCCTTTCCAACACAATTCTGAGTTTTAACCATCCATAGAAAGTAAGCTTTTGAAAACATTGTAGGAAAAGGAGAAAATGCTAGTAACCAGTATTTTCTTCCTTTCCCCACAATATTTTCTATCCTGTCAAAAACCTTAGTTCATTCGTATAACTTAAGAATTTGTTGTCTGCAGATATCTTCAGTTTGGAACGGCAAGAATTTAATGTTTTGTGAAGAGTTAACTTTTTACCAAACTGAAGGCATTTGCAGAAAATGAAATAAATGTGACTTAATTCTGTACCAAACAACAAAATTTTAGACTAGTCTTAATTGAAAGGAATTGCAGACCACAAAATAAATGCTACTGAAAAAATGAAAATTGTTTTGGGAAGGGTAGAAAACATTGTGGGAAAAGGAGAAAATGCTGGTTACCAGCATTTTCTCCTTTTCCCACAATGTTTTCCAAAAGCGTCTTTCTCAGGGTCGTTAAAAGTCGGCATTGTGTGGTAAAGGGTTTAAAAATGGAATTTTTCGTTTTGAAGGGACTTGGCTAGAAAGCATTGTGGGAAAGGGAGAAAATGCTGGTAAGCAGCATTTTTGCATTTCCCACAGTGTTTTCAAATTTTAAGGGCTTCTTCCTGAGGGTCTGTAAAATTCTGAATCATTTGGTAAAGGGTTAATAAAAGGATAATTATTATTTGCTGGGACAGCTGTCTGTGGTAGGTCATTGTCAGGAGTGGAGCACCAGCATTTTCTCCTTTTCCCACAATGTTTTCAAAAGGCTTCTATTCCAGTGTCTGTAAAATTCTGAATTGTGCAGTAAAAGGTTAATCAAAGGGTTGAAATGATTTGCTGGGGTCAGCTGTTTGTTGTAGTTCATTGCCCGGAGTGGGAGCACTTGCGATAGACATAACAAGTAATTGCCCCTTTTTCCACAATGTCGTCTATATCATTTACAGGGGATATAGATTTTTCCTTTCTTGTGCTTATTTCTCCTTTGGGTCTCTTGTAACATTTATTGGTATGTCTTAATCCTTTACCACACGATACCAAGTTTTAACAACCCTGAGGAAGGTGACTTTTGAAAACAATTTTGGTAAAGTAGAAAATGCTGGTAACCAGCATTTTCTCCTTTTTCCAAAATGTTTTCTACCCTCTCAAAGACAGAAATCATCATTTTTGACAACATTATTTTGTCACCTGCAAATGCTTTCAATTTGGACAAATCTAGAATTTTCTCATTTGGTAAAGCCGTAAGGGTTAAGTCTTTACTACACAGCTAAACTAGTCCAGAATGAAAGCATTATTTTGCAGGAAACAAATGTTGTTTAAATGGTGGGATTTGTTTTTGAAAGGGTAGAAGACACTTTCGGAAAAGTGGTACCAAGCATTTTCTCCTTTTTTTTCTCAGCATTTTCAAAAGCCTTTTCTGTAGGGGTTGTTAGAACCTGGGATTGCGTGATAAGGGGTTAAATGGTAGGATTTGTGAAAGGATACAAAACACTGGAAAAAGGAGAAAATGTGGTTACCAGCATTTTCTTCTTTTCTGACAATGTTTTGAAAAGCCTTTTCTGTAAGGATCGTTAAAAACTCAGGGTTATAATGTTAACTCTGTACCAAACAATCCCAACTTTTAATGACTTGAGAAAGAAGCATTTTCAAAAAACACTGTGGGAAAAGGGGAAAATGCTGGTAACCAGCATTTTCTCCTTTTCTTACAACATTTTCTACCTTTCCCAAAACTAATTGCAATTTTTGGTTCACATTTATTTTGTTGTGTGCCAATGCTTTCAATTTGAACTAGTCTAAAATTTTGTCAAGTGGTAAAGAGTTGAAGGGTGAAGTGGCTGTTGCTGAAATGGATCAATCTTTGATATTACAGCTGAGAGGGGAGAGGTCAAGAAACTTTGAGCGTTCTGCATATTTGGAATACATATTCTATTTACTGGAAATAGTTCCCGAGAGATGGCCGATAGAGCCGTTTGGATATCCCATTGTAAGCCGTCCATTACCTCGTATTGATTGGTTTCTAAGGAAGCATAGTGGACCCTTCGTGCTTGGAAACTGAGGGTTGTCACATTATCCTGTACCAGACACACATGGCAATATAAGTCTTTACTAAACAGTATTTTGGACACAACCAAATTGAAAGTATTTGCAGACGACAATTCAAATGTTGCTCAAATGATGATTTCTGTCTGTGACAGGTTAGGAAACACATTTTCTTGTTTTCCCACAATATTTTCAAAAGCCATCTTTTTCAGGACCATTAAAAGTCGTGACTGTGTGGTTAGGAGTTAAATTACCTGGTTCCTGAGTGATTTAGAGACCCAGTTTTAGCTTCCTTTCTGTGCACAATAGGTTGTTTTCCTGGCAAAAACTTTGAAATGTCTGCTGCTAGCGACATCTGAAATTATTGTAATAAAGTAATGGATCATGAAAATGATACAGTTCCTAGAGAAACATTTTGTTTACTAGAGCTCTTGCACTTTAACCCTTTACCAAACAACAAATTTTAGACTGGTCCAAATTGAAAGAGTTTGCAGACGACAATTTTAAATTTGATGAAAATAGCAGAAAGGTCTCAAAAAGGGTAGAAAACACTGTGGGAAAAGGAGAAATTGCTCGTTACGAGCAATTTCTCCTTTTCCCACAGTGTTTTCAAAAGACTTGTACTGCAGACACGTGAAAACCAGGGCTTGTTTGGGAAAGGGTCGACCCTTTACCACACAAAATTTTAGACTTGCCCAAAATGATGTTCTTTGCAGATGACAAAATAATTTTGAATTGAAAAAAAAAAGAGGTTTTTGGAAGGGTAAAAAAAAAACATTGTGGGAAAAGGAGAAAATACTGGTTACCAGCATTTTCTTCTTTCCCCACAATGTTTTAAAAAGGCTTCTTCTTTAGGGCTGTTAAAACTCGGGATTGTGTGGCAAAGGGTTAAAGATACATCCTTACAGCCAGAGAGAAAAAAAACTGCTAAAACTTGATACTGTGCAGGGCTCAAAATTAACTTTTTTTGCCACTAGCAAATTTTTGCTAGTGGACAAAATTTTTACTAGCAAAAATTGACGCTCACTAGCAAATTTTACTAAATTTTTAACATTCATTAAAATGAATGTCAAAAAGAAAGATTTGTTGGTGCCCAGTGGGATGATGATGTATTCAATATTCTGTAATACTTTTAACTGAGTAGGTTCTCATGATGTTATTTATAAAAAGAAAAAAATGTGAAAACAGGCTGTGTACGAATTGTAATTGGTACGAATCATCATTATTTCCTACTCGAGACTTATAATGTTCCAAGTTATTAATAACTGTATGAAATACACTATAATATCTTTAAATATTTATGGTTAAAACAATGTTTTACTATTACCGATGACGTTTGATCCGGATTGTATAGACAACAATCGGTGCAGTAGATTTTCGTAACATTTCCCTCGCTGTCACTTTCATAAGGGAGAGATATGTGCAGATCATGCTTTTACTTATTTACTGTTTTTTCAGAAGGCATTTTACTCTTGGGTCGTTTTTTCTCCAGAGATTTGGAAGATTCAGCTTTACTTGAAGAAAGCCTGGCTAACTGGCTGAAATAAACTAGAAATCGTCCGCTTAGACATTGTTGTCATCTGCTAAAAATAGACTGGTTTACGATTTGCAAAAAATTCCATAGCTGAATGGAACCGTAAGAGCTAAGATTAGGATTGTAAACCAGTCGGCATGGTATAAAATGCAAACCAGTCACAACTGGGTCATTACGGTCGGCAAACAAATTTTCATTTGTACTCGCAAAAAAATGCTAGTGGTCGTAAAATCTACTCGCAAAATCAATTTTCCACTCGCATCTTGTGAGTTTGCTAGTGTTAATTTTGAGCCCTGCTGTGTAAAATGGCTCAAAATTTTGTCAGCTGTGTAAATATAAATAATTACCTATAGTTATTATGGTGTAAGACATAGAGAAATTGAAGGCATTTGTCCATTTTTAGAATCGGAAATGACAACAGTGTTTTCTTTGAAGGCCTGGAGAAAATGAAATGCATTTTCTATCCTTCGTAATCTGTGCAACCTTTCAACTGTCAGGGGCAACATTTGGCATGAAGAGAATAAAAGAATGAGTATAGTTTCATAGAATAAAGATGAAGGTCAAACACTGGCTGAAAAAGAGTATAGATGTGGCTATAAACCTTTACCACAAAATCCCCACCATACACTACCCTGAAAGAGAAGGCTTTTGAAAACTTTGTAGGAAAAGGAGAACGTGCTGGTAACCAGCATTTTCTCCTTTTCCCACAATGTTTTCTACCTTATCCAGGACAAATTTTTTCATTCGAGCCTCCATTGTCTGTGAATGCCTTCAATTTGGACAGGGCTGATGCTTAGTCGTGTGGTAAAGAGTCAATCCAAATTTCAGTTGCCACAAGGCCTATAGTTATTGCAGGATGAAAAGAATGAGAAAAGAAACAGTGTGGCAAGAAAGCAAAATGTACAGTTTCTCCATTTTTGTCCGGATATGTCCTGATAGTTTTCACTTTATACCAAACAACAAAATTTTAGATCAGTCCAAATTGAAAGCATTTGCAGACGACAAAATAAAAGTGCCTCAAAACACAAAATTAGTTGGACATAGGGTAGAAAACATTGTGAGAAAAGGAGATAATTCTGGTTACAAGCATTATCTCCTTCTCCCACACTGTTTTTAACAGCAGTCTTCCACAGGGTCTTTAGAAGGGTTAACTCTTTACCAAAATTACAAAAGTTTTTGCCTGGACCAAATTGCATGTATTTACAGACAACATAATAACATGTAAATGTACTGGTTGCTCAAATAATGATTTCTGTCTTTGATAGGGTAGAAAACAGTGTGGGAAAAGGAGAAAATGCCCTTTTCCTGCAATGTTTTAAAGTTCTTCTTTCTTCAGGATTGTTAAAACCTGTGATTGTGTGGTAAAGGGTTAGACTTAAAGGTTTGACTTGGTATTGATATCTGAGTCATGCTCTGTGAAAAGATGGTTTAACTCTGCACCAAACATCAAAACTTTTAGACTTGTCCAAATTGAGAGCATTTAGAGACTACAACTTAACCCTTTACCTGACAACAAATTAATAAACTGGTCCAAATTCGAAGCATTTTCAGACAAAAAATTCATTGTGTCTCAAATGTAGGTATTTGTAAAAGAAAGGGTTGAAAGCATTGTGGGGAAAGAAAATGATGGTCACCAGGAGAAATGAAGGTATTTGTAAAAGAAAGGGTTGAAAGTATTGTGGGAAAAGAAGAAAATGATGGTCACTAGCATTTTCTTCTTTTCCAACAATATTTTCAAAAGCCCTCTTTCTCAGGGTTCTTAAAAGTCTGCATTGTGTGGCAAAGGGTCAAATGTTACATGAAACATGAAATTTATCTTTCATAGAGAAGAAAACATTGTTGGAAAAGGAGAAAATGTTGTTTACCAGTATTTTCTCCTTTTCCCATAATACTTTCAAAGGCTTTCTTTCCAAGGGCTGTTAAAAAGTCAGGATTGGTTGGCAGCAGAGTTGACACTTTACCGAAAGATAAAATTGTGGACTCAACCAAATTGAAAGCATTTATAGACGACAAGTTAGTTGCATTTCAAATAATGATTTCTGTCTTTTATAGGATGGAAAACATTTTTGGGAAAAGGAGAAAATGCTGATTACCAGCATTTTCTCCTTTTCCCAAAATGTTTTCAAAAGCTTTCTTTCTAAGGGTCGTGGAAACCCAGGATTTGTTTGGCAGCCGAGTTAAGGGGCAGATATCAATATTCATATTTAGTGAGCCGACCTTTATTTGGTATGATATTGGCAGCATACAGGATTGTTGAATGCTGAGCTAGCACTGGAATTTTTTCCCCTCTTGCCTAACCCTTAACCTGTAAAGGGTCTCTCACAACCGTAGTTGCCTTTGCAGCCAGTGCAGATCAAGATCAGACTGCACAAAATGTGTAGTCTAAATTTGATCTGCACGATCTGCTTTCCAGAATCTTCATGGGCAAAAGCAGCCATGATACTGCAATTATTTGGGCCTTATTTCTGGACTTCAAATTTCTCTACCCAGCTGGGTAACTCAGTGGTTAGCGTATCTGACTTTGACCTGGTGGTTGCATGTTCGATACCTGGTTGACGCAAACTTTCTCTCCGACGATTTTTTGCCTCTCACCTCTGATGCATGTGAAAAAAGTAGTCAGTGGCTTGGAAAGAAAGTTGTGTCAGCACTGATGTGAGAAAGCCAGGTTACACATGTGTAGGTGCACTGACCACCTTGAAATGGCTTAGGCTGTTAACCCTTTCCCAAACAAGCCCTGGTTTTCATGTGTCTGCAGTGCAAGTCTTTTGAAAACACTGTGGGAAAAGGAGAAATTGCTCGTAACGAGCAATTTCTCCTTTTCCCACAGTGTTTTCTACCCTTTTTGATAACTTTCTGCCATTTTCCTAAAATTTAAAATTGTTGTCTGCAAACTCTTTCAATTTGGACCAGTCCAAAATTTGTCATTTGGGAAAGGGTTAAACTCCAATACAAATAAATAAATTAAGATCTCTCTTTGGTTTATTCAGCACTCTAAGGATTAACCCTTTACCGCACAGTGCCCTGGGAAAAAAGCCTTTTGAAAACATTGTGGGAAAAGCAGAAAATGCTGGTAACCAGGATTTTCAGCTTATCCCACAATGTTTTCTGCCCTATCAAAGAAAAATTGCACCATTTGAGCAACATTGAAACTGTTGTCTGCAAATGCTTTCAATTTTGACAAGGCTAAAATTTTGTCGTTTGGTAAAGGGTTAACCATAAGGTCAAGACTTTTTGCTCAATCGTAGGAGACAGCTTTGGAAAATACTGCAATACTAAAGTAGAGTGACTTGTTGCAAACAGGAAAAAGCCTGTCAAAAACATGGTTGGAAAAGGAGAAAATACTGATGACAAGATTCAAATATATTGTAATAGTCAATGTACAGACTTTTCAAGAATAGTCCTCAAAATAATTTAGTGCATTGATCCAGGATCAGGTTTGCACAGAACATGCTGTCTGATCTTGAATCTACACTATTCGCAAAAAGCATTTTCAAAGCATCTGGCAAAAGGGGGTTTGCTTTATCTCTGTGATACATTATACCAAGCAAGTCATAACATACTGTCAATTATGGATCTATAAAATCCATTTTGTCCGACTGAATCATAAGGTAGAATGGTCCTTCGACATCCAGAAAATTGGCCTATCGCTAAAAGTTTCACCCTCCCAGGTCAGCCTGCGTGGAATGTTGCAGGCTGACCTGGGTCGATACTTTTTGTAAATGCATTGAACCCCCTTTACACAGAGCATGGTTCATATGTATTTGTTCTTGCAATTCAAATGTTTGATTCCAAGGATTTTCTCAAAATCGGATGACTAAAGGATAGTCTTGTTCATATTGAATGGATCAATTTGGCAGATTAGAAATGTGGCGCAATGATTGGATTTTTTTCTGATAAAGCACACATCACCATGGCAAAAGTAGAAAATGGTAGTTGGTGATTTCACCCACTCCAGTCAGATGGTTTATAGTGAAGTCTTCCTTTCCCAGGGTTGTGCCGAGCACCCATAGCCCAGTCGGTAGTGTAGAGGACTTGAGAACAGAAGTTCACTGCTTCAAATTCCTATCTCCACCAATCTCTCTCCAAGGATCGATGATAGTCATTGCAACAGCACTCATCTCTCTCTCAGTATCTTGGATATGTGGGAAAGTAGCCAGTGGCTTTGGAAGATTTGTGTGCAATGTACTGGTAAAAGAAACTTAAGGAAAGCATGGATAGGTGCAATGGCCACTGCAATATAATTATAATAATATTTAAAATGGCATTAAGAACCATAGCAAAGAAGTCTCAGGGTTGTTCAGTAAAGAGTTGAAAACCACTGTGAACATGTTGAAGGGTCTGTACTGGAAGCTTTTTGCTGAGTCTGCAATATTGGACATTTTGCTGTTTTGTGTAGACATTTTTTTGGCAACCATTTTGAGCTGTCATATGGCTGTAAATAGTTCAGTCTTTCTTGTCTTTTAAAGTAACAATAGCTGCCAAAAGTAAACAAAGTAGGTGTTAAAATGCATTTAAATTTAAATCATATCATTGAAAAGTATGGAAATTATTGTGAAGATGACAATCTGTTATTGTACGTTTTGGTCCAAGTGTTATTTGCTGGCAGAGAAATGAATTCCAAATCTAGGTTAAATGTTGGCAGGTCACTCTATCTCTTGTTTACTTTTTGCCTGATTTTTAATTTCATTTTTTCTGCTGACAGCAAACACTTGGACTGACCACACAAATAAAAGATATCTTTTTTGGAAGTGTAGGAAAGTGTAGAAAACATTGTGGGTAAAGGAGTAAATGCTGGATAGCAGCATTTTCTTCTTTTCCCACAATGTTTTCAGACACTTTCTTTGGGCCTTTAAATCTCAGGATTGTATGGTAATGGGTTAAGGGACCTTTATCTTTGAAGCAGAGAAAAAAGCCCTTGTTCTGAATTGTGCAATATGTAGCCAAGGATCTTGATCTTCGTCGGATTCAGTAACCAGTCAGTGGTATTATTTATGCAGATATTTTATATAGGGTAGATTTACAAATTTTTGGTGTGGGATTTCAGTTTATTCCGATAAAAAAATACCCTTTTTTTCCCCTGTATAGTCAGTTGTCTATTTATTGCCTCTTCACTATCTTGAACAAACTCCTTCAGCAAACAATTCCTTGTTTTGAGGACCCTATGAAAGATAGCTTTTGGAAAATATTGCTGGAAAAGGAGAAAATGCTGGTTACCAGCATTTTCTCCTTTTCCAACAATTTTTTCTACCTACAGGTAAATTCAAAGCATTTGCAGAAGACAAATATTTATCCTATGGGGTAAGATTTGTCTGTTACAGGATAGAAAACATTGTGGGAAAAGAAGAAAATGCTAGATACCAGAATTTTCTCCTTTTTCCACAATTTTTTCAAAAGCCTTCTTTCCGAGGGTTTTTAAAAGTTGGGGTTGTTTGGTAAAGGGTTAAAACACAGTAAAAGGCATATATTTCTTATTATTGTCTTTACACTTTCAGTTGGAACGATCAGCTTATTGTAACATGTGACCACAATCTTTTACAACCACCAGGAGACCCAATACATTACAGCAAAAAGAAACAAGGTAGGTATGTAGCATCTATTGATAACTCAGATCCCAGCATATTTGTAACAAGCAGAAAAGTATTGAATCTTTACAGACATGGTGATGACAGAATTGAAAGTCACTTGAGCCATGCCCTGTGCAAAAAGTTTCAATCCATGTCAGCTAGGGCTGTCTACACAGGCAGCCCTAGGTCGAAATTTGTTGCTTTTTAGTCCCCTAAACCGAAGGGGACTTTAGGTTCGCACTCCGTCCGTCTGTCCGTCAGTCCAGCAATTCAGTTTTCCGGACTTTTTTTCTAAACGCTGGTACATATTGAGCTGAGTTTTGGTCTGTAAGTCACCCACCATCACTTACAGATCAAGTTTGAGTTTCGTTCCGGTCCACTCGTTTTTCACAGATTTACTGGCCTTGGAGTTACAAAACTTCACTGATAAATCAGTTTTCCGGACTTTTTTCCTAAATGCTGGTAGGTATTGATCTCAGATTTGCTGTGTAACTGTTACGGGCCTTGGACTTACAAAATTTCACTGATAAAACATTTTTCCGCGCTTTTTTTCTAAACGCTGCTACATATAGAGCTGATTTTTGATGTGTACATCAACCACCATTCTGGTCCACTGCTTTTTGACACATTTACAGGCCTTGGACTTACAAAATTTCACTGATAAAACATTTTTCCGCGCTTTTTTTCTAAACGCTGCTACATATAGAGCTGATTTTTGGTGTGTACGTCAACCACCATGACTTACACATCGAGTTTGAGTTTCGTCCCGCTCCACTGCTTTTTGACACAGTTACAGGCCTTGGACTTAAAAAATTTCACTGACATGCCAGCGATACATACAGCTGGTAGGGGACTGGGTATTGCTATGCAATACTATCCGAATGCTTGTTGTAAATGTTCTGCATGTCCAAGGACCAGTCAACCTTATGATTCAGCTGGTCGTTAGACATAATGGATTTTATGGATCCATCATTACACAACTAGTAAAATGCATTGTTGCACAAAATGTAAGTTTCCAGGCCGTTACAAGCATGCATTAATGGGGAAAAACCTGGCGTTAAGGGGAGAAAACATGTATTAATCAGTAAAATCACGCACCATTAACGCCCAGCTTTGTACTTTCAATATCCTCAATCAGAACCTAACTTGTAAACAATGTACGCTAATGTTTGTTCTTGTCATACATCCCAGACTCCGACCAACTAAGCTGTAGGAACTTGTACCATATTAGATCCTTATTATGGCTTGTCATTGATGATTCTAGTACACCACAAATGAAATTTTACCCAGTATATCAGTATTATTGAGATATGAGCAAAAAATCAATTGTAATGCACTCTACATCCCACCCCCTTCCATAACGTGGTCGCCGATTCCTTCACTTGATATATCCCTTTGACATCTTTCATTTACAGGAATTTCATATCTACTCATTTATCTTAGTTGTAATAGATCCAAAAAATGTGCCAGCTAATCCCACCAAAGTCTGCTGTGCATAAATAACATTAGAAGTGAATTACAGCGAGAACCCAAAACAGTAGCACAGGACTATGGCCCTTCACTATGTGTAACAAAAATTTCATTGTCGAATTCTGGTTTTGACCGGTATAAGTCCGGTACATTTCAAGTCCGTTTCTTTGCATTTCTATGGAAATATTTTTGCTTTCGTTGCAAATTATTGCTAAAATACATTTATTTTATGCAATAATAGCGTTAATTCACGTTTTTTCTGTCGTTTACATTTGCAGAGGCCCTCAAAAATGGTTAAAAACCCTTTTGCTTAGCACTCGGGCGTTAAACCATTTTTCGGGCCTCTGCCAATGTTAACAACCTCCAAAACGTGAATTAACCCTATATTACAAAGATGCATTAGACCTCTGTTTGCCTGAGCATGGCTCATTTGTTTGAAATTTGAAACTGTCATTTTGGCTTGTTTTACTCTTTCCTTCAAACTAAAATTTTAGGCTGGTCAAAATTGAAAACAGTTGCAGACAGCAGTTTAAATGACTTTGATGTTGAGATCTGGGTCCGTATTCACCAGCCTTTCTTGACAACATTCTTTGTCTTATTCTCCAGTGTTTTCTGAATTTGAAAGTAACACAACTTCTGATTGGTTAAACCAAATAGTTTAGCAAATCAGAAGTTGTGTTACTTTCCAATATTAACCCTTTCCCAAACGACAAATTTTGGACTGGTCCAAATTGAAAGAGTTTGCAGACGACAATTTTAAATTTGATGAAAATGGCAGGAAGTTCTCAAAAAGGGTAGAAAACACTGTGGGAAAAGGAGAAATTGCTCGTTATGAGCAATTTCTCCTTTTCCCACAGTGTTTTCAAAAGACTTGTACTGCAGACAGGTGAAAACCAGGGCTTGTTTGGGAAAGGGTTAAAAAAAATCTGGAGACTAAGACTAAGAACGTCTGAATTGGAAAAAGTAGAAAATATTATTGAAAAAAAGATAAAAGCTAATAACCAGCATTTTCTCCTTTTCTCACAGTATTTTCAATCCCTCCAAATACAACTTTCAATTTTAGCGTCACATTTATTATGTCGTCTGCAAAGGCTTTCAAATTGGATAAGTTTAAAATTTTGTTTTCTGGTAAAGGGTTAAGGAACAGTTCCCAAGCAATGTCTTCTTTCCCAACAATAATTATATACCATACAATAAAAAGAAAGTAGTTTTTCTCTCCCTTTCAATTTTTCCCCTTTTGCTACTTTTACTTCGTCTTATTTAGAAACCAAACTTTGCCTTTACCAGTGCCTACTCTAGAAGCTGAAAATTGGGGGGAGGGGAGGGATTCCCCCTCTCCATCTAAAGAATAGGGGGGAATTAGCAAAAAGGTCAGGGAAGGAGGCAATTTTGGAACAGTACCCAGAAAAGTAAGCCGTTTTGGACCGGGCCATTTTGAAAGATTTGACAAGGGAAGTTACTTTCGTTGACATGATATGTTGCAAAAACAGCTTCAGCAATGCTTCCGTTTTGCTCAAAACAGTGGTATTTTCTGTGAGGCAAGAGTAAATTCTTTGTTTTGGGACTGCTCATTGTTTACCGCACAATCCTGACTTTTAACGAACCTGAGGGAGATGACTTTTGAAAACATTGTGGGAAAAGGAGAAAATGCTGGTAAACAGCATTTTCTCCTTTTCCCACCACATTTTCTAATCTGTTAAGGGCAGGTTTCATCATTTGGGCTACCATAAATTTGTCGTCTGCAAATGCTCTCAATTTGGACCAGTCTAACATATTGTCGTTTGGTAAAGGGTTAAGAGGGACTGTCATGCATTTGGTCTGAATTCATGTAGGATCTGAAAAAAAATACATGGATCTATGGAAATGGATATTTTACAAATCGGGTGTCATCGCATTTATTTGGCCTGACGTGTAGCCTTTCTGTCTGCTACTTCAGCTCTCAAAAAAGCAACTGTTAATGTTGGAGAAGAGTGATATTATGTGTGTTTACAACGCTTGAATTTAAGGAAAAGTTTAAAAGATGTACAGCTTACACAGGATATAGCAGAGGCTACAAGTTTGTGTTATGATTATGATTGACATTGGGACATAAGCAAAGAGTTTCGATCTACGCTTTATTGAGGAATGGATTAATTAATGTTAGTTTTTTCCCTCTGAAATTCCCTGAAAGATACATCAAATGTTTTACGGTGGAAAACAAATGTAAAACTATATGAAGTACTAATAAAAGAAAGTATTTTCACTAAAATATCTAACCTTGTTAAATAACCTATATACCTCCAAAATGAAGCACGTCATCAGTGTTTCAGTTTGACATTAACATTAACCCTTGGTCAGTGGTGCGTGAAGAATGCTGAATGTGTCGATACAGATCAGAGTGCAAATAACATGCATTTTAATCTTGGATTCAAACGATCTGCTTGGTAAATTTAGCACACTTAAGCGTATTCCTTACTGAAAGTATGTGTAGATTTGAATTATGAAACGTACTAAGTTCTGTTCTGTACTGTTTTGGAAGTTCGGCTCAAAAGGCAGCTTATGTTAATTAAATAAACTTTTGACTTAGCCATACTTAGTGGATTAGCACATCTTCCATTCCAAAGGGTATGACGGTAAACTGTTAACTGATAAGATATGTGTTTGATTGCCACTGTAATCCACTTGACCGCCCATTGTCTTCAGTATATCGAGGGTTAATTGCCAGAAGGTCATAAGTACATATTTTAAGAAATTGAGAAAATCGAAAAAGAAGATTTTCAATGCGTACCGTAACTGACTCGTAGATGCTACTAAAGTAAGAATCGGTCTGATTGTAGATCATATGTCCAGAAACAACATTTTACATTGTGAGTTTTCTATATGATATGATTACAGAGAAAAATACTTAAAATACACATACTTCATTTTGGCTTAACACAATGGTCATGTTTATTATGGAGTCAAAATGTTGCAAGTGCACTTGATGCACTGAAAAAAATGACAAATCCAAAGGAATTAAGGTTGAAATTGTCTTAGGTGCACAAACAATTTTTTGGTCTGAAAGCTGTGTAAGTTTGACTTTACATTTAACACGCACACTTACTACATTTTCTTATCACAAGTAGCATAGAATATGGTAACTGCTTATGTTTTGTTGATATTATTGTAATTTGTGCGGTGAAAAGGATAAAAACACACTTGTGTAATCAAACAGTTTCATTAATTGAAGATTAAATGAAGAAGTGCACAAAAATATAGCACATAATTTACACAATTGGTAATGTTTTGGCAGGGGGCCCCAGAACAATAAATTATGTACAAATTTGAGTCTTCATTGTCTTCAATCAAATCTGGATCTGGTAAACAGTCCTTTGTTTTTGTTGGCTGACAGCAATGTGAAATAGGAAATAAAACTCAGAAATTTTCCCTCCTTACACTGTGATGCAAATCAACCTTCTTAGCACTAGATATTGGGAGTTTTGTAGTATTAACCCTTTCCCAAACAATAAATTTTAGACGGATCCAAATTGAAAGAGTTTGCAGACGAAAATTTTAAATTGGATGAAAATGGCAGAAAGTTCTCAAAAAGGGTAGAAAACACTGTGGGAAAAGGAGAAATTGCTCGTTACGAGCAATTTCTCCTTTTCCCACAGTGTTTTCAAAAGACTTGTACTGCAGACACATGAAAACCAGGGCTTGTTTGGGAAAGGGTTAAGTTGTAGAGGAGCAGTTATAGATATCTTCTTTCAGGACATTGTAATGTTGACTGTAAAGTGATATTTGTAGTATACCAATTCAGGATCTGTTTTTTAGCTCCACTGGCCAAAGGCCAGCGGGCTTATGTCATGGCCCGGTGTCCGTCGTGCGTCCGTCCGTCCGTGCGTTAACTTTTATTTCAAACATCTTCTTCTCTGAAACTACCCATCCAATTTTCATGAAACTTCACAGAAATGATCCTGCCATGGTCCTCTTCAGAATTTCTTGAAAGAATTTGATTCCTTCAAAAACTCATGTTGCCATGGCAACAAAACTGAAAAATATTGGAAATCTTTAAAAATCTTCTTGTCTGAAACCATAAGGCGTAGGGCTACCAAATTTGGCATGTAGCTTTATGTAGTAGACCTCTATCAAGTTTCTTCAAATTATAGCCCTGGGGTCAAAATTGGCTCTGCCCCAGGGGTCACAAGTTTTACATAGGCTTATATAGAGAAAACTTTAAAAATCTTCCTGTACCAAGCCATAAGGCCTAGAGCTACCAAATTTTGCATGTAACTATATCTAGTGGGCCTCTACCAAGCAGGCCAAAATTTTAGCCCTGGGGTCAAAATTGGCCCCGCTGCAGGGGTAACAAGTTTTACATGGACGTACATAGTGAGACAACTTAAGAAATCTTCCAGTACCTAGCCATAAGGCCTAAAGGTACCAAATTTTGCATTTAGCTTGATCTGGTGGGGGTCTACCAAAAGTGCCCAAATTACAGTCCTGGGGTCAATTTGGCCTCATGCTGGGGGGTGGGGGGGGGGCCGAAGGTGCACAAGATTAACATGGGCTTATATAGGGAAAACTTTTAAATCTTGGTGTACATAGCCATAAGGCTTAGGGCTACCAAATTTTGCATAATTATAGCTCTGTCTAGTGGACAACTACAAAGAGGGCCCAAGTTACAACCCTAGGATCAAGTTTGGCCCTGCACCAGGGGTCACAAGTTTTACATGGGTTTATGGAGTGAAAACTTCAGAAACCGTCTTGTTACTAGCCATAAGGCAAGAACTCCCAAATTTGGTCATAAACATGTGCTTATAGGGTGAAAATTCAAAAAATCCTTCTGCTCCTAACCGCAAACCCAAGGGCAAATCTGGAGCACTTTTGATTTTTTTTTTTAAATTAGCCTTGCATTAGGGGTCTTATGTTTTACAGAGGCTTCATATGGACGAAACTTGAAAATCACCGTATTTATAACCATACAGCATAGACCTGTATTATTTTGGCATGTGGCTTTATCTTGTGGACCTCTACCAGGGTTCAAGTGATTATCGCTCTGGGATCAAAAATGGCTTTTCCCTGCAGGTCTCAACTTTAACATGGGCTTTTACAAAGAAAACTTTGTAAGTCTTCATTTTGAAACCATTTGGCTCAGAATTGAAATGTTTAGTATTTATGGTTTATATTTATAAGCCAGTGGAGC
Organism: Tridacna gigas; assembly: GCA_945859785.2. Taxonomy (NCBI): domain Eukaryota; kingdom Metazoa; phylum Mollusca; class Bivalvia; order Cardiida; family Cardiidae; genus Tridacna; species Tridacna gigas. Next base: position 57,334,160 of record OX244028.2, read on the forward strand.
GATACAGGGCCATCATGGCCCTCTTGTTTCTAATTTGCATCCACTTGATTTTCATCCATTGAACCTTTCCACCATTTAAGTCCATAATATTTTGTTGCAAAACTGAATTAGCTAGGAGTTTCAAGTTGAGAAAATTAAAAAAAAAAACTTCATTGGTACAACTGTGTATGTTTTTTTTTCCTTCATGCAAGCCTTACAACAGTATCCAACTGACCTGGGACATAATTATATGCACATTTCTTTGCACTTTCAATTGCTGCATGAACAGAGTGGCTCTCCATCTAAGGATGTCTAGATTCAAGGAATTTATGGTAAATAATTGAGACACTGTTCACTGAATTAAGTCCATAAAGTAAAAGTGATGCAGTGAATTTATTAAGATTTTGACCAGAACAGCAATCCTAATAGAATGTCAAATGCTCAATATATGAGGGCAGCAATTTGATATAGGTCAGTAAACAAGTCATGTTCCTATTTCACAGGAACCTCTTTGGCCTTCACTTTCATTCAAAATGTAACATGTTACTTGAGAACCTCAAGGGAGTGAAGTGAGCGGTTATAATAGCTGAGTTTCCTTCTGTAACAAGGAATGGGCAAAATGGCCTGCAAATCGAAGATAGGAGCATGATAATTTGTGCGACTGTTTTTGGCTTTTCTTTTTTCAGACGGATTTTTTATCTGTTGCCATTTCTTTGTTTTTACAATGATTGTTCTAGTTACGTTTAATACCAGGTGTCATCTCTCCTGTTTGTTCTTTCTGGTCCTGATCCTTTTTTTGGAATATGGAAAGAATAGTTGTACTCATTATAGAATATAAATTTTGTCTATTTTTTTTTATCGGAGACACATTTCTTGTTTTGGGTCTTGGTAAAGTATTAATAAAGCAGATGCATTTCTCTGATTTTTAAATCCTGTCCAAGAAACCTGCGAAGTATGTCCTGCCGCATATAATATTCATCAAGTACTGGAAATGATTCAGTGTTTTCTAACCTCATCCTGCATATAGGTTGGTGTTTTGTTATGTGGTGAATGCTTTCAATGTCTGTCTATAGATGAAAATGTCCCAAAATTCTTGCTCTTGAGTGCACTTTCAAAAACTTGTTCACCATTGTCCAGAGTTTTAAAGAAAAACAATTTACACATTTTTTTTTTCAAAGGAGTAAGCCCTTGATGTAGCTCTCCTTCATCTTGCTGCAGAATGTAGCCTTTCTGGAGATTTTAAATTATTATTAGCACTGATTAAATCTCTCTGGCATTCATATGAATCAAGTTTCCAATAGGATGAGAAGTATTCTTGTCTTTTAGCGACTGGTAGTTTATCAGTGCATTTAAAACAACAGATGCATGTTGCAGTTTTAAGCCCTTTTTGACCAATTTCCTTTCTAGTAGTACTGATGTAAGAAAGTCCATGCACTCTTCTTTGTTTCCTTACATTCTTTTTCCATTTTTCTGGATTTGCCTTTCTCTTTCTGACACTTGCGGACTTCCTTGGGCTTGTTGCTTGTTTTCGGGGTGCAATATTAGTAGTACTTTCAGAAGTTGTCAAATTGGCCAGTTGACATGTTGCTGTGTCTGATTTTTAGCTCCACTGGCCGAAGGCCAGCAGGCTTATGTCATGGCCCGGTGTCCGTCGTGCGTCCGTCCGTCCGTGCATGTGTGCGTGCGTGCGTGCGTGCGTCCGTCCGTGCGTTAACTTTTATTTCAAACATCTTCTTCTCTGAAACTACCCATCCAATTTTCATGAAACTTCACAGAAATGATCCTGCCATGGTCCTCTTCAGAATTTCTTGAAAGAATTTGATTCCTTCAAAAACTCTGGTTGCCATGGCAACAAAACTGAAAAATATTGGAAATCTTTAAAAATCTTCTTGTCTGAAACCATAAGGCATAGGGCTACCAAATTTGGCATGTAGCTTTATGTAGTAGACCTCTATCATGTTTCTTGAAATTATAGCCCTGGGGTCAGAATTGGCTCTGCCCCAGGGGTCACAAGTTTTACATAGGCTTATATAGAGAAAACTTTAAAAATCTTCTTGTCTGAAACCATAAGGCATAGGGCTACCAAATTTGGCATGTAGCTTTATGTAGTAAACCTCTATCATGTTTCTTGAAATTATAGCCCTGGGGTCAAAATTGGCTCTTCCCCAGGGGTCACAAGTTTTACATAGGCTTATATAGAGAAAACTTTAAAAATCTTCCTGTACCTAGCCATAAGGCCTAGAGCTACCAAATTTTGCATTTAGCTTGATCTAGTTGGGGTCTACCAAAAGTGCCCAAATTATAGTCCTGGGGTCAATTTGGCCTCATGCTGGGAGGGGGGGGGGTTTCCACAAGATTTACATAGGCTTTCATAGGGAAAACTTTTAAATCTTGGTGTACATAGCCATAAGGCTTAGGCTACCAAATTTTGCATAATTATAGCATTATCTAGTGGACAAATACAAAGAGGGCCCAAGTTACAGCCCTAGGATCAAGTTTGGCCCTGCACCAGAGGTCACAAGTTTTACATGGGTTTATGGAGTGAAAAGTTCAGAAACCGTCTTGTTACTAGCCATAAGGCCAAGAACTCCCAAATTTGGCATGTTATTCTTCTAATACACATATTCCCCATTTAGTCCCACTGTAGCCTTGGGGTCAAAGTTTTATAAGGGCTTATATAGTGAAGACTTCTCTTCATGGTTTATATTTATAAGCCAGTGGAGCGATACAGGGCCATCATGGCCCTCTTGTTTATGATAATTGTCTCTCAGTGTCTCTTCTTGTCCATTAGGTATACATGCCTTCTGGTGTTCATGCCCAGGAATTTGCAATATGCTAACTGCAATACTCTGTCAAAGTTATCAGCAGAAACTGGTGATTGTATTCCATAAACTGGACATGATGGATTACTGCAATATATTTTTACTGCTGAACGTGTTATTGACAGGTAAGGGTAGGCAGTCGGGAGGCTCCTCTCACCAATGTCCTTCTTGCTCTAAAAAATACCTTTTTAGTAAAGGAAACTGCCCAATCTGCACTTGTCATAGAACAGCCAAAGGTGAGAAAAGCTTCGCCTCGTCTGAAGTTTTCAGCCAAATGTTTACAGACTTTTAATGGTACATTTAATATAACAACACAAAGTCAAGACACTGGTAACTTGTTGCGTTGTTGCTAGTTAAGATATTTTTCAGGTTGAAATACAATCTTTTTACTGACTTTATTGCTCTAGGAGATGAAAATAGTAATTGCAGTGACAGGACTTATCGGGGTAAAGATTTTACCTTTCCTCTTTGTCATGTACAACAGACAATCTGTTCAAAACTTACATTTCTGTAATGAACTATGTAAACTTCCAACATTGTTATGGTTGGTATTCTCTCTGCTCTGACTTTTACCAGTTGAAATATGTACACTTATGGCTTAAAAACCTTACACAACAACCTAAACATGTCAGTTCTAAATTGTTGTAAAGGCACTTACAACATTTTTACTCTGAATTATTGTTCTAAAACTTATCCAGGGATGACAAGCCAAGATGCAGTATGTGCACTTAAGACAGTTTGGCAGTTCATTCATATGACTTACGACTTTTTGGCACTAAGTGTACTATTAGAATACAAGATACTGCAATCGGTCATTTTGTGATACGACCGGTAAAAATGATGATAACTTAACCAGCATCGGGGCAAAAGTTAGAACGTTAAAAGATAAGTTATTTTCTGTAAAAAAGTCATTTTAGCCATATTTTGGACTTACGACCTTCTGGCACTAACCCCTCGATATCATAAGATAAAATTAACTACTGTCAATGATATTAACAAGTTTGTTAATTGGCAGCACACTTTACGCATTTTAAAATCATCAAGCAACCATTTGCCCTTAACTTGAAATCAAAACTTTTCTTAGACTCGCTCCTCTCTGTTGAATCAGACAATCTATAAATATTTCAAAATGCTTGTAATTTAATGTAATTTATTATCAGATATGATGTTCAGACTACAAGCCTTATGAAAATATATAGCCTTTCTGCTATACTGTATACATGTATGTATTTACCATGGTTTTTTGGGAGCCTTTAGTAGGAATGTAACGATACATCGGACTATTGATGGATCCTGATGGCGGGTGTGTCAATGAAACTGCATCGATGGTTTGTTCAAAATCGATAACTATCGCTGATATTTACCTCAACTATAGATAGTTTCGGTAGTTTCAATAGCAAGAAGAAGGGAAAAAATGAATCAATTCAAATAGCCCCCAGAAAAGCATCCGAAAGTCGCCGTCGTCAGATAATTTTTCCTGTCGCTGGCTGTCCAATCGTTGTCTACGCATGTCATATTCTTCAAAGATTAATGTTTTCTATGACGCATCATTTGATAAAAAATGGACATATATCAATACGCAGTGCGTAAATTGCCCCTTAAAAATTGCAGGCTAAAATGGCAATAAATAATATGTCTGTGGAAAAATCAAGCCAGTCTTTATTATAATTTCTTAGAAGACGAAATGATTTCAAACAGGGAAAATACTTTTAGCTCACCTGAGCACAAAGTGCTAAGGTGAGGTATTGTGATGGGTCGTTGTCCGGCGTCCATCTGTCCGTCTGTCAACAATTCCTTTAAACATCTTCTCCTCCTAAACTGCTGGGCCAATCTTGATGAAACTTGGCAGGGATGTTCCTTGGGTGAAGCTCTACCAAAGTTGTTCTCAAGAGATGGAATTCCACCCAAAACTCTGGTTGCCATGGCAACAGAAAGGCAAAAAATAGGAAAATCTTTGAAAATCTTCTTCTCTGATTCTAGAAGGCGTAGAGCTTTGATATTTGGTATGTAGCATCTCCTAGTGGAGCTCTACCAAGTTTGTTTATATGATGCCCCTGGGGTCAAAACTGGCCCCGCCCCGGGGGTCACAAGTTCGAACATAGGAACAAAGAAGGAAAACTTTAAAAATCATCTTCTTTGATTCTAGAAGGCGTAGAGCTTTGATATTTGGTAGGTAGCATCTCCTAGTGGACCTCTACCAGGTTTGTTCATATGATGCCCCTAGGGTCAAAACTAGCCCCGCCCCGGGGGTCACAAGTTCGAACATAGGAACAAAGAAGGAAAACTTTAAAATTCTTCTTCTCTGAAACTGGAAGGCGTGGAGCTTTGATATTTGGCATCTAGCATCTCCTAGTAGACCTCTACCAATTTTGTTCATATGATGCCCCTGGGGTCAAAACTGGCCCTGCCCCGGGGGTCACAAGTTTTGAACATAGGAACAAAGAAGGAAAACTTTAAAAATCATCTTCTCTGATTCTAGAAGGCGTAGAGCTTTAATATTTGTTATGTAGCATCTCCTAGTGGACCTCTACCAAGTTTTTTCATATGATCCCCCTGGGGTCAAAACTAGCCCCGCCCCGGGGGTCACAAGTTCGAACATAGGAACAAAGAAGGAAAACTTTAAAATTCTTCTTCTCTGAAACTGGTAGGCATGGAGCTTTGATATTTGCCCCGGGGGTCACAAGTTCGAACATAGGAACAAAGAAGGAAAACTTTAAAATTCTTCTTCTCTGAAACTGGAAGACGTAGAGCTTTGATATTTGGTATGTAGCATGTCCTAGTGGACTTCTACCTACTTTGTTCATACGATGCCCCTGGGGTCAAAACTGGCCCCGCCCGGGGGATCACAAATTTCGAACATAGGAACAAAGAAGGAAAACTTTAAAATTCTTCTTCTCTGAAACTGGAAGGCGTGGAGCTTTGATATTTGGCATCTAGCATCTCCTAGTGGATCTCTACCAAGTTTGTTCATATGATCCCCCTCGGGTCAAAACTGGCCCTGCCCCGGGGGGTCACAAGTTTTGAACATAGGGACAAAGAAGGAAAACTTTAAAATTCTTCTTCTCTGAAACTGGAAGGCGTAGAGCTTTGACATTTGGTATGTAGCATCTCGTAGTGGACCTCTACCAAGTTTGTTCATACGTTGCCCCTGGTGTCAAAACTGGCCCTGCCCCGGGGGTCACAAGTTCTAACATAGGAACAAAGAAGGAAAACTTTAAAATTCTTCTTTTCTAAACCTTGAAGGCATAGAGCTTTGTTATTTGGTATGTAGTGAACCTGTTCTAAGTTTGTTAGCCCACCTGAGCACAACATGTTCAGTCAGTTTGAAATTGGGTCACCTGGGGTCATAAACTAGGTCACTAGGTCAAATTAAAGAAATACCTTGTGGGCACTCTAGAGGCTACATTCATTGCTCAAATGACCTGAAATATGGTCAGAATGTTTGTCTTGTTAAAATCTTAGATGAGTTTGGATTTGGATCACCTGGGATCATAAACTAGGTCACTAGTTCAAATTAAAGTAATACCTTGTGGGCACTCTAGAGGCCACATTTTTGGCTCAATTGACTTGAAAATTGGTCAGAATCTTTGTCTTGATAAAATCTCACATGAGTCTGAATTTGGGTCATGTGAGGTCTTAAATTAGGTCACTAGGTCAAATTAAAGAAATACCTTGTGTGCACTCTTAGAGGCCACATTTATTGTTCAATTGATTTGAAAATTGGTCAAAATGTTTGTCTTGACAAAATCTTAGATGAGTTAGATTGGGGTCATCTGGGCTCATAATCTAGGTCACTAGGTCTAACTAGAGAAATACCTTTAGGGCACTCTAGAGGTCACATTTCTTGCTCAATTGACTTGAAAGTTGGTCAAAATGTTTGTCTTGATGAAATATTGGGTGAGTTTGAAATTGGGTCAGCTGGGGTCATAAACTAGGTTACTGGGTCAAATTTAAGAAACACTTTGTGGGCACTCTAGAGGCCATATTTATTGCTCAATTAACTTGAAAACTGTTCAGAATGTTTGTCTTGATAAATTTTTTGATGAGTTCTAAATTGGGTCACGTGGGGTGATAAATTAGGTCACTAGGTCAACTTACGGAAATTCCCTGTGGAGGCTCTAGAGGCCACATTTTAAGCTCAATTGACCTGACAATTGGTCAGAAATTGAATTATGCTCGTTGAGTGAATTTCGCCTGTTGACTCAGGTGAGCGTCCAGGGCCATCATGGCCCTGTTGTCTTCTTTTCCCACTATGTTTTCAAAAGTCTTCTTCTCCAGAATCATTAGAACTCAGGAGTGGTAAAGGGTTAAATTTGACAAGGGTTAAGTTCTTGAGGAAAGGAAATCTTGTGATGAACTTGTGATCATTATCTTTTTCCTCCCTTCCTCCATAGAGACAGCTTTTCATTGTACTCTTGTAATAGGTTTTTGTGGGTAGAATGGAATCAGCACTTTCCTCTATTCCCACAAAGTTTTTTACCCATTCCAAAAAAAATTTCAAATTTTCGGTAATATTTAGTTTGTCATCTGCTGATGCTTTCGATTTGGACAAGTCTTAATTTTGTGTCGTGTAAAGGGTTATTTGTACTGTTACGAAACAATAATAACCAGAAACGAGATGTGCAAGATTAGAGTTTTGAGATGTCTGCTTATTAACATTGAGGAATTATATCCTCCCAGAGCGTAGAAACTTTTGTATGTCTTAACTCTTTACAAAAGGACAAAATTTTAGACTTGTCCAATTTGAAAGCATTTGCAGACAACAAAATAAATGTGACTCAAAAATTGAACTTTTGTTTTGGGAAGGATAAAAAACATTGTGGGGAAAGGAGAAAATGCTGGTTACCAGCATTTTCTCCTTTTCCCACAATGTTTTCAAAAGACGTCTTTCCCAGGGTCATTAAAAGTCGGGATTGTGTGGTAATAAAATTCTAGACTGGTTCAAGTGTAGTTTAAATGATGTGATTTCTCTCTAAAAGGGTAGAAAACAATGTGGGATGAAGATGAAAATCTGGTAACCTTCATTTTCTTTTTCTACAATGTTTTTAAAAGCCTTTTTCCTTAGGTTCATTAAATGTTGGGATTGTTTGAAAAAGTCCACTTTGTTATATTTGTTCTTGTACCAACTGTAGGCTTGTTAATTTGAGGGAGTACTGTATTTCTAGACAGAACAACAGAAGGGTTGTTAATTTTAGACAGTACCACATTTCTAGGTGGAACTTCTGTAGGGATCTCATTTGAGACAAAACAGCATATTCTATTTGTCAGTTGTAACAACTGTTTAGGTATTGATCTGTGACAGTAGTATTTCCAGTTGGAACTAACATAGCGGTGTTTATTTGAGAATGTATGGTTTTCCAAGTTGAAACAGCTGTAGGGGTGTTAAATTGAGACAGTATGGTAAGTTTTCAAGTGTCTGAAGTGCATTTCACTAATGCATTTGTTTCTCTTACTTGGCTTTTCATTGCTCAACTTTCATGTACATTTATAGTTTTATGGGTTTGCTGAAATGAAATGAATGACAGTACCTGAAATGCAGGGTACAATTAACCCTTTACCACACAATCTCGACTTGTAACGACCCTGGGAAAGAAGCCTTTCGAAAACATTATGGGAAAAGGAGAAAATGCTGATAACCAGCATTTTCTCCTTTTCCCACAATGTTTTCTAACCTTCAGAAACAAATGCAATCATTTTAGCCCATTTAATTTGTCGTCTGCAAATGCTTTCAATTTTGGGGGGTCCTGCGTGGCTCAGTGGTAAAGTGTGGGACTCATAACCTGGAGGCCCCAGGTTCGAGCCCCATCTGATCTGCTGGGTTTGTCGTGGGTGTGTCCTTGGGCAAGACACTTCAGAGCTCTAGCCTAGTACTGGTCAAACCCAGGAAATACATGAATATGTGAGCTCTCGCCGTGATATGACTGAAATAATGTTGAAAGCAGCGTTAAACACCATTCAATCAATCAATCAGCGTTCAGTTTGGACTAGTCTAAAATTTTTTCGTTTGGTAAAGAGTTAATATAGTTATTTTTGGACCTACTGTATAAGAAGATCAGTGGTCAGAGTATTTCTTATCCTGTGGCTCACTGTTTAATAGTGATGGGACATCGGTTAGAAATCATAATCGATCATCGGTTGGAATCGGTTGCTGCTACCGATGCGATTCTTCCGATTATAATCGGTTCCTCTTAAATTTGCATGTTTCATTGTAAACCCTTGTATCATTTATGTATTATGCTGTTGTTTATGTTGCAGACAGACTTTTTGTAGTTTTACCTTTGCACCTGCTTTCTATACACCTTTTGGTTTTTAACCACCTCTGCTTTGTGCTAGTTGGCTTTGTAACACAGAAGTATTTCGGCTGATTGTTGTTGTTATCAAGGGAGTTGTTGTTATCGTGGGAGTGATAAAACCCAGTTAACACAGCGTTTTTTCTCATAGTTTTGGAAACGGGTCCGAAACCATGCAAATTGGGAAAAATGTGTCGTTTTCTATAAAATTGGGAATTATTTTCTTGATGATTTTAGACACAGTCCTTGCATATCATTTACTACCATAATACAAGGGGTTAGCACAAAACTACTGTAAGTGCCTATATAAATATATGCACTTACAATAGTTTTGCACTAGACCCTCAAATAGAGATTATTTTCCCTCTTAAGTCATTGAAACTAAAACTGAACTCAAAAATACTACCACGATGTTTTACTTTTATTGTTCAGTGTGACATGAAATGCATGTACTGTAAATAAATTGGTCTTTTCAAAGGGCAATGTCCCTGTTTCTCATGTTACTGAAAATACCAATTTAGAGTCAAGTGTCATTTGTTTTTCAGTAAGAGGGAATATGGTAGAGGGACTGGGTTCTGGTAGATGGTCTATTTTAGAGGCAAACAGAGCTTCATTACGGACAGTGGGGTCAGGGTGGCAGGTAGATTCACACTGAATGGCAGACATAGCTTGCTCACCCTCAAAACTCGAGCCTGCTGTGAACGGGATAACTTGGTTACATCTAGTACTTGAAGTGTTTTGATCTCGATCTACGGTTGCAGACGAGCGCTTACTTTCACTTTCCTCAGGCTCGTCAACCTCATCTCGCCTAGAATTATGACTTGGGCTCTTACAGATAAAGTCTGTTAACCTTTTACACCCCGTTGGTTTTAACTTTTTTCGGTAATATTTGCTGTTGTGGCTCATTTTCATGTTGATTTACTGTTCTCGTCTCTCCGCGAAATCACATGTCAGACCGAGCATGAAAAATCACAAGTTTTTGGCGCCACAGAAACGAAGCGCCGTTCACTACCGAGTTCTCCGAACTAAATACACTGGACCCCGGCTTATATTAATAATAGAGAGCACACTCCGGGACCAGTTGATCTTAAAAAAAAAAAAAAAGGAAGTACATGTGTTTGGGAAATTCACCTTTTTTTGACCAATGACATCGCTGATAATTGGAATATATATATAGCTATGGGAAATCCTAAAAATAGCTGACGAATTGGGGTCTTTTGTTTTGGGAATTTCTTAAACTGGATTTTGGGAAAAAAGGTCAATTTTTGGCATTAGGAACAGGTCCGTTTTACGGACCCATTCATAGAAGGAAAAAAAACGCTGTAACAGACACCGGTATATAAAATCCGGTACCCGACCGACGGTGCAGACTTCCTGCCGATCATCGATTATGACAAAGTTCAATCGATAATCGAAATCGGGAGCTTCCAACACACGGCTAATCGATACTTGCCGATTATCGGTACACCACTACTGTTTAATACCTGTCACACTGTTTTTTGTATGTTAGTTTTGTTTGGAAAGGCTTTGCATATGCCGAGCCTTATACAAGCAGTAACCCAGGAAATACATTAATACATGAATTGTAGCTGTGACGCAGCTGTAATATGCGGTTCATAGTTGAAAATGGCATAAAACACTGTTAACCCTTAACCACACAACTCCTTGTTTTACCGACCCTGAGGAAAAAGGCATCTGAAAACATTTGGGGGAAAAAAAGCTGGTAACCAGTATTCTTTCCTATTTCCACTATGTTCCACTCTTTTGAAAATATGAATCCCATTGGTTGAGCCTCTTTGAATTAATTTTGTTGTCTGCAAATGCTTTTAACTTTTTACCAAACAAAATTTTATGCTTGTCCAAATTGAAAGTATTTTACTACAACAAATGAAATGTAGCTAAAATAATGGTAATTGTCTGTGAAAGTGTAGAAAACTCTGGGAAAAGGATGAAATGCGAGCTATAAGCATCAGGGTCGTAAAAAATTGTGATTGTGTAGGAAAGAGTTGATTTTGACATAAAAGATAAAAATTTTGTTGTATGGTAAAGGATTTGATTAAAACAAATGGTACAAAGATTGATAATGAGAGAAAAGTTCTTTTTGCTGTGAGTTTCATCTCATTCTGCAAGATTTGTTTTTTGTCAAACCAGGATTTTACCAGCTACCCCAGGGTTACAAACCTGTGCTTTACTGACAGACCTACCTGGCAATGATAGATGGCTGGATGGATTGTGTGATAACTAGTACTAAAGGTCATACTAAGCTATTGTTTCTTGGTGATGCGACCTTTGACATTTAGTGGAAATACCAGCATTTATCCATCTCCATATTATAGGCTATTTAGTCCCTTTACCATAATGGTCCTTTGTTTTTCAATCCCAAATGGGGAAGGATTTTGGAAACATAGGTGAAAGGGGGAAAAATTTGGAAGCTCAGGTTATGATGTTTGTCTATTATAGTGTAGAAAATGTGGTTGGAAATAGAGACAGTGCTTGTTAGAAGCGTTTTCTCAATTTCCCACAGTGTTTTTAAGATGTTTCCTTCCTCAGGTTTGTTAACCCTTAAAGCACCTGTCACGACTATAGTTACCTTTGGGGCCAGTGCACAAAACATGCAGCCTGATCGTTGATCTACTCTGTCCATTTTGCTGAGACAATAGACATAAAAAGTGACCACAAAATTGTAATTTTCTTGGTGTTATTCCAGACTGAAAATGTCCAGTGGGTTTATTCGGCTCTATAAGGGTTAAAACATGGGATTGTTTGGTTACATGTGACGAAAAAGGTATGATTTGTTTTAAAAAAGGTAGAAGTCATGATGGTAATATGAGAAAATACTGTGTGTACCAGCATTTTTAGCTCACCTGTTTTTGGAGAAAGCATCTAGTTATTGTTGAAGCCCCGGCATCATCTTCATCGTTGTCATCTATGTTGTCATGCAAAAACTCTGACATTTTATAATACCTCTTTTATCAGTGAAGATATTTACTCCAAACTTGGACAAGTTGTTAAGTATCAAATGGGCAACTCATACAAAAAAGGCAGGTAACCATCCAAGTATTTTTGACAGAGTTATGCCTTTTTTTTTTGACATAGAAATTTTTACGTAAAATCAAGCAGCTGCAGCCGAGTGTTAGTATCCACATGTAGTGCTCTCCTTTCATTTTCCTACAATGTATTTAAAAGCTGTAATCAGAAAAAAAAAAACACAGAATTGGCTGTTAAGCCCTTACCAGACTACAAAATTTTTGACTTGTCCGTGTTAAAAGCATTAACAGATGACAAATAAAAGGTGGCTGAAATGAATCGGTAGAACAAAGGGATTTGTCTTTGAATGAGAAGAAAATATATATTGGAGAAAGAGAATAAGCCATGTTCTGAGAAAAGGGGGCTTAATACATCAACAAAAAGAATTGACGTAGGTCAGCCTGTGCAGGCTGACCTGCACCCAAACTTTTTACTATTGGTCAATTTTTTGCATGTCCAAGGACTAGTTTACCTCAGGATACATTTGGTTTTGGGACAAAATGGACTTAATGGATCCATGGTCATGAGATGACTTTATATCATGCATCAGGGAGATGCATTAAGCCCCTTTTGCCAGAGCATGGCTCAAATGCTGGTGACCAGCATTTTCTCCCTTCCCCATGTTGTTTTTAAAAGCTTTCCACATCATGGCAGTTAAAATGTTTGATTGTTTGGTAAAGGGTTAAAGTGGTTGGGTGTAGTGGAAAAGCCTGGCTTGTCTATATTTGAATGTTGAAGCTGATTGGATAATGAGGAAAACCAATTACCGTGTATCAAATAATGCTGTTACACTTTCTTTTATACTTGCTTCATAGATGTGTTAACCATTTGCCATGCAATCCCAGCTTTTAACGATCCAGAGGAAGACAGCTTTTGAAAACATTGAGGAAAAAGGAGAAAATGCTGGTAACCAGCATTTTCTCCCTTTCTCGCAATGTTTTCGAACTATCCAAAAAGAAATTTCTGTGTTTGAGTCACACTTATTTTGTTGTCTGCAACTGCTTTTAATTTGGACAAGTCTATTATTTAGTCATCTGGTAAAGGTTTAATTACTACAGAAGAAAGCTTTTGAAAACTGTATCGGAAAAAGAGAAAAGGCTGGTAGTCAAGATTTTCTTCTTTCAAGCAGTGTTTTTCTAACCTTTCAAGGACTAATTCCCATGTTTTAGTCACATCTCTTTTTGTCATCTGCAAATACTTTCAATTCAGAAACATTTGGAATTTTGTTTCCTGATTTAAGAAGGGTTTTGAAAACACTGGAGAAAAGAAAGAAATGCAGGTAATCAGCATTTTCTTCTATTCCAACAATGTTTTCCGCTCTTTCAGAAACAAAGCCCATATTTTGAACCGCTTGCAATACTGATTTATTTATGTGTGTCCTCTGTACATTACTTGGACTGATCTCTTAAGTGTCTAATGTCAAAGGACAATCCCAAGAAAATACCAGTGAGGATTGAATTGCATTGTAAATAGTATACCCGCACCACTGAGCATAGCCAAGAGGGACAGTGCAGTCGATCGTGCAAGGTTCATTCTAGAAATCAAATCTTTAGGGCCAACTGCCCCCCCCCCCCCCCCCCCATCAGAAAAAGTTGGGGCCATCTGAGAATTTTATGGGGACAAGGGCAAACTTACCTTAACCAATGGATTTTAACTATTTACCAAAAAACAAAATTTTAGATCAGTCCAAACTGAAAGCTTAAGCAGAGGAGAAAATAAATGTCACTCAAAAGTTGAAATTTGTTTTGGGAAGAGTAGAAAACATTGTGGGAAAAGGAGAAAATGCTGGTTACCAGCATTTTCTCCTTTTCCCACAATGTTTTCAAAAGGCTTTTTTCTCAGGGTCATTTAAAGTCGGGATTGTGCAGTAAAGGGTTAATTTCATCCTTGCAATCAAAAGTAATTTTTTGTTCCGTTACTGCTCTAATGACCCTTTCCCTCTGAATGCCTCATGCGTGTACATGTGAGAACTTGAGTAGGCTTCAGTCTGTCTTCGTGCTTAGAGCACAAAACACCATATATTTTATGTTTAGTTAGAGCCGTTTAATGACAACAAGGAAATCATCTTTGTAGTTTATTTGTTGTATTATAGATAACTTTCTTCCTGTTACAGATTTTGCACCCAGCAATGTCTTGTTTATCACTTATTGAGAAAACTTGGTTGTCAGTGTTACCCCTGACATTATTTCTTTGGTTATATGGGCCCGAAATGTTGAAAATATCGGCTGAGACATCTACTGATTGGATGATATGGGTGACACACCCACAGAAATAACCAATAAAAATCCTCATAACAATTTACTCAGGTCATATGTTGGCTGCACTAGATTCTTCAATAGTGTGAATTGGAGAGCGAATTCTCATTATCATTTTAACACCTAACGAAAAATGTGTGCCTGTTCAGCCCCTGCGGTAAGATTTCTGATGCTCCAAAGATGAAAAATATGAGCCAGTGGTGCATTGAGGGCGCGCTGTAGAATGAACCCTGGTAGTGTAAAGGACTTGAGACCAGGGGGTGGCCAATTTCTTTCCAAGGATTGATGATGGTCATTGCAACAGGGTCTCTCACCGCTGGTCATTGTTATACGCCCGAAGGGTCGTATTATGTTATACCCCCGGTCCTCCGTCCGTCTGTCTGTCCGTCTGTCTGTCCGTCCGTCCGTCTGTCTGTCTGTCTGTCTGTCCGTCTGTCCGTCCGTCGGTTAGCAATTTCTTGTGTGGACAACTCCTCCTACAGTTTCTATCGGAATTATTTGAAACTTGCCACAATGAATCTCCATGATGTCTAGTTGTGCACCTGACTCTTAGAATTTGGATTGCTGTTTGCATTCTAAAATTATCTGCCCTTGATTTCTGAAATAACCAACTTTTCACTTTGAATTTTTGTTCAGGCCATAACTTCCATACCATAAAAGGTACCAACTTGAAACTACATACACTGATAGAACACATTATGGAGAAAAGCAGTGCACAAGAACCATAACTCTGCTGCTCTTGTTTTTTGAGTTATTGCCCTTTGTTGATTTTCAGTTTGAATTTTTGTCCAGGCCATAACTTCCAAACTATAAAATCTATTAATTTGGAACTTCATACACTGATAGAACAGATTATGGAGAAGTGCAGTGCACATGAACCATAACCCTGCCACCTTTATTTTTTGAGTTATTGCCCTTTGTTAATTTTCAGTTTGAATTTTTGTCTAGGCCATAACTTCCAAACTTTAAAATCCATCATCTTGAAACTTCAAAGACTAATAGAACACATTATGAAAAAGTGCATTGCACGAGAACCATAACTCTGCCATCCTTCTTTTTGAGTTATTGCCCTTTGTTAGTTTTCACTTTGAATTTTCGTCTGGGCCATAATTTCTAAATTATAAAAGCTATGATCTTGAACCTTCAAAGACTGATAGAACACCTTGTGGAGAAGAGCAATTCACAAAAATTGTAACTGTGCCACCCTTATTTTTTATATGGCTGAAGGGTCGTATTATGTTATACCCCCGGTCGTCCGTCCGTCTGTCCGTCCGTCTGTCCGTCCGTCCGTCTATCCATCCGTCCATTAGCAATTTCTTGTGTGGACAACTCCTCCTACAGTTTCCATCGGAATTATTTGAAACTTGCCCCAACGAATCTCCATGATGTCTAGTTGTGCACCTGACTCTTAGAATTTGGATCGCTGTTTGCGTTCTAAAATTATCTACCCTTGATTTCTGAAATAACCAACTTTTCACTTTGAATTTTTGTTCAGGCCATAACTTCCATACCATAAAAGGTATCAACTTGAAACTACATACACTGATAGACCACATTATGGAGAAAAGCAGTGCGCAAGAACCATAACTCTGCCGCTCTTGTTATACCCCCCAAAACTCTGTTTGGGGGGTATATAGGAGTCGGCTTGTCGGTCGGTCTGTCCGTCCGTCTGTCCGTCGGTCGGTCGGTCTGTAGCTTTTTGTCCGCTCTATTTCTCATAAACTACTGGACGAATTTTATTCAAACTTCACAGGTAAACTTGGTATCAAGCAGAGATGTGCATATGAAATGTTGGTTATGGTTCATTGATTTTTCACTGAATTATGGCCCTTTCATGAAATTTCTTGTCCGCTCTTTTTCTCATCAACTATTGGACAGATTTGGTTCAAACTACACGAATAGACTCAGTATCAAGCAGAGATGTGCATATCCTATTTTGGTTATGGTTTATTTAGGTTTCATGGAGTTATGGCCCTTTGATGATTCTGGACAAATTTCTTTCAAACTTCATGGATAGACTTTGCACTCAGCAAAGATGTGCATATCATAAATTGTTCTTAGTTAATTAAATAAAATTTCCAAGAGCTAAGCCCTTTTTTGTCGTTCTCATTATGACGGTGCCCTTGCTGAATTGATGAAAATAAATTATACTTTTGATAGAATACTTTTAACACAGCTGTCCGTCCGTCGGTCGGTCTGTAGCTTTTTGTCCGCTCTATTTCTCATAAACTATTGGACGAATTTTTTTCAAACTTCACAGGTAGACTCAGTATCAAGCAGAGATGTGCATATGAAATGTTGGTTATGGTTCATTGATTTTTCACTGAGTTATGGCCCTTTCATGAAATTTCTTGTCCGCTCTTTTTCTCATCAACTATTGGACAGATTTGGTTCAAACTACACAAATAGACTCAGTATCAAGCAGAGATGTGCATATCCTATTTTGGTTATGGTTTATTTAGGTTTCATGGAGTTATGGCCCTTTGATGATTCTGGACAAATTTCTTTCAAACTTCATGGATAGACTTTGCACTCAGCAAAGATGTGCATATCATAAATTGTTCTTAGTTAATTAAATAAAATTTCCAAGAGCTAAGCCCTTTTTTGTCGTTCGCTTTATGACGGAAGTCTTCAGTCTGTAACAAAGAGTAATTCTTTGGCAAGAAGCCATTGCAGGATATTCATCACCTTCAGTGATAGCTCTGGTATAATTGACTCTCCAGTCACTTATTTTGCATTCCTGTGACATTAATCTGTTTTGTGACAAGGAGCTGTTGGGGGGTATGATCACATTTAGTGATAGCTCTTGTTTTTAGCTCCACTGGCCGAAGGCCAGCGGGCTTATGTCATGGCCCGGTGTCCGTCGTGCGTCCGTCCGTGCGTGCGTCCGTCCGTCTGTGCGTGCGTTAACTTTTATTTCAAACATCTTCTTCTCTGAAACTACCCATCCGATTTTCACGAAATTTCACAGAAATGATCCTGCCATGGTCCTCTTCAGAATTTCTTGAAAGAATTTGATTCCTTCAAAAACTCTGGTTGCCATGGCAACAAAACTGAAAAATATTGGAAATCTTTAAAAATCTTCTTGTCTGAAACCATAAGGCATAGGGCTACCAAATTTGGCATGTAGCTTTATGTAGTAGACCTCTATCAAGTTTCTTCAAATTATAGCCCTGGGGTCAAAAGTGGTTCTGCCCCAGGGGTCACAAGTTTTACATAGGCTTATATAGAGAAAACTTTAAAAATCTTCCTGTACCTAGCCATTAGGCCTAGAGCTACCAAATTTTGCATGTTGCTATATCTAGTGGGCCTCTACCAAGCGGGCCAAAATTTTAGCCCTGGGGTCAAAATTGGTCCCACCATAGGGGTCACAAGTTTTACATGGGCTTACATAATGACAACTTAAGAAATCTTCCTGTTTTGATTTTTTTTTTGAAATTAGCCTTGCATCAGGGGTCTTATGTTTTACAGAGGCTTCATATGGACAAAACTTGAAAATCACCTTATTTATAACCATACAGCATAGACTTGTATTATTTTGGCATGTGGCTTTATCTTGTGGACCTCTACCAGGGTTCAAGTAATTATAGCTCTGGGATCAAAAATGGCTTTGCCTTGCGGGTCTCAACTTTTACATGGGCTTTTACAGAGAAAACTTTGTAAGTCTTCATTTTGAAACCATTTGGCTCAGAATTGAAATGTTTAGTATTTATGGTTTATATTTATAAGCCAGTGGAGCGATACAGGGCCATCATGGCCCTCTTGTTTGAGTTATTGCCCTTCGTTGATTTTCAGTTTGAATTTTTGTCCAGGACATAACTTCCAAACTATAAAAGCTATTAACTTGGAACTTCATACACTGATAGAACACATTATAGAGAAGTGCAGTGCACATGAACCATAACTCTGCCACCTTTATTTTTTGAGTTATTGCCCTTTGTTAATTTTCAGTTTGAATTTTTGTCCAGGCCATAACTTCCAAACTTTAAAATCCATCATCTTGAAACTTCAAAGACCAATAGAACACATTATGAAGAAGTGCATTGCACAAGAACCATAACTCAGCCATCCTTCTTTTTGAGTTATTGCCCTTTGTTAGTTTTCACTTTGAACTTTCGTCTGGGCCATAATTTCTAAATTATAAAAGCTATGATCTTGAACCTTCAAAGACTGATAGAACACCTTGTGGAGAAGAGCAATTCACAAAAATTGTAACTGTGCCACCCTTATTTTTTTAGTTATTGCCCTTTAATATTTTTCACATCAGATTTTTGTTTGGGCCAGATCTTCCAAACTATAAAAGCTATCAACTTGAAACAATATACACTGATAGAACAGATTGTGGAGAAGTGCAGTAAACAAGAACCATAACTCTGTCACCCTAAGTTTTTGAGTAATTGCCCTTTAATAACTTCATTTGGAATTTTTGTTCATTTGGAATTTTTGTTCTGGCTACATCTTCCAAACTAGAAAAGCTATCAACTTGAAACTTCATACACTGACAGAACACATTATGGAGAAGTGTCATGCACAAGAACCATAACTCTGATACCCTTATTTTTTGAGTTATTGCCCTTTATTTATTTTTAAATTTTTACTTTGAATTTTTGTCTGGGCCATAACTTCCAAACTATAAATGCTCTCAACTTGAAACTTCAAACACTGATAGCACACATCGTGGAGAAGTGCAGTGTGCAAGAACCATAACTCTGCCACTCTTCTTTCCTGATTTATTGCCATTATTTTCTGAGTAATTTCCCTTCGATATTATTTACAGTTAGGGCCTTTCTTTCATATGTGGAGCATTTCCCTTTTTATACGCTCGAAGGGTCGTATTATGTTATACCCCCGGTCATCCGTCCGTTAGCAATTTCACCTGTGCGCAACCCCTCCTATAGTTTCGATTGGAATTATTTGAAACTTGCCAGAATGAATCCGTATGATGTCTAGTTGTGCATGTGACTGTTAAAATTTGGATAGGTGTTTGCACTTTAAAATTATCTGCCCTTGATTTCTGAAAAAGTCAACTTTTCACTTTGAAATTTTGTTCAGGCCATCACTTCCATACTATAGAAGCTATCAACTTGAACCTTCATACACTGATAGAACTCATTATGAAGAAGTGCAGTTTACAAGAACCATAACTGTGCCATTCTTATTTTTTGAGTTATTGCCTTTTGTTAATTTTAAGTTTGGTCCGGGCCATAAACTATTACAGACAATGAAGACTTACTTGCTTTATCACGGAGAATAACTACTCTTCATTCACGGCCCATCCTTCATTTCAACTCGTTTCACTGACAAGCCCCTTCGGGCATATATGCGCCGCTCTGCGAAGCTCTTGTTTAGTTATTGCCCTTTAATATTTTTCACATTAGATTTTTGTTTGGGCCAGATCTTCCAAAGTATAAAAGCTATCAACTTGAAACAATATACACTGATAGAACAGATTGTGGAGAAGTGCAGTAAACAAGAACCATAACTCTGTCACCCTAAGTTTTTGAGTAATTGCCCTTTAATAACTTCATTTTGATTTTTTGTCCTGGCTACATCTTCCAAACTAGAAAAGCTATCAACTTGAAACTTCATACACTGACAGAACACATTATGGAGAAGTGTCATGCACAAGAACCAGAACTCTGATACCCTTATTTTTTGAGTTATTGCCCTTTATTTATTTTTAAATTTTTACTTTGAATTTTTGTCTGGGCCATAACTTCCAAACTATAAATGCTCTCAACTTGAAACTTCAAACACTGATAGCACACATCGTGGAGAAGTGCAGTGCGCAAGAACCATAACTCCACCACTCTTCTTTCCTGATTTATTGCCATTATTTTCTGAGTAATTTCCCTTCGATATTATTTACAGTTAGGGCCTTTCTTTCATATGTGGAGCATTTCCCTTTTTATACGCTCGAAGGGTCGTATTATGTTATACCCCCGGTCGTCCGTCTGTTAGCAATTTTATCTGTGCGCAACTCCTCCTACAGTTTCCATCAGAATTATTTGAAACTTGCCAGAATGAATCTGTATGATGTCTAGTTGTGCATGTGACTGTTAAAATTTGGATAGGTGTTTGCATTCTAAAATTATCTGCCCTTGATTTCTGAAATAGTCAACTTTTCACTTTGAAATTTTGTTCAGGTCATCACTTCCATACTATAGAAGCTATCAACTTGAACCTTCATACACTGATAGAACTCATTATGAAGAAGTGCAGTTTACAAGAACCATAACTGTGCCATTCTTACTTTTTGAGTTATTGCCTTTTGTTAATTTTAAGTTTGGTCCGGGCCATAAACTATTACAGACAATCAAGACTTACTTTCTTTATCATGGAGAATAACTACTCTTCATTCACGGCCCATCCTTCATTTCAACTCGTTTCACTGACAAGCCCCTTTGAGCATATATGCGCCACTTTGCGAAGCTCTTGTTTCAGTGTTGTGATAATACAGGCAGTGGCTTGGAAAGAATATTGTGCTAGGTATTGGTTAAAGAAACTCCAGCAAAGCATGGCCAGGTGCTGTAGTGCTCAGTGATATAACTGGAATAATGTTCAAAACAACGTAAAACACCATACAAAGAAACAATTACAGCCACCTGAATATGTACAAGAAACTAATGGAAAATTTAGATCAAAGATCATAGATAGTGTTCTTTACTGTCTGATCCAGTCTCAAATTTGCTTAATTCTGTACCAAACGACAAAATTTTAGACTTGTCCAATTTCACAACATATGTAGAAGAGAACTCTCTACCACACAATCCTGAGTTTTAACGACCCTGTAGAAGAAGCCTTTTGAAAATGCTGTCGGAAAAGGAGAAATTTCTGGCATTTTCTCCTTTTCCCACAATGTTTTCTATCCGTCAAACACAAATGTCACTTTTTTTGAGTAGCATTTAATTTGTTGTCTGCAAATGCTTTCAATTTCAACCTGTCTAAAAATTTGTCGTTTGTTAGAGTTAGATATAGCTGAACTAATGTAAGTTGTCCAAGAAAGGGTAGGGAATATTGTGGGAAAAGGAGAAAATGCTGGTTACCAGCATTTTCTGTGTTTCTCACAATGTTTTCAAAAGCTTTCTCTCTCAGGGTCGTTAAAAGTCGGGATTGTTTGGTGAAAGGTTAAGGGATACCTCCTTTCTAATCCCTCCCATATTTTAACCCTTTACTACACGATCCTGAGTTTTATTGACACTGAGAAAGAAGCCTTTTCTAAACTTTAGCCAGCATTATCTTCTTTTCCTACAATGTTTTCTACCCTGTCAAAGAGAAATTTCATTGGTTGACCCACAGTGAAATAATTATTATTGATGTCTGCGAATGCTTTCAGTTTGGACTAGCCTACATTTTTGTTGTATGGTAAAGAGTGAATGACCCTGAAGAAAGATATTTTAAAAAGAAATAGCAGGAAAAGGACAAAATGCTGGTTACTGGCATTTTCTTTGTTACTAACAATGTCTTCAAATCTGTCAGAAACAAATCCCACCGTTTGAGCTACTTTTGATTTGTCGTCTTAAAATGCTTTGGTTTTGGACAAGTCTAAAATTTTGTTGTTTGGTAAAGGGTTATTTCAGTGACTAATTAAGTGTCACTTGAGTCCAGGGATCTTATGTATTTCCTGCGTAGAAAGAGAACTTTGTCCATAGCCTTATGTGGAAGGTCCTTCATATTCATTACTACATGATAGAAACCCTTTACCAAACAAGATGGGCTGAGCCCATAGAGCAGTCTGTAGCGTACAGGGCTTGAGACCAGGGGATCACTGGTTGGAATCCCTACCTCTGACAGTTTCTGAGGATTGATGACGGTCATAGCAACAGGATTCAATTCTCTCGCACCGCTGATCATTGTTTTGACGATGGCTGTGTGGTAAAGCAGCCTGTGAGTTAGGAAGATAATTGTGTGAAGTACTGGTAACAGAAACTCCAGGAAGAATAGATATGTAGGCTATTTGTCGGGTTAAGCTGAAATAATGTTGAAAATGAGGACAAAGACCAATTTATTGGTAAAAGAGTGGATAATATGTGCGCTTTGGTTGGGATATAGCTGAAAGAGTGTTGTAAAAGGGGTGTTTAACCCTTTACAGCACAATGCCGCCTTTTGATGCCCCCGGGAAAGAAACCTTTTGAAAACATTGTGGGAAAAGGAGAAAATGCTGGTCACCAGCATTTTCTCTTTTTTCCACAATGTTTTCTACCCTATCAAAGAAAAATTGCACCATTTGAGCCACATGTAAATTGTCGTCTGCAAATGCTTTCAATTTGGACAAGGCTAAAATTTTGTCGTCTGGTAAAGGGTTAACACCAAATGTACATACCAGACAACCCGGGAGGTAGAAGGCTTTTGGAAACATTATGGGAAAAGGAGAAAATGCTGCTTTCCAGCATTTTCACCTTTTCTTACAATGTTTTCTACACGTCCAAAAACAAATTTCAATGTTAGAGTCAAATTTTTTGTCATCTGTCTCACATTGTTTTCAAATGCCATTTTTCTTAAAATCCTGAAAAAACAGAATGATTTAGTAAAGGATTAGATATGAAATGTTTTATTCTCTGTTCCAACCACACAAACAGGCCTGCAGACAATATTTGGATCGATTGAAAAAACAGTGTTTAAGGTGGCTTTCAACATTATTTTATTAATATCATGGCGACAGCTCAAATATTCATGTATGACCTGGGTTTCACCAGTACTAGGCTTGGGCTCTGAAGTTTCTTGCTCAAGGACACTCCCATGAAAAACCAAGTGCGTCAAGTGCTGCTTGAACCTGGGGCCTCCAGGTTACGAGCTCTACACTTTATAACTGAACCATGCAGTACCCTACAATATTTAGATCACGGTAGATATATAAGTAGTTTCTTTTGTGGGATGATGTTCCCTTATGTATGAATATTTTAACTCTTTATTAGATAATCTGGTGTTTTAATTACCCTGATTGAGAAGGCCCTTAAACACATTGTGGGAGAAGGAGAAAATGTTGAGCAAAAAAAATAGAAAAATAGAAGAGGTAGATCTGACTGTAGATTTTAAATTTTTGTGAAAATATTGTGGGAGATGAAAATTTGAATTTCCATATTCTTTTCAAAGGCTGTTTACACCTTGTGTCTGAAGATTGATGTTCGTAAGACAGTTGGTCAACCCTTTACTGCACAATGCTGACTTCTAATGACCCAGAGAAAGGAGGCTTTTGAAAAAATTATGAAAAAAGGAGAAAATGCTAGTAACCAGCATTTTTCTCCTTTTCCCACGATGTGCTCTACCCTGTTATAGACAAGTTCAGTCATTTGGTTCATGCATATATGTATATTGTACTTGCGAATGCCTTCAATTTGGACAAGCAGACCTCCATATAAAAGGGGGGGGAAGTATTCTAAATCCATTTTTTCTCTTCCAAACCCTATGTTGTGGGTACTCATTAGAGTTGTCTCAATGAGATGATTCTAATGAGTACCCCTAACGTTGGGTTTAGTGGAGAGAGGTTAATATTTTCAATTTTGAAATCAAAATCACTTCCTCATATGGAGCTTTGGATAAGTCTACATTTTTGTTAACCCTTTACCACACATTTTCAACAACCATGAGAAAGACGGCTTATGAAAAATTGTGGCAAAAGGAGAAAATATTGGTAACCAGCATTTTCTCCTTTTTAGTCCCCCTACTGGCAAAGACGAAGGGGACTTTAGGTTTGCACTCCGTCCGTCCGTCTGTCCACCTGTCTGTCTGTCCGTCAGTCCGGCAATTCAGTTTTCCGGACTTTTTTTCTAAATGCTGGTACATATTGAGCTGAGTTTTGGTGTGTAAGTCACCCACCATCACTTACAGATCAAGTTCAACTTTCGTTCCGGTCCACTGGTTTTTCACGGATTTACGGGCCTTGGACTTACAAAATTTCACTGATAAATCAGTTTTCCGGACTTTTTTCCTAAACGCTGGTAGGTATTGATCTCAGATTTGCTGTGTAACTCAACCACCATGACTTACAGATCAAGTTCGACTTTCATTCTGGTCCACAGGTTTTTCACGGATTTATGGGCCTTGGACTTACAAAATGCCAGCGATACATATGGCCAGTAGGGGACTGTGTATTGCTATGCAATACTATCAGAATGCTTGTTCCATAATGTTTTCTACCCTATGTAAGACAAAATTTATGTTTTTAGTAACATGTAATTTAAATTTGCTTTGTTCAAACTGAGAGCATTTGCAGATGATACATCAAATGTTGCTAAAATGATGATTTCTGCAGTTGATAGGGTTTGAAAACATTGTGAGAAAAGGAGAAAATGCTGGTTACCAGTATTTTCTCCTTTTTTCACAATGTTTTCAAAAGCCTTTCCTTTCAGGGTTGATAAAACTCTAATTGTGTGGTAAAAGAGTTAAAGCCATTTTAACAGGTTAAGTCATATCACGGCAGTAAGTGCACCTACACGTGTTTCCTGGCTTTCACACACCAGTAGGGGTGAAACAATACGGTAAAAAGCGTATTGCAATATATTACAATACGGTTGACCTGTATTGCAATACGTATTGCAATATGCTGTATATGCTGACATTTAGCATATCTGACCACTTGTAGTCATTGTTAGGGTAGCATATGCTCAAAAGGTGATAAAGAAAACTAGTACATGTGCTTGGAACTCTTCCATTCTTTCAAGATAATGAACTAAAAAGCGATGCACTAACTTACTCAGTTGCTTAC
Organism: Tridacna gigas; assembly: GCA_945859785.2. Classification (NCBI taxonomy): domain Eukaryota; kingdom Metazoa; phylum Mollusca; class Bivalvia; order Cardiida; family Cardiidae; genus Tridacna; species Tridacna gigas. Next base: position 57,359,238 of record OX244028.2, read on the forward strand.
TGTACTAACACTAATACTTTGCCGCTTAACTACCGGAAAACACAAAAATAAGTGTGAGCAAAGTTGTAAGAAATGAATAACATACAAACTCCGTTGAGCCAAAAGCATTAAAGCTTGACGGTTACTTGGAGTTCGTGTCGTGAATATTATGTGGTCATAGTTTTACCTAAACACCGGTGACACCGCCTGAGGAAAAAATAAACAACTTTCGCTTTCGAAAATCTGTAGAACTGTAAGTTGAAAAACGATCGATTTCTGACAGAATTTTTGGGAAAACCGGACTTTCTGATGCAATTAAGAGAAGTTGACATATTGCAGAAGTACCGATACGGTAAAATTTGAACTGGTTTCGTTTTTTTTCTTTGAATAGACCGCGGTTAATCGGTAAACCGTTTCACCACTACACACCAGTACAGACAAAACTTTCTTTCCAAGCCACTTACTACTTTCTCATATGCATCAGAGGTGAGAGGTGAAAAATCGCTGGAAAGAAAGTTCGCCACAACTGGGTATTGAACCCGTAACCTGTAGCCTAGGTAACAAGTCAGACACGCTAACCACTGAACTACCTGGCTGGGCTGAAATTATTGGTAAGTATGGACCTAGACCTTCATGAATATTATTCCTTTTCCCAAACAAGCCCTGTTTTGTTGTAACCTGAAGAAAATGGCTATAGAAAACATTGCGGGAAAAATAGAAAATGCTTGTGACTAGCATTTTCTCCTCTTCCCACCCTGTTTTCTACTGACTGGAAAACAAAATCTGTCATTTAAGCTGAATTTCATTTGACATGCGCGAAGGCTTTAATTATGAACTCATGTAAATTCTTGTTGTCTGATACAGAGTTCATGAGAAAAACAAGGAATTTATACTTTGATTGGTTGTTTGTATTTAGTTGAACACTTTACCTCACAGTGCCGACTTTTAACAAACATGAAAAGGGAAGCTTTTGAAAACTTTTTTGGAAAAGGAGAGAATGCTGGTAACCAGCATTTTCTCCTTTACCAACAGTGTTTTCTGCCTTATCAAGGACTCATTCTGTCATTTCAGCCACCTTTGATGTGTCATCTGCAAATGCTTTCATTATGGACCAGTCTGAAATTTTGTTGTTTGGTAAAGAGTTAACACTGTTTTCAACAGTATTTCAGTTTTCAACAGTATTTTACTTATATTGTGTGTGCAAGTCCTATCCATGCTTTCCTGGAGTTTCTTTTACCCGTACATCACACAATATTCTTCCCAAGCCACAGAGTGCTTTGCCACATAACCATCATAAAAACAATGATCTGTTGGGAGAGAGGAACGAATCCTGTTCCATGGGCTCAATGATCCTCGGAAAGAAGTTGCTGGAGGTGGGGATTTGAACTAGAATCCCCCCCCAGTCTCAAGTCCTGTATGCTAATGAGTGAACTACTGGGCTTGGAAAGCGTTCTTTAAAAACAGGTAAAGGATCAGAAAAGTCTAATAGCATGATGATGGTATACTTTTTACCCCACTACAAATTTTGGATTGGTCCAAATTGAAGGTATTTGCAAATAACATATAAAATGTTACTCAAAATACAGAATTTGTCTTTCAAAGGGGAGAAAACATTGTGGGAAAAGAAGAAAATGCTGGTCATAACATTAACTCCTTACCAGATGACAAAGTTTTAGGCTTGTCTAAATTCAAAGCACTTGCAGACTACAATGTAAATGTTGTTCAAATGATGGAATTTGTAGCTGACAGGGTAGAAAACATTGTGGGAAAAGAAAAAAATGCTGGTTACTAGCTTTTCCTCTTTACCTGCAATGTTTACAAAAGGTCCCTCCCCAGGGTTGTTAAAACTCAGGATTATGCGGTAAAAAGTTAACTGTTTACCAGCTTTGGAAAGAAGGAAACATCTCTGCTGTAATTCACCATTTGAAGTAATTTGACAAGAGCCTGCCTAGTATTTGTGATTTCTAAACAATGAAACTAAGTTATACAGAAATTGATTCCTTTTTTATTCAGAGGAATTCTACAAGTATTGGTTTTTGCTGCTGAGTTTTTGTTGCGCTTTTTTTTCTCCTTGTCCCGACTTCGTGTTCATAAGGAGAGTGGAAAAGATGGATTTTCGGAGAATTTTTTCATGTCTGCTGGTATTCGGTTATTATTGGAAGTTAGGATATCTATTTGTGTACCGGTGCATTAACTCTTTCGCTACTATTGATGACATTAGAAGCTTTTGCGGATGGTGTAGATCAAGATCAGACTGTACAGAATGTGCAGTCTGATCTTTGATTTACACCATCCGCTACCCAATGCTAGGCTGTGAGGCAATTCATATTCAGTAGCAGTGGGAATCTTCTTTTAGACCTCAAAAAAAGTGGAATTTTTTGAGTTGGCAATGGAAGAGTTAAATGCGTAATAGTAAGGATAGGATCACTTACAATTTCATTGTTACAAATATTTATTTAAACTTTTTTCATTGGTTTAACTTTTTTTTATGAAGGATATTATATAATGTGGGACCTTTCCAGCGGTATTTACAAGAAAGTTCTGGGGGTTTACTTATTAACTCCATTCCATACAATACCGCCTTTTAATGACCCTGAGGAAGAAGCCATTTTAAAGCATTGTGGGAAAAGGAAAAAGATGCTGGTAATCAGCATTTTCTCCTTTTACTACAATGTTTTCCACCCAATCAAAGACAAATTCCATCGTTTGAACAATATTTAGATTACTTTTAATTTGGACAAGTAAAAAATTTTGTCGTCTGGTAAAGAGTTAATGTGGAAAATTTTAGCATTTTGTAGAAAATATTAGCATTCAAGAGATGCAAAACATTTACTTAAACATTTACTTGAAAGTTCCACGGAAAAAAGAACAATCATCTAGATTCAGCAATGACTGTGAAGTACTGAATTATTTCCACCATGTTTTATTCATATGTAAAGAATCCTTGAGGTTTGTGCAAAATACAGCTATCTGAACTTTGTTCCAAATGTTAACTTATTCTTCATGAATATTAAACTCTTTACCTCATGACAAAAATGTAGACTTGTCCAAATTCAAAGCATTTGCAGATGGCAGTTTACATGTGGCTCAAAAGAGGGAATTTGTCTTTGATACGGTAGAAAACATTGTGGGAAAAGGAGAAAATGCCGGTTACCAGCACTTCCTCCATTCCCATAATGTTTAAAAAAGCTTTACCAAACACTCATGTTTGAATGACTCTTAAGGTATAAGGCTTTTGAAAACAATGGGGGAAGTAGAGAAAATGCTGGTAACCATCATCTTCTCCTTTTTCCAGGATTTTTTTCTAACATTTCAAAGACAATGCAATAATTTGAGCCACATTTCAGTTGTCGTCTGGAACTGCTTTCCATTTTGAGATTAAGTATGTTTTAGTTTGGTAAAGGGCTAGACTTCACGCCTTTTGATTCACACATCGCGGCGGTAACCAGCATTTTCTCCTTTTCCCACAATGTTTTCTATCCTTTTGTGGGTGCGCAAAATGTGCAGTCTGATCTTGGATCTACACCATCTGGAAGCTAATGCTACTCTTTGACCAGAATCATGTTCAAATGCAACAAAAACTATACTTGTAAACCTCAGAAAATGTTGAATCCTCTTATTAATGGCAGCAAAAGCGTTTAACCCTTTACCACACAATCCCGACTTTTGACGACCCTGGAAAACAAGCCTTTTGAAAACATTGTCGGAAAAGGAGAAAATGCTGGTAACCAACATTTTCTCCTTTTCCCACAATGCTTTCTACCCTTCCGAAAACAAGTTTCAATTTTTGAGTAAAATTTATTTTGTCGTCTGCAAATGATTTCAATTTTGACAAGTCTAAAATTTTGTTGTTTGGTAAAGAGTTAAGGGTGAAATATGTTTATGATAGTGTTGCATCAGACTCTTTGGGATGTTTTTTATTCCGTGATCAATGATAAACCTTTAGATACACTTTAAAGGAATAATTAATGGACCCAAAGTAAGCTATTCCTTTACAAATATTCATTTGAAAGTTTTGCCTGAATTATCATGCTGTATTATTGAAAAGGTCATTTGCCATGCTTGTGCTCTTGTATGGTGATACTTTTCAAAGGTCACATGTTGCATGTGGAACAATTTGATTGGTTGATGAAAGCTGCAGTAATGACCATGTGACTTAAAGTGGCACAGGAAGCTGGTCATGTGTATAATTGGACTTTGATGGATGGTAAAAAGAGGGGTGTTGTAGCATTATTACACATGTATGACTAAATCACTCTAGTTGTTGGAAAATCTGTTAATTTCATAAATGTTTGTTGTCACCTAGCAGGTTTTAGTAGGAAAACAGATTTTTTTTTTCCAATTTTAAAGTTAGGGTACACATATATATGTACGACATAAAAGAAAACTACCTTTGTTTGGAAGGACGGGGTGAAGAATAAAACAGAAACTTCTTCCATGAATCAGTGAGAAAGAAGTGGCCAAGTCAATGGTTTGATAGAATGAAAAAATATGATATAGAAAACTGAGATGCTTTTAACATAGATACCATTTGGAATTTTTTTCAGCAAGAACTCAAATTATTTGAAAGTTTCAATTCATTTGAGTTTTCTTATTGCTAAAGAATAATAAATATTTTAAATATTTATTGAAATGTAGAAGTAGCTATTTTATGAATTGTATATTTATTAAATGAACAATATTTCAATTGTCAAAATAGGAAAACTGTAAGTGTTAAAAGAAGAGTGCATTTCTCTTGAAGTTTTCTCATTGCTGAACAATATTTTTATTTTAAATACTAAATAAAAAAAGAAAGCACTAAATGTTTTTTTGTTCTCTTGAGCAAAAGAAAAACTGTATTTAAAGTAAGAGTATTAATTCTGACAAAATAAGAAGTTTAGTATTTCAGTTTAACAATTTTTTCACATAATTATCTGCTACAGAATATGCCTATACATGCGTTCACAGGTTACCTAAGAATACATAGAGCTAGCTATATATTTTTTGTTGATAAGACCTGCTGAAAGCATGGTGTAGGATACAGAGTTTTCATAAAGATTTTGTTACAAACTCTGATGATTATCTTTTCAAACAATAACACACTTGTTGAGACTGTTAGTGCATTATGAACCCTTCGAGTGCTGAACTCTGATGAATTAACTGCTTTTTGCAGACAGTGTTGATGAAGATTAGACTGCACAGAATGTGAAGTCTGATCTGGGATCTAAACTGTCTGCTATTTTGTCAGATATTCATGCTAAAACAGCTTTGAAATCGCAGTACCTGCATCTTTTGCACTGACATATTCATTTTATTTATGTAGCACTATAAGGGTAAATGATAACTTGTAAGAGCATAAGCATACAGTATGAACTATAACATAACTGTTGGTTTGGCGGGGAAGTACAGAAAGTGAGGGTAGTTTTACTGGTGTAGGGACATTCTTGCTAACTGCGCCACTTGGATGGACGTCTGGATGGTGACTTGTGCAAATGGCTTTGGAGGTAAGGATATTTTGGTTTTGGTTGTAGAGCCTACTTTTAGATGCTTTTTCGGGCAGGTGTGATAGAGAACATACTGCTCTGAAGTGCAGTCAGATTTTGTGATTGCACTGTGGTATTTTTGGCATGGCTTTTTTTCAAAAAAAGAAAACGCTGAGTAATACTATAACAGTGATGGTGTCAGACCTCCTGATATAAGGGAGTGATAGTATTCTAAATCCATTATTTCTCTTCCAAACCCTATGTTGTGGGTGCTCATTAGAATCATCGCCATGAGACGATTCTAATGAGTACCCATAACATAGGGTTTAGTGGAGAGTGATTAATATTTTCAATTTTGAAATCAAGATCATGCCCTCGATCTGGAGCTCTGGACCATGTGTTCATTGGTTAGGGTTAATCCTTCACCAGATGGCAACACTGGTTAGACTTGCCCACATTAAAACTAGTGTTTAACCAAATTTTTTTTTCCAGATAGAAAATATATGAACTAAAATTTGATCAAATGTTCTAAACGCTAAACTACATTTCTAAATATAAATAAACAATGATTCCGATGTTGTCAACATGCATTCTTTGTGATGGTTTATGATTTTTTGCATGCATACAAGTGACACAATATGGAAGTTCAAGTATATTGTCATAGCTCTGTCATCTGTGTTTTGTTGCGAGAACTTTGACTTTTTCTGATATCTTTGTCGTTACTGAAGATACTTACTTCAAACTATGGCTAGATGCTAACTTTCAAAAAGGGAATGCCCCACCTGGTATCATAGCAGCACAGAGGACTTTAGACCAGGGGATCGCTGGTTCGAATCCTTACCTTGGCAAATTTCTTTCCGGTGATTGATGACGGTAATTACAACATGATTCATTCCTCTCTCACAGCAGAGGATGGTTATTGCCAGTGGCTTGGAAAGAATTTTGTGCAAAGTTCTGATAGATAAATCTCTAGGAAAAGGGTTGTCTTCAAATAAGTATGACGACATCATAATTAATCTTGTAATAATAGACTGGAGCTGCTGATTGCAAAGAGACCAACCAATTATTTGAATGCCCTCTTTGAACCTTTTGATTGCATGGAAACAGAGGTTTCCAGAGAAAAGTATTTTTTGCAGTATGTGTTAGTGTTAAGCCAAAAAAATTCAATTTGCAGGAAAAAAATCTAAAAAGGCCCCTTTAACCCTTTACCTCATAATTCATAGTTTTACCAATGTCTAGAAAGAGGCCATTGAAAAACATTATGGGAAAAGGAGAAAATGCTGGTTACCATTATTTTCTCCTTTTCCTACAATGTTTTCTACCTTGACTGGGTAAATCACAGACAAAACTCATTTGAGTCACTTTCATGTGTTTGCCTGCAGATGTTTCATTTTGGACAAGGCAAAAATTTTGTTGTTTGGCAAAGGGTTAAACTCAATACAAGATCTAGCTGGTGTGGGCTGAGTATTGTTGATGATGATAAAATTCATAAGAAAATTGACCAATCCAAAAGATTTGAACTCTGAACCTCTATTGCTACTAGACTGAATGCCAGTGGCTAATCGGATATCATTGTAATTAAACCACTGATTGAGCCAGTAGATCGTGGCATGCGATGAATTTTTTTTTCACATACACTTGGCTGCTTTTCACTAAATTGCATATGCACAAAATTTTGCACAGGCAGTTTAGGTAAGCAGACACCAAGTCTGAAAACAAGTTTCACTGAACTGCGTAGCTTTAGGCTTTGAGTAAATATTTGTATAAGTTTACGCCAGCGCGTACCTGTGGGTAAAGCAGGGATCGTATGTGTGTATATATACAATCCCAAATAATTTGCGTAAACCTACGCAGTTTAGTGAAAGGCAGCCCTGGAAACTTAGAGCGCCAACAGAACTAATATAGAACTGCTACAATAGCAGTGAAATTGATTGATGCATAAATGATGTAACTCCGTCTAGTAAAACATCAAATTAATGGTTGTTTGGCGGCCAGTTTGTCATTTTATTGTGTATCCATAATGCAAGTCTATTGATTGCAGTCCTCATATTTAATGGCCATCTATTTTTCCCTTGTCTCATTTCCCCTTTAACTCTTTACCAGACAACAAAAAAGTATACTTGTTCAAAGTCAAAGCATTTGCAGACAACAATTTAAATGCAATTCAATTGATGGAGCTTGTCATTGACAGTGTAGAAAACATTTTGGGAAAAGGAGAAAAAGCTGGTTACCAGCATTTTCTCTTTTCTGACAATGTTTTCAAAAGGCTTCTTCCATAGGGTTGTTAAAAATTGGGATTGTGTGATTAAGGGTTAATTGTTAATCACACAATCCTGAGTTTTAAGGAACAGAGAAAGAGGGCTTTTGAAAACATTGTCGGCAAAAAGAGAAAATGGTGGTATCCAGCATTTTCTCCTTTTTCTACAATGATTTCTGCCCTTTGTTGTCTGCAAATGCTTACAATATGGGAGACCTAAAAATACTGTCGTCTGGTAAAGAGTTAAATGCAGTTACTGTATAGAGCAATCTGACCCATATTGACAAAAGAAAATTTGTTCATTTCTCTCCTTGTCATACTGTTTTTGTATTGACCACAGCATGAATTTTTGACAGGAAACATGAAAACTGTTGCAAACAGTTCTTCAATTTTCGTATATATGAAATTAGTTTTGCCATCTTGTTTTCTGTCTGGAAATAGTATTACAGCCATTATATAACTGGGTTAACCCTTATCACACAACTCAGACAAAAAAAAAACCAGACAAAATAAGCTTTTAACCCTTTACCACACAATTTTGTGTTATGATGATCCTATGGAGAACGGCTATTATGAAAACATTGTTTGAAAAGGAGGAAATGCTGGTAATCATTTTGTCCTTTTTCCACAATGTTTTCTACACTGGTTGCTAGCATTTTCTCGTTTTTTTCTGTACCGACAATTTTTTTAAACCAGTTTTTTTGGGATCCTAAAATCTCTGGATTATTTGGCAAAAGATCAACCTTTCACCGTTCACCAAACAATCCCATGTTTCAACGATTCGGAAGAAAATTCTTTTGAAAACAATGGTAACCAGCGTTTTGCCTCATTTCCCACAATGTTTTCCAACCTCCCATAACCAAATCCCATCATTTGAGACCAATTTCTTTTGTCGTCGGGAATACTTTCAATTTGGGAAAGCCTACAATCTTGGCCATACGGTGAATAGTAAACTTTAACCCTTTACCAAACAACAAAATTTTTGATGGGACCAAATGGAAAGCATTTGCAGACGACAAATTAAATGTAGCTAAGATGGCAATTCCTGTCTTTGATAGGGTAGAAAATGTTGCAGGAAAAGTTGCAAAGATGACAACAATTACTTTTGTCTTTGATAGGATAGAAAACATTGTGGGAAAAGGAGAAAATGCTGGTAAATATGGGCATTTTCTCCTTTTCACAAAATTCTTTTTCGAAGCCTTCTCTTTCAGTATGGCTGAAACTCATGATTGTCTGGTGAAGAGTTAAGATAACATTCCCATTTCCATAATCCTCTAACTGCTCGGAACATTCCAGAAGTCTTGTCATACCATATTTGCATATTGAAAAAGGAAAGCGGAAAACAATACATGGGAATAGAATTATTCATAATGATCCCCCTTCGTCTAAGAACTAAATTGGCTGCGTTTAAACTCTTTGAATCCTTTATCAACCCTTTCCCAAACAATCCAGAGTTTTAAGGACCCTGTGAAAGAAGCCTTTTGAAAACATTGTGGGAAAAGGAGAAAATGCTGGAAACCAGCATTTTCTCCTTTTCCCGCAATGTTTTTTACCATATCAAAGGCATATCCAGTCAGTTGAGTAACATTTGATTTGTCGTCTGCAAAATGCTTTTAATTTGGTCCTGTCTAAAATTTTGTCGTTTGGTAAAGAGGTAAACAATCTCACGTTTTATCAACCTCTAGAAAAAGGGTCTTAAAAACATTGTTTGAGAAGGAGGAATTCTGTTGATCAGCATATTATTCTTTTCCCACAATGTTTTCTATCATTTTGAACATAGAAGTAATCTTTTAAGCTATGTTGAATTAGTTGTGTAAAACTGCTTTCAATTTGGTAAAGTCCAAAATTTTGTTGTTTTGTAATGCCACATTGAAAGCACAATGGCAGACCATGAACTGAATGTGCCCAAAATTAATCGGATTCATATTTGGAAGGGCATTAACAATGTGGTAACTAGCATTTTCCCTCAATTTTTTAACCCTTAAAGTGCCTTTCATGACTATAGTTGTGTTTGTGGCCAGTGTAGATCAAGATCAGGCTGCACAAAATGTGCAGCCTGATCTTTGATCTACACTGTCTGCTTTGCTGAATCACTAAAGACAAAAGCAACAATAAAATTGCAGTTATTTGGGTCATATTTCTAGGATGAAAATGTCTGATAGGTTTATTCTGTGCTCTAGGAGTTAAAAACCCTATCCTAAGGAACATTGAATTAGGGAACTTTTGTACTTCAGATAAACCAATTCCCCCAAATGTTTTATATGGAAAAGTTGCTAGTGGCTTGAAAAGAATGTTTTACGAGGTACTAGCAAAAGAAACCCCAAAGCAAGTAGAATGATAGGAGCCCAGTTAGCCATATTCAAACTGAAATAATGGTGAAAATTGAGTTCAATACCAAAAAGACTACTAAAAAAATGCTCTGTTAAAAGGGGGCTTAATGCATCTGCATAAAGTATCGACCCAGGCCAGCCTGCTCACTTTGTGCAGGCTTACCTTGGCTGATACTTTTTACTGTTGGTCAATTTTCTGCATGTCCAAGGACCAGTTTACCTCGTATCTCTGTCACTTGTTGGACAAAATGGATTTTGTGGATCTATAATTATGTGATGACTTGCTCGGCAATGGATTAAGCCCCCATTTTACAGAGCATGGCTCAGCTATCTTGTACTGTAAAGGGTTGATAATGGGAAACAAAATAGCCAAGCCCAGTAGAGCAGTTGGTAACGTACCGGACTGAAGACCAGGGGGTTGTTGGTTCAAATTCCCAGCTTTGCCCATTTCTTTCTGAGAATTGTTAATAGTCATTGCAACAGGATTAATTCCTATCTCACTGCTGATCAATGTTTCGACAATGGTTATGTATAAGCCAATGGCTTTAGAAGAATATTTACAAGGCACTGGTAAAAAAAACTCCCGGAAAGCATGGATACGTGCACAGGCCATTGCAATATAACTGAAATAATGTTAAAAATGGAGTTCAACACCAAGCAAGAAGTGAAGAAACAATTCATATGGCACTCTTAAGATCTTGATTATAAAAAAAAAATCATAACCCTTAGAGTGTTGAATGAATTCAAAAGATGTTTCAAATCTAGAAGTTACACCCAAATAAAATGCTATATCAAGGTCGAATTTGTCTAGAATGTCTCAGCAAAGCGGACAGCGTAGATCAAAGATCAGACTGCATGTCTTGTGCAGTCTGATCTTGATCTACACTGGCTGCAAAAGCAACTACAGTTGTAAAAGGGGCTTTGAGGGTTAATATTATGTAGCAGGAATGGATTCTAAAACCAATTGAGAGTAGATAAAAGTGTTGCCCGAGGTGTCATATGTTGGAGACAGATCATTAAACATATCCAGGCAACAGATAAAAAGAGAATTTGGTACAGTCACACCCAAAATAGTGGCCATCCCTATTGAGCAACCATTTAGTCTTAAACCCTTTACCACCCCACAAAGTTTTGGACTTGTCCAAATTAAAAGCATTTGAAGATAAAAAATTCAATGTAGCTTGAAAGATTATTTCTATCTGAAACTAGATACTCTTTTACTCACAATGCTTTCAAAAGCCTTCTCTTTCAGGGTCGCTTAAACCTTGGATTGTGTGGTAAAAGGGTTAAACACATCTAGGTTAATATAGATAAAAGGAGAATTTTAGTACGCTCACACTTGTGGTAGTGGCCACCTGTATTGGACAACCACTTTGTCTTAAAAGGCCAAAATTTCAGTTCTCAAATAAGAACATTTACTGGTATGCTAACACTTTACCACATAGTCCCGCGTTTTAACGATATTGAGGAAGGCATCTTTTGAAAACATTGTGGGAAAAGGAGAAAATATTGGTAACCAGTATTTTCTCCTATTCCCACAACATTTTTTTTCCATTTTAGGGACAAAAAAAATCATCGTTTTAGCTACGTTTAACTTTTTGTCTGCAAATGCTTTGCATCTGGACAGATCCAAAATTTTGTTGTTTGGTAAAGGCTTAACCCTCAAAGGCCCTTTCACAAATATTGTTGCCTTTGCTGCTAAAAGAGATCAAGATCAGACTGTACAAAGGATGCAGTTGGGTCTGTGATCTTCACTGTTAAGTTAGTAGATCCAATAGCAATGCAGATATTAGAGGTCATTCCTTGACCCTGTCATAGGCATGTCGTCTGCGTTGGTGTCGGCGTGGGGTAAGAACTTTGACATTTTATAATATTTCTTTCATTATTTGCATGGACAAATTTTTAAGTATCGAAAGGGGACCCCATAAGATAAGGGTGAGTAACCATCAAAATGTTTTTTCAACTTAGAATTTTCACTTAACCCTTTACCAAACAACAAAATTTTAGACTGGACCAAATTGAAAGCATTTGCAGACGACAAATTAAGTGTAGCTTAAACTGTGATATATGTATTGGATAGGGTAGAAAACATTGTGGGAAAAGGAGAAAATGCTGGTTACCAGCATTTTCTCCTTTTCCCACAATGTTTTCAAAAGGCTTCTTTTTCAGGGTCGTTAAAATTAGGGACTGTGTGGTTAAGAGTTAAAAGCAACTGCAGCTGAGCATTGGCACCTGCATGCAATGCTCTTGTTATCCCTTTACTACACAATCACAAGTTTTAATGACCCTGAACAAAAATGAGAAAATGTTTTCTACACTTCCCAACACAAATTTCAGTTTTTGAGACATTTGTCATCTGCAAATGCTTTCAATATTGACAAGTCAGAAATTTAGTGTTTGGTAAAGAGTTATTAGCTGGTCTGACCCTAGCAAGTTACTGACAACAGATGCCTTTGAAATGCTATCATCGGCTTGGCCTGTATTACTGAATGAAAATCCTGAGAACAAGCCTGAAATATACTACACTCAGGTGTGGGAGGGGATGTTTCATACCAGTGGTATGAGTTGTCATTTTGTTGCTTTTGTATATAAATATGATTCATCCATTAGGTAAGGAAATAATAGTTGTGATAGTAGTTCATGGTCCTGGATAGGGTTGTGTTGGCTGTCTTCATAAAAATATAGGAAAATGTAATTTTATTCCGATTTGTGTATTAGTCTTTACCAAAAGACCTTGCGTTTTTACAACCCTGAGGAGAAAGGCTTCTTCATTTGCATTTTCTCTTTATGCCACAATATTTTTGTACCCTTTTAAAGATTTGCCAACACCACACTTGTCACAACTCGGCCGATTCCTTACCTACATCTAACCTCATCCGTTTAAAGGAGGTTTCCACAAAAGCGGGAAGTGTCGTCTCAGATTAGTCACAGGCTGCACTGGCTGATCTGGGATGACACAATTTTACACAGATGTCCGAAGGCCCCTTTTCGTGTCTTGCACGCCATATGATGATCATGGACCAGCCGAGGCTTGAATGATATGAGATATTCAAGGCAAAACAGGCTTGATATTCTAATACATGGACCCAGGTATCTCTGCTTTGAAAATGCCCAATTCATTTGTCATGAAGAATTAAGGGTAAATAATGGAAAGAATGAATCATGAGATACAATGGGATTGTATTGTTGCATTGTTGTTTACATCTAGGCTATAAAACTCACCATGTTAGTAACTGTAAGTAGTCATACTTACTCAATTAATGAAAAGAAATTACACACACTTTTTTTGTTTTCCAACAAACGTAAAGAGGGTATATCTTATCACTTGCGGTGTAATTTTTCAGTTCTCGATTCATTACCAAGATTTGTTGTATTATTGTTCTGAATTTTTCTGAGAGTATGCAGGAAGGCCAAAGATAAGGCTGGTGGGAATCAAACGTTTATGTTATATCAAAGAACTGTTACCTTCAAGGAAGTTCCACTTTTCTACTTTCAGAGAGCACTATGCACATAAACCCTTTATGGCATCAAAATTTAAAGTATATGTAGAGCTAAATTTGAAATTCGTACAAATGAACTGAAGTTCTTTGGCAGTCTAGAAAACATTGTAGTTAACCCTTTACCACACAATCCCAAGTTTTAGTGACCCTGTGGAAGAAGCCTTTTGAAACCATTGTGGGAAAAGGAGAAAATGCTAGTAACCAGCATTTTCTCTTTTTCTCACAATGTTTTCTATCCTATCAAGGACAAATCTCACTTTTTAAACAAAAATTAATTAATTAAATTAACCAGCATTTTCTCCTTTTCCCACTATATTTTCAAAACTAAAGGGTTAGTTAATCTTTATCTGTGCAATGAAAACACAGGAATTGTTTAAAACGGTCAAGGGAAGGAACCACAGCTGCTTCAAAGTATATGTGTAATATGCTAAAAGAAGTTTAGACTGGAACCAAGTTTACATACCTTGATGCAGTAATCAAGATGAAAAATACATACTGCCAGTCTTGAAGTTCAGAGGTTTTTTTGCTGTGGCAGTGTGAACATGGTTGATAAAAATTATTTTTTGAATTGAGAACATGGTGTTTTTTGCCAAGTGGTTGATAGCATGAGTGATAAGAATGGCATTGCAGTGACTAAGAGAGTTCTCTATTTACAGAAAAGACAGTTCAAATTGCATGTTTTTTTTTTGTCTTTTATGGTCCAGTATTGAATGAGCATTGTTTTTCACACTGCAAACCATTAGCAGTGCCTGTTTTCAAAGAAAACATCAGTGTATTGATTGATAGATTGTATAGTGTGTAGTGCCATTTTCAACATTAACTCAGTTATACTGTGGTGGCCAGTGCAGCTATCCATGCTTTCCGAGAGTTTCTGGTACCAATAATTTGCACAATATTCTTCCCAAGCCACTGGCTGCTTTCCAACATAACCATCGTGGAAACAATAATCAGCACTGAGAGAGGAATGAATCCTGTTGCAATGACAATCAACAGTCCTCGGAAAGAAATTGGCCAAGCTGGGGATTCGAACCAGAGACACCCCTGCTCTCAAGTACTGTTTGCTTTTATGGTCTGCATTGTCATTTAGGGTACCCTTTACCACACAACTGCGCTTTTATGGTCTGCACTGTTATTTAGGGTACCCTATACCACACAATCCTGAGTTTCAATGACCTTGAGGAAGAAGGCTTTTAATATGTTGTGGGAAAAGGAGAAAATGACTGGATGTCAACTGTCAACTGGGGAACACAAACCGGAAAAGCAAGTTATCCTCAAAATGTCTTTGACTAAGTTATTTCCCTTTATTTTACTTAAAAGTTCCTTGCAAAAGCAACTGCAGAGGTGCATTAGCACAGGCAAGCCCTGCTCTTATTTAGCTTAAAAGTATTACAGGATATAGAGCAATCTAAGCTCACAAAGTGAAGTTTTGTGATAATTACCTGGGTTGAAAAAAATGAAGGAGAGAAATTACATTTTTTAAAAAAATATATATACAGTCGAGCCGCGTTTATCCGGGCTCCATAATTCTGGAAATCTCAGGATCCGGACAAAAACATCAGGGAACGGATATTTTCTGTACAATTTTTACTTTTTATTCCGGAAATCCACGTTCCGGAACTGGAATGAAAAAACTGGGAACGAAGGGTTAAAAATTAGTACAAACCTTATCTGATAAACCGGACGTGGCCTGACTGTGTACCACACAATTTAAACTGGTACCAGTTGTATCTCCCGTAACCGTCGGATAGATACAAAGATCGATAACAGGCTACCAGTTTACACACAATTTAGACTTGTTATTTTCCCCGGTACCATAGACTGGTTATCATAAATATCATAAATACAGTCTACTTCGAGCGATTTCGGACTGGTGGGCCGTGAATAACACGGGTATCAGTCTAACTAGTATCATTTGTTGCAGACGATTTTCACACGTATTGAAAACACATGTGTTAATTAGTAGTGTTTTCGAAAACTGTTAAATGACGTGCTCGTGCCATCGATAATTGTCAATTCAACAGATTATCCATACACTGAAGTGACAATTCCACGCTTTTGTTGTTTAATTATTACTGGATCTACTTGATTACCGCAACGATCGCTAAAAATAGCTGAAATGTCCGCAAAGATTTTGTGGGCATGTTTAAACTCATCTTTCAAAATTAAAGGCAACACTAAAATTTGAACATACCGGCTGCTTGCATATTCAATAACCCTTCGTTTCGAAAAACAAATATTTTCAATTTGAATGGTAAACAATGAGAAAAAAAAAAAAGTTTGATTTATGCGTTACTCGCGATGTTTATGCTCCCCAAAGTACACACAAAATGGCCGCCAAACACGATAAATTTCGCTAGGTTTTTCGAAAAAAATTTACTCCTAACAGACTATAAAGATGATTGAAAATATGCCTGTCTTTCATATCGAATCAATTGGCCATCAATATTCTCAATTACTCTTTGCCATTTTACCACTTTGAAAGCACGCTTATCAGAAGTCAACAGAATGTCTACACCACCAGCAAAAGACAATGAGTTGAAGTTTCAACTTCCGTGAAAAAAAGACATTTGTCAGTACAAAGAAGACCATCCAAAAAACCACTATCGCGGGAATTCGACAACACGTCGAAAAATACTGTGCATGTCGTGTTTTCTTTTTGTTTCGCCCACTTCATGGTGTTTTCAAAAGTCATAAATGTGCCGAGCTTTACAAGCACACCTGTTTGCACAATAGGTATGCCTGAGCATGTAATTAGGTACAAGGAAAAAAGTTATGTACAAAAACACACAAATAACAAAAAGGCAAAATGCAAATTTATGACACCCTTTATTTTATAAATCTGAACAATCGTAGGAGCAATAATGACATGTATACAAGTGTGTATGTAAAACATACGCTGTTGTAATTCTTACGATGCACGGTGTCCCTTATCAACATAAAGGGAACTAACCTAGCTTAACTTGGATGTCATGCCAGCAATCCCAGTTTGTTGATCCGGAAATACGGCTGATCCGGAAACATTCATAGGAAACAGAAGTGTCCGGATAAATGAGGCTCGACTGTATATGAGCCATGCTCTGTAAAAAGGGGGCTTAATGCATCTGTGAAAAGTATCGTGCCAGGTCAGCCTGTGCAGTTTGCGCAGGCTGACCTGAGCCGAAACTTTTCGATATCGGTCAATTTTCTGTATGTCAAAGAACCAGTGTACCTTATGATACATTCGGTTGTTAGACAAAATGTTTTTTTTATGGAACCATAATTATATTATGACTTGCTTGGTATAATGCATCACAGAGATGCAATAAGCCCCCTTTTGCCAGAGCATGGCTCATGATTGTACCATATATACCAGTAGAATGAACAGCTGTTTTTATTCTTGTAAATTATTTCTTGAAATGTTTTGCCTTTTCTTGATGCAAAACATGTGTGAAGCAAGCTGGAAATCAAGATCACGGGTTGTAAACTACTGTTGTATTTAAAGAAAACTTTATTTGGCAAAGGCCTAAATTCTGTCATATTGCAGTGTTAAATTCAGGGAAATAAAAATGAATTAATGTTCTAGGTAAAAACCTTTTTAATGCCACTTTAGATTTTTGCTTTCAATTTTCGTTGATTCCGTTATTTTATTGAGAGATTTGTTATATTCAAGACAGAGATGAAAGCAATTAACCCTGTACCACAGAATCCCGAGTTTTAATGACTCTGAGGAAGAAGCCTTTGGAAAACATTGCGGGAAAAGGAGAAAAAGCATTTTCTCTTTTTTCTACAATGTTTTCTACCCTAGTAAAGACAAGTTTCATCATATGAGTCACATCTAAATTGTTGTCTGCAAATGCTTTCAATTTGGACAAGTCCACATCTTTATTATTTGGTAAAACTTGAGTGTTAGGGTGGCTTATAACAGACATTGGCACCTGTTTGACTTTGTCATACACAAAAGTGTTATAGATTGTTTTGGTATTTGCAGGATACCAGGCTCAGGTAGGATGGTGGTCATAAACAGTGCCTGTATACACCAACCATTCCTAGGAACATTCTTAGTCTCATTCTCCTGAATTTGCTAAGTTTGAAAGTAACACAACTTTTGATTGGCTAAACCATTTGGTTTAGCCAATCAGAAGTTGTGTTACTTTCAAATTTGGAAAATTTTGGAGAATAAGACAGAGAACATTCTTAAAAATGTTTGGTGAATATGGACCCAGGTCTAGTAATGAAAGGCTTCTGAGGATTCTGCCCAGGTTGATTTCCAAGAGTTGATGAAAGTCATTGTGATCAGCATTTTCTCCTTTGTCTGCACTGTTCTCTGCCTTGTCAAAGATAAATTGTATTGAGATGTGTGTAGTTTGTTGTTCAGAAATGCTTTCATTTTGGACAAAAGCTTTGTTGTATTGTTAAGAGTGAAATTGTAAAGCAGCTTGTGGCTTGGGAGGGGGTTTTCACAAAAACTATTGATTGATTTGATGGTGTTTTATGCTGCTTTAAACATTATATCGGTCACATCACGGCGACAGCTGACCTATTCATGTATGTCTTGGGTTTCAGCAGTACTTGCTTAGTACTCTGAAGTGTCTTACCCAACAACACTCCTATATAAAACCCGCTGCTTCCAGTGAGGCTTGTATGTGGGGCTTCCAGGTTAAGAGTCCTACACTTTACCACTGAGCCGAACAGGATCTCCCTCACACGAACTAGAAATAGTTGTCTGTAAAAATGTATGAAAGCGTATGGAGGAAATTATAGAAGGTAGGGGGAATGTTGCATGTAAATATTGATAGAAATGTCTTTTTTAATCCCAGAATTCCAGATAGAGGGAGTGACTTTGATTTCAGAACTGAAAATATTAGTTATCCTCCATTAAACCCTATGTTATAGGTACTCAGTAGAATTGTCTCATCAAGATGATTGTAATGAGTACACACAACATAGGATGTGGAAGAGAAAAAATGGATTTAGAATACCATCACTCCCTCTAATCTGGAGCTCTGTAACACTTTACCAAACAATCCTGGGTTTTAAGGGCCCTATGGTAGAAGCCTTTTGAGAATATTGTAGGAAAAGGAGAAAATGCTAGTAACCAGCCTCTTTGCGTTTCTCATAATGTTTTCTACTCTACCAAAGACAAATCCAAACAATTGTGTTGCACTTAATTTGATGTCTGCAAATGCTTCCAATTTGGTCCAGTCTAAAATTGTGTCCTTTGGTAAAGAGTTTACCCATTACCACACAATGCCGAGTTCTAACGACCCTGAAAGAGAAGGCTATTGAAAATATTGTGAGAAAAGGAGAAAATGCTGGTAACCAGGATTTTCTCCTTTTGCCAACAGTGTTTTCTATCCTTCCCAAAACAAATTTCAATGTTTGAGTCACATTTATTTTTGTCGTCTGCAAATGCTTTCAGTTTGGAGGAATCTAAAATTTTGTCTTTGGTAAAGGGTTAACTGGATCTTCATGAACAAAAAAGTTGAACAAAATATGTCTGAGGTAAATGAACAATAATAACACACACACACAAAAAATGGGTCAAATGTTATCTCAATAATATATGTACAGGAAAAGGGTGGGTGAAATAGGAAAAAAATGCATCATTTGATAAACTTCAAACTTTGTCCTTTCACTGAGCCTACTATTACCTGCTGCTGTTTACCATCAGGGAAATAGGTTGTATACAAATTGAGAGTGCAAGCCAAATATTAATACAGGTCTTAATCATATCAGACTAGGTACAGGTGTGTTCTGCCGTGTTTTAGAAAACCCCAAATTTCACATACATATTCTTCGGGATGTCTTTGCAGGAAGTGAGTAGCACTGTGATGAGTTTATTCAATATTTAGGATTTTTATGAGAGAATTGTGGACTAACTATTCAATACCAGGCAAGAAATAAGATTTTTTTGTTTGGAGATTTGATAAAATTCACTACAGAGCAGAGGGATGCTACCAGTACATAGATTTAGTTTAGTTTTGGGAACAAACAAAGGGGTCTTTGAATGTCAGTAAGAAATAAGGAAATATGACTATTTTAAGTGTTTTTTTTTTTCAGATAGAATGTAGTACAAAATGAACATTGGAAAATCTAATGTTAAACTTGCCATTTTTATATGCGAAAACTTATTTGAACCTTTAAGCCTTCACAAAACAACAAAATTTTAGACCTGTCCAAAATGAAGGCAATTATTATTATGTAGACAACAAATTAGATATGGGTAATATGGGGTATTCGTCTCTACAATGGTAGAAAATGTCCATCACCATTATTTTCTCCTTTTCCCACAATGTTTACAAAAGGCCTCTTTTTCAGGGTCATTAAAACTAGGGATTGTGTGAAAAAGAGAGAAAGTGCCTTTCACAACTTTTATTTCCTTTATAGCCAGTGTAGATCAAGAGCAGACTGAGCCTTATTTCATAGACCAAATATTACCACTTAGTTACAAACTGGAGGTCCCAGTTTTGCTCCCCACCTGAGGCTCTTGGTTTTACATGGGGGTGTCTGTGGGCAAGGGACCTCAGACCTTCAGCCAGGTACTCATGTGAAACCCAGGACACACATGAATGAGATGGCTGTCACTTTGATATGAAAAATAATCTTGAAAGCAACGTGAAAAAACGTACTACCTAAATCAGTGTTGGTGGCACTTGATGCGCCACTGCATAGAACAGGTCTAATCCTTAACCGCACGATCCTGACTTTTAACGCCCGGAGAAAGAAGCCTTTTGAAAACATTGAGGGAATAGGAGAAAATGCAGGTAAGCAACATTTTCTTCTTTTCCCACAGTGTCATCTGCCCTTCCCAAAACAAATTTCAATTTTTGAGTTACATTTTATTTTTTCTTTTGCAAATGCTTTCAATTTGGACTAGTCTGAAATTTCGTTGTTCAGTAAAGAGTTAACCCAGGCAATATGTGAAATGATATGACTGAATTAGTGTGAAAAGTGAAAAACCCCATTCAAACAAATTTTCCAATGCTTTCCAAAACTGTTAGTATGGGGGAAGGGTGTGTGTTCCTGAAAAGTTCTATATTTTACAGTTGTGTTTCACTGAAATATACCTGTACAGCCTCAAGTGATCACCAACTCTGATCATTTGTGGCATAAATACACAATTTACAGAAGGTATGGTTCGAATTAACCCTTTACCACCAGAGTTTTAACGACCCAGGGGAAGAATCCTTTTTAAAACATTGTCGGAAAAGAAGAAAATGCTGATCCACCTTTAAACTGTCATCTGTATCAGCTTTGAATTTGGACAAGTGTAAAATTTGTTGTTTGGTAGAGTTTACCATTAACTCTTTACCACACAATCCCGCCTTTAATGACCCTGAGAAAGAAGTCTCTTAAATTTTTTGGTAACATTTATTTTGTCATCTGCACATGCTTTGAATTTGGACCAGTCTAAAATATTGTTGTGTGGTAAAGAGTTACAGTGCGAATAAACCCGACAGACATCTCCAATCTGGAAATAAGACCTAAGTAAGTGTGATTTTGAGGTTTCTTCTGCCCTGTATATCACTGCAAAGCGGACAGTGTAAATCAAAGATCAGAATGCACATTTTGTGCAGTCTGATCTTGATCTTCACTAGCTGCAAAAGCAACTGTAGTCGTGGTAGGAGCTTTAACACTTCGCCACACAATCCCATGTTTTAACGACCTTGAGGAAGAAACCTTTTGATAACATTGTGGGAAAAGGAGAAAATGCTGGTTAGCAGCATTTTCTCCTTTTCCCATGATGTTTTCTACCTGTTTAAGGATAGGAATCACCCTTTGGGCTACCTTAAGTTTGACATCTGCAAATGCTTTCAATTAGGACAAAGTCTAGAATTTTGTCGTTTGGTAAAGGGTTAAGGGTAAAATGTCTGCCTTCAATTCAGGTAGGGGAGGAACTCTTCATACAGTGAGGAGAATATGTCAGACTGAATGGCCTAGTTTCAGGTTTATGAATGGAATTAACCCCCCTCAAAAACCGAAGTGTGCCCTCATTGTACATTTTTTTATCCCTGTACCAGACAACAAAATTTAGCCTTGTCCAAATTGAAAGCATTTGCAGACGACAATTTCAAGGTGGCTCCAATGGTGCAATTTTTCTTTGATGGAGTAGAAAACATTGTGGGAAAAGGAGAAAATTCTGGTTATCAGCATTTTCTCATTTTCCCACAATGTTTTCAAAAGGCTTCTCTCCAGGGGTCATTTAAAGGTGGCATTGTGCGGTAAAGGGTTATAGGGCTAAGGCAATTTTGAACTTATTCTGGTACCCCACCACAGTACTACAAGAGTATGTCAGGCAAAGCGCATCAATGGCGGCACCCGTTATTGATATGTAGAGGAGACAGGATATTGTTATTTCACATGATCAAATCGGACCATAAGCTGAATTCAAAACAGATTGCTTGCAATAAAGCCATGGCAGTGAGATTTTCTAAATGTTGTTCTTATTTAGTGAGAAAAACTACATATCAGAAATGCTTTAAGAATCCGAAATGTCAATGGACCTTTATAATATCCGAAAACAGGGCTACTTTTAAACTACAGTCAAACCTGTCTTAAGCAAGCGGTCAAGGGCCCTTCCAAAATTGCTTGCTTAAGACAGGTGCTTGCTTAAAAGAGGTCGATCACGCAAGATGTTCTCGGAGTTATCTTTTCCTAAACATTTATAAAGGGCTGGGGTACATGTCCATGTACATGTATGATGTTAACAGTCTCGAGTCAAAAATACAACAGACAAATCGTACAGTCAAAACATAAGAAATCTGCATCTTTGGTATAATCACCAATCAAAACAATGGAATGGTCGAAAGATGATTGGGCATAAAGATCAAACAGTCGTAGGTTTACTGGTCAATTAAAATGTGACACAGGTGTAATCGTCAATTAAAATTAATGTCATCAAAGACAATTTCTTAAACACACCGGCATAGGTAATAACCTATACTAATTTGGGTGCAATCGGTTGTTAGGACAGTTTTCCTTAATCTTTTCTCACCTTTTAGAAGTAAGCAGACAAACAAGATGTCGAGGCAGCTACACGTACGTTACGTAATTTCAGATTAAATCGAAAGCAGAAAACATTTTTGGTAGTCTGACTCGGGTAATTTACATTTGATTTCTAACTTCAAAATTTTTGACAAATTGGGAATAATAGCTTACGAAATCATCAATTGCATCAAAATAACCCATTCTAGAGGATATCAGGTTATATGCATACACCTGTTGATTGGCGACGTGTGTATATGATTGTTTGATTTTGACACTCTAGTTGTTAATCCGAAAACGGTCGGATGTGAGAAGTACACTAAGTGTGAAGTATAAGTTAGCAGTCCGACTTACGTTGGTTACTGGCCGCTACATACCAGGTTGTTTTGAAAAATGGGACACGATTTCGGCGGCCGTTGCGTGCGTTTTAAGGGTGCGTGTTGAATAAAGGTTCATATAGAGTAAAAGTAGTTGGGGGGGACATTGAACTGGCCGTTAAGTGGAGCTTCACGCTGAATGGAGGTGGACGGATCACCAGGTTTGACTGTAAATCAAAGGTGAATTTATATTTAAACCATACCCCCAACAGCATGTTTTAGATTCGGTAATTTATTTTTTGTACAAAATTGATCTCATTTTATTAACTGATCAAACTGGATCACATGAAATTGGGGAAAATGGGGAAGCATGTAGGGGTACACTGGAGGACACCTAGGAGGCTGCCATTATTGCGCTTTGCCTGACCTGATAACGTAGTGGTAGGGGCAGGTAATCCAGACTATTTGGAACTCATGAATTCATGATCTCCTTATTACACATAGCAACAGAAGCCCATATTTTCCAACAGTTGTAAGTTGCATACTTAGTCTTTTTCTAAGTTTTGAAGGTAATACAAGCTCTGATTGGCTAAACCAAGAATGTTTTGGTTTAGCCAATCAGAATTTGTGCTACTTTAAAAATAATAAAAGTCTTGAGAAATTGGAGTGAAATTTGGGGTAATTGGTGAAAATAAACAGGGGTAGCATAGAATTGTCCTAGCTCAGTGCTTTATTTAACCCATAGACAGTTAACCCCTCGATGAAAAGTTCTAATTTTCAGATGACTCAGAGGAAGAAAGCCATAAAAACATTGTTGAAAAAGGCAGAAATGCAGGTAACAGGCAAATTCTCCTTTTCCCACATGTTTTTTATAATTTCAAAGACATTATGTCAGTGGAGCGCCAAAGTTCATTTGCCAAAAATAGGATTAGTAATTTTCTATTTCAAATGACCACAATACAAAATTAATGTATTTTCAAGAGAACTCCACTGTCAGGACATAAAAAATTATATTTCTGTGGCTTTTCATTGGGGAAAAGAAAGTGCAATCAACTTGGTTGTCTAAAAATCACAATAATGTGTTTTGTTAGCTTACACCATGAAATTGATGTCTACAGTAGCTGATGAGAGTGGCTCACACCCTTTGCCAGACAACAAAAGTTTTAGACTTTACCAAATTCAAAGCATTTGCAGATGACAAAACAAATATGGCTTTAAATAGTGGATTTTTTTCTTTCAAAGGGTAGTAAACATTGTGGGAAAAAGTAGAAAATGCTGGTTACCAGTACATGTATTTTCTTCTTTTTCTAACAATGTTTTCTACTGCCTTTTTTTTCATAGGGTTGTTAAAACTCAGAATGACATGGTAAAGGGTTAATCCTGCACCAGATGAAAAAATTTTGTTGAAATTGAAAGAATCTGCAGATGACAAATTTCAATGTAATAGTTGATTACATCATTGAATGGGTAGAAAATGTTGGAAAGGGAGAAAATGCTGGTAACCACAAAGTTCTTAACCCTATACCACACAATCCCGAGTTTTAACAACCTGGAGAAAGAGGCCTTTTGAAAACATTGTGGGAAAAGTAGAAAGAGCTGGTAACCAGCATTTTCTCCTTTTCCCACAATGTTTTCTGTCCTATTACAGACAATTCTCACCATATGAGCCATATCTAATTTGCTGTCTGCAGATGGTTTCAATTTGGACAAGTATAAAATTTTGTCATGTGGTAAAGGGTTAAAGGAGGTCATGCACAAGGTTTTAGAAACTTCTTCCAGAATAGGCTAGACTAGTCTAAAATTGGTTAGTGCTAACCCTTAGAGAGCCGAATAAAACAGAGAATATATTCAAAATAGAAATAAGACCCAAATAAATTGTAGTTTCATGGTTGCCTCTGTATCTAATGTTTAAGCTAAGCGAATAGTGTAGATAAAAGATCAAACTGCACATTTTGTGCACCTTGATCTTTGATCTACATAGGTCGCAAAAGCTACTTTAGTAAGTTGTGAAAAGCGCTTTAAGGCTAAATGGTAATTTAAAATTACAAAATGACATGTGACTGTATTTGAACTAAGTAAATTCTTCAATCAATAAATTTCTCTGTGCTGTAAAAAAGTCTTATCAGTCTCCACCTAGGAACAAAATCAAGCAAATTCTGGGATGGTACACAATAACATACAAGAAAATATTGTTATCTATGCAATAAATATGATGAACAGCATTCATTGATAGCCTTCAGAGGAGATTTGGCTTTCATGAAAAATAATCAATAATGACTGTATGAGTGGACAGTTTCAAAATTAGCACAAATGATGGATGAGGGCTGTCCAAGTGGCAGTAACATAATACTGTCCGCTACCACCTTTCTAAATATGTCATATATCACTGTGGCAGACTTGTAAGACTCTAACAAATCAGTGAAATCATTTGTAATCCTATACCAAAAGGTCCATTATTGCAGTGATCTTGTAGAGGGAGGTCTTTGAAAACATGGTGGGGAAAGGATGAAATGCTTGTAATCAGCATTTTCTCCTTTTCCTCCACAATGTTTTCTACATTTTGTATGACAAATCCCATCATTGGCCACATTTAATAGATGATGTCCTCGTGAAATCTTTGAAGCTGGACAAATGTAAACTTTCATCATCTGATGAAGAGTTTAACTGTTTACCATACAATCCTTAGTTTAACAACCTGTGGAAAGAAAGCTTTGGAAAACATTGTTGGAAAAGGAGAAAATGCTGGTAACCAGCATTTTCTCCTTTTCATACAATATTTTTCTACCCTTCCAAAGGCATATCTTCATTTGAATAAACTGTATTTATCATCTGCAAATGCTTGCAATTTGGACAAGTTTAAAATTTTGTCATTTCATAAAAAGTTTAGACAAATCCCCCATTTGAGCCATATTTAATTCTTTACCACACAATCCCGACTTTTAACGACCCTGAGGAAGAAGCCTTTTGAAAACATCGTGGGAAAAGGAGAAAATGCTGGTAACCAGCATTTTCTCCTTTTCCCACAATGTTTTCTACCCTGTCTAAGACAAATTCCATTATTTTATTTGCATTTAAATTGTTGTCTGCAAATGCTTTCAGTTTGGACAAGTCTTAATTTTTCTTGTGTGGTAAAGAGTTAATTTGTTGTCTGCATGTACTGTCGTTATGACTGGTCTAAAATTTTGTTCCCGGTGAAGATGTAAACAGAATGTCCAGACTTCAGAATGTCCAGACTTTTCGGGGTTTTGCATGACTTAGTGTTAAAGTTTAGTACTCGTAACCTGTAGGCCCAGGGATTGAGCCTCACTGGAAGCACTCACTTTTTCATAGGGGTGTCCTTGGGCAAGATACTTCAGAGCTCCAGCCTAGTACCAGAGAAATCCAGGACATACATGAATAAGTGAGCTGTCGCCAAGATGTAACTGAAATAATGTCGAAAGCAGCGTAAAACATCAATCAATCAATCAATCAATCAATCAATCCGGAAACCCAGGACATACATGAATAAGTGAGCTGTCGCCAAGATGCAACTGAAATAATGTCGAAAGCGGTGTAAAACATCAATCAATCAATCAATCAAAGACTTTTCTTTTTCTCCTTACAGAAGTAACATATTGGCCCCAAACAGGGGTTACATAGGAAGATTGACAAAGTCTTGTACCTGTGACCACAGATAAACCTTCAAGATGGCGACCTTGTCCCTAAAGATAAGTATTGTGGGCATGAGTCTGGTGAAGACCATGCAGTTTGAACCGTCCACCTTGACCTATGATGCTTGCCGTATGATACGAGACAGAATTTCAGAGGCTGGTATACCATTGCCTGCGGGGAATCGTAAGTACCGTTTTGATCAAGTTTTGTATTTTCTTCGGCTCGTGGATTGCCCAGTTACTTAACTCTTTACCAAAATTAATGACAAAATTTTAAACTTGTCCAAATTGAAATTATTTGCAGATGACAAATTAAATGTACTTAAAATGAGAAATAGGTCTGTCATAGGGTAGAAAACATTGTGAGAAAAGAAGAAAATGCATGATACCAGCATTTTCACCTTTTCCCATCATGTTTTCTATTCTGTCACAGAACTGGTTTCTTTTACATCCATTGCGATTTTGTCATCTGCAGAAGCCCTCAATTTGGAAGAGTCTTAAATTTGTTGTTTGATATAGGCTAAACTTATTAACACACAATCCTGAGTTTTAATGACCCTGAAGAAGAGGCCTTTTTAAAATATTGTGGGAAAAGGAGAACATGATGGTAACCAGCATTTGTTCCTTTTCTCATAATGTTTTCTAGTGGTGGGCCGATGATCGACTATAGTCGAAAGTCAGTTGGTTTTGGCTTCCGATTCCGATAATCGATTGAGAAATCCCGGAATCGATTGTAGTCGGTTGCTAAGCTGGCTTGGTGCCAAAACTTGATTTCCGGTTTTTAGCGCTTGGTTTTGAGACTATTTTGAGACTATTATTAATCACAATCTTTAATTTTAAACATAGTGAATAATAAACACGAAAATTGGCTGAAAAATGAGAAACAAATCTTTGTCCGAATGTCTTAACAAAAGTTGACAACTCGGCAAGCCTCCCTGAGCCCGGGTTTTGATATTTGGAAATGTGAAATGACCCGTCTTTGGCATTGAAAGATTATCTGCCTAAATGTCAACCTGAGGCATGAAATTATCGTCTAGAACTTCAAATAACCTAGCTTGCGTGCATCCGGTAGAAATATGGGTTAAACAGGATCAGTATAAAATGCGAAGGACACCCGGATGATAATGAAGCTGGCGAGTCTATTTTGACAGAGAAACGAAGATGTTATTCCTCTTATCTAGTGTAAAGTGACAGCTTTTTAAGTTACTTGCTATTTAAACATAATAAATGATGTCAAATCATGTAGTAATACTTCTCCAGAAACTAAATGTCCTGAAAAAATAGATCGCCAAAAAAGCGCGAAAACCCATGACACTACAATGAGCAGCGTGGCATCGTCCGATCAGAGAGACTTCAAATCATCCTCTTATCTTTGATAAGGAATTTTAAAAGTGAATTTACACAAATTTCTGAATAAAGCAATAAGTGGAAGTTAAAATTCTGTTCACGAGTGGGGAAAAAATGTTGTTTTATGAAATGAAAATATATGGGGGGGGGGGGGACGGAGGGGGGAAGAGAGAAAGAGGGTCGTCTGCAAATGTTTGAACTATTAGGGTATTATTAGGTATATGTCTGATTCTTTTTTGACTTGTTTGCAAATTATAAGGAACAAAATGAATGATATTAATTAAAGCAGAAAACTTAATTGTAATGTATTTAAACTGATTCAAGTGCAGAATACAACATATTCATAAATTTAATACATGAAGACTACCATGTTTACAATATTGTCAAAGTATTTTAAGCAAAATGACATTTTCCGTTAAATGGAGTCAAAACCGATTGTACTATCGATAGCTAGTTGGTTTGCTCTTCCGATTACAAAGCGATAATCGATTGGGATTTTAAACCGATTGCCCAACACTAATGTTTTCTACCTTATCAAAGGCAGAAATCCTCATTTGAGATACATTTATTTTGTTGTCTGCAAATGCTTCCATTTTGGTCCAATCCAAAATTTTGTCGTGTGGTAAAGAGTTAGTGTGATTTATTGGGAAAAAAAAGAAGATTATTGTAAATTTTATATATATATATATATCTAAGGTCTGCCAAAAGGTTCACCTGACACCCCGTTGTAGGGGGTGTCAGTTGGACATATTCAAATCTTTACCCAAATCAAGATTGTGGAGATGACTAAAATTTTAGAATCCTCTACACTGAAAGTGCTTGCAGACAGCAAATTAACTCTTTACCAAACGACAAAATTTCAGACTCGTGTAAATTGAAAGCATTTGCAGATGATAAATGTGACTGAATTGATGATATTTTTCTTTGAAAGAGCAGAAAACAATGTGGGAAAAGGAGAAAATGCTGGTTACCAGCATTTTCTCCGTTTCTCACAATGTTTTCATAAGCCTTCTTCCTTAGGGTTGTTAAAACTCGGGATTGTGTGGTAAAGGGTTAAACATACTGTATCTCAGATTAGGGGATATATCTCTGAAAAGGTAGAAAACATTTTGGGAAAAAGAGATGATTTTTCAGCAATTTCTCCTTCACCCACGATGTTTTCAAAACCATCTCTGTCAGGATCATTTGGTAAAGGGCAGGGTTTTCTCTGAATCCCCTTTTTCTTAAAATTTGGGCCCTGAAAAATTTTTAATGTCCTCGAAATTTTTTTTAAATGGTTATCTATGTTTATTAGTTTGAAGGCAGCCAAATGACCCTTTGTATGAGGAAGTTTGGGTAAACCCTGTAAAGGGCTTATAACCCTGAAAAAAAAAAACCCTCTGGAAACCAGCATTTCGAATATTCGAGCCATACTCTAGCAAAAGGGGGCTTAATGCCTCTGTTGCATTGTACCAATGAAACCATCACATAATTACGGATCCACAGTAGCCACTTTTTTAAATAACTGACTGAATCATAAGGTAGACTGGTCCTTGGACATAACGGAAAATTTACCAATAGCGAAAAGTTTGGGCCAAGGTCAGCTTGTGAAGACTGAGCAGGCTGACCTGGGTTTATACTTTTTGCGGATGCATAAAGCCACCATTTGTTTCCTATCTTTTCAAAAAACAGATCCCATCCCATGAGTTATCTGCAGATCCTTGAAATTTAGGCTAGTTTGAATTTTTGTTTTTCTGGTAAAGAGATAACTTTTTGCAGAATTCCAGATAGAGGGAGTGATTTTGATTGCAAAATTGAAAATAAAAGTTATTCTTGATTAAACCCTATGTTATGGGTACTCATTAGAATCGTCTCATTGAGACGATTCTAATGAGTACCCACAACATAGGGTTTGTTAGAGAAATAATGGATTTAGAATACCATCACTCCCTCTTATCTGGAGCTCTGTTGTTGCAAAACCTTGTTGGTCTGGAAAGCATTTTGCAATGTGCCTAAAATGATGGCAATTACCTTTGAATGGGTAGAAAATGTTGCGGAAAAAGTAAATGGGTAAACTGTTACAAATTGAAGGCATCCACAGACGAAATTCCCCAGAAGTGGAAGTGAGCTGTCATTCTTTGTAGGGTAGAAAACACTGCTGGGGGAATGTTGATTATTGGTATTTTCTCCTTTTCCCACAATGTTATCAAAAGGTCTCTTGCTAAGGGTCATTAACACACCGGATTGTTTGTTAACCTTTTCCCAAACAAGCCCTGGTTTTCAGGTGTCTGCAGTCCAGGTCTTTTGAAAACACAGTGGGAAAAGGAGAAATTGCTCGTAACGAGCAGTTTCTCCTTTTCCCACAGTGTTTTCTACCCTTTTTGATAACTTTCTGCCATTTTCATCAAATTTAAAATTGTCGTCTGCAAACTCTATAGACCAGTCCAAAATTTGTCGTCTGGGAAAGGGTTAAAGAGTCAAAGTGATGCATTAATAATCAGACCTTTTCAAATCAGATCTTTTCAGTTAGGGAGAACAACGCAGACCCGCAGACCTTGTTAATTTAACTCTTGGAGGGGGGGGGGGGGTGCAGAAAAGAGGAAATGTTGGGTATCGGCATTTTCTCCTTTTCTCCCACAATGTTTTCAAAAGGTCTCTAGCTAAGAGTCATTAAAACACCAGATCGTTTGGTAAAGAGTTAAAGTGCTGAATTAAATAATCAGACCTTTTCAGTTAGGGAAAACACCCCAAATTTGCTAATACAAGAATGCTTTGGCCAGAATAATCATGTTACAAAGTAGCAGGCAGACTAGATCTAAGATCAGACTGCAATCTGATCTTGATCTACACTGTCTAGATAAGCAATTGACAAGTCTGTACCGGAGCTTTAAGGACGGTCCAATAATTGGATAGCTATGTTTATTGATGAATTTGACATTTATGTCGATGTGATATGGCTTTAAGGGAATAAGTTAAAGGTTGTTGTTTTGTATCTACAGTACTGAAATATTTCTAACCCCTCTGTCCAGATAGATTGAATTTAAATGCATCTTGTTTTCAAAATTTTACCACATAAATTTGTTTCATGTTGTGGCAGTTAGCAATCCATTCGTTCCTTGGGTTTCTTTCACCAGTGCTTCACATGATATTCTTCCCAAGCTACTGGCTGCTAGCCCACAACCAGCATTTTGTCACGAAGTTTTTTACCCCTTAATCGTTGTCTGAGCATGTCATATTCTTGGAAGATTGACCTGTCTGCTATGACGCATCGCATGATAAAAAATGGACATATATCAAATAAGTGGTGCGTAAATTGCCGCTTAAAAAGTGCAGGCTAAAATGGCAATAAATAATACGTCTGTGGAAAAATCAAGCCAGTCTTTCGCTATAAATTTCTTAGAAGAGGAAATAATTTCAAACGGGGAAAATATTTTTTTAGAATCCCAACTGTTTACTGCAAATCTCTGTCAACAGTTTCTAAATATAGACATGGGGAAAACTGGGATTTGTGCAACAGACTGACAACGGAAACAATGTCCCCACCTTGCTTGGCTTATACTGGGGCTTTTTCCCCAAGCTTATAGGAGCTTATGTTTATAAATGGCTGGTGCATAGGTTATATGCTAGCTAACCATGGCTTGATGAATCGTACAAGGTAGGTTTTAGAGAGTAAACAGATTTTTATTTTGAAATTCATTACAATGATTCCTGCCTTGAAAAATAGTCCGGTTCCGTACCCAGAATGCCCATATCAGATAGGTTATGTACTTGAAAAATGTCACCTAGTGGAAGATGATGAACAGGTAAGTTCAACCATTTGAGACACACCTCACTTGTTGTCTGCAAGTCTGTTCAATTTGGACATGTTTTGTAAAGAGTTACTGATTCCAAATAAATTATCACTAAGATTTTTCTTGTTTTCAAATTTCTATTAAAAATTCATTGAAATATATCTGGCAGAATTTCAGGACAAAATAGATATTTATCTCTAAATGAAAATCAAACTTTTTATCTCTTGAATTTGAAATACACAAATTGAGACTTTTGTCCCAGAGAAAAAGAGCCCACAAGCTTGGTGGGAAAGGCTAATGACAATCCATTAGCATTCCTTTGCATATTTGATAGGGGTGGTATTAACTCTTTTCCTTCATATAAGTCCCGCCCCTTTTCACCTCTGCAGGGGTTACAAATAGCTAGTTGCCTGTTGGTGTACAGAAAACATTTGAATGATATGTTTCTCTTGATACATTTTGACCCTTTACCAAACAATCCCAATATCTAACGACCATGAGGAAGAAGACTTGGGAAAACATTGCAGAGAAAGGAGAACATTTTTCTCCTTTTCCCACAATGTTTTCCACCCCTTCATTGACATCCCATCCTTGAGCCACATTTTATTTGTTAAAATTGAAACCATCAATTTCGCAGACGGCAAAATAAATATAACTTAAAAATTAAAATTTGTTTTTGGAATGGGGGAAAAGGGGGAAATGCTGGTTACCAGGATTTTCTCCTTTACCCACTATGTTTTCAAAAGCCTTCTTTTTCAGTGTAGTTAAAACTGGGTGTTATGTGGAAAAGTGTTAACACTTCACTAGATGACAAAATTTTAGACTCGTCCATATTGAAAGCTGTGGCAAATAACAAATTGAATACGGCTCAAAAGATGGGATTTATCTATATATGGGTAGAATATGTCTTGGGAAAAGGATAAAATGCTGGTCTCTAGAATCTTTTTCAAAAGTCTCCCTCCTCAGGGTCCTTAAAAATCAGGATTGTTTGGAAAAGAGTTAACCCTATATCACAGATTTAACTCTTTACCAAACAACAAAAATGTAGACTGGTCTAAATTGAAAGCATTTGCAGACGACAATTTTTATGTGAATTAAATGATTTGAATTGTCTTTGATAGGGTAGAAAGCATTGTAGGAAAAGGAGAAAATGCTGGTTACCAGCATTTTCTCCTTTTCCAACAACGTTTTTGAAGGCTTCTTCCTCAGGGTCGTTAAAACTCAGGATTGTGTGGTAAAGAGTTAAGACCCTAGCAAAAAAGACTTTTGAAAACCTTGTAGAACAAAAAGAAAATGCTGGAAACCAGCATTTTCTCCTTTTCCCACAATTTTTTCTTCCCATTCAAAGACAAATTTCATCATTTAAGCAATATTCAGTTTGTTGTCTGCAGTTGCTTTCAATTTGGGCCTGTCTTAAGTTTTGTCGTCTGGCAGAGAGTTAACTCTTTGCCACACAATCCCGACTTTCAACGGCCCTGAGGAAGACGGCTTTTGAAAACATTGTGGGAAAAGGAAAAAATGCTGGTAACCAGCATTTTCTCCTTTTCCCACAATGTTTTCTATCCTACCTAAAACAGATTTCAATTTTTTAGTCATATTTATTTTGTCGTCTGCAAATGCTTTCAATTTGGACCAGTCTAAAATTTTGTCATTCGGTAAAGAGTTAAAGAAAAGAGTGCTGCAGAATTTTTTCTTGAGGTACTATCTTGTTGAAATGGAATTGAATGCAAAAGGAGACATTTCAGTCGCTATGCATAATGGTGTTCAACTCTGTACCAGAAAACAAAATTTTAGACCGGTCAGAAATAACAATGTTTGCAGACGACATTCCAAATTTTGATGAGATGATAATCTTTTTTGGAAAAGAAAATGCTGCTAACCATAATTTTCTCCTTTTCCAACTTTTCAAAGGCCTTCTTCTGCAGAGGGGGATGGTGTTTCCTGCGTGGCTCAATGTTAAAATGTTGAACTTGTTACCTAGAGGCCATGGGTTAGAGCCTCACTGGAAGCACTGATTATTTTATAAGAGTGTCCTTGGGCAAGACACTTCAGAGCACTAGCCTGGCACTGCTGAAATCCATGACATACATAAATATTTGAGCTGTTACCCAGATAGGACTTAAATAATGTTGAAAGTGGCTTTAAAACATCATCATTCAATCAGTCAACCAACCAATCAACCAACCAACCAACCAACCAACCAACCAACCAACCTTCCTGAGGGTGGTTAACCCTTTATCACAAAGCAATATTTTATAAATGTCCAAATCAAAAGCATTTGAAGGCCACAATTTAAATGAGGTTCAGATGGTATGGGTTGTCTTTGAATGGGTGGAAAACATTGTAGGAATAGGAGAAAATGCCAGTTTTCTGCATTTTCTCCTTTTCTCACGATGTTTTCAAAAGCTGTCTTCTTCAGGGTCGTTAAAAGGCGGAATTGTGTGGGAAAGGTTTAAAACTTGGGATGGCTGGGTAAAAGGTAAATTTATATTGATTATCCTAATTTTCAAGTTTTTCTTTAGCAAATTTGTTTAACCCTTTACCACACAATCCCAACTTTTAACGACCCTGAGGAAGATGCCTTTTGAATACATTGTGGGAAAAGGAGAAAATGCTGGTAACCAGTATTTTCTCCTTTTCCCACAATGTTTTCTACTCTTTCCAAATAAAATTTCAATTTTTGACTCACATTTATTTTGTTGTCTGCAAAAGCTTTCAATTTGGACAGGTCTAAAATTTTGTCATTTGGTAAAGAGTTAAGTCGTTAACTAAACCACAAAATTTTAAACTGATCCAAATGGAAAGCATTTGCAAATGATAATATAACTTTAGCTCAAATAAAGATTTCTGTCTTTGATATGATAGAAAAAGTTGTTGGAAAAGCAGAAAATGCTTGTAACTTGCATTTTCTTCTTTTCCCACAATATTTCAAAAGGCTTCTTTCTCATGGTCGGTAAAACTCTGACCATGTAGTAAATAGTTAAAGCAGTAACTGGTTACTTGGTGACAAAATATGAGACTTGTCCAGATTAGAAGCATTTTCAGACAACAAATTCAAAGTCATTCTAATGATGGAAATTGTCTTTGAAATACTAGAAAACACAGTGGAAAAAGGAGAAAATGCTTATTACAGCATTTTCTCCTTTAATCACACTGTTTTCAGTGGCCTTTTTTACCCAGGTTTGATTACACTTGGAAGGGTTTAACTCTTTGCTAGGTGACAAAACCTGAGAGACTTGTCCAAATTGAAAGCATTTTGGACAACAATTTAAATCTGTATCAGATAATCGGATCTGATAAAATAAGAAAACAAAGTGAAGAAACCAAAAAAAAAATGCTTGTTACGAGCTTTTTTTCTTTCTCCACCATGTTTTCCAAAGCTTTTCTTTCTTGGTGTCATGAAAACTGGATTGTGTGGCAAAGGGTTAAAAAGATCAGAAAAACTTAACCCTTTACCACATGATCACTAGTTTTAACGACCCTAAAATAGAAGGCTTTCGAAAACATTGTTGGAAAAAGAGAAAATGCTGGTAACCAGCATATTCTCCTATTTCTTTTTCTATTCTATCAAAGACAGAATTCATAATTTGAGGAATGTTAAATTTTTCGTCTGCAGATGCTTTCGATATGATCTAGTCTTAAATTTGGTTGTCTGCAAAAGATTTGTATGTTAGATCTAAGGGTTGCGGGAGAGCAAATTTCCATTTTTCTGCATAACTTCATCATTTCCCACCAAAATTACCCTCAAACCACGAAATACCAAAAGGGACACAAAATGTCAGAGCTAATGTTGAAACAGTTAAGGCCATTATTTTCTGTATAATTTGAGCTGGTAGTCAGATTTGCGAAGCGGTTTCTGTATGAATATTTTATGCTATTGACTGCATGACATTTCAACCCTTTATCTTAGAATCTCCTATTTAAATGATCCAGAGCAAGAGAAGATTTTTGAAAACATTGTGGGAAAAAGAGAAAATACTGGTAACAAGCATTTTTCTCCGTTGTCGCACAATGTTTTCTACCCTATCAAAGACAAATTCCATTATTTGAGCCACATTGAAATTGTTGTCTGCAAATGCTTTCAATTTGGACAAATTTACATTTTGTTGTGTTGTAAAGAGTTAACCCTTTATCTGAATCCCTATGTTTAACATTTTGGGAAAAGGATAAAAATGCAAGTACCCTATTAAAGACAATTCCATCATTTGAGCCACATTAAAATTGTTGTCTGCAGCTGCTTTCAATTTGGACTAGTCTGCATTTTTGTTGTGTGGTAAAGAATTAACCCTTTATCTCAGAATCATTAGTTTTAACATTGCAGGAAAAGGAGAAAATTCAAGTAACATGCAGCATTTTCTTTTTTTCTCACAATGTTTTTTACCCTATGAAAGACAAATTTGAGCCATGTTGAAATTGCTGTTTGCAAATGCTTTCAATTTGGACAAGTCTGCTTTTTTGTTTTTTGGTAAAGAGTTAAACCTGTATCTCAGAATCCCTAGTTCTGACAGAATGTGAAAATATTGTAGGAAAAAGAGAAAATGTTGGTATCTGACATTTCCTCCTTTTTCTCACAATGTTTTCTACTACTTCAATGACAATTTCTCACCTCCCTCATTTGAAACTCATTCATTTTATCGTCTGCAAATGCTCTAGATTTGGACAAGTCCCAAATTTTGTTGTTTGCTACAAACTCTTTACCAGACAATGAAATATTAGACTTGTCTCTACGGAAAGCACTTGTGGAGCGCCAATATTAGACGAGGCCCAAATGATGACGTTTGGCTCTCAGAGAGCAAAGAAGCAGTGTGGAGAAATAATAAGAGGTGGTTACAACTTTCCTGTCAGTACCAGAGGTTAAACTTGCAAGAAAATTGTCTTTGAAATTCAGTGATATCAGTGGCCATCAATTTTAGCATGGAAAAGTCCAGCATGAACTACTATTGCACTACCCCAGGCATCGATGTTGGGGTTGGCTGCCACATTCATGTTAATTGTTACCCTGCTGTTTGCGACCATTGTGTGTATTCTGCGGAGAGTAAAGTGAGAGTGAATACCAAGATCAGCCTTCACATACGTGCAGCCTAATCTTGCTTTACACTCTCATCTTACCTCTAAGTAGTCTCAGAATAATGGTTACAGTTTCTCAAGAGCTCATTCATTTGTCAAAGCATGTGATGGATTTGGTTTATATTTGGTTGGATGATTTATATAGGTCCAAAGTTTCTTTGAACAATGCCAATGATTTTAAGGTCAAGCTTGTAGACTTTGATATCCACATCCTAGTTTTAAGTTAAGTTTTATTAAAAGCTCATATTTTCCAAAGCTCACATTTTCCAAACTAAGCAATATACCGGTATTTGGCTTGATGACAGATACAGGACCAAGATTTCATTGAGCAATACCCTAGATGTGCCCATGATCATAGGGTCAAGGTCACAGATTTTGAAATTTTATATTTTACGTTTTTCTAGAGCTCCAATTTTCCCAATGATGGATTTAGGTCCTCAGTTTCATTCAGCTGTACCCCTGCCCATACCTGTGGCCAAAAGGTCAGGTCAGGGACAATTTCCTGGAAAAAAGTCCAGTGAGAGCTGTTGCACTAACCTGGGTGTAACCAGCATTTTCTCCTTTTCCCACAATGTTTTCTACCCCTCCAAAAAGAAATTTCAATTTTTAAGTTATATGTATTTTGTTGTCTGCAAATGCTTTCAATTTGAACAAGCCTAAAATTTTGTCCTTTGGTAAAGAGTTAAATTTGGATTCTTAGCTTGACTGTTTTTGAAAAAAGCGTCGAGGTACTGTAGTAGTCCTGGCATCATATGTGTCGTCTGCGTCTTCGTGCCAAAACATTGACATTTTATGTCTTTGTTATTACTTACGATTATGTATTTCAAACTTTGACTAGTTGTTACCTATCAAAAGGGGAACCTATAGAACAAGGGCAGGTAACCATCAAAGTATTTTGACTTAGTTCTGTTCCTTTCTCAACTTATTATTTTAACTGCAAATCAAGCAACTGCAGCCGAGCGTTGGCACATGCATACAGTAATTTTGGGTGATAGAGGGTTTATTTTTGTAATTTAACTTGGATGTTCTCAAAGTTGAAAGTTGAAAATGCAAATTGATTTCACTACGGAGTGAGCGAGGGAGTATACTGGTTTCACCATGTTTGTCCGTCTGTCATCCATCCATCTGTCATTCCATCTGTTTTTCGTTTCCGTGCTCTAACTCAAAAAGCAGTGTGACGTAGGACCCTAAAAACTTTATACAAGTATTGCTCATGGCCAGTGGAGGTGCCCTATTATTTTTGAGTCACACTCGTAAAAAGTCAGGTAACTAGTAATCTTGGTTTTGAAAATCATTTCCTTTCTCTGATGGTGCTACTTCGTTGACAAGGTGCTGGTGGTGCGTATTTGTCCACTTAGTGACAGTTCTAGTTTGGAGTTAGAACAACCCAAAGAAAGGGCTTTTGAAAACACTGTGGGAACCAACATTGTCTCCTTTTCAATGGTACCTTGATAAATCTTTTTATTTGAGACATGTTTAATTTGTTGTCTAGAAGTGCTTTTAAATGCTCTTCTCATTTGGTAAAAGGTTAAAGCAAATGAATTACTATACAGCCATGTGTTAAATGCTGTACCACCTAATCCTGAGTTTTAATGACCCTGAGGAAGAAGGCCTTTGAAAACATTTTGGAAACATAAGAAAATGCCGATTACCAGCATTTTTTCCCTTTTTCCTGCAATGTTTTCAAAATTCCTCTTCCTAAGGGTCATTAAACCTTTACCTCACAATCCCAAGTTTTAATGTCTTTGAGGTTAAATTCTTTTGGAAGCATTGTAGGAAAAGAGGAAAATACTGGTAACCAGCATTTTCTTCATTTCCCTAGTTTTTATCTGAACTGAGCACGAAGTGCTCAAGGTGAGCTATTGTGATTGTGCTGGGCCTGGTGTCTGTCGTCCGTCGTGTGGTCATCAACATTTACCATGTGTACACTATAGAGGCCACATTTTCAGTCAGATCCTCATGAAACTTGGTCAGAATGTTTGCCTTGATAAAAATCTTGGAAAAATTTGAAATTGGGTCTTGTCAGTTCAAAAAAGTAGGTCACTGGACTAAATGTTAGAAAAACCTTGTTTGCATTCTAGAGGCCACATTTTCAGCCTGGTACTCTTGAAACTTGGTCAGAATGTTTGTCTTGATAATATCTTGGACAAGTTCAAAATTGGGCCATGTTGGGTCAAAAATTAGGTCACTGGTCTAAATCTTAGAAAATCCTTTTGTGCACTGTAGAGGCCACATTTTCAGCCTGAAACTCATGAAATTAGGTCAGATTGTTTGTCTTGATGATATCTCAGGCAAGCTCAAAATTGGGTCATGCCGAGTCAAAAAGTAGGTCAGAGGGCTAAATCTTGGGAAAACCTTGTGTGTACCAGAGGCCACGTTTTCAGCCTTATACATTGTGACCAATGTATATCTTATTGATAATCTCAGACAAGTTTGAAATTGGGTCATGTTGGGTGAAAAAGTAGGTCACATGGTCAAATCTTAGAAAAACCTTGTTTGCACTCTAGAGGCCAAATTTTCAGCCTGATACTCTAGAAACTTAGTCAGAATGTTTGTCTTGATGATACCTTGGACAGAATCCAAATTGGGTCATGTTGGGTTAAAAAGTAGATCACTGGACCAGATCTAAAAAAGACCTTTTGCACACTCTATAGGCCACATTTTCAGCCTGAACAGCATGAAACTTGGTTAGTAAGTTTGTCTTGATGACAGTCATGTTTGACAAGTTTGAAATTGGGTCAAAAAAGTAGGTCATAGGGGCAAATCTCAGAAAAACCTAGAGGCCACATTTTCAGCCTGATTCTGATGAAACTGGGTCAGAAAGTGTGTCTTGATGGTATCTTGTACAAATTCCAAAGTTGGTCACATCAGGGCACAAAGTAGGTTACTGGACCAAATCTTAGATAAACCTTGTGTGCACTGTAGAGGCCACACTTTCATCCTGATACTCATGAAACTTGGTCAGAAATGTTGTCTTTATGATATCTTGGACTAGTCTGAAATTTGGTAAAAAAGTAGGTCACATACATTCATATGTTTTACATCATTAAAACCAGGATCTCTTCAGCGTTTTATCAACTGTAGATGATTTTTCTTAGGTGAGCACTTTAGGCCCAATGGCCCTCTTGTTTCCTCTCTTTTAAAGACAAGTTCCTTCATTTGAGTCACAATTAATTTGCTGTTTGCAAGCGCTTTCAGTTTCAGTATGTCTAAAAAATTTTTAATGTGGTAAAGTGTTAAAACATGGAATTGTAATTGTAAGGTAAAGACCTTATTTTGGAAAAAAAAAAAGGAGAGAAAAAAGATGAGCACAGAAGCTGCATATTTGGAGAAAATGATACCAAATAATTCAAAATAGGAGATCCGTTCCTAGTCGGACACTGGTATCTCATTTCCAGATAATTTGTTTGCTACAGGATCTGAGACTGTTTGTCTACATGCTGCAACATTTTCCCAAAAGATCCCAGTTTTACTGGCCGCATGCAGATGGCTTTTCAAAACTTTATGGGAAAAGATGAAAATCGGTGGTAACCAGCATTTTCTCCTTTCTCCAACAATGTTTTTCAACCACTATTACCAGCATTATCTTCCTTTTTCCACAATGTTTTCTGCCCTTCAAAGACATTTAATCCATCATTTGAGGCCTATTTTTGTGGTATGCAAAACTTTCAATTTGGACAAATCTAAACAAATTTTTGTTTGATAAAGGGTCTGTTCCCACAATGCTTTCTTTCATATCATTTCCTTTGGGGCAGTTTTAACCCTCTGCCACACAATCCCAACATTTATCGACCCCAAGAAAGAAACATTTTGAAAACAGCAATTTCTCCTTTTCTAATATTTTCTACCTTTTCCAAAACGAATTTCAATTTTATAGTCACATTTATTTTGTCATCTGCAAATGCTTTCAAAATGGCCTTGCCTGAAATTTTTCACTTGGTAAAGAGTTAATATGCAGTCCACACAATTTTTTCGTAACTATGGACTAGTGTAAGACTAATTCGTCTGGTGAAGAGTTACAGGTAACCTGAATTTTCTCTGTTTCTCCCAATGTTTCAAAGAGCCACAAATCACAGGACATTGTTGTTTTGGATTAATTTTTTACCAGATGGCAAAATTTTAGGCCTTCAATTTGGAAAGCATTTGCAGATGATGTAAATGTGAGACATGTTCTTACAAAATGGGGCTTAATGCATATCCGTGATGCATTGTACCAACCAAGCTATCACATAATTATGGATCCATAATAGCCACTTTTTTAACAACTGACTAAATTATGAGGTAGACTGGTCCTGTGACATACAGAAAATTGACCAATAGTGAAAAGTGTCAGCCCAGATCAGCCTGCACAGATGCATTAAGCCCCCTTTTCACAGAGCATGACTCGTATTATTGTGACTGCTATGATCATATGTCTTTGAGAAAATAGAAAACATTGTAGGAAAAGGAAGAAAAAAAGAGGAATGGTAACCAGTAAATTCTCATTTTACCACATTTTTTTCAAAAGCCTTCTTTGATCAAGGTTATTAAAACATGAGATTGTTTTTAATACCACACAGTTCTGGGTTTCAATGCTGCCGACAAAAAGCCTTTTGAAAACGTGAAAGAAGGAGAAAATCCTGGTTACCACAATTTTTTCCTGTTCCCACAATGTTTTCTACCCTTCTGAAAGACAAATTTCAATTTAATAATCACTAATTTTTGGTCATCTGCAACTGATTTTAAAATGAACAAGTCTAAAATTTTGTTGTCTGATGGGGTTTAGCACAGACTCATTTGCATTCAAGTAGGTTCACATTTCAGTTATTCTGCTCTAGACCAACCACAGAGAACTAGACATCTAGTTTTTGCTCTCACAGAGACAGATTTCTTAAGAAACGGAAATTGACTTTACAGACAGCAAGTCCATTGCCAGGGAAAGAAATGTCTTCAATTGTTACTAATGGATGCCCTCGGCATTTTTAATTCAAAATCGGACTATACGATGGTTTATCCCTTTCCCAAACAATCCTGGGTTTTAATGACCCTGAGAAAGAAGCCTTTAGAAAAAATTGTGGGAAAAGGAGAAAATGCAGGAGAGAATGTTGGTAACCTGCATTTTCTCCTTTTCCCACAATGTTTTCTATCCTATTCAAGACAGAAATCATCATTTCAGCTACATCTAAGTTGTCATCTGCAATTGCTTTCACTTTGAACTGGTCTGAAATTTTGTAGTTTGGTAAAGAGTTATATTAGTTATTCTGCTCTTGACCTGTACCATGGAGTATTGACATCTAGTTTTCTAGAGACAGGGTCCATTTTCACCATCCATTCTTGAATAGGCCAGTCAGAAATTGTGTTACTTTTGAATTAAGAATGTTTTTGAGAATGGTTTGTGAATTCAGACCCAGTTCTTCAGAGAGAGAAATTGACTGTACAAACAGTCTTTTACCCTTTACCACACAGTCCCGTCTTTTAACGACCCTGTGAAAGACGCCTTTTGAAAACATTGTGGGAAAAGAAGAAAATGCTGGTAACCAGCATTTTCTCCTTTTCCCACAATGTTTTCTAGCCTTCCCATAAGAAATTTCAATTTTTCAGTCACATTTATTCTTTTGTCTGCAAAATGCTTTCAATTTAGACCAGTGTAAAATTTTGTTGTTTGGTAAAGAGTTAATTTTGTCGGTTGGTAAAGAGGTAGGGCCATCCATAGACTACATGATTTTATTCCGCTCTTGGCCAACTATTGAGCATAGATATCAAGGTTTGGTCCACTGAGAGACAGCTGTTTTATATAGGGAAAACAGGCTTTACGACAACAAGAAGTCAGTTTGGATGGAAAAGCTAAAAACTTCCTTCAGATTTAATGGATGCCTAAGATACTGTCGGTTATTAGTTCCACTGGCCGAAGGCCAGCGGGCTTATGTCATGGCCCGGTGTCCGTCGTGCGTGCGTGCGTTAACTTTTATTTCAAACATCTTCTTCTCTGAAACTACCCATCCAATTTTCATGAAACTTCACAGAAATGATCCTGCCATGGTCCTCTTCAGAATTTCTTGAAAGAATTTGATTCCTTCAAAAACTCTGGTTGCCATGGCAACAAAACTGAAAAATATTGGAAATCTTTAAAAATCTTCTTGTCTGAAACCATAAGGCATAGGGCTACCAAATTTGGCATGTAGCTTTATGTAGTAGACCTCTATCATGTTTCTTGAAATTATAGCCCTGGGGTCAAAATTGACTCTGCCCCAGGGGTCACAAGTTTTACATAGGCTTATATAGAGAAAACTTTAAAAATCTTCTTGTCTGAAACCATAAGGCATAGGGCTACCAAATTTGGCATGTAGCTTTATGTAGTAAACCTCTATCATGTTTCTTGAAATTATAGCCCTGGGGTCAAAATTGGCTCTGCCCCAGTGGTCACAAGTTTTACATAGGCTTATATAGAGAAAACTTTAAAAATCTTCCTGTACCTAGCCATAAGGCCTAGAGCTACCAAATTTGGCATTTAGCTTGATCTAGTTGGGGTCTACCAAAAGTGCCCAAATTATAGTCCTGGGGTCAATTTGGCCTCATGCTTGGGGGGGGGGGGGGGTTGTTTCTCAAGATTTACATAGGCTTACATAGGGAAAACTTTTAAATCTTGGTGTACATAGCCATAAGGCTTAGGC
This sequence comes from Tridacna gigas, assembly GCA_945859785.2. NCBI lineage: Eukaryota > Metazoa > Mollusca > Bivalvia > Cardiida > Cardiidae > Tridacna > Tridacna gigas. The sequence continues at coordinate 57,402,531 of OX244028.2, forward strand.
TACCAAATTTTGCATAATTATAGCATTATCTAGTGGACAACTACAAAGAGGGCCCAAGTTACAGCTCTAGGATCAAGTTTGGCCCTGCACCAGGGGTCACAAGTTTTACATGGGTTTATGGAGTGAAAAGTTCAGAAACCGTCTTGTTACTAGCCATAAGGCCAAGAACTCCCAAATTTGGCATGTTATTCTTCTAATACACATATTCCCCGTTTAGTCCGACTGTAGCCCTGGGGTCAAAGTTTTATACGGGCTTATATAGTGAAGACTTCTCTTCATGGTTTATATTTATAAGCCAGTGGAGCAATACAGGGCCATCATGGCCCTCTTGTTTTTTCATGTAGATCAGGGTTTGATTGTATTTCTGTGACATTTTATCTGAATCTTCTCTGTTCAGGAAAGGACCTACTGTTTCCACATACTCTCAATTCTACCATAGAGCAATCCTTGTAAGGAATATTCAGCTCATATTTATATGAGTTGTGCTTTGGCAAAAGGGGGTTTAACCTTTACCACATTATTCCAAGTTTTAATGACCCTGAGAAAGGAGCCTTTTGAAAACAAAAAGGGAAAAGGAGAATATGCTTGTAACCAGCATTTTCTCCTTTTCCCACATTGTTTTCAACCCTTTTAACTCTTTACCATACAGCAAAATTTTAGACTCGACCAAATTGAATGCATTTGCAGACGACATAATAAATGTAGTTTCAAATGATGATTTCTGTTTTTGATAGGATAGAAAACATTGGGTTGGTTGGTTGGTTGTATTGGGGTTTAACGCCACTTTAACAGCAAAGGTCATATCATGGCGGTCGGTGACGCACATGTATTTCCTGGCTTTCTCACACCAGTACTAACACAACTTTCTTTCCAAAGCCACCGGCTACTTTTCTCACATGCTTCAGCAGAGGTGAGAGGCGAAAATACGCCGGAAAGAAAGTTCGCCTCAACCGGGTATCGAACTCACAACCACCAGGTCATAAGTCCGACACGCTCACCACTGAGCCACCCAGGCGGGCAGAAAACATTGGGGGGGAAGGAGAAAATGCTGCTTACCAGCATTTTCTCCTTTTCCCCCAATGTTTTCAAAAGGCTTTTTTTAGCTCCACTGGCCAAAGGCCACTGGGCTTATGTCATGGCCCGGTGTCTGTCGTGCATCCATCCATCTGTCCGTCCGTGCGTCCGTCCGTCCATGCGTTAACTTTTATTTCAAACATCTTCTCTGAAACTACTCATCCAATTTTCATGAAACTTCACAGAAATGATCCTGCCATGGTCCTCTTCAGAATTTCATGAAAGAATTTGATTCCTTCAAAAACTCTGGTTGCCATGGCAACAAAACTGAAAAATATTGGAAATCTTTAAAAATCTTCTTGTCTGAAACCATAAGGCATAGGGCTACCAAATTTGGCATGTAGCTTTATGTAGTAGACCTCTATCAATTTTCTTCAAATTATAGCCCTGGGGTCAAAATTGGTTCTGCCCCAGGGGTCACAAGTTTTACATAGGCTTATATAGAGAAAACTTTAAAAATCTTCCTGTATTTAGCCATAAGGTCTACAGTTACCAAATTTTGCATGTTGCTATATCTAGTGGGCCTCTACCAAGCAGGCCAAAATTTTAGCCCTGGGGTCAAAATTGGCCCCGCCGCAGGGGTCACAAGTTTTACATGGGCTTACATAGTGACAACTTAAGAAATCTTCCTGTTTTGATGTTTTTTAGCTCCACTGGCCGAAGGCCAGCGGGCTTATGTCATGGCCCGGTGTCCATCGTGCGTCCGTCCGTCCGTCCGGTCGTCCGTCCGGTCGTCCGTCCGTCCGTCCGGTCGTCCGTCCGTCCGTCCGTCCGTGCGTTAACTTTTATTTCAAACATCTTCTTCTCTGAAACTACCCATCCGATTTTCACGAAACTTCACAGAAATGATCCTGACATGGTCCTCTTCAGAATTTCTTGAAAGAATTTGATTCCTTCAAAAACTCTGGTTGCCATTGCAACAAAACTGAAAAATATTGGAAATCTTTAAAAATCTTCTTGTCTGAAACCATAAGGCATAGGGCTACCAAATTTGGCATGTAGCTTTATGTAGTAGACCTCTATCAAGTTTCTTCGAATTATAGCCCTGGGGTCAAAATTGGCTCTGCCCCAGGGGTCACAAGTTTTACATAGGCTTATATAGAGAAAACTTTAAAAATCTTCTTGTCTGAAACCATAAGGCATAGGGCTACCAAATTTGGCATGTAGCTTTATGTAGTAGACCTCTATCATGTTTCTTGAAATTATAGCCCTGGGGTCAAAATTGGCTCTTCCCCAGGGGTCACAAGTTTTACATAGGCTTATATAGAGAAAACTTTAAAAATCTTCTTGTCTGAAACCATAAGGCATAGGGCTACCAAATTTGGCATGTAGCTTTATGTAGTAGACCTCTATCATGTTTCTTGAAATTATAGCCCTGGGGTCAAAATTGGCTCTTCCCCAGGGGTCACAAGTTTTATACATAGGCTTATATAGAGAAAACTTTAAATATCTTCTTGTCTGAAACCATAAGGCCTAGAGCTACCAAATTTGGCATTTAGCTTGATCTAGTTGGAGTCTACCAAAAGTGTCCAAAGTATAGTCCTGGGGTCAATTTGGCCTCATACTTGGAGGGGGGGGGTTCACAAGATTTACATAGGCTTACATAGGGAAAACTTTTAAATCTTGGTGTACATAGCCATAAGGCTTAGGCTACCAAATTTTGCATATAATTATAGCATTATTTAGTGGACAGTTACAAAGAGGGCCCAAGTTACAGCTCTAGGATCAAGTTTGGCCCTGCACCAGGGATCACAAGTTTTACATGGGTTTATGGAGTGAAAAGTTCAGAAACCATCTTGTTACCAGCCATAAGGCCAAGAACTCCCACATTTGGCATGTTATTCTTCTAATACAATATTCCCCATTTAGTCAGACTGTAGCCATGAGGTCAAAGTTTTATAAGGGCTTATATAGTGAAGACTTTTCTTCGTGGTTTATATTTATAAGCCAGTGGAGCGATACAGGGCCATCATGGCCTTCTTGTTTTTAAATTAGCCTTGCATCAGGGGTCTTATGTTTTACAGAGGCTTCATATGGACAAAACTTGAAAATCACATTATTTATAACCATACAGCATAGACTTGTATTATTTTGGCATGTGGCTTTATATTGTGGACCTCTAACAGGGTTCAAGTAATTATAGCTCTGGGATCAAAAATGGGTTAGCCTTGCAGGTCTCAACTTTCACATGGGCTTTTACAGAGAAAACTTTGTAAGTCTTCATTTTGAAACCATTTGGCTCAGAATTGAAATGTTTAGTGTTTATGGTTTATATTCATAAGCCAGTGGAGCGATACAGGGCCATCATGGCCCTCTTGTCTCAGGGTTGTTAAATGTTGGGATTGTGTGTTAAAGGGTTAAAGACAAATACCATTCTTTGAGCCATATTTGAAATTGTTTTCTGGAAATGTTTTCAATTTGGACAAGTTTACATTTTTCTTGTGTGGTAAATAGTTAATGCAGTTCCCTAATGCATTATATGAAGCAAAACATCACACAGTTATTTATCCGTAAAATCCATTTTGTCTAACAACCGACCGAATCATGAGGTAAGACAGGTCCTTTGAAATGTAGAAAATTGACCAATGGCAAAAAGTTGCGACCCATGTCAGCCTGTGCAGACTGCACCGGCGGACATGGTTCAATACTTTCTGCAGATGCATTAAACCCCCTTTTCACAGAGCCTGACTCATATATTAATACCTGTGAAAATATTGTGCTAAAAGGAGAAATTGGTGGTTCTTTACTATCTGATATCCGATCTACACTGTTTGCAAAAGCAATTTAAGTTGTACTTGGGGTTTCAATGCTTAATCAATATTCATAAAGATAATCCTGTGCTGTCTTACAGCTAATGAATATTCATAATTTGTAATGATTGAAAGTCATGAATATTCATGTCTTTAATTTGTGTTTAGCATTTTGATGTAGATTAGGGAAAAGCAGCAGATTTGCCATACATGATCAGGATATTTCGGTATTTGTATTGGTGCAGTAAAACAATGAGGCAAATGGGTTAAATTTCCCATAACATTTTCAAACACTTTTCAGAGCAGAGAAATTTGGTAATGACAAAAGAAAATATGAACAGATGAACTGTGGCTGTGATATGACTGCTTGACTTAAATAAAGGAAAATCTGTTTCAGTGGCCGCTTCTATACAAAGGAAGCCATTTTATTTACTCCTTACCTCACAATCCTGAAGAAGAAGGCTTACAAAAAACTTCGAGGGAAAAAGAGGAAATGCTGGTCACTAGCATTTTCTCCTTTTCCTACTGTTTTCTACCCTATGATAGACAAAATTCATGTTTTGAGCAACATTTAAGTTATTGTCTGCAAATCGTCTCAGTTTTGACAAGGTTGAAATTTTGCTACACCATGGTAGAGCCTTTTTTATACCTTAATCAACTAAAGTAACCTAAGATCTGTCCGTGTTGAGAGCATTTTGAGATGAGATAGAAAATATGGCTCAAATGTTGGAATTTGTCTTTTAAAAAAAAGGTCAGAAATTATTGTGGGAAAGGAAGAAAATGCTGGCCACCAGCATTTTCTCCTTTCCTCACAATGTTTTCTAAATTTCTGTTCTTCAGCAAGCATATTTTTTTCATTAGGTACTTGCAAATACATGTAGTATAGACTTGGCCATATTAAATAATGCAGTATTCTTCACAAAACAAACCAATGCTTTGAAGATCCTTGCAGAGAGGTTTTAGAAAAATACTGTGGAAAAAGGAGAAAATGATGATATTTCCTGTTTCCTATGTTTTCTGTATTTACTAGAAGGGGTCCTATTAACCCTTTCCCAAACAAGCCCTGGTTTTCACGTGTCTGCAGTACAAGTCTTTTGAAAACACTGTGGGAAAAGGAGAAATTGCTCGTAATGAGCAATTTCTCCTTTTCCCACAGTGTTTTTCTACCCTTTTGGAGAACTTTCTGTCATTTTCATCAAATTTAAAATTGTCGTCGGCAAACTCTTTCAGTTTGGACCAGTCTAAATTTTATCGTTTGGGAAAGGGTTAAGTGAACCTTATTTATTTCTGTACCAAACAACAAAATTTTAGACTGGTCCAAATTGAAAGAATTTGCAGACGACAAATTAAAGGTGACTTAAAGATTGAAATTTGTCATGGGACAGGAAGAAAACATTGTGGGAAAAGGAGAAAATTCTGGTTACCAGCATTTTCTCCTTTTCCCACAATGTTTTCAAAAGGCTTCCTTTTTAGGATTGTTAAAAGTCAGGATTGTGTGGTAAAGAGTTAATCAGTTGTATATAAATGCTTTCAAAATGGACAAATCTAAACGTGTCGTTTGGTGCAGAATTACACAACAATTAATCAAAAAGGGAGAGACATTTAGTTGATTTGAAAGGCAGAATTTTGGGGGTATTTTCTCCTTTACCACACAGTCCCAGGTTTTAATGACCTTGAGAGTGAAGTCTTTTGAAAACATTGTGAGGAAAAGAGAAAATGTTGGTAACCAATGTTTTTACCTTTACAACAACAGGTTTTCAATTTTTGATTCACATTTATTTTGTCATCTGCAATTGCTTCCATTTGAGACGGGTCTGGAATTTCGTCCTTTGTTTAATAGTTAAGAGTTAACTCTTTACCACACAATCCCCAGTTTTAATGACCATGACAAAGAAGCCTTTTTAAAACATTGTGGGAAAAGAAGAAAATGCTGGTAACCAGCATTTTCTCCTTTTCCAATGTTTTCTATCCTATCGTGGACAAATCTTACCATCCAGTTGATATGAGTCATGCTCTGGCAAAAGGGGGCTTAATGCATCTCCGTAATGCATGATTGCAAGCAGGCCATAACATAATTAGGGATCCATAAAATCCAGTATGTCTAACAACCGACTGTATCATAAGGTAGACTGATCCTTTGACATAAAGAAAATTGACCAGTAGCGAAAAGCGTTGGCCCAGGTCTGACACTGGTTGATACTTTTTGCAAAATGCATTAAGCCCCCTTTTCTAAGAGCATGGCTCATTTAATTAGTCTTCTGCCAATGCTTTGAATCACCCTGATATTTTGTCGTTTGAAAAGAGTTAACCCATTACCATACGGCAAAATTCTGGACTGGTCCAATTTAAAAGCATTTGCAGACAACAAATTAAATGTTGCTAAAATGATGATTTCTGCCTTTAATACAGCAGAAAACATTGTGGGAAAAGGAGTTTCCCACAATGTTTTCAAAAGGCTTCTATATCAGGCTCGTTAAAAGGCAGCATTGTGCGGAGTTGAGTGCAATTTTTTCTATGGCCTCAGTGTTTTTGAGAATCATCCATTTGCACGACAAATATAATGTGGTCTGCAGAAAGTTGCGTGTTGAAGACAAATTCTCGGAGGAAGATATGAGATATGGGATGTCAGGAGACGGGTCCCATATAGTATGTTTGATAAGGCAAATAGGTCTGATTTCTATTTGCATATCGGTCTCTATGTCTCGGTATACAACATTCAACCCTTTACTGCACAATCCCATTTTTAAAAGACCCTGAAAGAGAAAGCTTTTGAAAACATTGTTGGAAAAGGAGAAAATGCTGGCAACCAGCATTTTCTCCTTTTCGCACAATGTTTTCTACCCTATCCATTACATAAATGACCATTTAAGCTATATTCAGTTTGTCATCTGCAAATCCTTTCATTTTGGTCCAGTCCAAAATTTTGTCGTTTGGCAAAGAGTAAACTCTTAACCAAATGACTCCTTGCTTTAACTACCTTGGATAAGAATGCTTTTGAAAACATTGTTGGAAAAGGAGAAAATACTGGTAAACTGACCTATTGCAAGACAAAAAGAAAATTTACTGCAGGTCACAAGCATTTTCTCCTTTTCCCACAATGTTTTCAAACCTATCGATGACAAATTTCATCATTGGGGCCACTTTCAATTTGTCCTCTGCAAATGCTTTGAATTTGGACTAGTCTAAAATTTTGTTGTTGGGTAAAGAGTTAACCCTTTACGGAATGATCCTGTTTTACCAACCCTGTAGAAGGCTTGTGAAAACATTGTGGGAAAAGGAGAAAATGCTACTAAAAATCTGGCCAACTACAAGACAAAATAAAGGTTATCTGTAGGTCACCAGCATTTTCTCCTTTTTCCACCACATTTTCTAACCTATAAAAGACAAATTTCATGTTCTGAGTAACATTTATCCCTTACCCAAACAACAAATGTTAGCCCCTTCCAAATTGAAAGCATCTGCAGACGACAAATTTGACAGTGGTACAAAGGAACTTGGGGCTTTTTGACAGAGTAGAAAACATTGTGGGAAGAGGAGAAAATGCTGGTTACCAGCATTTTCTCCTTTTCCCACATTGCTTTCAAAAGGCCTCTTCCTCAGGGAAGTGAAAACACGGGATTGTTTGGTAAAGGGTTAACTTTTGGTCTGCAAATGCTTTGAATTGGACAAGAGGCTAAAATTTCATCTTTTGGTAAAGAGGTAAAGAAGCTCTTCAGATCATGAAGAAAGATCCTTATGAATATTCAGCCCCAATTTATTTTACGCTGTGTGGCGGAGAGAGTGTTTTTTTCCTCAATGTATTTCCAGTCTCTCTCAGTTTACACAAGGAAAACAATGGGGCCCAATTAGCAAGTATCCACTTGAGTGGGAAAAAAAAAATCTTTTTTGGTAATGATGCTTGACATGTCTCTTTGTGGTATGTGTACCACCTGCAGAAATATTCCTTTCGTTGGGAAGCTGATGGTCTTTTAAAAACATTGTGGTAAAAGGAGAAATTGCATGTAGTAGTTAACTAGTATATAGTTCAATAGAACAGAAATGAAGACAGTGAGCTTCAGTCTGTCTACACTTCCTTTTTAAAGCAGCCATAATGTACTTAGCAACTCTGAGAAAGAAATAAAGTCGAAAGTGCTTTCGTAAAGGCCATCAATTATCAAAATTCATGGCAGCATTCTTTTTTTTAAACCTTGACTGCTGTTGCAATTATATCTAAGTATGAGCATACCACAGAAACATTATGATGCGTCCATATAATTACCAAGTGCACAACTTAAAAAGTTAATTAACCCTCTACCAAATGACAAAATTTTAAACTGGTCCAAAATGAAAGTAATAGCAGGCGACATTTTGAATGTGGCCCAATTGACAAAATTTGTTCTCAATAGGAATGAAAACATTGTTGGGAAAGGAGAAAATGCTGGTTACCAGCATTTTCTCCTTTTCCCACAAGGTTTTCAAAGCCTTCAGTTCCTCATGGTCGTTAAAAGTCGGGATTGTGTGGTAATGGGTGAAGAGCCCATTCATTACAGTAAAGGAGCTAGGGTGTTATAATTTGTTAAAACCCTTTACCGCACAATGCCGCCTTTTAATACCCCTGGAAAAGAAGCCTTTTGAAAACATTGTGGGAAAAGGAGAAAATGCTGGTAACTAGCATTTTCTCCTTTTCCCACGTTTTCAACTCTATCAAAGAAAAGTTGCACCATTTGAGCCACACTGAAATTGTTGTCTGCAAATGCTTTCAATTTGGAGAAGGCTCAAATTTTTGTTGTCTGGTAAAGGGTTAATAGAACAGTTCAAGGTTACACTGTACTTCTTGATTTTTCTTTGTCCCCCACAATTCAAAAGCTGGAGAGTACATGTACCCCCAAATGAAAAACCCAGTGGGCATGCTTGTCTTTAAAACCAGGGACAGTTCAGTAAAGGGTTAACTCTTTCAGTACTAATGAAGACTTTAGTGGCCTTGCCAGTGGTGTAAATCAAGATCAGACTGCATAGGACATGCAGTCTGATCTTCGATCCACACCATCTGCTACCCAATGCCAGACTATATGACACAATTCACCTTCAATTGCAAATGGGAATCTTCTATAAGACCTACAAAAAGGTGGATTTTTTTAGTTAACTCTTTACCAAACGACAAAATTTTAGACAAGTCCAAACTGAAAGCATTTGCAGACGAAAAAATAAATGTGACCCAAAAATTAATATTTGTGTTGGATCTCGTAGAAAACATTGTGGGAAAAGCTTTCTTTCTCAGAGTCGTTAAAAGTCGGGATTGTGTGGTAAAAGGTTTCTCAGTTAAAACACCTTGCCTCAAAAGTACTTTGTATTCAGAGTCTTGCTCTTTGAAAACAGGGTTTGATTCAATGTATCAACAGAAAGTATCGCCCCATGTTGGCCTGCACAGGATGGCAACTTTTTGCCTCTAATGAAGTTTTTGCATGTTAACCCTTTGGCACACAATTTTTAGTTTTAACAGCCCTGTGAAAGGAGCCCTTTGAAAACGTGGGAAAAGGAGAAAATGCTGGAAATGAGCATTTTCTCCTTTTCCCACAATGTTTTCTACCTATTCAAGGACAAAAACTATCATTTGAAAATCATTTGAATTGTGGACTGTAAATTCTGTCAAAATGGACAAGTCTATAATTTTGGTATGTGGTAAACAGTTAAGGGACCATTCTAAATATTGATTCAGTTGGTTTTTGGACAAAATCATGAAACAAATCCATGTCACATAACTTGCATGGTTTGATGAATTACAAGTATGAATTAAACCCCTATATTCCAGAGTGCCACCCAGTCTTTTTGTATTAAGTCTCAGAAAGCATGTGCAATTCAACGTTGGATTTAGGAAATAAAATGCATTCATACTTTCAGAACATCTCTGCCTCTCAGATGGCTAGTCTCAGATTAAGAAATCTGTCGGAGTTACTGGTCATTATTAGTGTCCATTCTAGGATGTGGCAATGCGGGAATCACACTAATTTTTTTGCAGATCCAGCATAAATTCAGACCCAATGCGTGAAAGTCCTGCATAGAAAATAAACAATGAAAAAGTCTCCCTTCCTCCCCCCCCCCCCCCCCCCCCCCCCCCCCAAAAAAAAAAGTTACTTTTTCGTTGCAGAAAATAATGGCTGTTTTGAATAAAGGGCATTATTGCCGAATGTGTTTTGCAAGATATTATGTCCATTAAAGTAACCTCCCTTGACAGGAAATAGGCAAAAATGGCCTACTTCCTCAATGAGCCAGTCAAAAACGGCCCATTCTACCTAGTCTTAGACTACTGTTATTGCAATAAATTTTATCAAAATGATTTTAAAAATATCATACTCTATCTTTTTTTTCAAAAATGAGTTTAATTTCTGGAGAAGGATATGCCAGAAACTGTCTTTTGACATGTAAACAGGTCAGTAAGTCCTGTGTAAAATCTTGGGAGGGAATAAATGTTTAGATGGAGGGGGAAAATCTCCCCCCCCTTAGATGGAGGGGAAAAAATCCCCCCTCATTTTCAGTTTCTAGAACAGACACTGCATTATGAAGCCCTGTGCTATAGAAACTTCATTTTCTACTTTCAGCCAACAGTTTTGGACTATTTCTTGCTGATGATGATATTAGGACTGGCGTTTGGCTGGAGTCCGGCAGACCACTTGAATACTACTTACTGAGAGATGGGGTTTGTAATTTGTTTATTGTTAGATCTTTCTACCCTTAGCATGCCACATTATAATTGTTGATGATAGCAAAAATAAGTGTTGTTAACCCTTTCCCAAACGACAAATTTTGGACTAGTCCAAATTGAAAGAGTTTGCAGACGACAATTTTAAATTTGATGAAAATGGCAGAAAGGTCTCAAAACGGGTAGAAAACACTGTGGGAAAAGGAGAAATTGCTCGTTATGAGCAATTTCTCTTTTTCCCACAGTGTTTTCAGAAGACATGTACTGCAGACACGTGAAAACCAGGGCTTGTTTGGGAAGGGTTAAATCAGTTGGCATTAAAGGGGGTTTATATGACAGGGACTACTGATAGAGCTGCTGGAAGTGTAAAGCAAGATCAGACTGCATGTATGTGCAGTCTGATCTTGCTTTACCCTCTCTGCAAAGTACATCTAAGGTCACGAACAGCAGGATAAGACTTAACTTTAACAGATTGCACTGTTGCATATTATCAGACTCATAATATCTGTCTGAATTAAACTTATCTGCATTTTGACTCCCCCATTGTTTACTTATGGCCAGTAGTGTGCCTTTAGAGGGCAAAATATTTGAAAGCACTGAACTGTTAAAAATAATGATTGCAACTTTGTTTGCATGATCTCCTTTGATTTGTTTGACTGGGAATTTATGTTGCTTTCAACAATAAATCTCAAAATTGAGACTCACAGTCTACCATTGAATCTGCATTGGCCAATGTCCCACAAAATAGTCTGGCCAAATTGATCTGTACAATTTCTGTTTCTTCCATAGTGACTGTTTGAAAATAGCAGCTCCATTTATTGGAACTGCATGAGTTACAAAGAGCACAGTATTGGTACTTTATTTCAGTCTTACCAGAATTCAGAAATCTTTACATTTAGCATTTACAATAAAATGTAACTCTTTCCGACAGATTTTAGACCCTCCCAAATTCGAAACAACAGCAGACAACATATTCAAAGTTAACACAATTGAGCTTAAGTTCTCTGATAGGACAGAACACGTAGGAAAAGAAGAAAATGCTGGTACCAACATTTTCAAAAGCCATCTTCCTCAGGGTCGTTAATACATCGGATTGTTTGGTAGAGGGTAAATCTATTGCACTATTTGTTTATTGCAGGATTTATTGGAATACAAGTCCAAGTTTCGAATTTTACAAGTACGTACGCTTGATGGAACTGTACGTAAAATGCAAGTGGACGATTCCCACACTGTTGGACAACATCTCATCACCATAACATCAAGAATAGGTAAAACTTTAGTCTCCATCCACATTGTTTGTAAACAAAAGCATCATAAATGATCTTGCCCAGAACATACCAAGATTGAAATGCGACTAAAAGATTCTGCTGACAATTTTGAATTTATTTACCAAAAGGACTAAGTTAACTCTTTAACCATTTCCTATGCAGTCCCGAGTTTTAACTACCCTGGGAAAGAAAGCTTTTGAAAACATTGTCGGAAAAGAAGAAAATGCGGGTAACCAACATTTTCCCATCTCACTAGAGTGTTTTCTACCTTTCCCAAAACAAATTTCAATTTTTAAGTCACTTTTGATTTGTGGTCTTCAAATGCTTTCAGTTTGGTCCAGTCCAAAATTTTGTCATTTGGTAAAGAACCCCTTACCAAACAACAAATTTTAGACTCTTCTAAATTGAAAGAATTTGCAGATGACTAAAATGAAGATGGCTAAAATGATTGAATTTGTCTTTGATGGGATGGATAACACTCCTGGAAAAAAGGAGACAATGCTGGTTACCAGTATTTACTCCTTTTCTTACAATGTTTTTAAAAGTTTTCTATCTTAGGTTCATTAAAACTCTGTTTGGTATAAAAGTTAACCACTTTAACAAACAATCCCGTGTTTTAACAACCCTGAGGAAGAAAAGGAGAAAATGTTGGTAACCAGCATTTTCTCCCCTTCCACAATGTAATCTGTTGTATCAAAGACAAATTTCACCATTTGATCAATATTCAGTTTGTTGCCTGCAAATGCTTTCATTTTGAACCAGTCCAAATTTTTGTTGTTTGTTACAGAGTTACCAGACAACAAAAAATTGGACTTATCCATATTGAAAGCATTTGCAGACGGCAATTTAAATGTGGTCAAAATGAGGAAACTTTCCTTTTAACGCTTTACCAAACAACAAAATTTTAGTCTGGACCAAATTGAAAGCATTTTGCAGACGACGAATTAAGTGTAGCATAAATGGTGATATATGTATCAGATAGGGTAGAAAAGAGTGTGGGAAAAGGAGAAAATGCTGGTTACCAGCATTTTCTCCTTTTCCCACAATGTTTTCTGAAGCCCTGTTCTTCAGGGTTGTATAAAGTCGGGACTGTGTGGTAAAGAGTTAACCCTTTACCATATAATCCCAAGTTTAACAACCTTAAATAATAAAGCTTTTGAACACATTGTTGGAAAAGGAGAAAATGCTGGTAAACAGTATTTTCTCCTTTTTCCACAATGTGTTCTACTCTGTCACAGACAAATTTCATCATTTGAGGCACTTTTTAATTTGTTCTCTGCAAGTGCTTTCAATTTGGACTAGGCTAGAGTTTTTTGTTTGGTAAAGGGTTGAACGATAGAACATATTTAAAATTTAAAAAAAAAAGGAGAAAAACTTTTGTTTACCAGCATTTAATCCTATCATGCAATGTTTTGAAAACTTTTTTTTTGTCATTCAAACTATGGTTTGTATGTTAAGATGCATGAATCAGTTTTGTGTAACTTTTCAGTTATCAGTGTAAGTCGGCACTGACTCCGATGTTTGACATAGCATTATGAAAGGAAAACCAAAAAATCATTCTTGTGCAAAATCACAGAGCTTTGATGTTTGATATACAGCATCTTCTAATGAATCTTTACTTAGACTAGTGTGTTCAAATTAGGACCATAGGTATAAGAGAAAAAGTTCCTTTTCAGAAATCATACTTACAATACCTTGCTCAAGGAAACTCGTGAAAACAGCGCCACAGGCAGGGATTGAACACCCTAACCTCTGGCATTCATAATCATAGGGGGGGATTGAACACCCTAACCTCTGGCATTCATAATCATAAGCACTGACCCTCATAGGATGAAAACCCCCCCCCCCCCCCCCCCCCCCCCCTTTGCAACCTACCCACCTAGATAAACTGATATTTGAGCTATTGTATTTGGTTCCTCTTGTTTGATCAAAATGTCGGCAGTTTTACTCAATAGTTTTCTAAATAGTAAATATTATTTGACCTTTACTCTGGCAAAAGGGGGTTTTACCCCTCACCACACTATCCTGAGTTTGAATGACCCTATAGAAAATGGCTTTTGAAAACCTTGTGGGAAAAGGGGAAAAGGCTTGTAACCTGCATTTTCTCCTTTTGGAACAATTTTTAGCTCCACTGGCCGAAGGCCAGCGGGCTTATGTCATGGCCCGGTGTCCGTCGTGCGTGCGTGCGTGCGTCCGTCCGTCCGTGCATTAACTTTTAGTTCAAACATCTTCTTCTCTGAAACTACCCATCCAATTTTCATGAAACTTCACAGAAATGATCCTGCCATGGTCCTCTTCAGAATTTCTTGAAAGAATTTGATTCCTTCAAAAACTCTGGTTGCCATGGCAACAAAACTGAAAAATATTGGAAATCTTTAAAAATCTTCTTGTCTGAAACCATAAGGCATAGGGCTACCAAATTTGGCATGTAGCTTTATGTAGTAGACCTCTACCAAGTTTCTTCAAATTATAGCCCTGGGGTTAAAATTGGTTCTGCCCCAGGGGTCACAAGTTTTACATAGGCTTATATAGAGAAAACTTTAAAAATCTTCCTGTACCTAGCCATAAGGCCTAGAGCTACCAAATTTTGCATGTAGCTATATCTAGTGGGCCTCTACCAAGCGGGCCAAAACTTTAGCCCTGGGGTCAAAATTAGCCCCGCCGCAGGGGTCACAAGTTTTTCATGGGCTTACATAGTGACAACTTAAGAAATCTTCCTGTTTTGATTTTTTTTTTGAAATTAGCCTTGCATCAGGGGTCTTACGTTTTACAGAGGCTTCATATGGACAAAACTTGAAAATCACCTTATTTATAACCATACAGCATAGACTTGTATTATTTTGGCATGTGGCTTTATCTTGTGGACCTCTACCAGGGTTCAAGTAATTATAGCTCTGGGATCAAAAATGGCTTTGTCCTGCGGGTCTCAACTTTCACATGGGTTTTTACAGAGAAAACTTTGTAAGTCTTCATTTTGAAACAATTTGGCTCAGAATTGAAATGTTTAGTATTTATGGTTTATATTTATAAGCCAGTGGAGCGATACAGGGCCATCATGGCCCTCTTGTTTTCAAACCTTAAAAAAATAAGAAATCAATTTGTGAGCCATATTTCTCATCTGCAAATGCTTTCAATTTGGACAAATCTAAAATTTCGCCTCTCACCTCTGATGCATGTTGGAAAAGTAGTCAGTGACTTGGAAAGAAAGTTGTGTCAGTTCGGTGTGAGAAAGCCAGGAAACAAATGTGCAGGTGCACTGGCTGCTGTGATATGTCCTAAGTTGTTAAAACAGCATTACACTCCAATACATACAAACAAAAAGTTTCGATCTGTGTCAGCCTGCGTGGACTGTGCAGGGACTGACATGGGTCGACACATTTTTGGCAGATGCACTAAACCCCCTTTCCACAGAGCATGGCTTATTTATCTTAATCAGGTATTTCAAATCATGAAGAATACTCACTCGTCCTTGAACTCCCTGACGATGAAAAGGAAAAGACCTTGACCTTGAAGAGGGATAAATCTATCGCTAAAGACCAGAAAAAACTGGAAGAGATGAGGAAAAAGCTACATACAGAAGATGATAGTAAGTATAGGAGGTATAGCAGTCGCTCACTGAGAAGTGGGTTCTATCCTCTGATTGACTATTTAACCCTTTACTATGCAATCCTGTGCTTTAATGACCTTATGGAAAAGGGCTTTTAAAAATGTGGTAAAAGGAGAAAATGCTGATAACCAGCATTTTCTCATTTCCCCGCAATGTTTTCTAACCTTCAAGAGTAAAATTTCACCAATTGAACAACATTGATTTCTAGCTCACCTGTGCATGAAGTGCTCAAGGTGAGCTTTTGTGACTGTGCTGTGTCTGGTGTCCTTCAAGCATTGTGCTGTTGCCAACATTTACCTTGTGTGTACTCTACAGACAACATTTTCAGTCAGATACTAATGAAACTTGGTCAGATTGTTTGTTGTGATATCTTCTACATATTTGAAATTGGGTTATATGGGGTCAAAAAGTAGGTCACTGGACCAAATCCTAGAAAAACCTTGGTCAGAATGTTTGTCTTGATAAAATCTTGTAGAAGTATGAAATTGGGTCATGTCAGGTTAAAAAGTAGGCCACTGGGCTAAATCTTAGAAAAACCTTGTGTGATATACATTTTCAGCTTGATACTCTTGAAACTTGGTCAGAATCTTTGTTTTGGTGATATCTCGGACAAGTTTGAAATTGGGTCATGTTGGGTCAAAAAGTAGGCTACCAGGCCAAATTTTAGAAAAACCTTGTGTGCATTGTGGAGGCCTCATTTTCAGCCAGATTCTTACGAAATTAGGTCAGATTGTTTGTCTTGATGATATCTTTGGCATGTTTGAAATTGGCATATGTGGGGTCAAAAAGTAGGTCACCGGGCCAAATCTTAAAAAAAAAAAAAAAAAAAAAACCTTGTGAACACTACAGAGGCCATGTTTTCAGCCAGATACTCTAGAAACTTGGTCAGAATATTTGTCTTGATGATATTTGAGACAAGTTTGAAATAGGGTCGTGTCTGGTCAAAAAGTAGGTCAGAGGGTCAGATCTTAGAAAAACCTTGTGTGCACTCTAGAGGCCACATTTTTTAGCCAGATACTAATAATAATAGGTCAGAATTATTGTCTTTATACTTTAAATGAGTTTGAATTTGGTCATGTTGGGTCAAAAAGTAGGTCACTGGGCCAAATCTTAGAAAAACCTTATGTGCACAGTAGAGGCCACATTTTCAGCCTGATATTCATGAAACTTGGTAAGAATGTTTGTCGTGATGTCTTAGAGAAGTCTGAAATTGGGTCACATTGGGTCAAAAAGTAGGTCACAGTGCCAAATTATAGGAAAACCCTGTATGCACTGTAGAGGCCACATTTTCAGCCTGATACTCATGAAACATGGTCATGATTTTTGTCTTGATGATATCTTGGGCAAATTGGAATTGGGTCATGTTGGGTCAAAAAGTAGGTCACTTACACTGATTTGTTTTACATCATTAAAACCAAGATCTCATCAGCTTTATCAACTGTAGATAACTTTACTCAGGCAAGCGCTTTAGGGCCAATGTTCCTCTTGTTTGTTGTCTGCCAGTGCTTTCAAAATGCAAAAGTCTAAAATCTTGTTTCTGGTAGATAGTCAAACACTTCATAATTGAGGCAACCCCTTACCTCACAATGCCGAGTTTTATCAGTCCTAATGAAAAGGGATTTTTAGCTCCACTGGCCGAAGGCCAGCGGGCTTATGTCATGGCCCGGTGTCCGTCGTGCGTCCGTGCGTCCGTGCGTCCGTCCGTTCATTAACTTTTATCTCAAACATCTTCTTCTCTGAAACTACCCATCCAATTTTCATGAAACTTCACAGAAATGATCCTGCCATGGTCCTCTTCAGAATTTCTTGAAAGAATTTGATTCCTTCAAAAACTCTGGTTGCCATGGCAACAAAACTGAAAAATATTGGAAATCTTTAAAAATCTTCATGTCTGAAACCATAAGGCATAGGGCTACCAAATTTGGCATGTAGCTTTATGTAGTAGACCTCTATCAAGTTTCTTCAAATTATAGCCCTGGGGTCAAAATTGGCTCTGCCCCAGGGGTCACAAGTTTTACATAGGCTTATATAGAGAAAACTTTAAAAAAATCTTCCTTTACCTAGCCATAAGGCCTAGAGCTACCAAATTTTGCATGTTGCTATATCTAGTGGGCCTCTACCAAGCAGGCCAAAATTTTAGCCCTGGGGTCAAAATTGGCCCCACTGCAGGGGTCACAAGTTTTTCATGGGCTTACATAGTGACAACTTAAGAAATCTTCCTGTTTTGATCTTTTTTTTTGAAATTAGCCTTGCATCAGGGGTCTTATTGTTTTACAGAGGCTTCATATGGACAAAACTTGAAAGTCACCTTATTTATAACCATACAGCATAGACTTGTATTATTTTGGCATGTGGCTTTATCTTGTGGACCTCTACCAGGGTTCAAGTAATTATAGGTCTGGGATCAAAAATGGCTTTGCCTTGCAGGTCTCAACTTTCACATGGGCTTTTACAGAGAAAACTTTGTAAGTCTTCATTTTGAAACAATTTGGCTCAGAATTGAAATGTTTAGTATTTATGGTTTATATTTATAAGCCAGTGGAGCGATACAGAGCCATCATGGCCCTCTTGTTAAAATATTGTTGGAAAAGTAGACAATGTTGTTAACCAGCATTTTCTCCTTTTCCCACACTGCATTCTAACCGTTTACAGTAAAATTTCACCTTTTGAGTGACATTGATTTTGTGGTCTTACAGGTGCTTTGAATCTTTTTGTCTGGTAAAGAGTTGAACTATTTGTAATTTCTTGTAATCTACTAATTGAGGCAAATACCCCCATTTCCATATATACTGCAGACAAATCTGCCCATTTAGGACATGCACAAAAGCCCTTTTATGATGTAACATATTAAGTAACAACCATTTGTAAGCCCCATTTATATACAAATGTAATAGGCTATTTCCTATATATTGCAATGACAGTCCTTGACTCTGTACTAGATGACAGAATTTAGGATTCCCTCTTAATTGAAAGCATTTTAACCCTTTCCCAAACGACAAATTTCCCAAATTGAAAGCATCTGCAGACGACAAATTTGAAAGTGGTACAAATGAACTTAACTTTAGGTTTTTTGACAGAGTAGAAAACATTGTGGGAAAGGGAGAAAATGCTGGTTACCAGCATTTTCTCCTTTTCCCACAATGTTTTCAAAAGACCTCTTCCTCAGGGACGTGAAAACACATTGTTTGTTAAAGGGTTAAAGACAAATTCTATTACTTGTGCAATATCTAATCTCTCGTCTGCAAATGCCCCCGATTTCGACAAGTCTTTGGTTTGGTAAAACATTAATCTCAAATATGAAGCTGTTTTGGTTATAATAAAATATACAATATTGGATAGTAGAGATTTAAGATTAGACTGCATGTTTTGTGCAATCTGATTTTGAACTACACCAGTCCACAAAAATATCTAAAATTGTGCTTTGCATTCTGAGGGTTGAATTTTCTTACATTGAAAGCTCGCGAGGTGATCAGAAAACACACAATGTTTAAAAGAAATTAGACTGGTTGAAATTGAAAGCTTTTGCAGACCACATATTATTTGTGGTTCAAATTGTGGATTTTTTCTCTGGAAGGGTAGGAAACATGGATACCAGCATTTTCTCCTTTTCCCGCAATGTTTCCAAAAGAGCTCTCCCACAGGGTTGTTAAACTTTGGGATTGTGTGGTAAAGGGTTAAAAAGGGAACTCATTATTGAAGAGATGTAAACAAGACAGCATTCTAACAAACAGAAGAAATGCGCCTTTTGGGTCAAATTCATGCATTTCTCATGATACTTTTGTAACTGTCTCAGTTTTTCATGTGTAAAATTGTTACTTATCCAATTTGCAGATTAATGGACCATTTATGCATACATGCAAGTAGTAATTATTGATTGCCATTTATTTATCCAAATGCCAAATGTCCTTTTATCCCTTCCTGAAAGATTTCAGATCTCATATTTTTTTCAACCCTGAGGATGAGTGCAATAGAAAATATTGTGGTAACCAGCATTTTCTCCTTTTGCCACAATGTTCTCAAAAGCCGTCTTTCCCAGGGTCATAAAAACCCAAGATTGTTTGGTAAGTTTAAAGCCATTGCAGACAAGAAAATTAAACATGGCTCAAAAAGTGGGGGTTGTCTACAACACACTAGGAATCACGGAGGGAAACAAAGAAAGTGTGGGCTACCAGCATTTTCTCTTCTTTTCCTTCAGTATTTTTAGAAGCCTTTTTGCTCAGGGTCTTTAATACTTAGCATTTGGTGGTAAAGAGTTAAGCGATAACGGCTACATGAAAACCCGACATTTTGGTTGGCATGTAAATTAATTGACGGATTGTCTGCCGAGTGACATTTATTTCGTGTGTATAGCAGCAGTTTCCATGCCATAATGACCTTTAACCCTTTACCACACAATCCCGAGTTTTAACGACCCTGAGGAAGAAGCCTCTGAAAACATTGTAGGAAAAGGAGAAAATGCTGGTAACCAGGACTTGCCTTGGGAAGGATTTAATGCTTTACCAGAATACAAAATTTTAACCTTGTCCAAATTGAAAACATTTGCAGATAACAATTTCAGTTTTGCTCAAATGGTGCAATTTTTCTTTGATAGAGTAAAAAACATTGTAGGAAAAGGAGAAAATACTTTTCAAAAGGCTTCTTTCCCAGAGTTGTTAAAAGGTGGCATTGTGCGGTAAAAGGTTAAAATATTGTATGAAAAGGAGAAAAAATTGACACTTGTTCAAATTTAAATCATTTGTAGATTACAAATTGAATTTTGCTGTAGTAATTGGATTTTTTTTGAAAGCGAAGAAAACAGTATGGGAAATAGACAAAATGCCCATCACCAGCATTTTCTCTTTCTACCCCACAATTTTTTCAAAAGATTCCTTCTTCAGGGTCATTAAAACAAGGGATCGTTTGGTAAAGGGTTGATCATCGCACCAGTGATCATTGTTTCGATGATGATTATGTGGGAAAAGAGCGAGTGGTATGGGAAGAATATTATGTAAAGCACTGGTTAAAGGAACTCCAGGAAAGCGTGGATAGGTGCACTGGCTGCCGCAATACAACTGAAATAATGTTGAAAACAGCATCAGACACCATTAAAGTAAAGCAATCTTTAACTCTTTAGCATACAATTCAGAGTTTTAAAGACCCTGATGGAAATGCTGTAGAAAACATTACTTTATATAGGAGAAAATGCTGATACCCAGAACTTTCTACTTTTCCCAAAAAATTTTCTACCCTCTATAAGACAAATCTTGTCATTTGAGACACATTTAATATGTAGTTTGCATATTTGTTGAATTTGAAGAGGTGCTCTATTCTCTGGTTAAAAGTTAAACTGTGGTCATAAAATTTGTTACAAATTGGGTCTTTTTGTTACTGAATTGAAATAATGTCTTCATTTGCTTGGCTCTGTAAAAGCTTTTAAAGTTTATTCCTTTTCAAAAGGGTTACTGCATGAAAGGGTCAAAAAATATCCAAATACAAGAAGAATACCTTCTTTACACTAAGTCAGGTGGTATTATTGTTTCACAAATGTCATATTCAGTCTTCAAAGCTAATATCAGCATTCTTTACAGTAAACAGACTTTGAAGGTTACAAAACAGCAATTATCAATCAAATGAAATTACACAATGTAACTTATTAACTCTTTACCACACAACATTTTTGACTGGTCAAAATTGAAAGCATTTGCAGATGACAAATGTGACCCAAAACTTGAAATTTATTTTTGAAAGTGTAGAAAACATAGTGAGAAAAGAAGAAAATGCTGGTTACCAGCATTTTCTCCTTTTCCCACAATGTTTTGAAAAGCCTTCTTTCTCAAAGCTGTTGAAAGTCAGGATTGTGTGGTAAAGGGTTAAATCTTTACCAAACAGTTCAAAGTTTTACCGACCTTGAAGAAAGAGACTTTTGAAAAGTTTCTGCTGGTAATCAGTATTTTCTCCTTTTCCCATGTTTTTTTTTAACCATTTCTGACACATCCCATCTTTTGACCCACTTTTAATTTGTCATCTACAAATGCTTTTGGTTTGGACAAGCCCAAAATTTTATCACCTGGTAGAAGGTTTAAGAGTATATCAGTCTCTGATTTGGGTAGAAAACACTTAAGTCTAACATTGAGAGCATTCTAAATGCCTAAAAAAGGCAATTCTTTAACTGTTTACCACACAATCCCGACTTTTAACGACCCTGAGAAAGATGCCTTTTGAAAACATTGTGGGAAAAGGAGAAAATGCTGGTAACCAGTGTTTTCTACCCTTCCCAAAACAAATTACAATTTTTCAGTCACATCTAATTCTGCAAATGCTTTCAGCTTGGACTAGTCTGAAATTTTGTTGTTTGGTTTGGTATAGAGTTAAATGTCAAGTCATAAGTAAAAGGCTGTACATATGCATACATAACTGAAATGGATACACTTGAGTGCCGTTAACAATAAAGCTTTTTTCATGTCCATTTCCCAAAGGACAAGTTACATTAGGCTCCATACATTATGTATAAAATCTTCTCTATTTTGTATTCTATTAGGAAACTGTATGAAAGCGGCCCAGAGCTCCAGATAGAGGGAGTGATTTTGATTTCAAAGTTGAAAATATTAATTATTCTTCACTAAACCCTATGTTATGGGTACTCATTAGAATCGTCTCGTCAAGAGGATTCTAATGAGTACCCACAGCATAGGGTTTGGAACAGAAATAATAGATTTAGAATACCATCACTCCCTCTTATCTGGAGCTCGGAGAGCCAACCCTTCATCAGATGATTACAAAGTTTTGGACTCAACCAAGTGGGAAATATTTGGGCCATGTCTGGCAAAAGGGGGTTTAATACATATCCTTTATGCATTATACCAACTTTTTTGATGCATAATTAATTTTCTCATTACAGTCAACTGGTTAGATCATGCCAAAACATTGCGGGAGCAGGGTATCCAGGGTAACGATACTTTACTGTTGAGGCGAAAGTTCTTTTTCTCAGACCAGAATGTTGATGCCAGAGATCCTATGCAGCTAAACCTGTTATTTGTTCAGGTACTTTACTCTTTTTGTACCCTTTATTGTTACAGTACTTTATATTCGCTCAGTGCTATAGAAAAATTTGACCAGTCAGATTCATCTGTTAAAATTATTTGTAGCATCAATTTTTAAGCTAACTTTCAAACTTCATTGACAAATTAGATTTGTTTGATACATTCATTGCTGCATTAAAATTTCCATCTCATGATGGGTAGAGAAAAAAATTTCTCCACTTCAAAGTTTCAACCTTAATTACTCGCTTAATATTTATAGGAGCCATGCTCTGTGAAAAGGGGGCTTAATGCATCTGCAGAAAGTATTGACCAACTCAGCCTCCTCAGTTTGTGCAGGCTGACCTGGGCCGAATGTTTTGCTGTTTGTCATTTTCTGCAGCTAAAAAGACCAATTTACCTCATGATTCAGTCGTTTGTTGCATGGAACCATAATACCCTTTTGACTTGCTTGGTATCATGCATTACAAAGATGCTTTAACTCTTTACCATATGACAAAACTTTAGACTGGTTCAAATTGAAAGCATTTGCAGACGACATTTTTAATGTCACCCAAAACATAAAATTTGTCTTTCAAAGGGTAGAAAACATTGTGGGAAAAGAAGAAAATGCTGGTTACCAGCACATTCTTCTTTTCCCACAATGTTTTCAAAAGCCCTCTTCTTCAGGGTCGTTAAAAGTTGGGATTGTCTGGTAAAGGGTTAAGCCCCCTTTTGCCAGAGCATGGCTCAGTTATTATGGTCGTTCCTTTCCATGTATCGGATAGAAAATGAATTACTGAAGAACACAATAAAATAAACAACCTTTTCCATCCCATTTTTGAAATGTGTGAAATATACTGACAAATTGCTTGGGTCATGTATGTCAAGGTAATACAGTTCGACACCTTGTCTCATAGATAACGTTTTAGATGGCAAAGTTCATCAAAACCTTAAGTGTTTCTTTCTCAGGGTCCTCAGTCCGGATTGTGTGGTATAGGTTTAACCCTTTACCAAACGACAGTAATTATACCCCCGCAAACAAAGTTTGTGGGGGTTATACTGGAATCAGCCTGTCGGTCGGTTGGTCGGTTGGTCGGGCAGTCGGGCGGGCGGTCGGTCTGTCCGCAAAATCTTGTCCGGACAACTCCTCCTACAGTTTCAATCCAATTCCCTTGCTACTTGGCAGAAGTGTTCATTAGGAGCTGTAGATGTGCAAGACACACATTTTGTAAAAATTCCATCAAGAATTACTGAGTTATTGCCCCTGATTTGACTTAAAAATGCTTGTCCGGACAACTCCTCCTACAGTTTCTGTCTGATTCACTTTAAACTTGGCAGAAGTGTTCATTAGGAGTTGTAGATGTGCAAGACGCAGCTTTCGTGAAAATTCTATGAAGAATTAATGAGTTATTGCCCCTGATTCACATTTAAAATGCTTGTCCGGACAACTCCTCCTAAATTTCAGTCCGATTCGCTTTATACTTGGCAGAAGTGTCCATTTGGAGTTGTAGATGTGCATGACGCAAATTTTGTGAAAATTCCGTCAAGAATTACTGAGTTATTGCCCCTGATTTGACTTAAAAATGCTTGTCCGGACAACTCCTCCTACAGTTTCTGTCTGATTCACTTTAAACTTGGCAGAAGTGTTCATTAGGAGTTGTAGATGTGCAAAGCACGAATTTCATGAGTGTTGGCCTAATGATTACGGAGTTATTGCCCCTAAATTGACATTGCAGAGTTATTGCCCCTGTGACATGAAATATAGGGGCGGGGGTATTTATCACCTTTAGTGATAGTTATTCTAGTTTAGACTGGTCCAAATTTAAAAGCAGTCGCAGACGACAAGTTAAAGGTGGCTCAAATGACAAAATTTGTCCTTGATAGAGTGGAAAACATTGTGGGGAAAAGGAGAAAATGCTGGTGACCTTTACCACACAGTCCTGATTTTTAACGACCCTGGCACAGAAGGCATTTGAAAACATTGTGGGAAAAGGAGAACCTGCTGGTAACCAGCATTTTCTCCTTTTCCCACAGTGTTTTCCACCCTATCAAAGACAGAAATCACCATTTTAGCAAAATTTGATTTGTCGTCTGCAAATGGTTTCAAGTTGGTCCAGTCCAACATTTTGTTGTTTGGTAAAGAGTTAACTCTCTACAAACGACAAAATTATAGACTTGTCCAAGTAGAAAGCACTGTAGATGACAAATGCTGTGCATATGATGAGATTTGTTACGTGGGAAAAGGAGAAAATGCTGGTTACCAGCTCTTTCAACTTTTCGAACAGTGTTTTCCAAAACCTTTTTCTGAGGTTTTGTGAAAACCCTGGATTGTGTGGTAATGGGTTAAATTCATATTGAAGTGTAAAAAATTCTTTTGGCACTGTCAATTAAACATGTTTCATCGAATTAAAAAATAGAGGTTTTTTAAATTGAATTATATAAATGCAAGATTGTCTGTTGCAGTTTTTGTGGAAATTAAAACACACATAAGGTCAGTATTTGGTAATTTGCGAATTTTAGACCTGCAATAATATCTTCTTTTACAGTAATCCACTACATTTAATATTTTAAAATGAATTTCTTGGTCCTTGTCATATTCAGATAATTACTGCTTGACTTGACACTCTTTGGAAAAGACATGCAGCCTAGATGTTTTCTATTGAACATGCACCTTTCATTTGTTCTATTTTCAGACCAGAGATGCATTATTGAACGGTACCCATCCTGTATCCCAAGAAGAAGCTATACTATTTGCAGGGATCCAGTGTCAGATACAGTTTGGTGATCATGATGACCAAAAACATAAACCTGGACTCTTTGAGTAAGTGAAAGATAAATGCATGAATATAAAAATGTTAAGGAAAGGTAAATACACGAACATAGAAATGTTAAGGAAAGATAAGCGTGTGACTGTAGAAATATTAAGGTTGATTGATTGATTGTATGGTGTTTAATGCCGTTTTCAACATTATTTCAGTTACATTGCGGTGGCACCTATCCATGCTTTCCTGGAGTTTCTTTTTACCAGTACTCTGCACAATATTCTTTCCAAGCCACTGGCTGCTTTACCACATAACCATCGTCGAAACAATGGTCAGCGGTGAGAGAGGAATGAACCCTGTCACAATGATTATCATCAACCCTCAGAAAGAAATTGGCCAAGCTGGGGATCGAACCAGTGACCTCCTATTCTCAAGTCCTATACGCTACTGATTGAGCTATGGGAGCTTAGCTAGAAATGTTAAGGAAAGATAAATATAAAAATTAAGGAAATACATGAATGTAGAAAAGGTTACAGAAAGATAAGTATGAAGATGGTAAGGAAAGATAAATATATAAATGGTAAGGAAAGATAAATACATAAGAATGAAAGTGCAAAGGAAAGACAAATGTAGGAATGTTAAGGGAAGATAGATAAACAGATATAAAGAAATGTCAAGGAAAGATGAATACATGAACATAAAAATGTTACTGAGTGTTGTGTACAGTTCTGGTTTATATAAGAAAGTAAGAAATGGTTTGGAGAGAGGGTTGCATGTAATACTGGATAACTATGTACACACAATCCCAATTTTGAATGATCCTGATTGAAAGGGCTGTTGAAAACATTGTGGGAAAAGGAGAAAATGCTGATAAGCAGCATTTTCTCCTTTTCCCACAATAGTTTTCTGCTCCATCAAAGACAGTTTTCATTTGAGCCACATTTTATTTGTCGTCTGCTAATGATTTTGATTTGGACAAGTGTAAAATTTAGTTGTGTGGTAAAGAGATAAAGAAACTCTACAGTTGAGAGGATAGAATCTGCTACAATAGATTAATAAATGTGGTTTAATACAGTTTGATAGTCAAACTTTATAGTAAATAAATCTTGTTTTCTTCAGAAACAAAGAGTTTTTGCCAAAAGAATACTGCAAAGTCAAAGGAATTGAGAAGAAGATATTTGCAGTAAGTTTTAGCAGTTTGTTCAGTTTTTTATAATTATACCTTCACCCTTTACCACACGTTTTGGAATTAAGTGACTCTGACCGAGACGGCTTTTTGAAAACAATATTGCAAAAGGAGAAATGCTTGTTACCAGCATTTTCTCCTTTTGCCACAATTTTTTTCTATCATGTCCAAGGAAGGATTCATCATTTGAGCCACATCTAATTTGTCGTCTGCTAATGCTTTCAAGTTAGACAAGTCTAGCATTTTGTTGTTTGATAAAGAGCTAACCCATTACCATTTACAATTGATACAGGTATGCCTCCAACAGCAACAGTTGGCACAAAGGGCCTATATTAGAAGTATGGGCATACATGCAGAAAGAAATTGGTAATATGAGCCATGCTCTGGCATCTCCATGATGCTTTATACCAAGCAAGTCATCGTATAATTATGGATCCTTAACCCTTTACCAGACGACAAAATTTTAGCTTTGTCCAAACTGAAAGCATTTGCAGACGACAATTTCAGTGTGGCTCAAATGGTGCAGCTTTTCTTTGACAGGGTGGAAAACATTGTGGGAAAAGGAGAAAATGCTGGTTACCAGCATTTTCTCCTTTTTCCCACAATGTTTTCAAAAGGCTTCTTTCCCAGGGACGTCAAAAGGCGGCATTGTGTGGTAAAGGGTTAAATACCATCTTATCTAACAACCAGCTGTATCATAAGGGAGACTGGCCCTTTGACATACAGAGCATTGACCGGTATCCAAAAGTTTTGGCCCAGGTCAGCCTGTGCGGACTGCGCAGGCTGACTTGGGTCGATGCGTTTCGTAGATGCATTAAGCCCCTTTTCACAGAGCATGGCACATACATATGACTCATTGTCATTAGTATAACCTTAATGTTGTTGTAAGGGTTGTCAGATGCTATCAAGTACAGATACTTTTGACTTCAACCCTTTACCAGACGACAAAATTTTAGCCTCGTCCAAATTGAAAGCATTTGCAGATGACAATTTCAATGTGGCTCCAATCGTGCAATTTTCTTTTGAAAGGGTAGTAAACATTGTGGGAAAAGGAGAAAATGCTGGTTACCAGCATTTTCTCCTTTTCCCACAATGTTTTCAAAAGGCTTTTTTCCCAGAGTCATTAAAAGGCATCATTGTGCGGTAAAGGGTTAAAAAGTAATTCTTGTGGAATTGATTCATATTATTCTTGTGTAAAGTTTCGCGCTGAAGGAGAAGTAGTAAGGGTAAATGGATGGTCATCAAGACATAATGCTGATAGTTTGTCTGTTTAAAAATGTATCGGGTAGAAAACGATTGCCATTGTATGTGGAAAATATACCCAAGCCCTAGCCAGTGTATACTTGTTGTAGTATACCACTGCACAAGATTTTCTATCTGACTTAGACCACATGAGTTATGTACAGAACTCCAGATAAGAGGGAGTGAAAGTATTTTAACTCCATTATTTCTCTTCCAAACCCTATGTTGTGGGTACTCATTAGAATCGTCTCAATGAGACAATTCTAATGAGTACCCATAACATAGGGTTTAGTGGAGAGTTATTAATATTTTCAATTTTGAAATCAAAATCACTCCGTCTATCTGGAGCTCTGGTGATGTATACAACTATTGTATGTATACAAAGTTCAACTTGTGACAGTTCAAGGATATTACATAATAGATAAAAATAACATGATGTGGGTATGTAATCATGATGAAATTGTAGTAATTATAAAATGTATTAGCCATGTACTGGCAAAAGGGGGTTTAGTGCTTCTGTGTAATGAATTATATGAGGCAAGCCATTACATGCTTGTGGATGCATAAAATCCATTTGGCTAACAACAGGTTGAATCCTGAGGTAGAATGGTCCTAGGATATGCAGAAAATTAACCTAAGGCAAAAAGTTTTGACCGAGATGGATATTTTGTGCAGATGCATTAACCCTTTACCACACAATCCCGACTTTTAACAACCCTGTGAAGGAAGCCCTTTGAAAACATGGTGGGAAAAGGAGAAAATGCTGGTAACCAGCATTTTCTCCTTTTTCCACAATGTTTTCTACCCTTCCAGAGAGAAGTTCAGTTTTCGAATCAACTTTATTTTGTTGACTGCAAATGCTTTCAATTTGGACAAAGTTAGAATTTTGTCATTTGGTCAAGAGTTAAACCTGTTTTATAGAAGCAGTAATTTATAGTTATGAGTTGTACCTTAAAAATATTATTTAAAATTACGGTTCACTGATTGGTCATATTGCAGTATTTGTGGTTTAATTGCAGGAACACAAGAAATGGGCTGGATATTCAGAAAGAGATGCTAAAGTGAAATATACTCAACAATGTCGGTCATTGAAGACCTATGGAATTACCTTTTTCCTTGTAAAGGTATGTTGTATCAGGGGCATATCCAGGTTTATAGAATCATTACAAAATCCAAATTGAGACCACTATTTAACTCTTTACCACACTACAAAATTTTAGACTTGTCCAAATTGAATATAACACAAAACGTGAATCTGACTTTCATAGAGTAGAAAACATTGAGGGAAAAGGAGAAAATGCTGGTTCCCAGCATTTTTTCCTTTTCCCTCAATGTTTTCAAAAGGCCTCTTTCTTAGGGTCGTTACAAGTCGTCATTGTGTGGTAAAGGGTTAATAAATTATAGACATGTCCATATTGCGGAGAACAAATGTAGCTCAAATAATTATAGTTGTCTTTGAAAGAACAAAAAATGCTACGGGGAACGGAGAAAATGCTTGTTTCACCTTTTTAAACAGTGTTTTCAAAGGTCCCCTGCCCCAAGGTTGTTAAAAAGTGAGATTTTTTGTTAAAGAGTTATCAATGTGATTGACTTTTTTCTCTATAGTGACAAAATTTCTCATGTTCCCCTTTATTACATCAGGCACTTGTGTATTATGCTTTATGGGTGCTATGCCTTTGCAGATAATGAAATATAATCTGTTAGTAGACATGGTGGTTTTAGATAAGGGGACCTGTGTGGTTCAGTGTTGGATTTGCAACTTGGACGCGTGGGTTCGATCCTCTTTGGAGGTTCTGGTTTAATTTGCAGGAGCTTCCTTGGATGAGACAGTTCTGAGCCCTGGGCTGATACAGAAGAAACCTAAATTCTTTGTTAATGTTATTTTACCCCTTTACCAAACAATCCAGAGTTTTCACAACCCTGAGAAAGATGCTTTTGAAAATACTTAGAGTAAGGAGAAAATGCAGATAACCAGTATCTTCTTCTTTTCCCACAGTGTTTTTTACACATTTAAAGACAAGTTCTCTCATAATTGTCTTCAATAATGTTAATCAGATGACAAATTTTTAGACTGCCATATTGAAAGGATTTGTAGACCACCAGTTCAATGTGGCTTTAGTAATGGAATTTGTCAATGAAAGGGAAAAAATCATGGTGGAAAAAGGAGAAGATTCTGGTAACCAACATTTCCTCCTTTTCCCAGAATGTTTTCATTAATATTCTTCATTAGGGTTGTTACAACACAGGACTACTTAGAAAAGGGTGAAAGTTACTCTAAGGATTGCAAAGATAAACACTTTTCATTTATTTCAGGAAAAAGTGAAAGGGAAAAACAAGCTGGTTCCCCGTCTATTGGGTATAAACAAAGAAAGTGTGGTGAGAGTGGATGAAAAAACTAAGGAAATCATGAAAACTTGGCCTCTGACCACAGTGAGAAGATGGGCAGCCTCCCCAAATAGTTTTACACTGGTGTGTTGATTGATTTGCCATACTTTTGAAATCTCTGTTGTAGTTGTTGAATTTATGATGTGAAACCTGCATAGAGCAAATTTCTTTCCACAGATTATTGATAGACATTATGACATTATGACACAGTTTACTCCTGTCTCGCAGCTGAGCCACAGTAGCACAGTAGATAGCATACAGGACTTGAGAACAGGGAGTTGCTGGCTCCAATTTCCAGCTCAGCCAATCTCTTTCAGTGGATTGACGATAGTCATCGCAGCAGGATTTCTCTCTGCCGATCACTGTTTTGTCGATGGTTATGTGGGAAAACAGCCAGTGGCTTGGCAAGAATATTGTGCGAAGTACAGGTAACACAAAGTCCAGAAAAGTATGGATAGGTGCACTGGCCATCATGATATAACTGAAATAATGAGGGAAAAGAATAGAATGCTGGCTACCAGTATTTTCTCCTTTTCCCACAATGTATTCGGACGTCTTCTCCAAAAGGGTAATGGAAACGAGATTTTTCAATAAGGGTTGAAGATCAAAGGGGAGGGGGTACTGCATGTTTTTCTGTTTTCATTTATCTTTTACAACAGTTTCTGTGGTAATGTATTACAGGATTTTGGAGATCATGCAGACCAGTACTACTCAGTACAAACACAAGAAGGTGAACAGATTG
The DNA here is from genome assembly GCA_945859785.2 of Tridacna gigas. NCBI lineage: Eukaryota > Metazoa > Mollusca > Bivalvia > Cardiida > Cardiidae > Tridacna > Tridacna gigas. Next base: position 57,433,221 of record OX244028.2, read on the forward strand.
CTGCTCTGATTGCTGGATATATTGATATTATACTTAGAAAGGTAAGCAGTTAGTTTGTGATTGTGTCATTGGCTATTGAAGTGAAGTGGCTTCATTTTTTGTAGATCAGGGTCTGTATTTACTAGCTATTCTTATTTTCATTTTAAGTCTAATTCTAGATTTAGAAAGTAACTTGACTTCTGGTTGGCTCAACTATTTTCGTTTAGCCAATCAAAAATTGTGTTACTTTCAAATTTGCAGAATTCTTGAGAATAGGACTAAGGATGTTTTTAACATAATGGTTATCAGCATTTTCTCCTTTTCCAACAGTTTTTTTCTACCCTATCAAAGACAGAAATCATCATTTGGGCTTCATTTTTTTTTTTTTTTTTTTTCAAAAGCTTTTACTGCACAATGCTGCCTTTTAACAACCCTGGGATTGAAGCCTTTTGAAAACATTGTGGGAAAAGGGGAAAAATGCTGGTAACCAGCATTTTCTCCTTTTCCCACAATGTTTTCTACCCATCAAAGAAAAATTGCACCATTTGAGCCACATTGAAATTGTCGTCTGCAAATGCTTTCAGTTTGGACAAGGCTAAAATGTTGTCGTCTGGTAAAGGGTTAATTTGGTTAAGTCAAAAATTTGATTGTGTGAGTGAAGGGTCAATTTATTATCTGTCTGTTTCTACAGAAAAAGGCAAAGGATCATCTTGGAATTGAAGGAGACGACGACGCCCTCATGTATGAAGAAAATGTTTCGTCTGCTAAAGCCACCATCATATCCCATCAGACCCACAATGTGTCCCATCCCCAGACTGGTTCTGTGTCCATCCCTGGGGTCATGAGGGATGGTGGTCAAGCTGAAAACCAGATTAGCATGGGCTCCATGCAACAAGCCCTGTTCTCTATGCAGTCTAACCAAGCCCATGCTGGACAAGCTATTAGACAGGTATGTCATTGTTTTAGGTTGACCTTTTAGTAATGTTCAAGGTTAGAAAAGTAGATTAAAGGTCAAAAATATACTTATGGCATTATTACTGTTGTGGTAGGCAGCTCAAATGGTGTTGAACTTTTATTTGTTGAATTAATCCTTGTCCAAACAGCCCCTTGTTTTAAGGACCCTGAAGAATGTGGCATTTGAAACTTGGTGGGAACAGCAGAAAATGAAGGTATTCAGCATTTTCTCCTTTCCAACAATGATGTCTGTCCTTTTCAGGACAAATTTTGTATGAACCATATTTAAACCTTTACTGCACAATGCTGCCTTTTAATGACCCTAGGAAAGAAGCCTTTTGAAAACATTGTGGGAAAAGGAGAAAATGCTGGTAACCAGCATTTTCTCCTTTTCCCACATTATTTTCTACCTTATCAAAGAAAAATTGCATCATTTGAGCCACAATGAAATTGTCGTCTGCAAATGCTTTCATTTGGACAAGGCTAAAATTTTGTTGTCTGGTAAAGGGTTAAGATGTTGTCTGCAAACGCTTTTAAATTGGTCAAGTCTAAATTTTTGTCATGTTGATGAAGAGTTAACCTTGTGGATGCTCCAAGTAGAAAAAGCAAGGAACTTATATGGTGATATGTTATCATTTACAAGCTGAAGGCTAGAAATTGAAGTCATGGTTTTGGAAGAGTGTTCTGCAAGGTGCTAGTAACAGAAATTCCTGGAGCACATTGATAGATATACTGCCAGTGGTGGTGTGACAAAAATAATGTTGAAAATGGTATTAATTAAACACAAAACGGACAGTAAATAGGATGTCTTCTGTTATGTCTATATTTCTCCTGTATAATACTTTCCCCTTCTAATTACAGAGTCAATCAATTGGGGAACATGGATTAACACAGGCCCAGAGGGCTCTTGTCTTGACCATTGAGGATGGACTATCAGCAGTCAGTCAGGCCCAGAGTGAACTGGATAAGAAAATGGACATACCACAGCTTGGTTCAGATGCTGTAAGTATCCATTAAAGTATTTTGTTATTTCATTTCCTGAGTTCTGCATGGCACAGTGGTTTACCCTTTACCACACAGTCCCTAGTTTTAACGACCCAATAGAAGAGGACTTTTGAAAACAGTGTGGGAAAACGAGAAAATGCTGGTAATCAGCATTTTCTCCTTTTCCTACTACATGTATGTTTTATATTCTTCCAAATAGAAATTTTAATTTTTGAGTTGTATTTGTTTTGTCGTCTGCAGTTACTTTCAATTTGGACAAGGCTAAACTTTTCCTGGTTGCTAAGGAGTTAAGGTGAAGGATTAGCACACAAGTTGTCCTGGTTTCACATAAGTTGTCCTGGTTTTAGTCCTGTCTAAGATTTTTGTGAGAGTGTCCTTGGGCGTGGCACTTCAGAGTCAAAGCTTTCTATGAGAGGAATACATGAAATGCATACATAAGTGAGCTGTTGCCATGACACAGCTTATTTGTTGTATGCACATGGTTTTAGTCTCGAGAAATTTACCATTTTTAGACTAGTAAAGGATACTAACTCCACTTTGTTTGTTACGTACCCTTGGCCGCTCGCCTCTTTAAAAATCGAAACTCCCGCTGCGCCACCTATGAAATATCACGAGTTGCGTAACCTTTGCTGATGTTATTTCTGACCAATCAAAATGCTTGTAATAAAATTTGTTAGGCTATGCATCAAATATGGCTGCGCTCCAGTTTGTTGAGCTTGTTAAAACAAGACAAACAGACATACGATGATTCGCAATCATTTGGCTGTGGAACCCGTCCTAATATTTCACATAATTGATCATGAACTATAAAAAATCATTAAATATCGATCGTCTACTCTTTTTTGGCAAATTTTCGTCACAAACACGACAACTTTCGTTTTTGATGGGCGCCGCCATTATTGTTTTCTGTTTCGCGGAAGATTTCTTGTTACAGATGGTTTGATTGGACGCGAGGGGTTTTGATCGCATCCAATGAAATGGCGCAGTGGGAGTTTCGATTTTTAAAGAGGCGAGTGGCCAAGGGTACTAACTTAGTATCCTTGGCTTGCGAAGATGCATACAAACAATCAAACAATCAAATTCGCTAGTCTGTCAGTACTTTCAGTACTTTGATTTGATCTGGTAAAGATTTGAATAATTTAACTGTTTCCCATACGGCAAAATTTTATACCTGGCCAGAGTGAAAATATTTGCAGATGACAACATAAATACACCTTAAGTTATGGGATTTGCCTATATAAGGGTAGAAAACAATGTGGGAAAAGGAGAGAATGCTGGCTACCAGCATTTTCTCCTTTTCCCACAATGTCTTCAGAAGCCTTCTTCCTCATGATCATTTAAACTCTGGATTGTATGGTAAAGGGTTAAAGGGACTACTGTATAAGTCTTGAACACTTGCATGAACAAACCACCTGGTGTAAGAGACCACTTTTCTTGCTTCCCTGGGCTGGTCTTTGATTACAGGTTGACTGTATTTTCAAGCTAATCCAGAAAACTTGATCCTTATATATGCCTTCCATAGCTAAATTGTACAAAATCACAATTGATATACTTTCTAATTAAGTTTTGGTAGGGGTTTGTATCAATATTCCCTTTTATTCCAGGCCTCGAGAAAATGGAGAGAGAACAACCTTGACCTCTCCAGACAGAAAGTGTCCGCCCAACTGTCGGCCATGAATGCTGCTACAGCCCAACTTGTTACTCTGACAGGTTATGATGATCCAGATTATGGGGCTGTCGGGGCATCTGTAACTCAGATGTAAGTTTGCCTTTCTGTACCTTCCAGTGGTACAGATAAGGGGCATATTTTGAAGTTTCAGGAGTAAACTTTATTTAGTTTTACATTAAAAACCTAAATTGTGGGTATTCATTAGAATTGTCTTGGTGAGACAATTGGAATGAATACCCACCATGTAGGTTTTAGCCATGAAAAAATGATATTTAAATTGATAAGACAACAACTATGTCCTGTCTCTGTAGATGTATTATTATCCCAGTAATATATAAATACTATTTTTTAAGTCCCTGTAGAGGACAGCTTTTGACTGTATTGTGATACAAGACAGGTTATTAGTAAATGAAGTAAAGGAAGAAACTTTAAACAGTGGGTTTGAAAAGTAATTGAAAAGATGAAATAAGAAGATACTGTTTTGAGATATTAAATCAGGAAGAGGGGAGGGAGAAATGAAGGGGAGTAAAAGCATAGAATTTCTGATTTTATGAAGTAAACTTCTGTCTTTGTATGATTATAGTTTTTCAGAAGTGAAGGTCTTTATAAAATGAAGTTAACCCATTAATATTTTGCCTTATTGCAGTTCCTCCAACCTTGGAGACTTTACTCACGATATCAGAATGCTGGCAGCTCTGCAGGGAGAGGACGATAATGGAGCCAGATTGATGGATGCTGCACGGAGACTAGCTGGTGGCCTTTCTGATCTACTTAATGCTGTTCAACCAGAAAGGAAAGAGGTTTGATTCTTATTATTTACTATTGATCCTTTACCTTTGTGATTTAGGGGATAGTATTATGGCTTCAAAGCATTGTATCAATGTTTTTTTATATGGGAGAGCTGGTTTGGAAAAGGAAGTTGTGCTTGTGTTCTAGGAAGGAAAATTCTTGGTATGCATAGATAGGATTACCAGTTGCCTTGACATCACTCAAAGACTGTTGAAACCAGAGTTGGACACCAAACAAACAAATGAGCCATGCTTTGGCAAAAAGGAGCTTGATGCATTGTACCAATCAAGCTATCACATTGTTATAGATTCATAATGGCCAATTTTTTTTCTTACAGCAGATTGAATCATGGGGTAGACTGGTCCTTGGATATACGAAAAATTGACAAATAGCAAAAAGTTTCAGCCCAGGTGAGCCTGTATGGACTGTGTGATAACAGTCCACCAGTTCACCTGGACCACCAGCCAGGATGAATTGACAAGCTGACTCGTGAAGTAATATTTCAGACTGTTTGATCAAAATGGGTACCAGTACCCTGAATTTGACATAAAGCTTGTAGAAATTTATCAGAGTTAAACATCATTCAAATGTTTGCCATAATTTATTTATATGTATTTGTTTATTCTCATAAAACTCCAATCCAAGAGTTGATTTTGGGAAAACAGTGACTGAAACTACTGAAAGGGGAAAAGACAATCCAATGTTGAATATTTACTGTGATTACATTATGAAATTTACTTGACCAGTATTGTTAAGGAAAAAAATTAGAGTCTAGTCATGTGTAATGTAAGTGAACTATTTACTTCTTACTTTTCAGCCCAGACAAAATGTTTTGGCTGCAGCCAGTCGTGTTGGGGAGGCTAGTTATGATGTCATGGACGGTGTTGGAGAAAGTGCTGAAGACATGGACAAAGCTTATCAGGTAACTGTATCTAACATTTGAGTCATGCTGTTGTTAACTATCTAAAGGGGAACCCATACAACAGGGGCAGGTAACAAACAAAATAGTTTTGACACAGTTTTGACACAGTTATACCCCCTTTTCCCACATAGAATTTTCAGTGAAAATCAAGCAACTGCAGCCGCATCCACATGCGGTGCTTTGTTTTACCTTAATATTTACTGAAAAAGCACCAGCAGCCAAGCGTTGGCACCAGCATGCGGTGTTCTTGTTACATCACATCATACTGAGAGCAACCTCATTGGTCTTTTATGACTCTAGAATAAGATCAAACTGTATCACTGTGCTGTGTGGTCTTTGATCTACATTGGCTATTATCCTGTTGCTGTACAATAGGAAGAATCTAGTCATATTTTACCGCGAATTAAGTGGAAAGGATTTTTTACCTGTGATACTGTAAACACTACTTGTAATTCAACTGTTTACCAGACAACTTAAAGTTACCCAAATCTAAATTAAAAGCATTTGCAGAGGACAAAATAAATGCAGATTTAAATTATGGAATTTGCTTCCGAAAACAGGAAACATTGTGGGAAAAGGAGAAAATGCTGGTTACCAGCATTTTCTACTTTTCCTACAATATTTTCTAAACGCTTTTTTCTCAGGGTTGTTAAAACTCAGGATTATATGGTAAAGGGTAAAGCATTAAAAAAATTCAAAGCAGGTAATTTATTTGTGTTCTTAATCTTTCCCTAGGAAGCTCTAATTGCCTTGGCCAAGGCAGTAGCCAATGCCACAGCTCAACTAGTGTTGAAAGCCAAGACAGTTGCCTCTACAACAGACGATCAGGAACTTCAGAACCGTGTGATCAGTTCAGCCACTTCATGTGCCTTAGCCACCTCCCAACTTGTAGCATGTACAAAGGTCAGTGAATGCTTTATCAAATGATCCCTTGAGGAAGTAGGCTTTAGAAACATTGTGGGAAATGGAGAAATGTTGGTCCTTTTCCCACAATGTTTTCTGTATTCTATAACCAAGGACAGATTCCTTTATTTGTTGTCTGCAAATACTGTAATATGGACAAGTCTAAAATTTTGCCATCTGGGTAATAGTAAATTCTCTACCAAATACAGATTCTATTTGTTTCGCTCTGCAGTATGAGAAAGCTGTGAAAAATCTTGCTATAAATGGAGAAGAGAAAGTCTCAGCCAGTGAAATGGCTAGGCTTGGATGGTAGAATTGGAATGGTATGTTGAATCAGAGCGCCAGAAAAGAGGGAGTGATGGTATTGTAAGTCCATTATTTCTCTCCCAAAGCCTATGTTGTGGGTACCCATAACATAGGGTTTAGTGGAGAATAGCTAATATTTTCAAGTTTGAAATTAAAGTCACTCCCTTTATCTGGAACTCTGGTTGAATTGTTTGTGAATGCAGCAACTGAAAATAAATGCTTTTTATCTTGAAAGTGCGAAAAGAGTTTATCCTTTACCAAATGACAAAATTTTAGACTTTTTCATTTTCAAAGCATTTGCAGACAACAGGTCTATTGCAGCTCAAGTAATGGTATTAATTTTGCTTTTGTATAGGTAGAGAACGTAGTGGGAAAAGAAGAAAATGCTGGTTACCAGCACTTTCTACTTTTCCTATAATGTTTTAGAAAAAGTCCTTCATGAGGTTTGTGCATACTCAGATTGTTTGCTAGAGTGTTAAACAAAAAAATATTATCATTCAGTAGAAAAGTACTGGTAAAATATTAGACAATGTAGATCCAAAGACATTAACCCCTTTACCAAACAACAAAATTCTGAACTAATCCAGAGTTCAAGCATTTGCAGACAAAAATTTGAAAGTGGCTAAAATTGTGTGACTTGTCTTTAATGGATAGAAAAACATTGTGGGGAAAAAGGAAAAATGCTGGATACCTGCATTTTCTCCTTTTGTCACAATGTTTTCAAAAGCTCATAAGTTCCTTGATGTCGTAGTATACATTTTAGTACATGTACTTGTTTTTCTCTTTCAACAGGTAGTGGCACCAACCATTAGCAGCCCAGCCTGTCAAGAACAATTAATTGAGGCGGCCAAGATGGTTGCTCAGTCTGTAGAAGTTGTTGTAGACCAGGCGGCCAATGCCAGTCAAGACGAGAAACTGTTACAAGACTTAGGTAGTGCCGCAACGGCAGTTACACAAGCATTGAACGATCTTCTGAAACATATAAAACTTGGTGCTGGACAAACGCAGGTATTGTGATATTTTAGACTTGTACTGAAAAAAATTCCTCACTCTTCAGATGGCTGTTGATCCCTTTCGCTTTTGAGACCATCATCTAAAAATGATGCAGTTTCTTGTTCACCATATCTTGGATTTCTTAACACCAGAAGTGAAAGTGAGACTATCTCTACAAGTACATTAACCCGTGAGACCAAAATTGTGCAGTTTCTTGTTCTTAATGTTATCTTGGATTTCCTAACATCATACTTGAAAATGACCCTATTTCTACTTTGGTTTAGGGATGATCTTACAGTTTATTATCTCTTCCCATAGGAGAAAAATGTGGACTTGTCAAAAATGAAAACATTTGCAGACTACAATTTAAATTTGGTTCAGATGATTGAATTTGTTGGCGATAGGGTAGAAGTCATTTGTGGAAAATTTTCTCCTTTTCCCACAACAATTTCAGAAGGCTTCTTCCTCAGGGTTGTTGAAATTGATATTGTGTGGTAAACCAATTTTTCATGATTTGAAATGCCAAAACCAAACAAAATGCCAAAGCTTTGGTAAGGCACTGTACAAGTTCTTTTCACAGAAGTTAATTATTTTGAAGGGTCGGAAATCCACAGGTAAGGTGAGGGTTAAAATCACCGTAAATTAAGTTGCAGGTCTTTGAAGAATGCAGGCTATGAATTCACTGCTTTAAAATCCTTTGGGTTTGAACATTGGAGTATACATGAGCAATGCTGTGTGAAAAGGGGGATTAATGCATCTGCATGACCAAGGTCAGCCTCCACACAGGCTGACCTGGGTCGTTACTTTGTGCTCTTGGTCAATTTTTCAGCATGTACCATGGACCATTCTACCTAAGGATTCAGAAGTCGTTAGACAAATTGGATTGTATAGATCCATCATTATGTGATGACTTTATTGGTATAATGCATCCTTGAGATGCATTTAACCACCTGTGATAGAGCATGGCTTATATATACAAGAATATATACAATGGGCATAGTAGGCCATTGATTTGAATATGGATAAATATATGTTAACCATTAAGCAGACGACAAAGTTCTAGCCTTGTCCAAATTGAAAGCATTTGCAGACGACAATTTCATTGTGGGTGGCTCAAACGATGCAATTTTTCTTTGATTGGGTAGAAAACATTGTGGGAAAAGGAGAAAATGCTTGTTACCAGCATTTTCTCCTTTTCCCATAATGTTTTCAAAAGGCTTTTTTCCCCAGGGTCATTTAAAGGCGTCATTGTGCAGTTAAGGGTTAAATCATATTACCTGTATTATAGGCCACAGAATCCCAGGAAGCAGCTGTAGACACTATACTGACTGTTACGGACAGGCTGTTTAGTAGTGTGGGAGATGCACATGAGATGGTGAAGCAGGCTAGACAGTTGGCACAGGTGAGTGGCTTCTATCTTTGTCTATAGGTATCTAAGCTGAGTTTCACTTAACCCTTTGCCAAACAATCCCTGGTTTTCACGACCCTTGTAAAGAAGACTTTTGAAAACATTGTGAGAAAAGGAGAAAATGCTGGTAACCAGCATTTTCTTCTTTTCCCACAATGTTTTCTTCCCTATCGGAGGGCTTAAGCTCATTTGTACCAATTTTGAATTTGTCGTCTGCAGAAGTTTTGAAATTGAAAGAGTCTAAAATTTGCCGTTTGGGAAAGGGTTAAGTGCCTATGCTCATACCTTTTAGTAAAGCAGGGATCGTACATGTGTATATACAGTCCTAAATAATTTTTGTAAATCTACGCACTTAGTGAAAGGTGGCCCTGGTCTGTATTTACCAGTCTTCTCAAGAACACTCTTTATCTTATTCTTAAGAATTTTTTAAATTTGAAATTAACACAATTTCTGATGGGCTAAATAATATGGTTTAGCCAGTCAGAAGTTTTGTTGCTTTCTAACTGAAGCATTGGACTTAGAATGAAACGAAAAATGGTAGGTGAATATGGACCCTGGTCTCTTTTTAGCTCACCTGAGCACAAAGTGCTCAAGGTGAGCTTTTATGATGTGCTTTGTCTGACTTCCGTTATGCGTTGTCCGCCATGCAGTTGTCAACATTTACCTTGTGTAAATTCGAAATTGGGTCATGTTGGGTCAGAAAGTAGGTCTTAGAGTCCAGTTACATTGCAACTAAAAGGAGGAGGAGAAGGTAGACTTGTCCAAATTGAAAGCATCTGCAGAAGATAAGGTTAATGTGACTTAAAAGTTGAATTTTGTTTTTGGAAGGGAAGAAAACATTATGGGAAAAGGAGAAAATTTTGGTTACCAGCATTTTCTCCTTTTTCCATTATTTTTATAAAAGTTTTTTTTTCACAGGGTGGTTAAAAGTCGGGATTGTGTGGTAAAGGAACGTAAGTTCATTAGTACCAATTGACTCTTTCATTTTGGAAAAGTCTTAAATTTTACAATCAAGAAAGGGTGAATATCTCCTGTTTATGATAATCTCTTTAAACTTCAGGCCACCTCCATGCTGGTTACCACTATTCGAGGTCAGGCAGAGAGCCATCCTGACTCTGATGTACAGAAAAGACTTCTGGCCGCTGCTAAAGCTCTGGCTGATGCTACTGCTAAGATGGTTGAAGCTGCAAAGGTAAAAGAAACTTTAGGGTCTATCACATCCCCACAATGAATCAGGGTGAATGGATATTATACACCAACCATTCTTAACCCTTTACCAGATGACAAAAGTTTAGCCTTGTCCAAATTGAAAGCATTTGCAGACGACAATTTCAGTGTGGCTCAAATGGTGCATTTTTTCTTTGATAGGGTAGAAAACATTGTGGGAAAAGGAGAAAATGCTGGTTACCAGCATTTTCTCCTTTTTGCACAATGTTTTCAAAAGGCTTCTTTCCCAAGGTCGTTAAAAGGCGTCATTGTGCGGTAAAGGGTTAAGAACATCCTCAGTCTTAGTCGCAAGAAGTTTCTGTTTTTGAAAATAACTCAATATTCTGATTGGCTAAATCAAATGGTTTAGCCAATCAGAAGTTATGTTATTTTCTAAATCTAGAATTGTTGGTGAATGAGCACTCTGATTGCCTGTCAGTCTGTCTCTTCTTTAGTGTTCAAACAATTCATATATTTTTATGGAAGCATTCCTACAATGGGGACCTTTGCACCTGCTATATTCATTGTATTTGTTATTACCTTGTTACTGTATGTGAAGTGTGCTTTACTGTCATATTCTGAAATATTTCATTCTTTGTTAAAGGTCTTAGGTCTGTATTCACCAACCAATCTTATTTTCATTCTAAGTCTTATTCTGGATTTAGAAAGTAACACAACTGATTGGCTAAACTATTTTGTTCAGCTGGTTCGAAGTTGTATTACTTTTGAATTTTGAAAATTCTTGAGAATAAGACTAAGAATGTAAGAATGGTTGGTGAATACAGACCCTGTACTTACTAACTGATATGAAATCCCAGAAAGAAAATCATGTTGAAGTCCATGTTCTCTATCATTCTTTCATCCTCTCTGTTTTCAGGGATGTGCTTCCAACCCCAATGACTCAGAAAGGCAATCCACATTGAGATCGGCAGCAGAGGAATTGAGATCAGCAACAAATACTGCTGCTAGTAATGCATTGAAGAAAAAATTGGTACAGAAACTAGAGGTATGTAATATTTGATTTTCTTTTGCAGAGTTAATTCTTGAGTATGCTAGGGCAATGTAAAGTCCTTTTTGCGCAATGTAGGTCAAGATCAGGCTGAAAACAATGTGCAGTTTGATCACTGGTCTGTTGATCATTGACTGTGGTATATGTTTCAGTGATAATTCAGTCAAAATGGCTGTGAAATTGGTACAAGTTAGTTTTGATGACAGGATGAAAATTATTTTGCCTGATTTACTGACTAATTTAAGAGATAAATGTATTTCACATTCCGACAAGATTTCAACCCTTTAATAAACATTCTGTTTTATCAACCTGGAAGCTTTTGAAAACATTGTGGAAAGAGGAGATAATGCTGATAGCCATACTTTTTCTCTTTGGAAGGCAAATCCCATCATTTGATTTTAAATATTATTTTGTTACAGGTGCTTTGGATTTGGGATCAGTATTTTTCTGTCTGGTAAAGAGCTTAGTGAGGTTGAACTAGGCATGACACATTTTTCTCTAGAGTGATAGTCAGTATTCTCTAAACGGAAATGAAATGAGCAGCACTATGGGAAAAGGGGATTTCATATGTTTAACTCTTTACCAAATGGCAAAATTTTCGACTGGTCCAAGTTGAAAGCATTTGCAGACGGTAAATTGAATGTAGTGCAATTGATGAAATTGGTCTGTGAAAGGGTGGAAAATATTGTGGGAAATGGAGAAAATGCTGGTTATCAGCATTTTTCTCCTTTTCCCACAATGTTTTCAAAAATCCCTTTCCTTGGGGATAGTTAAACTCGGGATTGTGTGGTAAAGGGTTTAGTCATGCATTATACTAATGAGCCACACTCTGACAAAAGGGGGCTTAATGCATCCCAGTGATGCATAGTACCAAGCATGTCATCACATAATTATGGATCAATAAGAGCCACCTTTAAAAAAGAAAAAAAAAACTTAATCATGAAGTACACTGGTCCTTGATCATACATGAAGTTGAGCGAAAAGTTTTGGCCCAGGTCAGCCTGCACAGACCGCGCAGGTTGACCTGGGTCGATACTTTTCACAGATGTATTAAGCCCCGTTTCACAGAGCATGGCTCAGATTAACTCATTTTATGATATGGATCCATTTTGTCGACAACGGATTCACCCATGATGTCCATGAGGAATGATCCTTTGATGAGCAGAAAATTTATAAATCGCAAAACAGCCTGTGCAGACTGCACAGGCTGACATGGATAAATACTTTTTGCAGATGGATGACTTCAAAGAATTGCGTAAGTCTTGAACAGAAAAAAATGACTGTAGAAAATGGTACAAAATAGCAAACATTTAAACAGATGACAATGAAGAAAAACAGTAAGACCTTGCCCTGATATTGTAAGAAGTTAGTCTCTTCATCAATAAAACTGAAGATGGTTTTTCCCCTCTAAATTTCAGACTGCAGCAAGACACGCAGCCACTGCCTCCACCCAGCTGATCAATGCCTCTAAGAAGGCTAACCAGACAAATACCAATGCCTCATCTAAACAGGATTTAGAAAAGCAATGCCAGGTAAGGAATTTGGTTGTTGGCGTAATAGATCAGGTGGCATATTGCTTTATACATGTCAGGTGGTCAGTTCGAAAGTATGTAATTCATTTTAATTCAAGAAGAGCTCCAGATAGATGGGTGATTTTGATTATAGAACTGAAAATATTGATTATTTTCAACTAAAAGCTATGTTATGGGTACTCATTAGAATCGTCTCATCGAGACGATTCTCATGAGTACCCACAACATAGGGTTTGGAAGAGAAATAATGGATTAGAATACCATGACTCCCCCTCATCTGGAGCTCTGTTCAAGAGTCAGAGGTCAAGGTAGCACTGAGGTCATAATGTCGGCATAATGTGAGTCACAGTATCTATTGACAAGATACTTAAAGGGAGATTGTAACCCAAACTATTTCTGATTTGATTTTTGTTTATTTATTTTTGCCACCAATTGCCCACATGGTTGATGCCTGTAGATGACTATTAGGTACGTTTGGGATATTGTAAGATACAGGAGGAAACTTATCCTAAGTTTTGCTTGGTTCTTTAACATGCTTGGTGTATAGCACCGTAACACGGTACTTAAGTTTAACGTCTTCTCTGACAGATCATTAGTAATTTTAGTTGGCTAGACTTGGGAAAGGAACAATTATCTTGGACTTAAAAATACATTGTACCTTCATTTTGTTTTTACAGGCGGTAAATGAACAGTTACCTTCCCTGGTTCAAGGATTTAGAGGAGTTAATAATAACAAAGACAGTGCTAGGGCCCAACTTGCCCTTCTGAAGGCTTGTCAAGAGTTTATACCCGTATGTATATCAATAGGTGTGCTCTTGCAAAAGGGGTTTTAGTGCATCTCTGCAATGCATTACACCAAGCAAGTCTTCATATAAGTCTTGATCTATAAAATCAACTTTGTACAACAACCAACTGAACCATGAGGTAAACTAGTTCTTTTGACATGCAGAAAATTGACCAATAGGAAAAGGTTTCAACCCAGGACAGAGTGTGCTAACATGGGTCAATACTTTTTTTGCAGATGCATTAAGCTCCCTTTTCACAGAGCAAGACATTTTTTTCCCTTACATGACACATAATAGATGATAGATATATCCCAGTGAATTGCATCCTTATTTATTTATTGCCCATAGAGTTTTGTATGTTTTAAATATAAAATTAAATATAAAAGATTTCTTTGGAATGTTTGATGAAGGGTTGGAAATACTGAGTTTTCTCACAATTTATGTCAAGAACATGAACATGACATTGAACAAGAAAATGCTTCAAGAAGAACGATAGAAGTATTCATTCTCTTTCTGTAGAATGTAGAAAAAGGAAATTAATGCGTCATGAATAAAATCCAGTCTCTCTCTAATCTAAACAATTTTATTTTTCAATTTTTCTAAAAGATGTGTATGCTACACCAGTCAAACTTTGCATTTTATGAAATATTGAAAAATTGCATGTTTGCATGTTCAGATGTTTCTTTTGGGTTGAAAATCTCTGAAATCATCGTTTACTTGACATAAATCTCCATGTTTGAAATACTGAAGTTTTACTTTGAGGTTGATAAAAAAGATCTTTGAACCATTTACCATACAATCTCAAATTTTAATGACCTGGAGGAAGAAGGTTTTTAGAAAAATTGTTGGAAAAGGAGAAAATGCTGGTCAGCATTTTCTCCTTTTCCCTCAATTTTTGATACCGTTTCAAAGGACAAATCCCAGTTTGAGCCACATTAAATGACTTGTCTGCAAGTGGTTTTGATTTGAACATGCAAAAAGAATTTGTTGTTTGTTAAAGAGGTTTACTATTTACACTTGACATGAAATTAATTTTCTCATTTCACAGCCTGCCAATACCTTAGTGAGTGCTGGCAATGCAGCAGCACCAACAGTTACGGACCAAGCTTCCTGTACCAACCTGCACTCTAGTGTTAAAGCCATGTCCTCAGCTCTTGCTGATCTCAGATCTGCGGCCTCCAAGGCACAAGAAGCCATGGGTTTTATGGAGTTGGAGAGTGCCCTAGAGGAAGTGAGAGAACTTGATAGAGAACTTATAGAGTATAAACAGGCTGCTGGAGATGGTTCACTCAGGCCACTGCCTGGTGAAAATGTAAGTTTTGCACTGATGCATTTTAGACCTAGGTACAGATTTGTAGTTTGTCAACTTGTATGTTAAAGGAATCACCTTCTATTAGATTTTTATGCCCCCGCCATGAAATGGGAGGGGGGCATATAGAGTTACCTGTGTCCGTCTGTGTGTGTGTGTGTTAGTGTGCGTGCATGTGTGTGCGTGCATTAGTGTGTGTGTCCCATTCTTGTCCGGAGCATAACTTCTACATTTATCAATGGATTTCAAAATAATTTTGCACAATTGTCCTCCTTAACAAGTACTAGTGTCATGCGAAAAGTTTGTTTCGCTATGCCCAAGGTCAAGGTCACAGTTGAAGGTCAAATGTTTAAATTGACCTTGTCCGGAGCATAACTTCTACACTTATCAATGGATTTCAAAAAAACTTTGCACACTTGTTCTCCTTAACAAGTACTAGTGTCATGCGAAAAGTTTGTTTCGATACGCCCAAGGTTAAGGTCACAGTTGAAGGTCAAATGATAAAATTGACCTTGTCCGGAGCACCACTTCTACATTTATCAATGAATTTCAAAATAATTTGGCAAACTTGTTCTCCATTTTGAGTACTAGTGTCATGCAAGAATTTTCTTCTGATGGGTACAAGGTCAAGATCATTTAGCGGGGGCATCCGTGTCTCTGACACAACTATTTCTAGTATCCAATTAGAATGATGTCTGAAAGGGCCATAAATGATTTGTTGAAATGTGCTGTACTGGATTACCATGTTCTATGGTATTCCCCATCAAGTCTAGGATGGCAACAACCAAGTATATATAGCTATATCCTGACTTTAACTCCTTACCACACAATCCTGACCTTTAACGACCCTGAGAAAGAAACCTTTTGAAAAAATTGTAGAAAAAGGAGAAAATGCTGGTTACCAGCATTTTCTCATTTTCCCACAATGTTTTCTAACCTTCCCACAACAAATTTCAATTTTTCAGTCACATTTATTTTGTCGTCTGCAGATGCTTTCAATTTGGTCGAGCCTAAAATTTTGTTGTTTGGTAAAGAGTTGAACAGCCATGAGGACGGAGGCTTTTAAAATTATTGTGAGGAAAGGAAAAAATGCTGGTTACCAGCATTTTCTCCTTTTACCACAAAGTTTTTAAACTCTTTGTCAAATCCTATGATTTGAACCACATTCAACTCTCTGCCACACAATCTTGACTTTTAAATACCCTGAAACTGAAGGCTTTTCAAATCATGGAGGGAAAAGGAGACAATGCTGGTATCTAGCATTTTCTCCTTTTCTGGCAATGTTTTCTTCCCTATCAACAACAGAAATTATTATTTAAGCTACATCTGTGACCTGCAAATGCTCCCAAATTGGTCTAGTCAAAAATGTTATTCTTTGGTAAAGAGTAGTCTTCAAATGCCATCAGTTTGGACGGGTATAAAATTTGTCATATGGTAAAGGGTTAAAACTGGGTATGTTTCAAATTTTCGAGATCGGCCAGCTGATTCTGAGAGAATAAGGTGTAGTGCTAAAGTATAACTCCATAACTCTCTCACTTAACTGAAATATAAATTAGGCTAAACCCTTTACCTCACGATCCAGACTTTCAATGATCCTGACAGAGAAAGCTTTGGAAAACATTGTGGGGGAAAAAGAGAAAAAAATGCTGATTACCAGCAGTTTCTTCTTTTCACACAATGTTTTCAAAGTCTTTGTTGGCTAGGTTTTTAAAACTCACGATTGTGTAAGGGTAAATTATTCTGTGTCTTGATAAGCTGTGATCAAAATGCAGATTAGACTTACTGAGGGTTACAAAAGTTTCAGTGTCCATTGTTTTCCTTGGTTTATTTCAGGCAGAGACATGTGCTGCTAACCTGGGTGCTAACTCTAAGAAAGTGGGATCAGCCATGGCACAGTTACTGACAGCGGCTGCACAGGTAATGAAACTATTCTTCATGTTAAATTCTTTATAAAAAAGCAAAATTTTGGACTTGTCCAGATTGAAAGAATTTTTAAATAAAAAATCATTTGTGACTTAAAAATTGAAATTTGTTGTGGGCTTGGTGGAAAACATTGAGGGAAAAGGAGAAAATACTGGTTACCAGCATTTTCTTTTCTGGCAAGGTTTTCAAAAAGTGTTTTCCTCGGGGTTGTTAATTGTGTGGTAAAGGGTTTATGAAAATTACAATCCCAATCACCACGACAGTTACTACCTAAAGTCAATTCTATTATTTCTTACCAAATGACAGAATTTTCGACACGTCCAAATTGAAAGCAGACAATAACTCGTATGTGACTAAAATGATGGGATTTGTCTCTAGCAAGAGAAAACATTGTGGTAAAAGAGAAAATGCTGGTAACCAGCATTTTCTCTTTTTCCACAAAGTTTTCTATCCCAAAACAAATTTCAATTTTGGAGTCGCATTCATTTTGTTGTCTGGAAATGCTTTCAATTTAGACCAGCCTAAAATTTTGTTGTTTGATGAAGACTTAACAAGGCATTTGTTAAGGATACCTGTTGATCTGTGACAGTTTAAATTTTCATTTTTTTATCACCGCAGGGCAATGACAATTATGTTGGTATAGCAGCCAGAGACACCGCAAATGCTCTCCGTGTGTTTGTCAATGCAGCCAGAGGAGTAGCTGCCAATTCGGCAGACAAACAGGAACAGATACTGATCATTGAGGGTGCAAGAGAAGTGATTGCCAGATCAAATGAGCTACTGGAGGTGGCGAGAAATGCTATTGACAATCCAAACAACCCAGATAATCAACAGAGGCTTCAGCAGGTGAGATGTAGTGATTTAGAGGGTACTGAAGAGTGGAGGAATGGTAGTTTTCCCCTGCACTGTCAGATACTGCGTGGCCCACTTAAACAAGTTTAGGATTCATAATCTTTAGGTCCCTGGTTTGATTCTTACTCCAAGCACTAGGTTTTTGGGTGGAGTGTCATAGGGCAAGACACCTCAGAGCCTTAGCCTAGTACAGGTGAAACCTAGGACATACATGAATAAATGAGATGTTGCTGTGATATGACTGAAATAATGTTGAAAGCAGTGTCTGTCCCATTCTCTCAATCAATCAATCCCCTGCACTGTAAGGATTTTGATTATGATGATGGTAATAATACAACAAATTTTTGAGCCATGCTCCCTGAAAAGCAGGTTCAATCACTGCAACAAGTATCTACGAAGGTCAGCCTGCACAGTCCATGCAGGCTGATCCAGGCCAAAAATTTTTGCTTATTGTAAATTTTCTGCATGTTCAAGGACCAATTTACCTCAGGATTCAGCCAGTTGTTTTACATAATGGATTTTATGGATCCATTATTATGTGATGACTTGTTTGGTGTACTGTATAATGGAGATGCATTACAACCCCTTTACCAGAGTGTGTCTTATCTGTTGTTGATGATTCTCATGCTGATGTCTAAAAGACATTTTACAGCTTTTTGCAAGCAGTTTCAGGTTGCTATAGCAATGTCAAACTGAAAGACAGTTAACCCTTTACCAGATGACAAAATTATAGCCTTGCCCAAATTGAAAGCATTTGCAGATGACAATTTCAGTGTGGCTCAGATGGTGCAGTTTTTCTTTGATCAGGTAGAAAACATTGTGGGAAAAGGAGAAAATGCTGGTTACCAGCATTTTCTCCTTTTCCCACAATTTTTTCAAAAGGCTTCTTTCCCAGGGGCGTCAAAAGGCGTCATTGTGCAGTAGAGGGTTAACAGTTTTTTTTTTTGTTATCAATTTTAGGTTGCTAAAGCAGTGTCAAACTCCCTGGATAACTGTGTTAGCTGTTTGCCAGGCCAGAGAGATGTAGATATAGCAATTAGACAGATTACAGAAACCAGCCAGGCACTCTCTTCCATGAAGGTAAGATACACATCACTAATTTTAGCTTGGCTGTTTTTGAAGAAATTACATCCAGGTATAGCCTTAGCCCTGGCGTTGTCATCATGCAAAAATTGACATTTTATATCTCTGCAATTACTGAAGATATTAAATTCAAACTTGCACTAGTTGTTAACTATGAAAAGGGGAACCCTACAACAAGGGCAAATAACCATCAAAATATTTTTGACACAGTTATATCCCTTTTTCAACTTAAAATTTTCATTAAAAGCAACTGCAGCGGCACATTGGCACCCACAAGTAGTGCTCTTGTTTCAAATCAGTCCTCTGCAGGAGTGCCAGAATTTGTCCTCTGGTTGAAAGCAACTGACCATCTCTACACTAACCATTTGTTATCATGGCCCTGAGGAAGAAGACTTTTGAAAAATATTGCATTTTCTCTTTTTCCACATTGTTTTAACCCTGTCAAAGACAAACCATTTTAGATTTTGATCTACCAATGCTCTCCAAGATGGATCAGTCTTATATTTTGTCATCTGGTAGAGATTAACTTAATAATATTTAGGTACACTCAGTATATACATCAAAACAACACTTAATATATACATGAAAGTAATACAAACATGTCTGTTTACACAAAGTATCTTTAGAAATGAGCCATGCTCTCTGAAAAGGGGGCTCAATGTATCTGCAAAAAGCATTGACCCAGGTCAGCCTGCATGGTCCATGCAGGCTGACCTGGGTTGAAACTTTTTGCTATTTGTAAATTTTCTGCATGTCAAAGGACCATTCTACCTCATGATTCAGTCTGTTGTCAGACAAAATGGACTTTATGGATCTACAATTTAATGATGACTTGCTTGGTATGGCTCACATGTTTAAATAGAAGTAAACATGAGATGAGGTTTACCAGATAGATATGTGTTTAAACATTGTAGCAAAAGAAAACCTTGCCCATGACATGCAATATCTCCCCTTGGCACAATGTACTCAAGAGTACAAAAAGACTTCAGGTTGTAATGACTTATTTTTTCTCTCCCATAGTTCCCAAGTACTGACAGATCCTTCCCAGAAGTCCAATCTGAGATGAACAACGCGGCTGCCAACTTGAACCAAGCAGCTAGTGACATCATTACGCATTCTAGAACAACCACGCAACAACTATCACAGTCCTCAGAACATTACAGTAAAGTTTACCAAGAGTTTGTCAACACAGGTCTTACCCTTGCAGGTATTACAAAGGACACAGATACTCAGAACCAAATTGTTGGTGGCCTTAAAAGTGTTTCCATGGTTTCTAGTAAACTTCTCCTCGCAGCCAAAAGTGTGTCTATTGATCCCAATGCTCCTAATGCCAAGAACCTGCTTGCACAAGCTGCCAGGTAAGTTGGGGTCCTTTTTCCTTGATGCCTTATATCTCAAGTAAGAAATTAACTTTTTACCAAACAACAAAACTTTTTGGCCTACCAAATTCAAAGCATTTGCAGACGACAAATCGAGTTTAGTTCAAATGATGATTTCAGTCTTTGATAGAGTTGAAACATTGTGGGAAAAGGAGAAAATGCTGGTTACCAGCATTTTCACCTTCTCCCACAATGTTTTCAAAAGGGCCCTCCTTGAGGGTCGTTAAAACTCGGGTTTGTGTGGTGAAGGGTTGAATAAGAATTCAAGATGACCAATTCTTGTATCTTTCACCACAACTTGTTTCTAGGCTTTTAGTAAAGTTTATCATCAAAAGAGCTAGACGTAGATAAAGAACTGACTGTATTTAAATTCAATACTTGCACATCAAATCATTTATTCTCTGTGTTTATTCCTTGTATAAAATGGTAGACTGGAATAACCATTGGCTGTAACAATATGGAAATGTTACTAAATTAGATATTCCTCATTTTAAATATAGTAAAACCTCACCTTACGACCACCCCGAGAAATTTTATACTGTACTGGAAAGAATTTGTTCACAAGTCATAGGTATTCTGAACGTATATGCTAAACAAATTTGTCTTGTTATAATTTCACAGAGCTGTGACAGAAAGTATCAACCAACTGATCAATATATGTACTGTGTCGGCTCCAGGTCAGAAAGAGTGTGATAATGCCTTACGACAAATAGAGGTATGTCTGTCTCCCATCAAACAAATCTCAGTCTCTGTCTCTCTCTCTCTTCTTCTTAATTTCTCTTCCACCTCGCTCTCCCTCTCTGTCTCTGCCCCTCTTTTTCTTACAGGACTTGAGGAAAGGGGGATGCTGATTCGAATCTCCTGCTTGGCCAGTTTCTCCCAAGGATTGATGATAGTTGTTGTGATAGGATTCATTCCTCTCTCACTGCTGATCATTGTTTCAACGATAGTTATGTGGGAAAGCAGCCTGTGGCTTGGGAAGGACATTATGCGAAGTACTGGTAAAAAGAAACGCCAGGAAATAAAACTGCAATAAAACTGAAATAATGTTGAAAATAGTGTTCAAAAACATACAATCAATTATTTTCTTACTCCTTTTTCATCCTCTTTCATCTCTGCTCTGTACCACCCTCTGTGTTTTCTCCACTGAGTTAACACCTCTTTAGGCCAAGCCCCAGTTGCGCATTCAGTAGCTTACAGGACTTGAGAACAGGGGGTTGCTGGTTTGATCCTTGGTTCGGCCAATTTATCTCCAAGGATTGATGATAGTCATTGTGATCATTGCAATAGGATTCAAACTTCTCACACCACTGATCATGTTTCAACAGTGGTTACGTGGGAAAGCACACAATGGCTTGGGAAGAATATTGTGTGAAGTAAAAAGAAACTCTGGAAACCATGGATAGGTGGGCTGGCCACCCCAATATAACTGAAATAATGTGGAAAATGGGCTTAAACACCATACAGTCAATCAATCAGTCATTCAAGCAATCAATCAGTAATCTGTTTCTTACTCCTTTTTCTTCCCTCTTTCACTCCTGCTCTCCATTACTTCTTTTTTTCCACCCTCTGTTTCTCCAATGAATTTACAGCTCTGTAAAGTTACCTTCTTTTCGGTACTGTATCTAATAATTTTGTAGCTGAATAAGGTCAAGTTTTGTACAAAACAAATCAGGTTTGATACATGGGGATGTGGATGCAATTTGTAACCATTAACCCTTTACAACATGTCAAAATTTCATAATGAAGGCATTTACAGACAATAATTTTCAAATGATAGTATTTGTCCTCGAATACGTAGAAAACATTGTGGGGAAAGGAGAAAATGCTGGTTATCAGCATTTTCTCCATTTCTCATAGTGTTTTCAAAAGTCTCCTTTATCAGCATTGTTATAACTCAGGATTGTATGGTAAAGGGTTAAAGTTAACTTTTGTGATCTGCCAGTGCATTCAGCTGGGAAAAGTTGAAAATTTTCTTAAAATGATATAGGGTTTAATTGATAGGATTTTCCAGCATTTTCTCCTTTTCCCACAATGTTTTCAAAATGCTTCTTCCTCAGGGTCATTAAAACATGGGATTGTCTGGTAAAGGGTTGAAAAATGATTTTTTTTTTTTTTTCACAGATGATGAAGAGCTGGTTAGATAACCCCAATGAACCAGTGAATGATATGCCTTATTTTGAGTGCCTTGATACAGTGATAGATAAGTCAAAGGTAAGTTTATACTCTTATTGACTTTTGTCTCTAAGTTACAAGTAATTCACCACTGATGCCTAGAGATTGGCACATGCAAACAAATATGAGCCATGCTCTGTGAAAAGGGGGTTAATGAATCTGCAAGATGTATCACCCCATGTCAGCCTGCGCAGGCTGACATGGGTTGATACATAAGGAATATGTTGTAGTAACTTTCCTGGTATTTGTAATTAATTCAAGCAGCGTGAGAAAATTTGATATCACACAGGACTGGTCAGCGTTGTTTAAATTCAGAGTTGTTTGATAAATGGTTCAGGGTTGGGTCCTTCCTGTATTTTTAGTGTTGACTTGTTTGTAATTTATGTACTTTTGACTTGTTTGTAATTTATGTATGATCTTTGGCTGGTGTTCCCAGCTATTCTTTACAAGATAGGTCCATGTAATAACGGCACTGAAGTGGAATACTTCGAAAACATTTTGGGTAAAGGAGAAATGTTACCAGCATTTCCTTCCTTTCCCTCAAATGTTTTCTACCCTTCAACCATTTAAGGCACATTTTATTTGCCTTCTGTAAATGATTCAGATTTGGACAGGTCTAAAATTCATTTGTTTGGTCAAGAGTTTAGCTGTTTATCGATGTATATTTCAGTCAATGGGCGGAGCTATGACAGGAATGACCAATCATGCCAAGAAGGGAGATACAGAAGAGTTCTGCTCCTCTGTACAAAGTTTCTCTTCCTCGGTCTGTGGTCTTACAGAGGCAGCCGTTCAGGTGAGTGAGGATACTACCCATTTCCAAAACGACAAACTGTAGACTCTCCCAAATTCAAAACTGTTGCAAATTAGCTAAAGTTCTCTGATAGGGGAGGGAGCATTGTGGGAAAAGGAGAAAATCCTGGTCTCCTTCTTTCCATACAATGCTTTTTACCCTTTCCAAGACAAGTACATGTACCATCATTTTTGCCATATTTGTTTCATGGGCTGCAGCTTCTTTCAGTTTCGGCCATTTTTCGTCTGTCATCTCTGATGCATTTGAGGAAAATAGTCAGTGACTTGGAAAGAAAGTTGTGTCAGTACTGGTGTGAGAAAGCCAGGAAACACATGGGTAGGTGCACTGACTGCTGTGATACGACCTAAGCTGTTAAAATGGCATTAAACTCTGATACAAACATACAAAGTTCTTTCATTTTTGACCAGTGGTAAATTTTGTCTTCTGGTTAAGAGTTTGATAATGATACTGCAAGACGGCTGAACATTGTAATGATCTAAATGGAAAGCAGCCATTGGCTTGAAACCTGTGACATGGAAGAATTGGTACGAGAATATGTGATAGAAGTAAACACACATTTGTAACAGGTCGAAATGTTGCTGTGTTATGAATAATTGTTGAAAAAGTTCGAAAGATCCAAAAAAATTTAAATTTAAGGATAAAAGTTCTTGTGTTGCTGGCGCTTGTGCCACAGGTGTATTAAGTTTTTACCACACAAAACCAAGTTGTAATGACCAGGGAAGGAAAAAGGCTTTTGAAAACATTGTTTGAAAGGGAGAAGATGCTGATAACTAGCTTTTTTCCTTTTCCAATGTTTTCTATCCTTCAAAAGAAAAAAAAATCACTTTTTGAATCACAGGCTGACCTTGGCCGAAACTCTTTGCTATTGGTCAGTTTTCTGTATATCGAAGGACTAGTCTAAGGATCAGTCATTTGTTAAAAATAGTGGCTATTATGGATCCATAATGATGTGATGGCTTGATTGGTATAATGCATCACAGAGATGCAGTAAGCCCCTTTTTTCCAGAGCATGGCTCAAATGCTTTGAATTTGGACATGTCTAAAATTTTGTTGTTTGGAAAGAGTTAACCCTTTAGCACACAACAAAATTTTAGACTAGTTGAAAGCATTTGCAGATGACAAAATAAATGTGACTTAAAAATTGAAACATGCTTTTGGAAGGGTACAAAACATTGTGGGAAAAGGAGAAAATGCTGGTTACCAGCATTTTCTCCTTTTCCCACAATGTTTTCAAAAGGCCTCCTTCTTAGGGTCGTTAAAAGTCGGGACTGTGTGGTAAAGGGTTAATTAAGACTAACATACTATTATTACACTCAACAGGCTGCATATCTAGTTGGTATAGCTGATCCTGCCTCAGAGCCCGGGCGACCAGGGCTTGTGGATCAGTCCCAGTTTTCCAGGGCTAATCAAGCCATTCAGATGGCCTGCCAAAATCTCACCAACCCTGCCAGCTCACAGCAACAGGTAAGCAAACATTATACCCACATATGGTTATTTTTTAGTAATAAGGCGTCTAATAGTTATAGGTTCAAATATCAGTCCTATAACCCTTTATAACACAATTCTGAGTTTAAATGACTTTAAAGATAAAGGGCTTTAAAAAACACTGTGGCAAAATGAGAAATACTTTTATCCAGCATTTTCCTATTTTCTCACAATGTTTTCAAAAGGTTTCTTCTTTAAAGTTGTTAAAACTCAGGATTGTTTTGTTAGGGGGTTCACACAGGATGCCTTTCATGCTGGCTTGCTTTTGTAGAATCATCAATAACTGAAGTAACTACAATGTACAACTATTGCAAAATAGGAACCATGTATTTTCTTGTTGAATGCATAATTAGACTTTTTAAGCTTTTTAGTGTGTAGAAAAAGAAATATAAGGGGAAGGCATATAGGTCATGCTCTGGCAAAAGGAGGTTTTATGCATCTTTGTGATGCATTATACCAAACAAGTCATCACATAATTATAGATACACAAAATCTATTTTGTCTAACAACCAACTGAATCATAAGGTAGAATATAGAAAATTGACAAATTGCAAAAAGTTTCAACCCAGGTCAGCCTGCCTAGACTGCGCAGGCTGACCTGGGTTGATACTCTTTGCAGATGCATTAAGCCCCCTTTTCACAGAGCATGGCTGATGTAGAAACCACTGGCAATGCTGCCCAATAGATCCTAGTATAAAGCATTTTAATGCCTAGCTAATTACCATTTATATATTTATGTCCCTAAACAAAGGAGGAAGAAATATCCTTGCTGCCTTGCTGTAAGGCCTGTTTCTTTCTCTTTTAATAGAATTTGATAGTCAGTTTTAATTGTTAACCAAACAACAAAATGTTCAAAACTTGTCCAAGTTGAAAAAATTCGCAGATGACAAACTCTGTGTACCTCAAAGATGATTTCAGTCTTTGAAATGTAGAAATCAGTGTGGGAAAAGGAGAAAATGCTTGTTACATTTCTGTTTTTCCACACTGTTTTCAAAAGGCTTCTTTCTCAGGGTCATTAAAACTCTGGATTGTGTGGCAAAGCATTAACATTTTTTTCTCTTTTTTAAATGAATTGAGCACAAGCAGCAGTTACTTGCATGAAGTCTGTAAGTTAAGCATGGAAAGTTTAGAAAGAAAAAGAAAATTACTAAAAAATGCTTAACTCCTTACCACACAACAGAAATGTAGACTTAGCCAAATTCAAAGCATTTGCAGATGACTGTTTAAATGGGGAATTTGTCTTTGATATGATAGAATACATGAAGGAAAAAGAAAAAGAAATGACAGTTATCAACATTTTCTCCTTTTCTCACAATGTTTTCAAAACAAGTCTTTCTCTGGTTTGCTAAAACTCTTGATTGTGTGGTAAAGGGTTAATTTGATACTTTTGCTAGCAGATTAACCATTCTGTGGTTTGCAATTTTCCAAACTTAATATAGACAATAATCGTAAGAATTTAGCAAATAATGGTTTTGTAAGTTACACCTGGGCTGTATTCTGTAGTCCTCAACCAGCAAGTATTTTCTAGTTCTAATCTGCAGAACAAGGCTTCTGATTGGCTTAAATATTCTCTGTCAGCCAATCAGATTACTTGTTCTGCAATTTAGAACCAGAACTGAATCAAGCATAGTGAACCCTTTATTCTGATTTCAATGATCTTGATGGAGAAGGCTCTTTAAAACAGTGTTGGAAAAGGAGAAAATGCTGGCAACCAGAATTTTCTCCTTTTTTCCACAATGTTTTTAGCCCTTTCATAACAAATCCCACCATTTCAGCAGCATTATAATTTGTTATCTGCACATGCTTTTGATTTGGACAAGTCCGACATTTTGTTTTGTATTAACTATTTACCAAACAAAACATTTTTAGACTGGTGCATATTGAAAGCAAACAAAATAAATGTGACTCAAAAAGTGAAATTTGATTTGGAAAGGGTAGAAAACATAAAATGTCAAAGTTTTTGCACAGGAAAATTTTTTTTCCAGGTAGGAAAGGAGAAAATGCTGGTTACCAGTATTTTCTTCTCTTCCAGCAATGTTTTCAAAAGACTCGTTCTTCAGGGTTGTTGAAAGTCGGGATTGTATGGTAAAGGGTTAAAGAGTAATGAATAGTTTTTAACCAGCTCCCTTCGACCCTGTTCCATAAAGAGGTGTGGTCTGTAGACCAAATACGAAACCTATCAGGCTTTACAAATGTTGAATTTGTTGTAACTAATAGAGAAGCTGCTTTCAGTGGAAATTTTGTAATGGTCCTTCAGTGAAGTCATATCCTGGGTTGTTCATTAACTCTTTACCAAACGACACCATTTTACACCTGTCGAAATTGAAAGCATTCGCAAACGACAAAATTAATGTGACTCAGAAATTTAAATTTGTTTCGGGAATGGTAGAAAACATTGTGGGAAAAGGAGAAAATGCTGGTTACCAGCAATGTTTTCAAAAGGCTTCTTTTGCGGGGTCATGAAAACCCGGGATTGTTTGGTAAAGAGTGAACTTCTTTATTTTGTGTTAAAAAGTACTATCAATCTTGGATTTATAGATCAACGGTAAGATTTTTATTGGCAAACCTCTTACTCTTTTGTGACTTGTTTTGAAATTGTATGTAGATTTATACTTTGCACTGAAATCTTTGCTCTAATATGAACTGATAAACTGTCTGGAAAGGTTTCTTTTTTAGCTCGGCTGTTTTTGAAGAAAACGTCAGAGTATTGTTGTAGCCCTGGGGTTGTTGTTGTTGTGCAGAAACTGACATTTTATGATATCTCTGGTAATACATGTACCGAAGATATTTTCTTCAAACTCTGACAAGTTGTTAACCATCAAATGGGGAACCCATACAACAAGGGCAGATAACCATTAAAGTATTTTTGACATGGTTATGCCCCTTTTTCTGCATAGAATTTTCTCTGAAAATCAAGCAATGGCAGCCAAGTGTTGGCACCCGTATCGGGAGCTCTTTTTTTTTTGGGGGGGGGGGGGAGGTTTTGATGAAACACACAGTTTTAGGCACTTGCAGACAGAAAACTCGGGAAATTTAAGATCCAAAAGTTTATTGCCTCTTAAATACTACACAAAATGAATATTTTCAGTTTACTTTTGGAGACAACCTATGATTAATTTGAAGCTGTTTTGGCAGTGGTGTCAGAAAAAAGATCTGTCTCATGTTTACAGAGTCTGATCTTTGAAGTGCCCTCTGAATCCAAAGTATAAAGATATTTTGAAAACCAAAATACTAACCCTTAGAGTGCGGAATAAACCCATTGGACATTTTCATCCTAGAATTAGACTCAGATAATTGCAATTTTATGGCTGCCCTTACTGTTTCAATAAAGTGGACACTGTAGATGGAGATCAGACAGCATGTTTTGCACAGTCTGAACTTGATCTACATATCCGTAAAGGCAACTATATAATAGTGAAAGACACACTAAAGGCTAAGGCAGAAGAAGGGGACATGGAGGGGGGGGGGGGGGTGAAGATCTTTTGGGATGGGTCTCAGAGGGGTTACATCAGAGTTTTGAAGAAAAGATGCTTTTCAGAGGCAGAAAAAGACCTCATCTCTTCAGGCAAAAATACACATGACATTAGAGAAAGATTTTATTTAGTTTTTTTTTGTACAACTGTTTAAAGTGGTACTATTTTTATTCTTTTAATTATAATGCAATAATAGATTTTTCTTTTTAAGTATGTTGTCAGTGGTCTGCACTTTTTGGTTACTGATAAGGCTCTTGTTAGCTCCACTGGCCAAAGGCCAGCAGGCATATGCCATGGCCCGGTGTCTGTTGTGTGTCTGTGCGTTAACTTTTGTTTTAAATATGTTCTTCTGTAAAACTACTCATCCAATTTTGATGAAACTTTACAGAAATGATCCTGCTATGGTCCTCTTCAGAATTCCTTCAAAGAATTTGATTCCTTCAAAAACTCTGGTTGCCATGGCAACAAAACTGAAAAATATTGGAAATCTTTAAAAATCTTCTTGTCAGAAACCATAAGGCCCAGGGCTACCAACTTTGGCATATAGCTTCATGTAATAGACCTCTACCAAATTTCTTGAAGTTATGACTTTGGTGTCAAAATTGGCCCTGCCCTTGGGGGTGGGGGTGGGGGTGGGGTCTACAACTTTTACAGTGGCTTGTGTAGGGAAAACTTAAAAATCTTCTGGTCCAAAGCCATTAGGCCTAGGGCTACCAAATTTGTCATGTAGCTTTATCTAATGGACTTCTACTAAATTTCTTCAAATTATAGACCAGGGGCCAAAATTGGTCACAAGTTTTACATGGGCTTAGGTAGGGAAAACTTTAAGAATCTTCTCATTCTAAATCATATGGCTTAGGGCTACCAAAATTGGCATGTAGCTCCATCTAATAGACCTGTACTAAGATTCTTCAAAGTATAGCCCTGGGGCCAATATTGGCCCTGCCCGGGGTCACAACTTTTACACGGGCTTACACAGGGAAAACTTTGAAAATCTTCTGGTTCTAAACCATGTAGTCTAGGGCTACCAGATTTGGCATGTAGCTTCATCTAATGGACCGCTACCAAGAATCTACAATTTATAGCCCTTGGGTCCAATTTGGCTCTGTCGGAGGGGTCACAAGTTTTACAGTAGCTTTTATAGTGAAAACTTTACAGATCTTCTTGTTCTTAGCTGTAAGGCCTAGGACTACCAAATTTGGCATAAGACTTCATCTAGTGGATCTCTTCTGAATTTTTTCAAAATTTAGCCATTGTTAAAATCAAAATAAACCCTGTCATGTTTTATTAAATCTTTACCAAACGATAAAATTTTGTAACAGACCAAATTGAAAGCATTTGCAAACGACAAATTAAACGATGCTAAAATAATGATTTCTGCCTGTGATAGGTTAGAAAACATTGTGGGAAAAGGAGAAAATGCTGGTTACCAGCATTTTCCCCTTTTCCCACAGTGTTTTCAAAAGGCTTCTATTTCAGGGTCGTTAAAAGTTGGGATTGTGTGGTAAAGGGTTAAGGAAACTGAAAATCTTGTTTATAACCATACAGCCTAGACCTATATTTTTTGGTATGTTGCTATATCTTGTTGACCTCTACCAGGATTCAATTAATTATAGCTCATAATTATAGCATAATTAATTATAATGGGGTCACAATTTTCATGTTGGCTTTTATAGAGGAAACTTTATCAGTCTTCTTGTTTGCAGCCTTTTGGCTTAGATTGTAATGTTTGGTGTGTATGGTTTGTACATATTAGCCAGTGGAGTAATACATAGCCATCATGGCCCTCTTGTTTTACTCTTGTTCAGTCATGAGTTTTAATGACCCTGAGAAAGAAGCCTTTTGAAAACATGATGGAGAAAAGAGGAAATGCTGGTAAACAGCATTTTCACCTTTCCCCACACTGTTTTCAACCCATTCACAGCCATATGCACAGTTAGAACTGCATCCAAATTGTCATCTACAAATGTTTTCATTTTGGATGATTCCAAATTTTTGTTGTTTGGTAAAGAGTTAAGTCATTACCTTTGGCTTACAGTGATACCTTAATATTTCGAATCCTAGGACTGCAAAATTAGGTTAATCCTTTGCAGCACAAGCTGGAGTCTAAACAACCCTAGGAAAATGACCTTTAAAAACATTGTGAGAAATGGTGAAAATGATGGTAACCAGCATTTGCTCCTTTTCCCACAATGTTTTCTCTTATTTTTCCAAAACCATTTTCCTTGTTTAGGAAAAAAGGTCATATTATGCCCCAAGTTGATATGACAAAAAGATTATTAATCTTTCACCACAGAATTCTGAGATTAAAGACCCTGGAGAACAGAAATTTTGAAAACATTAAAGGAAAAGAAAAAAATGGTCTTTTTCCTATAAAAAGAAGAAAATGCTCTTTTTCCACTAATGTTTTCTACTTTTTCCAAGGCAAATTTCAGTTCTCCGAGTCAAATTTAACTCTTTACCACATGACAAAAAATGTAGACTTGTCCAAATTGAAAGCATTTGCAGACAACAATTTAAATGTGGCTCAACTGATGGAATTTCTCTTTGATAGGGTAGAAAACATTGTGGGAAAAGGAGAAAATGCTGGTTACCAGCATTTTCTCCTTTTCCCACAATGTTTTCAAAGGACTTTTTCTACAGGGTAGTTAATAACTTGGGATTGTTTGGTAAAGGGTTAAGAAAGGAAAATTAAAAAATTAAATATGATATTTATTCTGGATCAAAAAAATTCTAGTATTGCCAGCATTGCTTTAGTTAATTAAGTGTCCATTTCTTTGCTTCGTAACTTGGCTACTTATCAACATATTTAAACATTTTGTGTGTAATTTGTGTCACATTATTTATTTCACTCTACAGTATTTGGTATGTTTTTACACTGTAGTAATAATATTGTTGTGTGGTTCGTCTTGTAAACTGTACATCAAGTCTCTGTAACCCTTTACTGTACAATCCTGAATATTGACGACAAAGGGTTTTTTGAAAACTTTTTGGGAAAAAAGGAGAAAATGGTGGTAAGCAGCAATTTCTCCTTTTCCCACAATGTTTTTCACCCTTTCAGAATCAAATTTCAATTTTTTAGTCACATTTAGTATGGGGCCTGCAACTGCTCTCAGTCTGAAAGGGTCTAAAATTTGTTGTTTGGGAAAGGGTTAACCCTTTATCAAACAATCCTGAGTTTTGACAACCTTGAGGAAGAAGGGTTTTTGAAAACATTTTGGGAAAAAGAGAAAATGCTGATAGCCAGCATTTTCTTCTTTTCCCACAATGTTTTCTAACCTATTACAGTGTCATTTGAGTCGCATTGAATTTGTCATCTGAATCTGTAAATGCTGTCAATTTGGACAAGTCAAAAATTTTGTCATTGGTAAAGAGTCAAGTTGACAAAATTTCAGACTTGTCCATATTAAATGCATTTGCAGACAAAATACTAATCAAAGTACTGATAGTACTGAAGGCCAGGAAATCTGGTGATCTGTAATCTCTAAAGAACAAAGGATAGGAACTCACACGAGACCTCATTTTCTAATTATCACTACCATACAGACAGTCAGGCCAATTCAATTATGCCAAAAGAATTCATTGGTAAAGGGGTACTGTCATGCATAATATGGAATAATACACTAATCAACAGGTAAAATTAAATTAATGAAAAAAAAAAAAGCAGTGCTTAGAAGCCAGATTCTATAATTAAACCGAAGCAAAGGAGTGGATACCAACGCTCGGCTATAGGGTGCATGATAATGGCTTTAAAAATTTCTAAGTCGAAAAGGGGCTTAAATCAAGCAAATTCATTTTTAAGTTATTTACCTTATTGGTTAAGGTTGATCTTTATGATAAAGCACATATATTCCAAGTTTCAAATAAATACCGTCAATGATAAGAAAGATAAGACACAGTTTAGAATTGGACACAACGCAAATACCAACGCTTAATATCGCGAACGCAGGGCAGGGTGATGTCAATACATCGCAGTTTTGTTCTCAAACAGTCGATCTAAATCTATTCTTTTGACTATATCATACAAAGACGTCCACTAGCCCTTCTCGTCCCATTAGAGAGAGAGAGAGAAAGAGATATTCCAACAACGGCTTCTGGGGCTTAAAATGAATTTGCACATTCGGGATGTACTTCAAAATAAATATTCTTAAACTTTCATTTCTCCTTTTCAAACAATGTTTCGGAAACTACCAGTTATGTGAATGAAACTCTAGGTATGTAAATGTGATGAATAACTGATAAATCAAAGCCTAATTTTTTAATCACACCTTTTATTTTCAAATTATTTTGTTTGAAAGTTAAACAATGTCCAAGGATTGCACAACACTTTCATGATTTGTAATCAATCAACAGTCGTCACAAAAAAAAAAAGAATATAAGCAGATAACATGGTTGATTATTGGAAAATGTAGGTAGAACAAAAAATTCTTATTTTTCCATAATGTTTGCTGATTCTTCTGACAAAAAGAGGGATGTTTCGAATTGATTCACACAGAAAAAAGAGAGTATAATTTCTTTTAATTTCTGCATATTTCTTAATTCTATCGATTTTTTTAGCTCCACTGGCCGAAGGCCAGCGAGCTATTGTCATGGCGTTGTGTCCGTCGTGCGTCCGTCCGTCCGTTCGTCCGTGCGTGCGTCCGTAAACTTTTTCTTTAAAAAACTTCTTCTCAGAAACTATTGACTGGATTTTTACCAAATTTCACAGGAATGTTCCTTTGGTGGTCCTCTTTCAAATTCCTTCAAATAATTTTGTTCCATGAAGAATTCTGGTTGCCATGGCAACCAAAGTAAAAAACCTTTAAAAATCTTCTCCTCCCAAACCGCTATTTGGATAGCATTATTATTTTGCAGGAATGTTCCTTAGATACAGGTTTACAGAATTCCTTTAAAAAAAAATGATCTGTCAAAAAACATGGCTTTTATGGGAGACTCATTTTCCTTTTATGGTATAAAGTAAAATCTTTGAAAAATTTCTTCTCTAAAACTATTCATTGGATTTCATTGTTGTTTTGCAGGTAAGTTCCTATGGTGGTTGTCTGCCAAATTGTTTCTATGGTGGTTGTATACCAAATTCCTTTTAAAAAAAATGATACACCTAAAAACACATTTTTTTATAGACAAGGCTTATATTTCAAAAAAATGTTCTTCTCCAAAACTATTTATTGTGTTAGTTTTATCGACTAACAAAGAAAAAGGAAGAAAATTGGATTGACTTGACCTAGTCAGGGCTGTCCTATTTAAGCCCACACATTTTCCTTGGTATTAAGATCGCAATTTACTCCAATGATATGCTATTAGTTAGTACTAGTAATGAAATATCACTGGCCATAAATAAGATAAAAGCTTGAGCACCTTTCACAACTTGAGCTTTTCAATTTTGCCTTATTACTAAGCCTGAGTAACCATGCCAAGATAAAAAAGAAAAAGTATTTTAATAACAAAACCCCCATGTTGTAGGTACTTTATAGTCCTTTTGATATAGAACAAGAGAACCTCTGCACTTTTATTAGTTCTGGTAAAGGTTTGTTGACCTACTAATGAGTAAATGCAGAGTGGACAGAGAAGGGGTGTAAATCCTGGTGACCTGGTACACAGTGGGACAGGGCTTTACATTTGTGATAAGGCATTAATGTTACCCAGTCAAACTGATCCCGCAACTTCAGTACACCAGAATTAATCTGTGCCCTGGAGCAGGATATTTGATTTATGTAAATGCATTTGTAGACCATTTTGTGTTGTTTGCCACAGAAGACATTCTAACTGTGAAAAGTTGATTATTAGGGATTAGGTGTTCATTGTATGCCAGCATATTTCATTCTATCTGGTGTATTGAGGTAAGTTGATCTATATTGCTATAACATTCATTCATTTGCCCTCCTAGCTGTTCTTTTAGATTACCCCTTTACCACACAATCACAACTTTTAACGACCCTGAGAAAGACATATTTTCTATATTTTGATGTTTCCCCACCCAAAATGGTTTGTGAAAGGACCTGTTGCAGACAACATATCTTCAAATTAGTAAGACATATATAAAAAAGGATAGAAATTATTGTGGGAAACTAAGAAAATGCTGGTTACCATTTTTTTCTTCTTTTCTCACAAGTTTTTTCCATACCTTTTTTCTTTAGTGAGCTAAAATGCAGGATTGAATGGTAATTGTTAAAAACTTCTTTTCGCCATTATAGAAATATCAGGCCTGTGGAGCGATACAGGCACTCAAGCGCCTCTAGTTTTTCTAAACATATAGAGAAAATCAAGTTCAGTTCTAAATGATTAAAAGAAACTGATAATAAATGCAGTTAATACACCTATAATCTCATTCAGCTATCGACATTTCCATGGAAAATCGTATATCTCAATTTTTCACCAGGCAGTCAAAAGAGACGCGGCGCGCGGTTCCCTATGATCTTTATTTGAAACGCCGACAGTAACTAGCAAGTGACAATGGAAACTAAAAATAGAAAACTGGTTCTTGGGTTTTTCCCTCGCGCTAGTACACTAGAAAGTGATATCAGGGGCAGTAATCATGTCTATAATACGAGAGGATTTCAGTATCCAATCACATTGATGGAAAAGTTATTGACCGTCTGTTGTATATTCAACAGGGACACAACCCTTAAAACACACACTCGTTAGTTATTAAAGGGCTGTAATACCCTTGCAATTCCATAGGACTATGCAGATGTCGGAAAGCTTTGAGGAAAGGAAAACATTCACGCCGTGTGATAAGTAATCTCTGTACTTAGGAAACTAGTTGTTTTGGCGGACTCAGCGATATAGAGTGGACACACCGTACAACATTTTGTCTGAAAGTAGTCCGGCAAAGTCAGCTTACGATCGCTATAGGCAAGGGAATCCCTTGAGAGGGATTTCCTGGCCTAAAAATGGCTAGAGGTATGGAATATGTCCTTGAAAGGATAGAAAAAAAATCTTAAGAAAATGAAACAAAATTCTAGTTCTCACAATGTTTTCTTCAACAGGATTGTTTGGGATATGGGCAAAAAAAATGCTTTCTGTTAAGATTGGTTGTGACTTTCTTAACTTGGCTGTTTCTGAAGAAAACATGAGTTATTGTAGTAGCCCTGGTGTCATTGTCGTCTGCGTTGTCATGCAAAAACTTTGACATTTTATAATATGTCTGTTATTACTGAAGATATTTCCTTCAAATTCAGACAAGTTGTTCACTATCAAAAGGGGAACCCATACAACAGAAGCAGATAGCTATCAAAGTATTTTTGACACAGTTATGCCCCTTTTTTGACTGACTTTTCTCTGAAAGTCAAGCAACTGCAGCCAAGCAGTGAAAGTCAAGCACCTGCAGCCAAGGGTTTGCACCCACATGCGGTGCTCATGTTTTCATTTTGATATATTTGTGATAGGCCCATACAGTGATTACAATTAGTAGAACTAGAATTCATGTACATAGGCTTTCAGATTGAGAAAATATAACCAATCAGGTCAACTGTAACAAATTCAGGCAAAATACAAGGCAATAAAGATAAACCTATGTCAGGGTTGCTCTTGTTCACAATGTCTCTGCAAGGCTGACAGTGTAGATTAAAGATCAGACTGTGTGTTTTGTGTGGGGTTAATTTTTAAAGATTAAAGAGGTTGGCATTGTTAACTCGTTACCACATAACAAACTTTTAGACTTGTCCAAATTTAAAGCATTTATCAGGACTAAAATAGATGAGGCTCAACTAATGATTTCTGTCTCTTGTACAGTAGAAAGCATTGTGAGAAAAGGAGGAAATGCTGGTTACCAGCATTCTCTCCTTTTCCTAAAATGTTTTCAAAAGCCTTCCTCAGGGTCGTTGAAACACAGGATTGTGTGGTAAAGAGAGAACTGAAATCATTTTCAGTAGCTTCTTATTGGAATAATTCAATTTTAGATACTTGTTGTGATTTCCTTTAAGATATCTTGTCATGCATGATTACTATTGGTAGTAGTTGTAGTAGAAAAAGTAATAATAGTAGTTTTCGTGTTATATCTATGGTCCCTTCATTCTTCATGTGATTACTTTGGGACTCTTCTGAGGAGGCAGCGACTTATTTATTATCTCTAGAAAACAAACCCTTTACCACACAGTGAATCCCTGGCTTTAACGACCAAGAGAAAGAAGGCTCTTGAAAATATTGTGGGAAAAGAAGAAAATACTATTTACCAAATTCAATGGAATTTTGTGCCAAGTTCTGGTAAAAGCAACTCCAGGAAAGCATGGATCGGTGGACCGGCCAGATATAACTGAAATAATGTGGGAAAACAACATTAAACACCAAACAAAAAAACAAACAAAGTAAACAAATTGAATTGGTCACACCTCATCATTAGTATAGAATTAAAATGTAGATTCAGAGTTCATAAATTTTCATGTCAAACTTTGCACAGTGTTGGGGCTTTTTCTTTCACAAGTAACTTAATTTTGTGTGGGTGGGTCAGAAAGAAAACTGACAAAATCTGTGTTGTTTAGTACTGATATTTAAGAGATATTTTGTATCCATGTATGTTTTAGGACCATACCAAGGTAGGGTGTGAATTAATAGCTGTAACACTGTTTTCATTGGTATATTGTCTGTCTTGCTATTTTCTTATTTTACCCTTTACGGAACAATCCCCAGTTTTAATGACCCTCAAGAAGATCAGTTCTGAGAAGAGAAAATGCTGGTAACCAACCAACATTATTAAGAAAATAGGGTGGATGCTGGTAAGTAGCATTGTCTCCTTTTCCCACTATTATGTTCAAAAGGGTGCTGCCTCAGGGTCCTCAGAACAGCTGATTGTGTGATAAGTGTAAAGATAGAATTATATAAGTTCTATTAGATGGGCTTTTATAATCGGGACCCCCCCCCCCCCCCCCCCCCAAAAAAAAAAAAAAAAAAAAAAAAAAAAGCACAGACAGTATATCAGTGTAAACAAGCTTTGGTTTTAACTGGGTTGGCTTTTTATTCAGCAGATTATCTCATAAGTATTATCGTCATGTTGTAAAATATTGTATTGTGTAGGCAATAAACTATTATACATGGTATATTGTATTCAGCACACCAGATACAAACAGATCTAAGTGTTTTCCTTCACTTTAGTTATTTGGTATTTTGTGCCAAACTTTTTTTCAGCTCACCTGAGCACTAGGTACTCAAGGTGAGCATCTGTGATAGTGCTGTGTCCAGGCATCAACAATTACCTTGTGTGCACGCTAGAGGCCACATTTTCATCCCGATACCCATGACACTTGGTCAGAATGTTTGTCTTGATGAAATCTAGCCCAAGTTCAATTTTCGGTCATTTCAAGTTAAAAAGTAGATCACTGGGTAAAATTTTAGGAAAAAAAAACGAACTTGTGAGTGCACTAGAGGCCACATTTTCAGACCATTTCCAATGAAAAGAGGTCAGAATATTTGTCATGATGATATATCAGACAAGTTCAAAATTGGGTTTTGTTGGGCCAAAAAGTAGGTCACTGGGACAAATCTTAGTAAAATCTTGTGTGCAGTTTCAGTTTGATACTCATGGAATTTGTCAGAATGTTTGTCTTGATGATATCACTGACAAGTTAAAAAATAGGTCAAGTAGGTCACAAACACTCATGTGTTTTATGTCATTACAAACATTACAGCTTTATCAATCCTAGATGACTTTACTCAGGTGAGCAGTTTAGGGCCAATGGCCCTCTTGTCTGTAACTCTGTACTGTCTTCTATAATATGGACTGGACTGAAAGGCTGTAATCCTCAACTGAAAAATTTGGTGTTTAAATGACCCAGAGGATAAAGGCTTTTGAAAACATCGGGGGAAAGGAGAAATAATGGTAGCCTCAATGTTTTCTACCCTTTCAAAGACAAATTCCGTTATTTGAGACACATTTATTTAATTGTACACAAACTTAATGTCTTTAACTCTTTACAAAACAAAAAAAAATTTAGCCTTGTGCAAAATGAAAGCCTTTGCAGACGACATATTAAACGTTATTGACACAATGAAATTTCTATTTGAATGGGTAGAAAACACTGGGGGAAAAAGGAGAAAATGCTGTTTACAAGAATGTTTTCTAAAGCTCCTCCTCAGGGTTGGGATTGTGTGGTAAACGGTTTATTTTGAAGTGTCTAAAAATTTGTTTGTTTGAAATTTAACCCCTTTATTGTCATGGGCAATATAAGTAGACCTTGCTGTTTGGTCTTGGATCAGCACCATCCTCTGTTTGTTTTTTTTCTAAAACAGGGGCAAATGTATGTTCATTTCAGTGAAAATGTATTTTTAACTGTTAAAAAGTAAATTTTGTGAGGAAACTATCCTGGAGGAAGAATGCCTTTGAAAGCACTGTGGGCAAAAAGAGAAAATGTTGACTACCAGCATTTTCTCGTTTTGCCCACAATGTTTTCTTTCCTTTCATGAAAAAAAATTTATAATTTGCACCACAAATTATTTTTTTCCCTGTAAATGCTTTTTAATTTGGACCAGTCTAACATCTTGCTGCCTGGGAATGCTTTTAGTTATCTCCTCCCAACTTTCTCACTCTTTCTCTTGAGTTTATTTGTCTAGAGTATTTATAAAATACAATACTTTTACTAACTACAGTACCAAAAAAAAGATAGAGTCATTAAAAAATTTGGAAAAAGAAATGTATTGGAAGAAAATTTGTTGGGAAAAAAATGAAAAATATAGAAGGTAATGTTTTTTAAAAGATTAGGGATAAATTTTAATTTGGCTACCTGCTTTGTTTGCATTGGAGTGTCCTTTGGCAAGTTGCTTTAGAGTTCTAGGCAAGACTGGTGAGACCAAGAAAACGGCATTAAAGGTTAAGTTTTCTACTTTTAGCACTGGAAAATTCTAGAAAGAAAATCGTTTTTTAGAGCTATCTGATCATTTAGAATGAATATGTATTTGAGCCATGCTCTGTGAAAAAGGGCTTGATGCATTTGCTAAAAGTATCGACTCGGGTCAGCCTGCACAGTCTGTGCAGGGTGACCTGGGCCGAAACTTTTTGCTTTTGGTCAATTTTCTGCTTGTCAAAGGACCAGTGTAACTCATGATTTAGCAGGTTATTATACAAAACAGATTTAGGAATGTATAATACTGTGATAACATACTAGGTATCATGCATCACGGGGATGCATTAAGCCCCCTTTTGCCAGAGCATGGCTGATTTATATGTGTGTATATGTTTTTTACAATTCTTTCTCTAGTTCAGTCTCGAACTGTCCACACTAAATGAGAGATAAAACAGACTCATAAGGTTTCTAATAGAAAATAAACATTAAACCTTTCACACGACAACACAATTTTAGATTGGCTCATACAGAACTTAGTGACAGAGAATAAATGAAGTATGGCTTGAATGATGGGATAAGTTATTACAAGGGTAGAAAGTATTGTGGGAAAAGGAGGAGATGATGGTGACCAGCATCTTTTTCCTTTTCCCACAATATTTTCAAAAGTCTTCTTTTTCAGGATTGTTAGAACTCGAAATTGTTTAAGGGGTAAAGGTCAGGCAGAAATAAGATATTTGCTAAGTGCAGATGTAGGATCAGGTTTTAATTTTTGTGGTCTGATCTTGCTGCACTCTCCATAAAAGCAACTGAATTTGTTTGAGGTGCTCTTAGATTTAACCCTTTTCCTCCTGGTGGTACAATTGGATGTATCAGAAAACATCATAAACTGAAAAATTACTTACCATATCTTCACTCAGAATTCTTCGACTTGTTACTATGTTGTGTTAGCTTTCATTGGGGTGTCTTGACATGGCTGTTAACTTTTGACAACTCTCTTGAATTAACATTTGACAACTCTCTTGAATTAACATTTGACAACAGTGTGTGTTAACTCTATACCACAGGACAAAGTTTTAGCCTTGTCTGCACTGAAAGCTTTTGCAGGCTTCAAAAAAAATCTGGTTTAAATTGTGAGATATGTCTCTGAAAGGTTAGAAAACTTTGATTTCCAAAGCCTTCATCCTAATGGCCGTAAAAAATCTGGATTGTATGATAAAGGGTTAACTCTTTACTAAATAACAAAATTTCAGACTAAACCAAATTGAGAGCATTGCAGGCGACAAAATATAACTTAGAATGTTCAGATTTGTCTCTTAACTCCTTACCAAACAACAGAATTTTAGACTTTTCCAAATTGAAAGCATTTTCAGATGACAAATTAAATGTGACTTAAATGATGGAATTTGTCAGTGATAGGGTACAAAACATTGTTTGAGAAAGAGAAAATGCTGGTTTCCAATATTTTCCCCTTTTCCAACAGTGTTTTCAAAAGCTTTTTTATCCAGGAATTGTGTGGTAAAGAAATAAAGGCCAGAAAACATTGTGAGAAAACAAGAAAGTACTGATTACCAGCATTTTGTCCTTTTCCGCCAATGTTTTCAAAAGGCCTTTTCCTCAGGGTTGTTAAAAGGTCTGATTACTTGGTAAAGGGTTAACATTTGACATCTTTGTCAGAATTGTTAAGAATTTTCTTCCAGTGTGCGTTGACTGATAGGTCTCTCATGGTTTGGCTTTATTTTGAATGTCTGTTGTGCTTTTTGTGATTTTTTTGTGAAAATATTGTGTAGCTTCCTAATTTATGTTGTTTGTGCAACCCAAGTTATTTTGTGAAGATGATTGAAGTGATTATTTGACATGCTTGTGATGTAAATGCTGTATTTTTTTGACACGCTTGTGTGTTAACATTGTATTGTTACGTTGATCACTCAGTATGAGCCCGGTAGGGCTGTAGGTAGCATGCAGGACTTGAGACCTCGGAGTTGCTGGTTTGAAATCCCCATGTGGCGAATTTCTTTATAAGGATTGATGATAGTCATTGTGACAGGATTCATTTCTCCCTCATGGGTGATCATTATTTCGACAAGGTTATGTGGAAAGCAGCCAGTGGCTTGAGGAAAATACTGTGTAAAGTGCTTTGAAAGCAAACCCCAGGAAAGCATGGATAGATGCACTTAACCACTTTATCCATTTTGTCAGATTTCAGGATTTCTGTTATTATAAAGTATTGAAGTCGTGTTCATTGATTTCACATTTGCATGCAGTTCACATGCAGTTCACTTTCCATTTACTGAATAATAACAATCTGGTAGTATCTTAAATTTTTGTAGTTGATTAACACAGTTGAAGTATCTGATCATAGCAGTGTATCATGCAGAGATGTTTGTGTTGATGAATTTAGCATTATACTGTTTAGTATTATAAATAGGTATGAGCAGAAGAACCATGAAGATTAACTTTTAGCCCTTAAAGCACCGAATAAAACCAATAAAAATCATTATCCTAGAAATACAGGCCGGATAATTGGAATTTCATGGTTGCTTTTGTATACAGTCTTTCAGCAAAGCAGACAGTGTAGATCAAAGATCATGCTGCACATTTTGTGCAGCCAGATCTTGATCAACACTGGCCGCAAAGGCAACAATAGTTATGAAAGGTGCTATTTATATAAGGTTTAACCCAACAATAAAAATTTAGACTTGTGCAAAACCAAAGCATGTACAAATGTGACTGAAATGGTGGAACACAGGCCTTTGAAACTCTATTTGTCTATCACGGAACACCAAAATTTTCCTTGGTCGATCAGTGCAGATCGGTGCATTGCCTGTATATCACAGATTACTCAAATTTTCTTTACACTGTTACTATAAATAGCACATTGGCGACTGCCTCTATATTGTATATAATAAGATATATACAATATAGAGGAAGTCGCCAGTGTGCTATTTATAGTAACGGTGTCCGCTCAGGAAAATTCTGTCATCCTGTCACTCCTGTGATAGATCAATGGAATTTCAGTGGCCTATGTGGTGGAAAATGTCTTTTAAAGGGTAGAAAATACAGTGGTTAACAGCATTTTCTCCTTGTCCAACAATGTTTTCTTCTCTATCAGACACGTTTTCCATCATTAGAGCCACTTTTTGTTTAACATTTGTAAGAGCTTTCAATATGGACTAGTCTAAGATATTTTCTTTTTTGCTAAAAGGTGAAAGTGATAATTTATTCTGTTTTCTTCTTCTCTGCAGGTGCTATCAGCTGCCACAATTGTCGCCAAGCATACCTCAGCCTTGTGTAATGCCTGTCGACTGGCTTCCAGCAAAACTGACAACCCTGTGGCCAAACGTCACTTTGTACAGAGTGCTAAAGATGTGGCCAACAGCACAGCTAATCTAGTCAAAGCAATTAAGGTGAGGAGATGCTTGCTTTTGGGCTCACCTGAGCAACTGTTTTGTTGTTGACTCTTTGCTGAGCCTCAGTAGAGCAGTCAGTAGCATGCAGGACATGAGACCAGGGGGTTGCTGGTTCAGTCACCACTCTACCGATTTCTTTCTCTATTTATGATAGTCATTGCAGCACGATTTATATATTCCTGTCTCACTGCTGATCTTTGTTTCAACAATGGTTATGTGGGAAAGTAGCCAGTGGCAAGGAGAATATTGTGCAAAGCACTGGTACAAAGAAAC
Source organism: Tridacna gigas (assembly GCA_945859785.2). Classification (NCBI taxonomy): domain Eukaryota; kingdom Metazoa; phylum Mollusca; class Bivalvia; order Cardiida; family Cardiidae; genus Tridacna; species Tridacna gigas. Next base: position 57,475,623 of record OX244028.2, read on the forward strand.
TCCAGGAAAGCATGCATAGGTGCACTAGCCACCACAATATAACTGAAATAATGTTGAACATTGGTGTTAACACCCTGCCATCAATCAATTAATGTTAATCCTTTATCACGCAATTTCAGGCTTTAATGATCCTGAAGGAGAAGGCTTTTGAAAACATTGTGGGAAAAGGAGAAAATGCCAGTTACAGCATTTTGTTCTTTTCTCATAATGTTTTCTACCCTTCCACAGAGAAATTTTAATTTTTGATTCACATGATTGTTGCCTGCAAATGCTTTGAATTTTGACAAGTTTAAAATCTTGTTGTAAGTTAAGGAGTTAAGTGAGATAATTGGTAAATGAAATCTTGGTCCTCTCGTATTCTCTGCACCATAACTGTTGCTTTTTGAAGTCCTAGAAATATGTTTGAGGTTGAAAGATGTCAATTATTACGAGGGCTGTTCATTTAATTGTGTCACTAATGGCATACTTTCCTGTATGGGTTTAAGGAGCACATTGCAAACTGCTTTGATTTCATGAGGGATGATTTTCTATAATAGATATGAAATTTCTACCTAATCCATTCATTCTTTCAAAAGTGAATGCAAGTTCAAGTTGGTTCAGATATTAACAGAGCTCCAGATAAGAGGGAGTGATGGTATTCTAAATTGTTTATTTCTCTTCCAAACCCTATGTTGTGTGTACTCATTAGAATCGTCTCAATGTGACATTTCTAATGAGTACCCATAATGTACGTTTTTGTGGAGAATTATTAATATTTTCAATTTCGAAATCAAAATCACTCCCTCTATCTGGAGCTCTATCATATATACACTGGTTCTATTGCTGTATGCAAAATGCAAGAGGAAAGAAGGTTTGAGAGATTAGTGTCTAATCCATGATAATGCACCTGCTCACAAGTGTGTACTTGTCCAAGACTTCCTGAAAGAGGAAATGGTAGTTCACCTCCCTCATCTCCCTTATTTGTCAAACTTTAGTCCCTGCAACTTTTTCCTGTTTCCTTTACAAAGGAAACTTTCTCTGGTTGTTGTTATGAATCCCAACGTGAACTTAGTTGTGCAATTTACCAGCGTTTCCTGTGTATACCTAAAAAGGCCTAACATACTTCTCTGCCTTTATGGAATGGATTTTGACGCTTGAAAAGCGTCTTTCCATCAAGGGAGAAGGGTTGAAATAAATGAAATTTGAATGTGATTAATAATGCACCTGGTAGAACCCTGATGACAACATTAAATAAACGGCCCTCATAGGGGTTCAGGTTGCAATTGATGTTTATCATCTCACAACTTCTGACTTATTATACCCCCCACCTATGAGGTAGTTGGGGGTATATTGGTTTCACCATGTCTGTCTATCTGTCAGTCCACCTGTCCTTCTGTCAATCCATCCATCTGTAGACTTTTTTGTCTTCATGTTGACTCAAAAACTCTTTGACCGAGGATCCTGAAACTTTATACAAGTATTGCTTAGGTCCCAAAGAGGTGCCCTATTGTTTTTGGGTCACATGTGTCAAAGGTCAAGGTCACTGGTGATCTTTGTTTTGAAAATCATTTCCATTCTCTGATTGTGCTGCTTTAGTGACAAGGTGCTGTGGGGTGGGGGGGATTTGTCAGCTTTGCGGCGGTTCTTGCTTACTTTTAAAATGATCAGTAAGAGCATAGCAAATATACAGTTTTCTTTGGATATTCATGTGACAAAATTTTGTGACAGATGACTTTTAAAAGGTCCTTGTAATGATTGTTTGGTAAAGGGTTAACATAAGAAAAGCTATTATATGATAGGGATCACTGCAGTAAACATAGTTTTTGGTATTGATCGTGTTATTATTTGAGTGCTGCTCTAGCAAAAAGGGGTAAGGTGCATCTTTGTAATGCACCATATAAAGCCACTGCTTAACCTTTTACCACACAATCCTGACTTTTAATGACCCTGAAAAAGAAAGCTTTTGAAAATATTGTGGAAAAAGGAGAAAATGCTGGTAACCAGCATTTTCTCATTTTCCCACACTGTTTTCTTCCCTTCCCAATACAAATTTCAAATTTTGGATTACATTTATTTTGTCATCTGCAAATGCTTTCAGTTTGGACCAGTCTAAAATTTTGTCGTTTGGTAAAGGGTTAATACTGATCCAGGTCATCTAAAAGGAGACTGAATCCTGAGTAGGAACAATTTTTTGACATGCAGAAAATTGACCTTGAGCAAAATTTTTTTATCCAGTTCAGCCTATGCTGATACTTTTTTGCAGATGCGTTAACTCTTTCACTACTAGTGACGTCTTGATTACCTTTGGCGGACAGCATAGATCAAGATCAGACTGCACAGAACGTGCAGTCTGATCTTGATCTACACTGTCCGCTATTCTGTTTTTAAACTTTGAAGAAAGTCCTTTTCAATAGAAGTGAAAATCTATTTTTAGAGCTCAGAAAAAAAAGGGGAATTTCCGGAATTAGTAATGAAAGAGTTAAGCCCCCTTTTCTCAGTGCATGACTTACTTATTTTTAACCAGGCTCTGGACAGCAATTTCACAGAAGAAAACCGACAGAAATGTGCTGAAGCAGCCAAGCCACTTGTGGACGCTGTGGAAGAACTGACAACCTTTGCCTCTTCTCCAGAATTTGCTACAAAACAGGCCAAGATCAGTGTTAATGTAAGATTTTTTATTGTAAATACATGTGTCATATTTATTACGTTCCTATCAGTGATTTACTGGGAGTTGTCAGTTGAATATATGTTGAAACTGCCACAGTCAATATTTTCACCAAAGTGAAGAAAGCACTTTTACAGGAAGTCAGGAACTATTTTATTTCCCTGTTTTTTTACCTCAAATAGGGTACCCCTTTACAAACATTTTGTAAGTTTTTGCTGACAAAATACTGTAGCTTTACGCCTGCGATGAGATTTATGAAATTCTTAAACTGGTTTTAATCTTTTCTATGAAGTTGCATTAGTAAATATTTCTGTAATTCTTCTATCAAAGGCAAATGCAGCAGGTAGCATAAACTTGTAACATAAATAAACAGAGTGTGCTGTTGAAACAGTGGAAAATATGACAAAATTTATGTGCAGTTAAACTTCAATTTAAAAATTTAACCCTTTACCACCCAATACCAAGTTTTAACGACCCTAAGGAGTCTTTTAAAAACATTGTGGGAAAAGGAAAAAGTGCTGGTAACCAGCATTTTTTCCTTTTCCCACAATGTTTTCTACCGTTTCCAAGACAAATTCACTTGTTTGAGCCACATTTAATTGCCATCTGCAAATGCTTTCAAGTTAGAAGTGTCGAAATTTTCCTTTTGTGGTTAAGGGTCAAAGTCATTAGATACCTCAGCTGCTTCTGCCAAAACTGGAAAGTGAAAGTGTAAAGAAATAGTATGTTGTCTTGTCATTGATAATCATTAGAAAACAAAGGATGAATTTGGAATATGATAAATAGAATAATTAACTTATTATGTTTGTCATTAGAAACCTGTCACTGCAATGGGATCTGATGTGGTAAATTAACCTTTTACCACACTGCAATATTTTAGACATTTCCAATTGAAAGAATCTGAAGACAAAATAAATGCAACACAAAAATTGACAGTTGTTTTTGGAAGGACCAGAAAAAATTGTGGGAAATGGAGAAAATGCCTGGTTACCAGCATTTTCTCCTTTTCCCATAATGTTTTCAAAAGCCTTATTCATCAGGGTTGTTAAAAGGCAGCATTGTGTGGAAAGGGTTTACAAAAATGAACCTTATCCTTCAGACTCCTTTTCAACCACATCACGCCCCACTCTGGTTATGGATTTTTGATATCACACACAACATGTTGATTATATTAAACTTTTGATATATACTAACCTCATAGCTGTGTTTGTAAAATGATACACTGTAATGTTCATTTTTGACGCCCCCTCTGTAATATTAACACCCCCCCAGCTTTTACTAACTAAAAATAGGCTTCCAAGATGGCCAATCCAATGAAAAAGTTTAATTAGCCAGCTTGAATAAACTTACAACATCGACATAATCCTAATAACTTAACAAATCGATATCATTAACACCTGAATATTTAGATATACATACGCTTCCGAAAACATTGTAAAGTTTCGGCTACACAATACTCATCAAGTGACTTGAGAAACTTCAAGAGAAAGAATCAAAAACCACATGAATGCTAAATGATGTCCAAATGAATCATGATCAGTTGGTAAAATCGATATTCCACATTAAATGCACCAGGTTTTTCGAATGGCGATTGCTTTGCAGTCGGCACTGACTAAAACCAGGACAATAATGTTAGAGCAGTCCTCGGAAAATTCTATGTCCTTTTACCTCTATTAATAGCCCCTGTTTGGAAAATGTAATGTACAGAGAGACAATATGACACATCACATCTTTTTCTTCAAAAAAAAAAAAAACTGAACATACTCCTCAAAATTGAAAGCTTTTGTAGATGACAGCCGAGCCCCATAGCTCAGTCGGTAGCGGACAGGACTTGAGAACAGGAGGTCGCTGGTTTGATCCCCGGCTTGGGCAATTTCTTTCCGAGGATTGATGATAGTCATTGCGACAGGATTCATTCCTCTCTCACCGCTGACCATTGTTTCGATGATGGTTATGTGGGAAAGCAGCCCGTGGCTTGGAAAGAATATTGTGCGGAGTACTGGTAAAAGAAAATCCAGGAAAGCATTGATAGGTGCACTGGCCGCCGCGATATAACTGAAATAACGTTGAAAACGGTGTTAAACACCATACAATCAATCAATCAGTCAATTGTAGATGACAAATGTGACTTAGATGAGATATTTCTTTGAAAGGAAAGAAAACACTGTGAGAATAGGGAAAAAGGCTGGTCACTGGCACTTTCTTTACAATGTTTTAATAAGCATTCTATGTTCAATGTTTTCAAGACCCATCTTCCTCCAGGTTGTCAAAATTTTGCATTGTTTGGTCACGGGTTGAATTATCCTGTCTCTGGAAAATACCCATTTTCTACTTGTTTTTTATGTTTCCTTATTTATACTGCTTTTGTTTAAGGTAATCCATATTTGTTAATATTCAAATTATGAAATTACCAGAAACTATTTCTGTTCACTTCAGGCCCAGAAAGCCCAAGAACCTATCACATCATCAGGAAAGTCGCTGATAGAGGGCGCTTGTCAGATGTTAACAGCTGCTAAACAATTGGCTATCAATCCTAAAGACCCACCAACCTACCAGCAGTATTCAAACCACTCGAAAAGCGTGTCTGAGGCCATTAAGAAGTTGGTTTCAGCTATACGAGACAGTGCACCAGGACAGAAAGAGTGTGAATCGGCCATTGAGCAGGTTAACCAGACTATCAATGACCTGGACCAGGCCTCACTTGCTGCTATCTCACAAAGTCTACCACAGAGGTCTGAAAGAACACTTAGAGTAAGAGGGTTTTGTCCTCTATGTACAAAAATGTATCAAATGTATCTTTCCAAGACTGAATCATGGGATAAGTATTTTTATACCCCTGCAAAATGAATGCTTTTGGGGGGTATCCTGGAATCAGCCTGTCTGTCTGTGTGTCCGTCTGTGTACAAAATACTTGCAATTTTGTGTCGCGAACTCCTCCTAGAGTTTTTGCTTCAATTGCATTGAAGCTTTGCACATATATTGATCATATATTGAAGATTTACAAGATGTAATTTTCAAGTGTCAACTCCCCCAGGTTGAGGAATTATCTCCCCTTGAACTTGACACTTTTTTTCTGTCAAAGCGCTGGTGGGGGTATTAAGTCACATTCAGTGACAGCTCTAGTTAAAGAGTCTGCAGACAACAAATCAAAACCTGTTCCTTCTGAATGTCACCTCTCCAATAGGGTAGAAAACATTGCGGATGAAGGAAAAATTTCTAGTTCTTTCTAAAATTGAATCATGGTTTAAATTTTTTTCCAAAACTGAATAATGGGATATGTATTTTCCCATAACTGAATCATGGGACAAGTATTTTTGTCAAAAACTGAGTCATGGGACATATACTTTTTCAAAACTGAATCATTTCCATAACTGAATAATGGGATATGTATTCTTCCAAAACTGAATCATGTTTTTTTTTCCCTTAACCGAATCAAGGGACTTTTATTTTTTCTACAGCTGAATCATGGGTAATATATTTTTTCCAAAATTGAAACATGTACCGTAGTTTCCAAAACTGAATCATGGTATGTGTATTTTTTTCAAAACTGACTCGTGGGATATATATTTTAACTAAACTGATCGTAGTGAGTTGCATTACCATAATGTCCCTTATTGACACTTTCCGTCTAATTAACAATTCCAGAGCTTTTTTCTAACGGATAATGGACCTATGAAGCAGCTAATCCATTGATAAAGTTGGAGTAAATCAGATGGAACAAACTAACAGCATCAATACAATCATAATTACTTGACAAATTGATGGCAATGACATCTGACTATCCGAATAGACACACACTTTAGATAACATTATAAACTTCTGTTAACATATAATTTGTCCAACTTACAGAAGTTTAAGAGAGAAAATATCAAAGATTAGTGTCCCCCATTAATCATGAGTGCTACTTGATTTTGGATAGAGTGATTATCAGAGGTAAAATTTAATTTGTACTAAGTACAACAGGTTTCTTATATGGTGGTCACTTTCCTATTGGCACTGTGTAAAACCCAGATAATAATATTATCATCGTCCTCAAAAAACATTTTATGTTGTTTTACCTCTTATAATTGCCAGGGACACATCCCCCCAACCCCTTTTTGAAAATGTTAATTCCCACAGAGAGACAATATGGTAGATTCTTATTATTTTTTGATGGAAAACAATATTTTTACTTCCACATTGTTTGGATCTGTGATTTACAATTTGAATATTGCAGTCCTATCAAGAACAGATGATCAGCTGTGCCAGAGAGATCCTGGAAGGCATTGAGAAGACCAGAAAAGCAGCCAACTCTGAACCTGAGAATCTCGGACATGAGGTAATGATGCCTTTGAATAGTATATCAGTTTTGACTCTTTACCAAACAACAAGATTTTCCACTAGTTTGAAATGAAAGCATTTGCAGACGACAAATTAAATGTTATCACGAAAATGAAACTTGTTGTTTGAAGGGTAGAAAATATTGTAGGAATAAAGGGAAAAATGCTGGTTACCTGCTTTAAATTTAGACAAGTCTAAAATTTTGTTGTATAGTAAAGAGTTGAAAATTCTTAAGATGAATGCTTTTAGAAAAAATTTGGGGACGAAAATGCTGGTAACCCAGCTTTGCTCCTTTCCCAACATTTTCTTCTCTACCAGAGACAAATATAAAATTTTCATGTATGTTTCATTTGTTGTCTGCAAATGCTTTCATTATGCACAAGTCTAAAATACCCTGATCTGATAAGTAGTTGTAGAGATTTTTTGTATTGTATTCAGCTGAAATCAGGTCAAACACCATCTTACCCTTTACTAAACAACAGTATTTTGGACGTGTTCAGATTGAAAGCACTTGCAGATGACAAAATAAATGTGACTTGAAAAGTGAAATTTGTTTTTTTGAAAATTAGAAAACATTCTGGAGAAAGGAAAAAATGCTTGTCTCCTGCATTTTCTCCTTTTCCCACATTGTTTTTGAAAGCTGTCTGGTAACCAGCATTTTTTCCTTTTCCCACAATGTTTTTTATCCCATCAGAGACAAATCCCACCATTTAAGTCATATTTGATTTGTCATCTGCAATTGATCTGAATTTGGACAAGTCTAAAATTCTGTCATTAAGTAAAGAGTTAACTCTTTACCAAACGACAAAATTTTAGACTTGTCCAAATTCAAAGCGTTCGCAGGCGACAAAATAAATGCGACACAGAAATTAAAACTTGTTTTGAGAAGGGTAAAAAACATTGTGGGAAAAGGAGAAAATGCTGGTTACCAGCATTTTCTCCTTTTCCCACAATGTTTTTAAAAGGTTTCTTTTTTTAGGGTCGATAAAGGTAGGGAATGTGTGGTAAAGAGTTAAAATAATTATTTCTTTTCCTGACTGACAGGTGACCAAGATGGCCAATTACCTAGAGCCACTGTCTGAAGCTGCTGTTGGCGCAGCCTCTCTGATGACCAACTCTAAACAGCAGATGAACACTTTAGACCTGACCAAAACTGTCATCGAGTCCGCTCTACAGTTCTTGTACTCATCTAAAGAAGGGGGAGGTAATCCCAAGGTAATGAATTACAGTGTTTTGAAACGATTTGCTTTGAAAGTTTGTTATTAAAGGCCATTTTAAAACAAAGCTGGGTTACATCATGGGGGTTTTGCTTGGCTCGGTTAAGTGTAGGACTCACAGCCTGATGGTTCTCGGTTGGAGCCTCACTGGGAGCACTTAGGTGTGACAGCGTCCTGGGGTAAGACACTTCAGAGCTCCGGTGTAGTCTTGATGAAACCCAAGACATACATGAATATGTGAACTGTCACTGTGATATGAGTGAAATAATGTTGAAAGAAGTGAAAACACCAGCCAGCCAGCCAGCCAGCCAGCCACAAGTGCACCTTTTCATGGCGTTTCGATGTTTTTTGAATTATTAGTATGTTGTTTTTTTTGTTTCAGTAACTTAATTTTGATAACTGAAAAATTGCACAAAAGGACCAAGGTTTGTAAGAAAAAAACTTGGTGTGGGGGGAAGTGTTACAAAAGAAGAGAATACTTGTATATCACATTGCTTAACCCTTTACCACACAATCTCAGCTTTTAACAACCCTGAGAAAGAAGCCTTTTGAAAACATTGTGGGAATAGGAGAAAATGCTGGTAACCAGTGTTTTCTCCTTTGCCCACAATGTTTTCTACCCTTCCAAAATCAAATTTCAATTTTAAAGTTGCATTTATTTGGTCGTCTCCAAATGCTTTCAATTTCAACCAGTCTAAAATTTTGTTGTTTGGTAAAGAGTTAAATATACATCATACCCAACTTCCTCCTCCCACTTCTACACCCTCCCTCTCTCCATCTCTCTGTCTGTGTCTCTCCCTCCCTCCCTGACATATTTTCTCTCTTACTCAGTAGCTTTTGACAATATTGCCCTGAAAGGAGAAAATATTGACAGAGAAAACAACTGATCTTAGTAGTTGTAAACTTTACCACACAGCAAAATTGTAGACTCATCAGTTTTTAAGGAATTTACATACAACCATTCAAAAGCTTTCAAATGTTATTTGTGCTTGAATAGGTAGATTGAATAGATTGAAAACATTGTGGAAATAGGAGAAAATGCTGGTTACCAGCATTTTATCTTTTTCCCACAATGTTTTCAAAAGCTCATTTTCTTCAAGGTTGTTAAAACATGGGATTGTTTGGTTACAAATTAAAAGAAAACTGTATTCTGTTTCTAGGCAACCACAACGCAGGAGAATATCAACACAGCGGCGGACAACATGAGGGACGTACTACAAGACCTGCTGCAGATGTTAGAGGACTCTGTGTCCCAGGCTGGAGAAGTCACCACCATGATTGACAAACTTAGCAAGTCGATCTCAAAGGTTGGTTACCTGTAGCCTTTGGATAGGGCACTGCATAGCTCTGGCCTAGTAATGATAAGCCTTAGTGTAGCTGAGATGTTGCTGAAAGTTCTATGAATTGAACTGATTATCTTTCTGGACTTTGTAACATTACTTTTTAGTTTGCCTGGCCTGAGCAGCACTTAATACATTTCTAGCTTATCTGAACGGAGTCCAGGGGAAGTTATTGCACAACCCGTTGCATCTGCATATGACACTCACATTTACATGAAAGTTTTTAAGAGCTCACATTTTGGAAACCATTTAGATGATTTGGATCCTATTTGGTATGATGAATAGATATAGGTATAAAGTTCCTGTCAGCAATACCCACATCCATGATGTTAAAGTCAAGGTCATTGACATAGATATTTACAGTCCAATATCCATACCTCAAAGTTCAGGGGACTACCGAAAAAAGTTCGAGGTATAGAAAGTTTGACGTGCAGAGATTCTTCAGATGAGTGTGTCAGGTACCGGAAGTAGGTAACCGAAGCATACTTCGTTCACAGGCTACATTTTGTTCCCTCTAATAGTTAACCGATCGAAAATTAAAGAGTAAAGGATGCATACTGTTTATTTTCTTTCATTAACATGTTTTTCTTTAATTCTGTAAGAACGATACTGAAAATTGTGAAATTAAAAAAGCATTTCGTCGGCCGAAGTTGCTGGCTATCTACCGGACTTTACCGGGTTTCTTTCACCAAACAAGTCCTTAGGAGCGAGGATATTTGTATTTTCGGTCGACAACGAAATGCCCAGTCTTTCTATATAGCCACGGCCAAAATCACAGTATATGGTATGAAAATCTCAGTCCAAACATTTCTAATCGAACCAATTACCGATAATTATCTGCAAGTCAAGATCACCGGCACGTTAACACCCGAGCTGACAAAAGTCAATGATCGAAAATGTGCGAAAAACATACTGTCGTTGTATCCGGTATCTCTATTTATTATGTATAACACCTAAGTTTATAATTAAAGTCAGTTAAAATGTGTGAAAATTCTGTACTGTGTTCGAAGTAAAGATGTGTAAATTAACTGGATCATTGAAGTTCGGACCTGAAATTAGGTTCGACGTATGGAGAAACTTCGAGATATGGACTTCGAGGTGCGGATAGTACTTTATATAGAAAAATAGAGCAATTCAATCCGGACTTTAATTTTACTTCGACGCATAGAGAACTTCGAGGAGTAGATGTTCGATCAATGGACATTCGACTGTATTTGGTATCATGATAGATAGCGGTCCAAAGTTTCTTTCATCAGTACCCTTGCTCATGCCTCTTATCTGAAGGTCAAGATAATAGACTTCGATATTTTCCATCTGATTTTATGTTAAAGTTTTTAAGAGCTCATATATTTCACACTAATTGCAGGGTTTTGTTCATATTTCGCTTGATGACAGATAAATATCCGAAAATTTGGACTTAGCAATACCTTAGCCATGCCGATGGCCATTAGGTCAAAGTCACAGATTTTGAGATGTTGTGTTAAAATTTTTCTAGAGCTCCTATTTTCCAGACCAAATGATTGGTCTCTTTTATATTTAGTATGATGATGAATATGGGTCCAGTTTCATTCAGCCTTACCCCTGCCCATGCCTGCGGCCAAAAGGTCAAGGTAAAGTACTAACCCTGGCATCAGAGTTTGTGTTTGGTCTTCTGTCCTAGGCTGGGACCCTGTTTCTGTAACAAGACATTGCCATCTCTAACAAATAATTTTTCCATGTGAGCTGTGTTGTCTGATGACAGCTATTGTTATAGTCCCACTGACAATCTCTTACTTGGCTTCAAGTTGGGAGTTTTCACAGTGAGGGTGGGTTTGGGCAATAGGGGAGGGGTAACCAGATCATATCATGGATGTTAACTCTTTACCACACAATGCCCACTTAAATTACCCTTATGAAGAAGCCTTTAGAAAACATAGTGGGGAAAAAGAAAAAAAATGCTGGTAACCACCATTATCTCCCTTTCCCACAATGTTTTCTACTCTATTAAAGGCAAGTTTTATTATTTGAGCCAAATTGGAATTGTGGTCAGCAAATGCTTTGAATTATGATGGGTCTAAAATTTCATTGGGTGGTAAATAGTTAAAGGGTAGAGTCTCCTGAGATTGTATATCAATCTTTTGTTCAGTAAAGTTAAAAAAAAAAGTAAGTTTTCTTATATTTATTTTTTTCTTCAGACTGATGACCGAATAGAATTGAAGCCAGGACTAGGCTTTGTGGACTATCAGACCAACATGGTGAAACTAGCCAAAGACATTGCAAGGACTGCCCAAGATATGGTTTGTATATATTTCAACCTTTACCTCACAATCATGACTTTAAATGATCATGAGGAAGAAGGCTTTTGAAAAATAGTGGGAAAGGAGAAAATGTTGGTAAACAGCATTTTCTTGTTTACCCATGTCTTTTTACACTTTGACAGAGAAATATCATCATTTTCACCAAATTCAATTTATTGTCTACAAATGCTTTCAATTTGGTAAAGAGGTAACTCCCTATCAGACTGCAAAATTTTATACTCACCTGATTTAAAGGAAAAAAAAAATGTTTGCTCAAATAATGGGATTGTCCTAGAAAGGGAAGAAAACATTGTGGGAAAATGTTGTTGGAAAAGGAGAAAACCAGCATTTTTTCCTTTCCGCAAAATTATCTCAAAAGTCTTCTGCCCTGTAGAAACGTAAATACAGACGTAAACAAATAGTAAAAAATTAAGAAGGAGAAAAGGAGCAACAAGAAAGATTTATGGTTGGAGAAGGAAAGAAAGAGGAAAGTAGAAAGGGGGAGAATCCTGGATTTTGACAACCCAAGGAAAGAAGCCTTTTGAAAATATTGTGGGAAAAGGTGAAAATGCTGTTAACCAACATTTTCTCCATTTCCTACAGTGTTTTCTTCCCTTTCAGAGAATTTTGCTTCAATTTTACCAATTTCAAATTTTAAATTTCATTTTACCAATTTCAAATTTGTCATCTGCAGATGCTTTCAACTTGGAAGAGTCTAAAATTTATTTGGGAAAGGGTTATTTTGGTTACATTAAAGATTTCGTGCATATTTTTGTTTGACTTGACAGGTTGGTAAATCCACTACAGATGTAGATCACCTTGGATTACTGGCTAACAAACTCACCCGGGACTTTGATCAGCTTGCGAGTGATTCTCGTGGTGCTGCGGCATCTGCGGCTAGTCCAGATGTAAGTTTATTAATGAGTCTTCTCATTTCTATTTTGGCCATTTTTGAAGGAAACGTCAAGGAATTGTCATAGCCCTGGTGTCGTTATGCAAAAGTTTGACATTTTATAATATTTCTGTTATTAGAGAAAACATTTCCTTCAAACCTAGACTAGTTGTAAACTATCAAAAGGGGAACCCATATAACAAAGGCAGATAAAAGTCAAAGTATTTTGATACAGTTATGTCCCTTTTCCAGGATGCATGATCTTGTTTTTTTTTTAGGATAACAATGTTGTCTAAGTCCATTACAAAAAAGGCGTAGTGTTTTATGATGCTGCGCCAGAAAGTATTTGAAAACATTGAGAGAAAAGGAGAAAATGAATGCTGGTCATCAGCATTTTCTCCTTTTCCCACAATGTTTTCAAAAGCCTTATCCAGCAGGGTGGGTTAGAACTTGGGATTGTTTGGTAAAGGATTAAGCCCTCATGTAATCTTGATGTAAAGGAGACAGCACATTATCTGTTGGCATAATTTTCAGCAAGTGACTTTGGAAATGTTCTTGTAAAAGAAAGGTTGATTGGAATCTCGATTTGGTTCATGAAATTTTAGTGGCAAGGTAAAAAAAGAAAAAGATTTGCTTATCAAGATCTATTGTTTCTTTCCCTCAATGTTCTCTAAAGCTGTGAACTGAAAAACACTGAAAGTCACAATTGTACAGTAATAGGTTAATTGTATGTCTTTGAAGGTGTCAAGTAGAATTCGACTGACCATACAAGACTTGGGTAAGAGCTGTATAGAGCTGGTACAGGATGCAGGAAACCTTCAGGCCAACCCCAGTGATACATACTCACGTAGAGATCTCTCGGAACATGCCAGGAATGTCACAGAAAAGGTTTGAGAAAATTTTCTTGTTGTACTATATGATGCATTGTTATGTGTCATTCATCATGAGCCAAAGGTGAATTAGATAAAACTCCTGAGCGGAGCCTGATAAACTTTCCCAAATCAGTACTCCAACCACCTACCGTAATTCCCCCAAGTATTCGGACGGAAAAAAATAATTATTTTTTTTGGTGTCCAAAAACTTATTAAATTATTTGTGTGACTGTCCGAAAATTTCGGGAAATCTCTTTCCAACAACAACATATCCTTTAATAGACATCGTATGTACAACATACAGTAAGGCAAATATTTCCCGAAAAAAACTGACATGAGATCGACCTTTATGGATTAATAAAACTTACTTGTAAAAAGAGTTCACACAATTACGTATTCGAACGCAAATAGCTACTTCGCTAAACAATCCTAAATCATGGTCGTGATAAGGGTTATTCTTGACCTGACTAAACCTGGTTACGTCACCCATACACGTGCTTGTCTCCATGCCAACATGTCTGTGTACAGGTCGTTACAACTAGCCATCCCGTTATTAGAGGTGAAACAATACGGTAAAAAGCGTATTGCAATATATTGCAATACGGCTGACCCGTATTGCAATACGTATTGCAATATGCTGTATATGCTGACATTTAGCATATCTGACCACTTGTAGTCACTGTTAGGGTAGCATATGCTCAAAAGGTGATAAAGAAAACTAGTACATGTGCTTGGAACTCTTCCATTCTTTCAAGATAATGAACCAAAAAGCAATTGTTTCGCATGAACAAATAAAAACAAACTGAAATTGACTAGTCTTTAACACTCGCTATCTTGACGATTTTCGTCTGCCATTTTTTTTTCTTCAAGAGCGTACTTGTTTATATAAAAACCAGCGCTACTATACCGAACTTCGGGACATGGCTCAACAGAGTAGACAGTGCGATGCACTAACTTACTCAGTTGCTTACTGCACTAACACTAATACTTTGCCGCTTAACTACTGGAAAACGCAAAAATAAGTGTGAGCAAAGTTATAAGAAATGAATAACATACAAACTCCATTGATCCAAAAGCATTAAAGCTCGACGTTTATTTGGAGTTCGTGTCGTGAATTTTATGTGGTCATAGTTTTACCTAAACACCGGTGACACCGCCTGTGGAAAAAAATAAACAACTTTCGCTTTCGGAAATCTTTAGAACTGTAAGTTGAAAAACGATCGATTTCTGACAGAATTTTTGGGAAAACCGGACTTTCTGATGCAGTTAAGAGAAGTTGACATATTGCAGAAATACCGATATGGTAAAATTCGAACCGGTTTCGGTTTTTTCTTTGAATAGACCGCGGTTAATCGGTTAATCGGTAAACCGTTTCACCACTACCCGTTATGCATTAAAAGTGTATCTTATAGCATTTATAGATAAGATTTACATCTTTAATGCGTCACGGGTGTTGGACTAAATATATTCGGCCTGTGTAACACAAATTAGCCCCTGCATTCAGTCTACCGCGATCAATCAGATATCAAACAAAGGATTTAAGCTTAAAACATAGATTGATTTACTCTTCTCAGGTACTTGCTAATTAACTCTTTACCACACAATCACGACTTTAAACGATCCTGGGGTAAAACCTTTTGAAAACATTGTTGGAAAAGGAGAAAACGCTGGAATTAATTATTTTCTCCTCTTCCCCCACTGTTTTCTTCGTTATCCAATCAAAAATTATTTTAGCAAAATGTAATTGTCGTCTGCGAATCCTTCGAATTTTATCTAGTCCAAGAACATTTTCGTTTGGTAAAAGTTTACCATATCCCAAACAAGCCTTTGTCGTATGCAAACTCTTTCAGTTTGGAAGAGTCTTTAATTTGTTGTCTGGGAAAGAGTATTGCAGACCTTCGTCGATCTTCTGAACCATTTTAATTTGTTGTTTGGGAAAGAGTATAGCGGGTCTTCGTCAACTTCTAAACCATTTTAAATTGTTGTTTGGGAAAGAGTGTAGCGGGTCTTCGTCAACTTTTGAATCATTTTAATTTGTTGTTTGGTAGAGTACTGCGGGACTTCTAAACCATCATAATTTCGTGTCCGAAAATTTAGGGACAATTATTTTACCAAGTGTCCGAACTTAGGGACAAAAAATAAATTATTTCGGAAAATAATTAATGGTGTCCGAAAATTTAGGGTGTCCGAATACTTAGGGGAATTACGGTATTCTATTTATGCATTTTCTCATCCAAATTTAACAAAATTGAAATTTCCCTTGAACTAATGTGTATATATAGACATCTTTTTCACTATGAGAAAAAATGAAGAACTGTGTAAAGCGTTCTTGCTATGCAGCTGCAATAATGATGTCATGAACGATATTGTCTACGTCATAAACATGATGTTTACCCGCTGAAAAAAATTGCAGTAAAGAAGACATTGTATCTCTGCTTTTAATTTTTTATCATAATAGAGAACAAAAAAAGTTTTCTCACTTGTTGAAACTTTTTACACATATTTACCATTCAATGACAGTTTTTGTTGATTATACTTTCATTCACTTATTGAGATGCTTATTTTAAAGTAGTCCAAGTGGACAGGTGCATACTTCTACAGTCACATGACCAACTGACATGATAATTACAACAAATATATATGTTACCCTGTTACCAGGTCAAGATTATTGCAAGTGATAGGATAAATGGTGTTTTGTGTTATCAGATATTCAATGTAACTTACAGGTGATCCCACTTGATTTCGAAGTTGATCCATCAAAGGCCAAACTCTCCGTAATGTGGTGTTTGGTTTCAACATTTTACCAAATTGTCATGTTTTGACAAACTGGAGAGAGACAGCCTTTTAAAACATGGTAAAAGAAGAAAATGCTTGTCGCCAGCATGTTCTCCTTTTCCTACGATGTTTCCTACCCCTTCAAGGCCAAACCTGAACAGTTATATTGTTGTCTGCAAATACTTTCAATTTGGCAGCGTCTAAAATTTTGTCTGTTTGGAAAAGAGCTAAATAAATCTTAACTGTATTTATTTTTACAGGGCATTGAATTTTTTTTTGCTATATTTGTTAGATTTAATGAGTGTAATTTTGCATAAAAAAAATGACATTTCAGACCATAATTTTAAGTTGTACATTTTTAGGTATAACTTGTGCTGGCAAGTTGACAAAATAAATATGTCATAGATATAAATTCTGGTTTGTTCAGCAGAATTTAATTTTTTCTAAAATGATATATAACACCCCCCTCCCCTTCCACATGGGCACCTGTTAGCTTGTGCACCACTTAGCTTCTGTGAGACACATGGCCGTCTGCAGGGCGACAGTTAATTTTATGAAAACTGTGAAAATTTGAAACATAATAAACCATTCAATGGATTATTCTACAAATCTTCAGGTATCTTTTGTCCTGGCCAGCTTGCAGTCTGGTTCCCGAGGCACACAAGCCTGTATCAATGCTGCCCACACTGTCAGTGGTATCATAGCGGACCTGGATACAACCATCATGTTTGCCACAGCTGGTACTCTGAATGCTGATGGAGAGGATAGTTTTGCTGATCACAGGTTTGTGTACAAGTTAAACTGTTTACCTGGTGACACAATATTAAACTGTTCTATATCAAAGCATTTGGCAGCATTTGACAAATTGAACTGGCTCATGAAGCAGTTTTCCTTGAGAAGGGAGAAAACATTGTTGGAAAAGCGGAAAATGCAGGTAATCAACATTTTCTTCTTTTCTCACAGTGTTTTCACTAGCCTTCTTTTCTCAGGTTTGTTAAAAATCAGGATTGTTTGGTAAAGCGTTAGTGTATCAATTACCCACACATAAATAGCCTCGCTGTCAAGTAAATTATGTTTATGCTGTGTAAAATAGCTAATAGACAGCTAAAGCATTTTTCCTTCATTTGGAAGCATTTGGTTTGTTTGTTTTGGATATTTGGTGGCTCATTGGTAAGGTGTAGGTGTGATAAAAATGTTCAAAGAAATGTTAAACATTCAAATCAATCAGTTGTTTGTTTTTCATAAAGATTTATAGAGAAGATTTTGTTTTCAGTTCAAATAGCTGTAGACATGTGTACTTGAAAAAGCATAGAAGAAATGTACAAATTTGTTTTCTGTTACAATTTTAGAGAGAACATTCTCAAGACGGCTAAAGCTCTGGTTGAAGACACTAAGACATTGGTTGCTGGTGCGGCCTCTAATCAAGAACAGTTAGCAAATGCTGCACAGATGGCTGTTAAAACAATCACAAGACTGGCTGATGTTGTCAAATTTGGAGCAGGATCTCTGGGATCAGACCAGTCTGAGGCACAGGTAGGGTTTCAGACATGTTACCTCAATCCATGTTCTTGTTTTTTTTTTTAGCTCCACTGGCCGAAGGCCAGCGGGCTTATGTCATGGCCTGGTGTCCGTCGTGCGTCCGTCCGTCCGGTCGTCCGTCCGTCCGTCTGTCCGTGCGTTAACTTTTATTTCAAACATCTTCTTCTCTGAAACTACCCATCCGATTTTCACGAAACTTCACAGAAATGATCCCGACATGGTCCTCTTCAGAATTTCTTGAAAGAATTTGATTCCTTCAAAAACTCTGGTTGCCATGGCAACAAAACTGAAAAATATTGGAAATCTTTAAAAATCTTCTTGTCTGAAACCATAAGGCATAGGGCTACCAAATTTGGCATGTAGCTTTATGTAGTAGACCTCTATCAAGTTTCTTCAAATTATAGCCCTGGGGTCAAAATTGGCTCTTCCCCAGGGGTCACAAGTTTTACATAGGCTTATATAGAGAAAATTTTAAAAATCTTCTTGTCTGAAACCATAAGGCATAGGGCTACCAAATTTGGCATGTAGCTTTATGTAGTAGACCTCTATCATGTTTCTTGAAATTATAGCCCTGGGGTCAAAATTGGCTCTTCCCCAGGGGTCACAAGTTTTATACATAGGCTTATATAGAGAAAACTTTAAATATCTTCTTGTCTGAAACCATAAGGCCTAGAGCTACCAAATTTGGCATTTAGCTTGATCTAGTTGGAGTCTACCAAAAGTGCCCAAAGTATAGTCCTGGGGTCAATTTGGCCTCATACTTGGAGGGGGGGGGGTTCACAAGATTTACATAGGCTTTACATAGGGAAAACTTTTAAATCTTGGTGTACATAGCCATAAGGCTTAGGCTACCAAATTTTGCATATAATTATAGCATTATTTAGTGGACAGTTACAAAGCGGGCCCAAGTTACAGCTCTAGGATCAAGTTTGGCCCTGCACCAGGGATCACAAGTTTTACATGGGTTTATGGAGTGAAAAGTTCAGAAACCATCTTGTTACCAGCCATAAGGCCAAGAACTCCCACATTTGGCATGTTATTCTTATAATACAATATTCCCCATTTAGTCAGACTGTAGCCATGAGGTCAAAGTTTTATAAGGCTTATATAGTGAAGACTTTTCTTCGTGGTTTATATTTATAAGCCAGTGGAGCGATACAGGGCCATCATGGCCCTCTTGTTTGTTTTTCAATGTCAAATGGAATTTGAAATAGCTGATTGTAAAATTACTATTTACATGTACAAGATACATATCTAAAAATACATAAGCATTGATCTGGCAAAAGAGGGCTTAACCCTGTATCACACAATCCCGAGTTTTAACGACCCTGAGAAAGAGACCTTTTGAAAACATTGTGGGAAAAGGAGAAAATGCAGGTAACCAGCATTTTTTCCATTTTTGGACAAGCAGAAAATTTGCCCCCCCAAAAAAATGTTTCAATCCATATCAGCCTGTGCAGGCTGGCATGGGTCGATACTTTTTGCAGATGCTTAAAGCCCCCTTTACATGCAGCATGGTTTAGATTACATTTTTTTTATGGAAAATTATCCAAGAAAAACTAAGGGGAGATTTTCTGATTACAAAACATCAACTTTCTCCAGAGAAAAAGTGGGGATCAAAATCTGGTTTAATGCCGCTTTATGGCGTAGAAAAGAACTGAAACATTTGAAGATTCCCCAAAATCCCAAGAAATCATTAGATAGCTATAATGGATCCAAACAGATGCGATAAATTTCTCATTCAATATAATATGGGTCCTGCTGTTGGAAAAAGAGGTTTAATGCATCTGCAAAAAGTATTGACCAAGGCCAGACTGCACAATCTGCTCGGGCTGTGTTCAAAGTTTTTGCTTTTGGTAAATTTTCTTCGTGTCTAAGGACCATTCAACCTCATTATTTAGCCTGTTGTCAGACAAAATGGATTTTATGGATCCATAATTTTATGATAACTTGCTTGGTATACCAGTAATACAGCCCAGAGATGCATTAAGCCCCTTTTGCCAGAGCATGACTCATTTATATATGATAAGGTTCTGGGTAAAGGAGGTTTAATCCATCTTTCATAATACTTTATACCAAACAAGTCTCCACATATGCATCCATTTTGTCTCGTAAAAAAGAGCTGAATCATGAGTTGGAATGGTCCTTTAATATGCAGAAGATTTGCCAGAAGCAAGAAGTTTGGTCTAGGTCAGTCTGCGCAGGCCGATATGTGTCAATACGTTTTGTAGATGCCTTAACCCTTTACCACACAGTCCCGTGTTTCAATGACCCAGAAGAAGAAATGTTTTGAAAACATTGTGGGAAAAGGAGAAAATGCTGGTAACCAGCATTTTCTCCTTTTCCCACAATGTTTTCTATCCTTCCCACAACAAATTTCAAGTTTTCAGTGACATTTATTTTGTTGCCTGCAAATGCTTTCACGTTGGACCAGTCTAAAATTTTGTCGTTTGGTAAAGAAATTATATACAGAAAATTTGCCAGAAGCAAGAAGTTTGATCCAGGTCAGCCTGCGCAGCCTGATATGTGTCGCTATGTTTTGCAGATGCCTTGAACCACCTTTTCTCAAAGCATGATTATTATCTTTTTACAGGTGCTTCTGATTAATGCAGTGAAAGATGTAGCCTCTGCTCTGTCTGACCTGATCAGTGCCACTAAGAATGCTTCTGGAAAAAGTGTTCAGGATCCCGCCATGTTGTCTTTAAAAGAATCAGCCAAGGTAGGCTTATCAGCACATGCATGTACATATATATATTTGTAATCACACTCACTACAGTCTTTTTACAATCACTTTGTAGGGTTCGGTATGCTAGCTCATGCAATCAGTGTAGAATTCTGATATCCCTTTACCACACAATCCAGACTTTTAACGACCTTGAGGAAGAAGCCTTTTGAAAACATTGCGGGAAAAGAAGAAAATGCTGGTAACCAGCATTTTCTGCTTTTCTCGCAATGTTTTCGACCCTTCCCAATACAAATTTCAATTTTTCAGTCACATTTATTTTGTCGTCTGCAAATGCTTTCAATTTGGACGAGTCTAGAATTTTGTCATTTGGTAGATAGATTGGCATCGTTCTAATGGCAGTGATCCTTAGCTCATTACCATTTTGAAACAAATTTTCGGTAATGACTGTAAAAACAAGGGTGGGAAGTATGGATTTTCAACATTTAATAACATGAAAACATTGTGTCAAAAGGAAAAATTGCTTTTCATGATTATTTTTTTCAAAGATTTGCTGCAAGATGCAAACACGGGCCAGCAGGAAGAGAGATGTTATTCCTTTTTTTTTGTTTAAACTCTTTACCAAATGACAAAATTTTGGACTGGACAAAATTGAAAGCATTTAAAGTGATGCTTTCTGACTTTGATTGGGTAGAAATACATTGCGGGAAAGGAAGAAAATGCTGGTTACCAGTATGTTCTATTTTTCTAGCAATATTTTTAAAGCCTTTGTTTTCAGTTTAAACTCAGAATTGTGTGGTAAATGGTCAAAGGTCTTGAGGTAGCATAGCATCCAAGAGGTCTGTCACATTTTGTGTTTTAGATATTGTGACTTTCCACTTCTTCACATACTTCACTGGTTCTTAACTCTTTACCAAACGACAAAATTTCAGACTGATCCAAATTGAAAGTATTTGCAGACGACAATTTAAATTTGGCTCAAATGATAGAATTTTTTGTTTTTGATTGTGTAGAAAACATAGTGGGAAAAGGAGAAAATGCTGGTTACCAGCATTTTCTCCTTTTACCACAATGTTTTCAAAAGGCTTCTTTCATAAGGTCATTAAAACACTGGATTGTGTGGTAAAGGGTTAATTGTGTACAACTTCATTTGCCCCTGCAATACTCTGCTTTTGAAAACCTGGTGGAAAAAGAGGAAACTACTTCTGACAAGCAGTTGATTTATTTCCTACAATGCTTTCCACACTGTTTTCCTTCATGTCAAGTATCTTGGTGTTGGTCTAAAATATGAAAAGGCAAAATTATGAAATTACTTACAAGTCCAATGGAATAGGCTAAATAACCCAGTTACTTATTACTTTATGATCTGTGTAAAGATTAACCCGTTACCACACAATCCAGTCTTAACAACCCTCAGAAAAAAGGCTTTTGAAAACATTGTGGGAACAGGAGGAAATGCTCGATATCAGTATTTTCTTCTTTGCCCACGATGTGTTCTAACCTGTTCTGAGACTAGTCCCCTCATTTAAACCACATAAAATTTGTTGTCTGCAAATGGTTTCAGTTTAGAACCAGTCCAGAATTTTGTCGTCTGGTAAAGAGACACCCATTCATAAAGAGGAATATGAGGAATGAATCTTATTAGATGTATGTGTATGTTTTCTTCAAACCAAGGCTTATAAGTAACTACATACGAAAGGGTGTGACATTTCAATTTTATTTGCTGTGTGTCCGCAACATTAATACTGGATACCTATGTTTCTCCAGGACTTAGTTTTTGTCTTACATATGGGTATTATCTCCAAATTCAGTATATGTAGAAATGAATTAATTTTAGTATTCATTTTTCATATGTTATAAACTTGAAGAATTTGGACATCAGCTTGAACTCTTTACCTCACAACAAAATTTTAGACTGGTCCAAATTGATAGCATTTGCAGACGACAAATTAAACATGACCCAAATGGTGAGATTTGTCCCTGATAGGGTAGAAGACATTGTGGGAAAAGGAGAAAATGCTGGTTACCAGCTTTTTTTCTTTTTCTCACAATGTTTTCAAAAGGCTATTTCCTCAGGTTCGTTAAAATTTGGGATTGTATGGTAAAGGGTTAACTCTTCATCACACAATCCCGAGTTTTAACGTCCTTGAGGAAGAAGCCTTTTGAAACATTGTGGGAAAAGGAGAAAATGCTGATAACCAGCATTCTCTCCTTTTCCCACAATGTTTTCTACCCCATTAAAGTCAAAAACTATCATTTGAGTCACATTTAAATTGTCATTTGCAATTGCTCTGAATTTTGACCCATCCAAAAATTTCATTCCATAAAGAGCTAAAGTGCTTTTGCAGACAGTAAAGAATGCTCTGCATATTCTATGCAGTCTAATCTTAGGTTTTTGTGATATGGTCATGACTCAAGGTTCAAAAAAACTTTTGTCATACTGGTAGTTTTTATTCGTTCATCAACATGGAATTAAACATAGAATTGCTGTGTAACTATTTAGCCAAAATAATTATAATTACTTTACTTTTTTTTTAACTATTGCATTTTGTGAATTTATTTTTTATATGATGATGAAAACATTAAACTAAAATGTATGATAACTCTATTATCTAGAAAAAAAATTGATTTCAGTTATCAGACTTGATTTTTTTCCTTTTATTGTTAAGTCTGAAATCTGCATTATGTTAATGATTTCTTTTCAGGCGTCAGCCTTGCGCCCACATTCGGGTCATTATAGGTCG
This sequence comes from Tridacna gigas, assembly GCA_945859785.2. Classification (NCBI taxonomy): domain Eukaryota; kingdom Metazoa; phylum Mollusca; class Bivalvia; order Cardiida; family Cardiidae; genus Tridacna; species Tridacna gigas. The sequence goes on from OX244028.2 coordinate 57,498,925, forward strand.
TATGTAACTGGCATGTACTAGTTACGTGTGTGCATTAAACATCATGAGCGCCACCTATTATTCCCTGTTTTTAATCATACTCTAACAATCTCGTTAGTAAAAGTTATGTGAAACTGTGTTATCTCAAACTATGATCATTACTGGGACAGTGTTTGTTTGGAACATTAGTTTTGTTTTAATAGCAACTGTAATGCAAGATCGTTTTATGTCATGGTGGGCTTCAGAAGATGTTGAAAGTGTTTTTTAACCATTTACCAAACAACGACCTTGAAGAGAACTGCATTTGAAAACTGGGAAAAGAAAAGAATGCTGGTAACCAGTATTTTCTCCTTTTCCCACTATGTTTTCTGTCGTTTAATGGGCAAATCTAATCATTTGAACCACATCAAATTTTTTGTTTACAAATGCTTTCATTTTGAACACATCTTGAATTTTGCTGATTTGGAAAGGGTTAATATAGGAATAATAAATACAAATTGAAGTTTGATAAATGAACACATCTGAAAACATTGTTGAAAATGGAGAGATTGCTAGTTATGAGAAATTCCTTCTCTGCCCACAGTGTTTTCAAAATGATATTTCCTGCTCGATACAAAAAATGAATTGTATACCATTTTAATGAGTTAAAACTGAAATTAACATAAAAGAAGGGCTCCCGATGAGAGAGATTGTTGAAGAAAAAGGCTTTTAAAAACATTGTTGGAACAGGAGAAATGTTGTTGACCTGCATTTTCTCCTTTTCCCAGAATGTTTTTTCTTCCATCAAACAAAGTATATCAACTGAGCCACTTTTCCCTTTACCAAATGACATAGTTTTAGAACCATTCAAATTTAAAGCATTTGCAGACGAGCGATCACAATTGACAAAAATCAAGGTCTTTGTCGTTGGTAGGGTAGAAAACATTGTGGAAAAGTGGAAAAATGCTGGTTACCACCATTTTTCTCTTTTTCCCTCAATGTTTTCAAGTCTTCTCTCTCAGGTTCATTAAACTCATGGTTGTTTGGTAAAGGTTTAATACGTGCTCTGCTGTCGATATGGGCATGTTGAAAATTTTAAAGTCTGTTCAGGAGATATAAATCAATTTTTTTATATTGAAAGAAAGACAGATATCCATGAATTTATAGAGTCTGTTTACATGAAAAAAGTAACAAGATTTTCTCTAGTTCAAATTTCGAAATTTTGTTGAAATCCTTCAAGCACTGTGTAGAACTAGATGAGAAATATGTTACAGAGTAACTTGGCCATACAAAGCATTAAGTTTTCGTTTCGATGATAGATTCTGTGTTGGTATAAGCTTTATTCATGCTTACGAATAGGAGTACATAGTGATCTCAGGCTTGGTGTGGTTGATAAGCTCTTTACCATGGTATCCCATGTTTTAATAGCCAAGAGAAAAAAAGGCTTCTGAAAATTTGAGAGAATAGGAGAAAATACTGGTAACCAGCTTTTTCTTCTTTTCCCTCAATTTTCAACACTTTCAAAGAGATCTCTTACTATTTGAGACACATTCAATTTGACATCTGCAAATCCTTCCAATTTGGACAAGTCTAAAATTTTGTGCTTTGGTAAAGAGTTAATGTGTGGTTTGCAAGGAAGTTGTTAGGTTTCTTGTCAGAGTACAACAAGAGTCAAGACTTATCCATAATTTCAATAGAAGCATTTGCAGGCGACAAATTGAATTTGGCTCAAATGATAGCATTTGTCTTTACTCTTTGAGCACCAAACAAACCCAACAGACTTTTTAACCCGTTACCACACAATCGCCACTTTAAATGACCCTGAGGAAGAAGCCTTTTGCAAACATTGTGGGAAAAGGAGAAAATGCTGGTAACTAGTATTTTCTCCTTCCCCACATTGTTTTCTACTCTATCAAGGACAAGTTTCGTCATTTGAGCCACCTTTAATTTGTCGTCTGCAACTGCTTTCAATTTGGACCAGTCTGAATTATTGTTGTTTGGTAAAGAGTTAAGTCTACAAAATAAGACCCAAATAATTGCAATATTATGGTTGCTTTTGTTTGTGGTCTTACTGGAAAGCAGACAGTGTAGATCAAAGATCAGACTGCATGTTTTGTGCAGTCTAATCTTGATCTTCACTGACTGCAAAGGTAACTATAGTCGCGAAAGGTTTAAAAAAGGTTAAAAACACTGTTGGACAGAAGAAAATTTTGGTTAACAGTTCTGGCAGGAATATTTTTTGTGGTCCTAAATATCTTAGAAGGTCTTGACGTTTCTGTAAGTATTCTATGTATTCTTAGTGTGTGAATCGTTATCTGTAGATATGGTTTGGAAGCTGCTTAGGTCAACTTAAATCATGATGGCAGGAAATATGTTATCCAATGTCAGTTTGTCTCTTGGTCTGTCATTTGGTAAACCAAACCTTTTCAGAATGGAAAAGAACATTTTGGTCTGACGTCAAACCATCAGTGACTTATTGTAGCTGATCATCACAAAGAGTAAATCATTTCTAAAGATTTTGAGCTCAGGGGAGGTGATATTACTTATTGCTGAAATATTTTAGTTTTGAATGTTAATGTCACAGGGAGGTGATATAACTTTCTGATAAAATGTTGGAGTTTTAAAGGTCAAGGTCACATGGAGGTAATATTACTTTCTGATGAAATGTTTTAGTATTAAAGGTCAAGGTCATAGGGAGGTGATATGACTTTCTTAAGTGCTTTAGTTTTAAAGGTCAAGTTGACAGGGAGGTGATATAACTTTCTGATGAAATGTTTTAGTTTTAAAGGTCAAGATCACAGGGAGGTGACACTACTTTCTGCTGAAGTGTTTGAGTACAGCTCAAGGTCATTGTGTAATTGCTTCTCTATAATTTTCATCGTAATTATCCTCTGATTGTCTACAAGAAATTCTAAAATAAATGAGGGAAAGGAGAAAGTTTTGATTACTATAATGTTTCCAAAGGTCTTCAACAGGAGTCACAATGGTAAAGGGTTAAATTACTAAGTGAAGGTGTTCATTAGTTTGTTCAAATATCAGATGGAAGGAGGTTGTGTAAATAAAGTTTCTCTGTAGATTTATGGTTGGAAAAGTGGAGTAGTGTAATGTTCTGCTTCTTTATATTGACATATCATTGGTGTTCAGTTAGTGCTCTTTGATGGTTCAGTTTGTTATGTACTTAGATAGTGCTTTATATTATCATGGGAGGAAGCAATATACACCAAACTTTGGAGTATTTTGAAAGCTAGTGATCTTTAGATATGGCCCTCAGTTCAGAAAAGGTTTTAAGTCTCATTTCATTATTGCAAAGCGTGAGGTGACTGTCATACTGCCACCATTTTGTCATCTGTATACTTCATGCAAATTCCGATGTAGGAAAATTACTCCTGTACCCTCTTTGACTATTGTTTAATAGACAATGTACACCCAAGATCAGACTGCACAGCATCTGTGGTTTGATCTCAGTCTACACTGTCTTCAAAAGCACCCATAGTTTTGCATAGTACTTTTAGGTTAGTAAAAGAAATGAGGTTGAGAAAGAAATTTGTATATTGTTAGGAAAATTTTTCAAAGTTTTTATACAAATTGTTTATCTTTGTTGTTCATTATAATCACTAGATGTTGTTTTATAAAAGAAGTTTATGCTTAGGAAATATTAAATAGATTTTTATTATCTATTAAAGAAGTACTGTGTGTCTTACTGTCTTGCTCAGAGACTGTTTGGGAGAAGAGGTCCTTGGTTTGATCCTCAATAGGGCTTGCACCGCTGGTTCTTTGAGGGAAAAACTTTGGGCTAGGCTCTGCAGAGACCTTGCCTGATGCAGGCAAAACCTAGAAGACATATGAGTATGTGATCTGTGAGATAGATTTGGGGAAAAGAACTGGTAAAAGTGACGTAAAAAGCTACTGAAACTGGGCATGTTGGGACTGTCTCCTTGGTTTGTTAAGCCTTTAAGAAAGATTTTTATCTGAGTTTCAGAACATAATTTTTCTGCTGCAGGTCGAGTTTAAATATTTGGTGTTGAGAGACTTGAACCAATCAAAACCTAGTGTTGAAGACTCAAAGGAAAAATATTTGAAGGAGATGAAAAAGAAAACAAGAGGGGAAAAAATGTGACTGGGTTGTATGGAAATCATTATGGAAAAAGGAGCAAATGCTTTTTTACAAGCCTTTACTCAATTTTCTGTAATATTCCAATGATTTTCCCTTGAATGGACAAAAAAGAAAGTTCAATATAATTATGCAGTAGTTGGTTAACTCTTTACCAAACAACAAAATTGTAGACTTGTCCAAATTGAAAGCATTCGCAGATGACAAAATCAGGGTGAGTCAAAAACTGAAATTTGTTTTGGGAAGGGTAGAAAACATGGTACGAAAAGGAGCAGGTTACCAGCATTTTCTCCTTTTTCTACAATGTTTTCAAAAGGCTTCTTTTTCAGGGTGGTGAAAATCTAGGATTGTTTGGTAAAGGGTTAAATAACTGAGGTATTGTTAGACCAGTAGGACCAAGGATGACAAAATAAGAAGAAATTTTAAGAGAAACTGAAGAATGGATGTTTTCAAGCTGTTTGTCGTTCAGCCAGGATAGAATTATGATGGAGCGTAAGCATTTAGTCACATACATGATTCCATGAAATGGTGCTAACATGCTTTTTCCTATTTGTTTTCATATTATACATAACATGTATATATAGCTTTTGTGTTTGTGATTGTGTACAGTTGCAGTCATTGAGTTGTATTTAATCCTCTATCCTAATTCAATATTTGAAATGTCACACCTTGGCTTTATAAGAAATCATAATTGTTGTTGTTGTTGTTGTTTTTTCTGAGTGAATGCGTTTGTTGTCATGTTGTTGTTATATTTATCTTTCGGATAGGCCTGAGACTTCTGCATCATCTGTGACCTTTTTTTCTCGTTCATTTTTGGATTTCCAAAAAAAAGAGTAACCTCTTGCCGACTAGAAGTGGGGAAACATCATGGATGCATTGATGAATCATGATACTGCATAATATGATAGTGTATCGGGATATGATACAAGTTGACAAAAGTGATTGCTGTCTGCCTTTCATTTAGGAGTGCCAGACAATTTAATGCTGGTTCCCCATTTAAGCAATTATGATTCATGACTTTAGGTCAAACTGGTAACCAGTCTCTATGCTGCGATGATAAGGTATTATGTGTTGATTGTCAGAGGTGGTTATTAACACATAGTTCATATAACAAGCATATCTGATAGTAACCTTGTTAATTTAAGAAGATGAAACACATAAGATGTTCCACAATTTATTGGCATGAAATTTTTATCCACAAATAGTGTGATTGTTTTTCGTGTTGACATTTAAAGAGGTCTGTGGCATCTTTTTTTTGCCAGACTACAGCTGGTAGTGAGCAGCTATGCACCCAATCATTTTTAGCTCACATGAGCACGAAGTGCTCATGGTGAGCTATTGTGATCGTGCTGTGTCTGTCGTCCGTCGTGCGTTTCCGTCATCAACTTTTTACCTTGTGTACGCTCTAGAGGCCACATTTTCAGTCCGATCCTCATGAAACTTGGTCAGAATGTTTGTCTTGATAAATTCTCTGGCAAGTTCGAAATTGGGTCATGTGGAGTCAAAAACTAGGTCACTAGGTCAAATCTTAGAAAAACCTTGTGTACGCTCTAGAGGCAACATTTTCAGTCTAATCCTGGTGAAACTTGGTCAGAATGTTTGTCTTGATAAAATCTCAGATGAGTTTGAAATTGGGTCATGTGGGGTCAAAAACTAGGTCACTAGGTCAAATCTTCGAACAACCTTGTGTACACTCTAGAGGCCACATTTTCAGTCAGATACTTGTGAAATTTAGTCAGAAAGTTTGTCTTGATAAAATCTCGGACGAGTTCAAAATTGGGTCATGTGGGGTCAAAAACTAGGTCACTAGGTCAAATCTTCGAAAAACCCTGTGTACGCTCTAGAGGCCACATTTTCAGTCAGATACTGCTGAAACTTGGTTAGAATGTTTGTCTTGATAAATTCTTGGACAAGTTCGAAATTGGGTCATGAGGGGTCAAAAACTAGGTCACTAGGTCAAATCTTTGAAAAACCTTGTGTACGCTCTAGAGGCCACATATTCAGTCCGATCCTCATGAAACTTGGTCAGAATGTTTGTCTTGATAAGATCTGAGACGAGTTCGAAATTGGGTCATGTGGGGTCAAAAACTAGGTCACTAGGTCAAATCTTCGAAAAACCTTGTGTACGCTCTAAAGGCCACATTTTCAATCAGATACTTGTGAAATTTGGTCAGAATGTTTGTCTTGATAAAATCTCGGACGAGTTCGAAATTGGGTCATGTGGGGTCAAAAACTAGGTCAATGGGTCAGATCTTCAAAAAACCTTGTGTACTCTCTAGAGGCCACATTTTGAGTCAGATACTTGTGAAATTTGGTCAGAATCTTTGTCTTGATAAAATCTGACACGAGTTTGAAATTGGTTCATGTGGGGTCAAAAACTAGGTCACTAGGTCAAATCTTAGAAAAACCCTGTGTACGCTGTAGAGGCCACATTTTCAGTTTGATCCTAATGAAACTTGGTCAGAATGTTTGTCTTGATAAAATCTGGGACGAGTTCGAAATTGGGTCATGTGGGGTCAAAAACTAGGGTACTAGGTCAGATCTTCGAAAAACCTTGTGTATGCTCTAGAGGCCACATTTTCAGTCAAATATTTATGAAACTTGGTCAGAATGTTTGGCTTGATAAAATCTCACACGAGTTCGAAATTGGGCATGTGGGGTCAAAAACTAGGTCACTAGGTCAAATCTTCGAAAAACCTTGTGTACGCTATAGAGGCCACGTTTTCAGTCAGATACTTGTGAAATTTGGTCAGAATGTTTGGCCTGTTGACTCAGGTGAACGATCCAGGGCCATCAGGCCCTCTTGTTGTTTATTGTTTTGGCCTGTGGTACAGGCTGAAAGTAGGAGTAAGGTTTGAAAAAGTACGACAATCAAATACTTGTTTATCTGTTTACCACACAATCCCGACTTTTAACAACCCTGAGAAAGAAGCCTTTTAAATACATTGTGGGAAATGAAGAAATGCATGTACAATCCCCTGTCTTTAACCCATTACAACAGAATCCCAAGTTTTGACGACCCTGAGAAAGAAGTCCTTTGAAAACATTGTGGGAAAAGGAGAAATGCTGGTAAATTCTCCTTTTCCCACAATGTTTTATACCTTTCCCAAAATAAATTTATGATTTTCAGTCAGCAAATGCTTTCAATTTGGACTGGTCGAAAATTTTGCCGTTTGGTAAAGAATTAAGTCTCAGATACATTTTACCTTTGTTACCAACTACTATGTAACATTTCAGAACATTGTAATACTGTATCGTATCCCACCATAACTACTGTGATAATATCTTGGTACATGTTTTCTGTCGATACCCAGCTGTAGTGCCGAATTAATGTTTTGTTACCTGTAAGCAATCATCTTACCTATCCAACCATTTCCTAAATTGACATACCATTACATGTACTTACTTTGGTTTGGCATGCATATTACAGCTATATAGGTATATAAACAAATATATCCGAACTTCTTGGGCGGAAGTTAATTTTGTCTCTGGTCAATCCGAAAGATAAATCATTGTTGATGTGTTGACTGTTGTTAGTATTGTTGGATTTTGGCAACTTTCATTTTCTTTCTTGCCTTAACTCTTTACCAAACGACAAAATTTTAGACTTGTCCAATTTCAAAGCATTTGCAGACGACAAATTAAACATTGCTAAAATGATGAAAGTTGTTTCTGGAATAGTAAAAAACATTGTGGGAAAAGGAGAAAATGCTGGTTACAAGCATTTTCTCCTTTTCCCACAATGTTTTGAAATGTCCTTTTCTTCAGGGTCGTTAAAAGTCGGGATTGTGTGGTAAAGCATTATGTCCTTTACTGGAGGATCCTTTGTTTTTAATGAGCCTGGTGGAAAGGGCTTTGAAAACATTTTGGGAAAGGGAGAAAATGGTGGTAACCAGCATTTTCTCCTTTTCTCACAATGTTTCCATTTCAGGACAAAAGCCACCATGTTTGTCACTTTAAATTTGTTGTCTGCAAATGCTTTAGATATTTTGATGAGTTTTAAATTTTGTTATGTAGTAATGGATTAGAAAGAATATAAACCTCTTTTTTCCTAAAAAGGTGAAAGTGCTTCTTGATAAAGTCTCTACCAGATAACAGAAGCATTAATATTGTGATTATTTGCAGATGACAAATTGAATGGGATTAAAGTGATTGGGGTTGTCTTTGAAAGAGGTATAGAGAATATCTCTTGTAAAGGGTGAAATGCTGGTGAACAGGTTTTCGGGGTCTTAACTCTTTACCACACAATCCCGACTTTTAACGAGCCTAGGAAAGAAACCTTATGAAAACATTGTGGGAAAAGGAGAAAATGCTGGTAACCAGCATTTTCTCCTTTTCCCACAATGTTTTCTACCCTTCCCAAAACACATTCCATTTTTCAGTCACATTTATTTTGTTTTCTGCAAATGCTTTCAATATGGCCCTGTGTCTGCAAGGTGAACATCATTGCATCAGTCTATCTGGTGCTAATTTTTTTTTCAAACATCTCTGGAAATACCCATCCAATTTTGATGAAACTTCACAGAAATGATTCTTCCATTGGCCTCATCCCAGGGTTCACAAAATTTACATGAGCTTATATAGTGAAATCTTCTTGTTCCAAAATAAAAGACCTAGGGCTACCAAATTTTGCATATAGCCTTTCTAATCAGCCCCTTCCAAGATTGGTCACATTGTAGCCCTGGATCAAATTTGGCTCCACCTGGCGATCATAAGTTTTAAATGGGCTCATATAGTGAAAAATTGAAAAAAAAAAATAGTAATAATCTCATTCCTAATCATAAGGCATATGGCTACCAAATTTTGCACGTAGCATCATCTAGCGGACCTCTACTAAAATTGTTCAAATTATAGTCCTGGGGTCAAACTTGGCCTCTTCTCAAAGAGAACTTGGCCCACAAGTTTTACATATATTTATATAGTGAAAACTTTAAAGATCTCCTTGTTCCTAGCTGTAAGAGCTAGACCTGTAATATTTTGTATTTGTTAATACCTAGTGTGCTCCTACCAACTTTGTTAGCCCAGGTCTCAAAATTGCCCCACCCTGAGGGTCATAAATTTAACATGTGTTTATATAAGTAAATTCTTTTAAAAATCTTCTTGCTCCTAACCATTAATACTAGAGCTACCAAATTTGGCACATAGCTTCATTTAGTGGAGTACTACTAGGTTTGTTCAAAATTTAGAAATTGACCTGGCCTTGGGCGTCACATGTTCGTAGTGGCTTTGTAATGAGCAAACTTTGAAAATCTTCTTGTTTATAACCATTAGGCCTGAAGCAATATTATTTGGTATATTGCTTGATCTAGTAGACACATACCAGGATTTAACAAATGATAGCCCATTGGTCAGAAATGGCCCCATCCTTGGGGTCACAACTTTCAAATGAGTTTTATATGGAAAACTTCGTGAATCTTCTTGTTTGAAACCATTTTTTCATAGAATTGCAATGTTTGGTTTGTATGGTTTTATATTTATAAGGTCTGTCAATGTGCCATAAAACAACATTCATTCATTCATTATATTTATAGGGAAGTGGAGCGATACAGGGCCATGATGGCCCTTTTGTTTGATAAACTTTAATCATAAATAAACTATACACAGGGTTTGAAATAAACTGCAGATAGGGGTTGAAATTAACTTTCTATGCCACTGGCAAAAAAACTGTGAGTACTGAAACCATATATCTTTCAAAATGGTATTTGCTACTTGCAAACTTTGAAATGAGTAGTTTTTCGCCAAATCAGAAGTGTTATAATCTAAACCACTTCTGATACTGTTGAAACATGATTGATAGGTGTAAAATGCTTATATACATTGGCTGATTCTACTGTTCATTTCTGAAGGTGCCATTTTCCTAACATAATCAAGTCTCTTTTTCTCCCTATTTAACAACAATAGTCACTGTAGCCCGAAAAGACTTCATTCGCTTTTTGAGATCACAAATTGGCTTGCTTAACTCTTTATCAAGTGACAAAATTTTAGACCATTCCAAATTGAAAGCTTTTGCAGATGACAAAATAAATGTGACTAAACAATTAAAATTTGTTCTAGGAAGAGTAGAAAACTTTGTGGGAATAGGAGAAAACGCTGGTTACCAGCATTTTCTCCTTTTCCCACAAAGTTTTCAAAATGCCTCTTCCACAGGGTAATTAAAAGTGGGGGCAAGGGCTAACAATAGTTGAAATAAATGCCAGTGTTTAGCAGTATCAACAATTAACGATTCTACGATATTATACTTTAACATTTTACCACACAGTCACAAAATTTAATGACCCTGGGTTAATTATAGAATTTCCGATCAGTTTTGACTATTTTACAGATTTTTAGAGTTCTCACAAAAAACTGCCAGTGATACTTGATACTTGTTTTCAACTTGCATTTTTCGACTTTAGCTCGCATTCTGAGGGTTAGCAAGTGATAATTTCAACCCCAGTGCACAGTATATATGGTCAGACCCTAGAGATTCACATAGAAGCAGTCTTTGAAGTTATGTTTAGGGGGTTTTTTTTTTTTTGTAGTTGAAAGGGTATGAAAAATGATACAATGACTTTTGCAGGAAGATATTCTGCTTCATAGAAAATTTACAATTTCGGTAAGCAGGGAACTCATTTTGAATAAATGTGGATTGCTTGTGCAAAAGAGCTTGTCACATGTAGTATCTTAGTCAAAACAAGTGTCTGAAGAAATAATGAAACAAGGAGAAGAAATTCTAAATGAGTTAGTGGATTTAGGTCTCCTATTGGACGTTCCCGTAGATTTTAGAATCTGAGGGAGAGTTGCAAGAGGAGAGCCATGTCCTTTTTAGCACTTCTTTCACATTAGAAAATACAGAGAAAGATAAAAAGATCTTCAAGATCTTTTTGGCTTGGACCTATCAGATTGATACTGGACCTATGCTGTTATATTCTATATCAGGTGTCATCGGGAGTCTGTATTCACCGGCCATTCTTTAAGTATATTCTTAGACTTATTCTTCAAGATTTTCTAAATTTAAAAGGAAGATAAAATGGTTTAGCCAATCAGGAGTTGTGTAACTTTCATATGAGGAAAATTCTGGAGAATAAGAGAAAGAATGTTCTTAAGAACGGTTGGTGAATACGGACCCAGTTTTCCTTTAACAAGCTAAGACTGGAAGCACAGTCAGCAGTATACAGGACTTAAACCAGAGGGTCGCTGGTTTTAATCCCTAGCTAAGCCAATTTCTTTCCAGGGATTGATGATGGTCCTTGCAACAGGATTCATTGCCTGTCCAATCCCTTGCTAGGAATGGGAGCCCTAGGTGGCTCAGTGTTAAAACTTTTCTCTACAGGTCAATTTTCTGTATGTCCATGGACCAGTCAACCTCATCATTCAGTCAGTTGTTAAAAAGCTGACAATTATAGAACCTTAATTATGTGTATCATGTATCACAGAGATGCATAATACCTCCTTTTGTCAGAGCATGGCTCATATGTATGTGCCGGCTGTCGCAGTGAGGAGACTAAAACAATGTTGAAAGTAGATTAAAACATCATTCTATCAATCAGTCGTCCCACGCTAGGAACAAAGTACACATCATTGCAAAAAATCATGCATATAATTGTAATGACCTGCTTCCTACTTGAACAAGTTAATCCTTTACGAAACAGTTCCATTTTGTAACGAACCTGTGGAAGAAGGCTTTTGAAAACGTTGCGAGAACCAACATTTTATCCCTTTCCCATAACCTTTGGTGTTTTCTGCTCTTCCAAAGACCATTTTTATCAGGCATAAGACATGGAGTAAATTTTTATCACTGAAATTGTCAGTAGTAGAATGTATTTTCAGACCACTTGTATCTGAAGAAATTATCTGTGAGGGAAAAATTAAAAGAAAACAAAAAAAAATTTAGCAGACAATTATTTAGTATTTTTGTATAAATTTTAAATGTGATCAGTATTTTCAAAAATAATTTTTTGTGGCATTTTTTGAAGACATTGCCACAATGAGTTCAATACGGTATTTTGAAAATCATGTATCATAGTTTGTGCAAAACCGAACTCAATTTTTCTAAGACAAATAAGTGTTTCAGTAGCACTCAGATATATAATCAACAACAGCGTAACTGGATTAGGCCATCGATCATGGAATTTCTTCTTTTTTAACTCTTTATCACACAATCCCGACTTTTCAGGACCCAGGAAAGAAGCCTTTTCAAAACACTGTGGGAAAAGGAGAAAATGCTGGTAACCAGTATTTTCTCCTTTTCCCACAATGTTTTCTACCCTGCCCAAAACAAATTTCTATTTTTCAGTTACATTCATTTTGTTGTCTGCAAATGCTTTCAATTTAGACCAGTCTAATATTTTGTTGTTTGGTAAAGACGTTAATTTGAAATATCCATACCCGCAATGGCCTTCTATTGGCGCAATGATATACACAACCTTTGTCTCCTGACCGTGTTCGTCCCAAAACCAATTTGTTCCCTGGGCTTGTTCGTCCCTTGGCTTGTTTGTCAGGGTTTGTTCGTCCCACATTGTTGTTTGTTTATTGTTCAAATTATTTATTCCGCACAATGGCTCCCTTGACAAATGCCACACCAGTGCTTTCAAGGCTAAATTGATTTATATTGACTTCATTGGTGACACTGCCAGAATTCAGCAGAAAGATAACACCAGTATGTTTTAGATAGCTACATATTTGATGTCAGGGGACAAACACTAATAGCATATCAGTGCAATTTGTAACCTTACTTTCTACCAGTCTAGTTTTTCCTTATGATTGAATGTTCAGAAGCAGCACAGTTAATTTTCTTGCACACTGAAAAGGACATGTTAGCCAATGGGAATTCAGAATTGATGAAATAGTTATGGACACTTACCGTAGTATTGGTAAAATATGAGAAAAACTTTGATGTATCAGCTGTCACTGCGATATGTCTGAAATAATGTTGAAAGCGGTGTAAAACACTTTTCTATCAATTTGTCGTAATTTGTTGTCTGCAGATGCTTTGAATTTGGAGGAGTGTGAAATTTTGTCATTTGGTAAAGTGTTAACTCTTTACCAAACAACAAAATTTTAGACTGGTCCAAATTGAAAGCATTTGCAGAGGACAAAATAAATGTGCTTGAAAAATTGAAATTTGTTTTGGGAAGGTTGGAAAACTTTATGGGAAAGGAGAAAATGCTGGTAACCAGCATTTTCTCCTTTTCCCACAATGTTTTCACAAGGCTTCTTTCACAGGGTCGTTAAAAGTCAGGATTGTGTGGTAAAGGGTTAAAGGGTAGAAGAAATTGTTGGAAAAAGAGAAATGCTGGTAACTAGCATTTTCTTTTTTTCTAACAATATTTTCAATTCCCTTATTTTCGGGTATTGGTTGTTAAAAGATGGGGTTGTTTGGTAAAGGATGAAAAAGTAAACTTTGGGGTCAGTCCTTTAATACTGATGTATCTTGTTTGGCATTTATCCTCAAGTTTTTACCGCACAATTCTCAGTTTTCAAGACCCTGAGGAAGAAGCCTTTGGAAAACATTGTTGGAAAAGGGGAAAATGCTGGTAACCAGCATTTTCCCCTTATACTACATTGTTTTCTATCCCTGCAAATACAATTTCCAGCCTTTGAGTCACTTTCATTTTGTCGTCTGCCAGTGCTTTCAATTTGAACAAGTCAAAAGTTTTGTCGTCTGGTATAGATTTAACTGTAAGAGTAGGTATCCAGTCTGGACAAAATGTTGGATTGTATGGGAGAAATCCTTCAGAAAAACCTTAGGGCTTGTAAGTGCATGGCAAATCCCCAGTGTTGTTATGTATGTGTGAGCTTTCTGGCTGAGTGTTAGCCAAAAGAATGTGTTTGTGTTAACCCTTACCAAACGACAAAATTTTAGACTGGTCCAAATTGAAAGCATTTGCAGATGACAAAATAAATGTAACCCAAAAATTGAAATTTGTTTTGGAAAGGGTAGAAAACACTGTGGGAAAAGGAGAAAGTGCTGTTACCAGCATTTTCTCCTTTTCCCACAATGTTTTCAAAAGCTTTCTTTTTCAGGGTCGTTAAAAGTCGGGATTGTGTGATAAAGAGTTAACCCTTTACCCAACATTCCCAGCTTGTAGCAACCTTAGGAAGAAGGCTTTGGAAAATATTGTGGAGGAAAAAGGGAAAATATTGGCGACCAGTAATCTTTTTCTTTTTCCCACAATGATTTTTCTACCCTTTCAATGTGAAATTCTATCATTCGAGCCATATTGAATTTGAAAGTGCTTTTGATACTGAAGAGTTTGAAATTTTGTCAACTGGTAAAGAATTTGGTTGGCTTAAGTGGCTTTATGATACTTCGTCGTTGTGTTGTTGATGTTGTTTATACTGAAAAATTTCATTGAATTATTTTGTTGTAGCAGTGTAGGGGTTTACCCAAGGAAAGTGTAACAAAAGAACAGGATATTTTGTACAGTGTAGCAGAGAACCAAAAATTCAGTTTCAAAGCCTTTTTGGATCAGAATGTTAACCTTTAACCAAACATTCTGAGTTTTAACAGCCCTGAGAAGCAAGGCTTTTTAAAACATTGTGGGCAAAGGAGAAAAATACTAGAAACCAGTATTTTATTCTGTTCCCACAATGTTTTCTACAACAATGTTTCTGCTAGGTTTGTTGTACTGACTAAAGATGGTACTATAAACAATAGGTATTGAAGCCCTTAGGACCTCAGCAAGTAAAACTTGACTTCACTTAATCAAGGGTAAGCAAAAACTTTTCCATCACAAGAATGCAAAAATAAGGCCAAGTAAGAAGCCATTTCCAAGCTCCTTTTGACCTATGATTTCTAGATCAGGGTCTTTATTCACCAACCATTCTTAAGAACATTTGTAGTCTTATTCTCCAAGATTTTCTAAATTTGAAAGTAACACCTCTTCTGATTCAAATTTAGAATATTCTTTAGAGGTAGACGAAAAATATTCTCAAGAATGGTTGGTGAATGCCAACCTTGGTTAAGGTTGTGAAGTACAGAGTTTTTTTTTTTTTAAGCAAAACATTGAAGTATTTCGAAAATGTTCTGTTTAAGTTAGTCTATGATAGGAATTTTCAATGAAATACTATTAAAGAAATACGTTGCTGTGGTAATTTCAGACCATGGTTACCAATGTAACATCATTGTTGAAGACTGTCAAGACTGTAGAAGACGAGGCTGCACGTGGAACTCGAGCTTTAGAGTCAACCATAGAGGCCATTGGCCAAGAGATTAAGGTCAGTAAAATTGACGTTATATTTGAGTTTTGATTGTATTTGCATGACCAGGCTAGTGAGGAATCCCATAGATAGAGGTGTTGAATGAAGAACAGTGTTTGCATGTATGAAGTAGATTTCATGAAAAATACCCAAGATTCTATGAAAATTTTACTAGAAAGATTGTAACAGAAAAAAAAGATGATATTGTGCAAATAAACCAATAATGCTTAAATGACAGTAATTGCAATTTACAACAGATAAATAGAAATAAGACACACACTTTGAAAGGGGAGGGGCATATGTATCTGCAAACAGTATCACAGATGTCGGGACTGTGTAGGCTGACATGGGCAGAAACTTTTTGCTATCTTTAAATTTTCTGCATGTCCAAGGACCACTCTACCTCAAGATTTCTTCAACTGTTAGACTAAATGGATTTTATGAATCTATAATTATGTGATGACTTGCTTTTTATCATGCATCAGGAAGATGCATGAAGCCCCCTTTTCACAGAGCATGGCTCAAATATTTTTCAATCAGAATTGTTATCCTTTACCACATAATCCTGGAAAATAATGGAAGAAGGCTTTTGAAAACATTGTGAGAAAAGGAGAAAATGCTGGTAACCAGCAATTTCTCCGTTTCTCACAATGTTTACTACACTTCCCAAAGAGAAATTCCAGCTTTGAGTCATATTTCATTTGTCGTCTGCAAATGTTTTCAATTTGGACAGGTCTAAAATTTTGTTGTTTGGTAAAGGGTTAATCCTTGCTGCGCTAAATGAATGAAATACATGTGCCCAGTCAGGACTAAAGATGTAGATACTGCAATTTGAAGGCTGTTTTTGTCACAATATTTGGCACAGAAGCAGACATTGTGACCAAGATTAGACTGCAGGTTCTGTGCAGCCTAATCTTAAATTACACTGTCCGCAAAGGCCATGAAGCCGGGGTTTAGCAGTACAAAGGTTAAAGTGTGTTAGAAAAATTTTAACCCTTTCAGCGCCATAGGCGAAAACAGGGACTTTTGCGGACAGCATAGATCACTCTGCACTCCGCTTGTTTGGTCAAGCCTATATTATAAAAATCTTCTGGAGACTCAGTGGATTGTTTTTACAGCCATCAAAAGAGGCAGAATAAGTTAATTTGGCACTGAAAGAGTTTAAGGTATATAGTTGAGAATAGTATAGGGCAGAAACAGATAACTAGAGAGAATGTAATGCATTTTACTTTCAATTGTAAGGTGAAAAAAAAGATAGTTTTCACTTCAGAGGTTTGTGAAGCATGGCAGAAAAAAATACCGAGATTTTGGTAGTAGATACATGTTGGACAATCAGTCACTTAAAATTTGAAGACAATGTGTTTGCTAAAAGATTTTAATTTTTATGACACTATTGTTGTATCAATAAATTGATACATAGGTTTGCTAGAATAATGATGTTATGATTGATTGATAGAATTAAGCATAATGATTCATTGATAGAATTAAGCTTAATGATTGATTGATAGAATTAAGCAAAGAAGACAGAAACAAGCCATTAAGCTTAACATTTGGTCAAAGCTCCACTATTCTTTTGGGCAGTGTATCAAAACAACAACCCTCATGATTGTCCCCCATGATATATTAACCCTTTACCACACAAAATCCAGCTTTAACAACACTGAGGAAGAATGCTTTTTAAAACATCATGGGAATAGGAGAAAATGCTAGTAACCAGCAATTTTTCCTTTTCCCACAATGTTTTCTACCCTATCAAAGACAGAAATCATCATTTTAAGCTACATCTAATTTGTCATCTGTAAATGCTTTCTGTTTGTTCCAGTCCACAATTTTGCCGTGTGGTAAAGGGTTAGGGTTTGAGAATCACAGGTAGAAAATTGTATTGAAGTATATACTTTCCAGACATATGGGACCACAGCTGAGGTAGAAACTCTGACTTTCAATGGTGACACATTAAAATTTGACAGCCAAAAATGTACACAAACCCCAGATTTAACACATTACCAGACAAGCATGCAACAATTGAGACAACATTGTTGAAAAAGAAGAAATTGCTGCTAATTAGCATTTCCTTCCTGTCGATACCAGGTGTTTAACTCTTTACCAAACAACAAAATTTTAGACTGGGCCAAATTAAAAGCATTTGTAGACTACAATTTAAATGTGACTCATATAATAGAATTTGTTTTTGATAGGGTAAAAAACATAGTGGGAAAAGGAGAAAATGCTGGTTACCAGCATTTTCTCCTTTTCCCACTATGTTTTTAAAAGCACATTATGGTAGGGTCGTTAAAACTTGCTGAGTGGGAAAGAGTTAATTTAATCCTTGCCAAACAATCCTAAGAAGACTTGAAAAGATTGTAGGAAAAGGAGACAATGCTGGTAACTAGTATTTTCTCCTTTACTTACATTTTTCCTACCTGTTCAATGGCAATTTCCAACATTTGTTGTCTGCAAATGCTTTGGATATGGACAAGGTGAAATTTTTTTTGTTCGGTGGAGTAAATGAAAGTGGATCCACACATATTATAGTTTTATGGGCATTAACCCTTTACCACACAATCCCGACTTTTAACGACCCTGAAAGCAAAAGCTTTTGAAAACATTGTGGGAAAAGGAGAAAATGCTGGTAACCAGCATTTTCTCCTTTTCCCACAATGTTTTCTGTCCCTTCCATAAACAGATTCCAACTTTTTAGTCACATTTATTTTGTTACTTTACCGATGCTTTCAATTGGGACAAGTCTAAAATTTTGTCGTTTGGTAAAGAGTTAAAGAGTCGTCAGCTGCTCAAGATTGTTTTTAAATCAATCAGATTGAAATTTGTAAGGAGGGAATGGGTTAAATGTGACTTGTAGCTTTTATTCTTTTCATTTGCATTTTGGGTAACAAAAGAAATTGAAAAATTGCCAAATTAATTCATTTGAATTGTCAATTATTGGGCTCCTGTCATAAACCCAATTCGTATTGGCACATCATCTGTTGACATTGAGGACGAGTTACATTTTTGACTGTCTTGTTTTTACTATAAGATTTATGCTGCTAAATCATTCAATCTGTTTGCTGTTTATGATCAAAGTTGGATGCTCATTTTACACAGTCTTATTAGCCAGTCTGTTTCATAGAAAATGTTAAGGTTTTGTCATAGTCCTGTCTGCATCATTGAGGGAAATGCTTTGAAATTTTCTGATATCTCTGGTGTCACTACTCGGGATATTTACTTCAAACTCTAACTGGTTATTAACTATCGAAAAGGGAGTCCATCCATACCAGAGGGGCAGGTAAATCTCAAAATATTTTGACAGTTATGCCCCTTTTTCAATTTTGAATTTTAATTGATAAAAGTAACCATAGTCATAAATTGGAACCAGCTGGGGGTGCTCATGTCTTAATCTATATTCGTCACAAAAGTACCTAAACATATTTTTGGGGTTCAAATTGGCTGAATCAGAGCTCCAGATAAGGGGGAGTGATGGTATTGTAAATCCGTTATTTCTCTTCCAAACCCTAGACGATTCTAATGACTACCCATAACATCGGGTTTAGTGGAGAATAATTAATATTTTCAGTTTTGAAATCAAAATCACTCCCTCTGTCTGGAGCTCTGGCTGAACTATAGTAACCAATCAAAGATTGAATGATTTTTCAGTAGAGCCTTTTTTGTTTTCTATCTGATTCATAATCTTAATGGTAGAGACCTCTTCATTAATACTGGCTTACTAATAATAAACAAGTACATCATATTGCATACCCAACCAACAGAACTCTATACCACACAGCAAAATTTTAGACAAGTCAAAATTGAAAACATTTGTGGACAACAAATTAAATGTGGCACAAATGTTGAGATTTGTCTTGGAATGGGTAGAAAAACTTAGTTGGAAAAGGAGAAAATGCTGGTTACCAGCATTTTCTCCTTTTCCAACAATGTTTTCAAGAGGCTTTTTCCTCATGGCTGTATGAAACATGGCATTGTGTGGTTTACAGTTAAAGTGTTGTAGTGAAATTCCAATCTAGCCCAGTGGTCACAGTAGGTCAGTCTGTAATGTTCAGGGTTTGATTCTTCGGCCCTGGCTGAATTCTATCTGAAGATTCAGGATAGCCATTATGACAGGATTTATTCATGAAAGAGGAATGTATCACGTCACAATGACTATCATCAATCCACTTTCGTAGCTGAACATTGTTTGGACATTATGTTTGAGGAAAGCAACCAGTGGCTTGGAAAGAATGTTGTTATAGTATTGGTAGAAAAAAAAAAAAAACCAAGGAAAGCATGAATAGGTTCACTGGCTGCTGAGATATAACAAAAAATAATGCTGGGTAAAAAATTTAG
Organism: Tridacna gigas; assembly: GCA_945859785.2. Lineage (NCBI taxonomy): Eukaryota > Metazoa > Mollusca > Bivalvia > Cardiida > Cardiidae > Tridacna > Tridacna gigas. The sequence continues at coordinate 57,518,510 of OX244028.2, forward strand.
TAGATGTCTCTAGTTTGACCATACCTTAAAAGTCTTCCTATACTTCCTGAATTACAAGTTTTCACTTGAAAAATAATCTTTGTCATGTCAGCCCTTTCACCCTTATCCTGCCTAATTATACCCCCGCAAAACGAATGTTTTCGTGGGTATACTGGAATCAGCCTGTCTGTCTGTGCGTGTGTGTGTCTGTGTACAAAATACTAGCAATTTTGTGTCGTGAACTCCTCCTAGAGTTTTCCTTCAATTGCATTGAAGCTTTGCACATAATTATATTGATCATATATTGAAGATTTGCAAGACGTAATTTTAAAGTGTCAACTCCCCCTGGTTGAGGAATTATCTCCCCTTGAACTTGACACTTTTTTTCTGTCAAAGCGCTGGCGGGGGTATTAAGTCACATTCAGTGACAGCTCTAATTGAAATTGTTAACAATTTAAAAAAAAAAAAACTGCTTTTAAAATATCGTAATTGATATCCATGGGGTTCAGTATATGACCGAGATAACTGACAGAACAGGGGGGGAGTGTAGAGCAAGATCAGACTGTGTACATGTGCAGGAAAAGGAGGAAATTGCAGAAATAATGTTGAAAGAGGAGTAAAACATCATTAAAACTTAATGAATGTGATTGTGAGGCATGGTAGATGTGTGGAACTTACTTTGGAAGCATGGATTACATAGTTCTTCAGTTGTCTGCCCTTGAATCTAGACTAACATTTCCCCATTAACCCTTAAAGCGCCTGTCACAACTATAGTTGCTTTTGCAGTGAGTGTAGATCAAGAGTAGACTTCACAAAACATGCAGTCTGATCTATGATCTACACAGTTGGCTTTGTTGTGACATTCTGGGCAAAAGAAAAGTTGAAATCACACTTACTAAGGTCTTATTCATAGCTTGAAAATGTCTGTTTGGTTTGTTTGGTGCCCTGAGGGATCAGGTGCTTCCTCAGACAGTCCTAGTTTCAAGTAGTAATGCCAGTAAGTCTAAATTTGATGCTTGCTTCTTCTTGACTTTTTAACTAACAGTCCTTTGTTATTATGACAGGGGGTCTGGTCGGGTAGCTCAGTGGTTAGCGTGTCTGTCTGGTGACCTGATGGCTGCGAGTTTGATACCCAGTTGAGGCAAACTTTCTTTCCAGAGATTTTTCCCCCCTCCCCTCTGGTGCATGTGAGAAAAGTAGTCTATGGCTTGGAAAGAAAATTGTGTCAGTACTGGTGTGGGTAAGCCAAGAAACACATGTGTAGGTGCACTGACCACTGTGATTTAACCGGAGCTGTTGAAACAGGGTTAAACTCTAATACAAACAAATATTATGACCCTGATAAAGAGGGCTTTCAAACAATTGCAGAAAAGGAGAAAAGGCTGGTAACAAGCATTTCTCCTTTTCCCCGCAATGTTTTCCTCCTTTTCAGAAACAAATCCTGTAAACTGAGCCACATTTTCCTTCTGCCAGCCCTTACACTTTTTGAGGAGTTTTAAGTTTTGTCGTTTAGTAAGGACTTAGAGTGTGAATACGAGGATTGAATGGTTGTCATCAAACTTGTTACCTTCCATAGCAAATTTCCTACAGCAGGTACCTTTGAAAACATCTTTGTAAAAAGAGGGTTTCCTTCTACATTCTTTTGAAATCTAAGTCTCCTGCGAGATAAGGAAAATGTTACATTAGGGTATAATTTATTAGATTGAGGTAGTGCTATATGAGTTTATATCATAAATAAGCCACGCTCTGTGAAAAGATGGGCTTAATGCATCTGCAAAAAGTATCAACCCATGTCAGCCTGCCCAGTCCGCGCAGGCAGACATTGGTCGAAACTTTTTGCTATATGTAAATTTTCTCCACGTCAAAGGACCAGTCGACCTTGAGATCAGTTTCTGAACTAAATGGATTTTATGGATCTATAATTATGTAATGACTTACTCAGTATAATGCTTTACAGAGATGTATTAAGCCTCCTTTTGCCAGAGCATGGCAGCAAATATATTAGACTTAAAATAGAGGGTTAATGCAAAATATACCTTGTGATTATTCTAAAAACCAAAATTATTGTGTATTGTATATGATAAGTAATCCTACCCTATTTAACCCTGTGTTTTTATGATTCCTGAAAGAAGAAAGCTTTTGAAACAGTGTAGGAAATGAAGAAAATGCTTTATTTTCACTGAAAGCAAAAGCAGACTGATTTGACCTCAGCACGTGCAGGATTGATTTATTACCTCCTACACTGAATTTGCTTTCAGAGCATCCATGTAAGTTATTGAAAACCATGTATGTTTTAATACATGTGTGAGGTGAAAATACATTGTGGCACAAAAAAGAATGCTAGTCACAGGTCATGTTTTCAAAAGTGGCTTGCAGCAGGAAAAGAAGATAATTGTAAATGATAGTGTTATTATCTTGTAATTGTAAATGATAAAATGTTATTATCTTGTTACACCATATCCATATATACACAGTAAAATTAGTGTTGCACCCCCTGCGTTTTTTCTGGGTTTGATTTTCTGGTGTGAATGAAATGGGATGGAAATTAGAATCTGGCTGTTGCATACAGCAACAAGCCAGTCTGTTGCCTCTGAAATGGACTAAACTGAGGTATCCCTTGACCTCATGGCAGCCGCTACTGATGGAGCTGTTTCAACCTCTTGGGAGAGGTATTAGATGAAGACTGCAAGCTGTTCTGCAAGCCCTGGGTGAAAGTATGCAATATTGACAGATTTGAGGTCAAGGGATACTTCAGTTCAGTTCATTTGATAGGCAAAATGCTGTTCTGTTGGTGTATGGAGCAGCTGGATTCTAATTTTGACCCCACTTTATATCATTCATGTCAGAAAATCAAACCCATGTGGGCCTGGTTCAAGTTAATGTCATTGTTTTCAAATTTTGATACCAATTTTAACGACCTTAAGTTAGAAGTCTTTTGAAAACTTTTTGGGAAAGGGAGAAAATGCTGGTAACCAGCATTTTCTCCTTTTCCCAAAATGTTTTCTTCTCTGTCAAAGGTAAATTCTGATTGTTTGAGCCACATCTAAGTTGTCATCCACAAATGCTTTAAATTTGGACATGTCTAAAATTTGGTTATGTGGTAAAGGGTGAACGCTTTTCCAAACAAGGCTGACTTTTAACAACCCAAAGAAAGAAAGGCTTCCCACAATGTTTTCAAAAGCATTTTTCATCAGTCATTAAAACACAGGATTGAGGGTTGACGCATCACCTAACAATCTTGTGTTTGAACAATCCTAAAGAATAAATCTTCTGAAAACTCTGTGGGAAAAGAAAAAAATGGGAAACAAGTACTTTCTTCTTTTATCCCACAATGTTTTTCCACATCTTTAACTCTTTACCAAACGACAAAATTTTAGACCACCCCAAACTGAAAAGCTTTTGCAGACGACAAAATTAATGCGACTCAGAAGATGAAATTTGTTATGGGGAGAGTAGAAAACATTGTGGGAAAAGGAGAAAATGCTGGTTACCAGCATTTTCTCCTTTTCCCACAATGTTTTCAAAAGGCTTCTTCCTCAGGGTCATTAAAAACGGGATTGTGTGGTAAAGGGTTAAACACAACTCCTTCTATGTCAGGCAAATTTGATTTGTCGTCTGAAAAATTTAATAATTTGGATGAGTTTAAATGCTTTTGTTTTCTTTGGTAAGAAACTAAATTTCTCCCGAGGAGTGATGATAGTCATTGTGATAAGGTTTATTCCTATCTCACCGATGGTTAATGTTTACACAAAATTCGTTTGTGAAAGCAGCCAGTGGCTAGGAAAGAATGTTGCATGAAGTACTGGCAAAAGAATCTCCAGGAAGGCATGAATAGGTGCTCTTGCCATGCCAGTTTAACTGAAATGATGTTGGAAACATAGTAGAACACTGACAAAATTGACTGGATATTGATATCTGTTTGTGTATAATTTAACCAATAATGATAATAGTGTGTATTGTTTTGTAGTATGGGTTTTTTTTTTTTCAGTTTCTTGCATGTATTATCTAATATTTGACATTTTCTCTGATTGAAAGGAAGACAGGGACCTTTGCATGCTTTGCATTGTGGTTTGCTATGGGTTTTTGGTATATCAATAGGGTGTCAAAAGAATACTTAAAAGTTACATTGTTCTTTGCAGCAGAATGTATCTTCATCGAGCAAAGGTCAGATCCATTCATGAAACTGACTTCTTCATTCACTTCTAAAAAAGTACACAACAGACAAAGCAAAATAAAACACCCTGGATGTTATCCTTTTAACCTTTTACCATACTATCCAGACTTTTAATGGCCCTGAGGAAGAAAGTTTTTGGCAATACTGTGGAATAAGGAGAAAATGCTGGTTACTACCCTATCAAAGACAGATATCATCATTTGAGCAACATATATTTTGTCATCTGCAAATGCTTTCAAATTTGGTAAAGAGTTAAAAATGTTTGTTTTAGTTTGAATTGTTTTAGTTTGAATATGTTACAAACTACCAGTCTTTGTAGACCCAGGTCTTTGCAGTTTTAATTTACTCTGATAGAAAAGCAACTTTAATTATGTTCTGAGTTTTAACACTTCCAATGGAAAACTTAGTGATAAATTCCTTTGCACGTCATTCTTGTTTTCACCTCATTGCAGCAATATGAAGCTAACCCATCATCTGACAGACAGGCTTCAGCTGAAGATCTGATCCGCTACACTAAACCTATCACGTCTGCCACTGCCAAGGCTGTTGCTGCTGGCAACAGTTGCCGTCAAGAGGATGTTATTGTGGTTGCCAATATGGGACGCAAGGCTGTGTTTGATTTGCTGGGAGTTTGTAAGGTAAGAGCTATTACTTTAATCTGCTACCACGCAATTCCAAGTTTCAATGACCCTGAGAAAATGAGTTTTTGAAAACATTCTGGGAAAAAGAGAAAATGCTTGTAACCAGGATTTTCTCCTTTTCTCAACATGTTTTCCACCTTATCAAAGGGGGGAATCATCATTTGAGCTACCTGTAGTATGTTGTATGCAAATTAAAGCCTTGCTAAAGGTATACAAACTTTAGGATTTTATTTACAAAATGAACTTTATTTACACACACAAACTCAATGCTTAACCCTTTCCCAAATAATCATGAATTTTAACTACCTTAAAGCAATAGATGTTCCAAAAAATTGTGGAAAAGGAGAAAAATTCAATGCTGGTAACCAGCATTTTCTACTTTTCCCTGAATGTTTTCTAACCTACTAAAAAGAAGTTTCAATTTTTAAGTCACATTTATCTTGTCTTCTGCAATTTGGACTAGCCAAAAATTTTTGTTGTTTCTTAGAGTTAATTTTCTATATCATGTGTACAATGTTGCTGAGCATGATAGTGCAGCTGGTTACCTACAGAGCTTGAAACCCAGGGTCCTTTGTTTGTTTCACAGTCATGCCAAATGTTTTCCAAGGATTGATGATAGGCATCGGGACAAGATTCATTCCTCTTTCACTGCTGAACATGTTTTGGGATGATTTTACATGGAAAAGTAGCCAGTGGCTTGGGAAAAATGCTGTGCAAAGCACTGGTTAAAGAAACTCCTGGAAAGCATGGATATGTGCTCTGGCCAACCATGTAGTAACGTTAGAGCATCAAATAAACCTAACAAATTTTTTTTTTTGTTAGTATAACCCAAATAATTGCAATTTCAAGGTTGCTTTCGTCTGCTGTTTGTCTTCAAAACGGACAGTGTAGATCAAAGATCAGGCAGCACATTTTGTGCAGTCTGATCTTGATCTAGACTGGCCACAAAGGCAACTATAGTAGTGAAAGTCGCTTTAAGGGTTAATGAAATAATACTGAGGACAGTGTTAAACAGTAAACAAACAAAACTGAAAAAAGAAAATTCCAGAAGGTCACAGCAGCCAAAAATGTTTGCTACAGGAGCGAATAGAATGTAGCAAGCTGTGGATCTTTTTTTGTACACTGTTTTCAAAAGTGTCTTTGGATGTGCTTTAAAAGTCCTTTTTTGTACAATAACTGGTTACAGAAACTGAAATAATGTTGATATGTCTTAAAACACAGTTAACTCTTTACCACACAATCCCAACTTTTAACGGCCCTGAGGAAGAAGGCTTTTGAAAACACTGTGGGAAAAGGAGAAAATGCTGGTAACCAGCATTTCCTCCTTTTCCCCACAATGTTTTCTACCATTCCTGAAACAAAGTTCAATTTTTCATTCACATTTATTTTGTCGTCTGCAAATGCTTTTCAACTTGGACCAGTCAAAAATTTTGTGTTTTGGTAAAGAGTTAAAACAAGGCAATTTCTTATTCAGGCTGCCGCAGCTTCAGCAGAAACACATGATGTGAGATACAAGACCATTCAGGCAGGCAGCATGTGTGCCACATCGTACAAATCTTTATTGGAACACGTTAATCTGGTAAGTTAAACTGTTTCTTATACCCAATAGCCGCAAATGTATTGCTCAAGAAGATATAATTGCTTTCGTACAACAACATGGTCTGTTAAGCTCCCAAATGACAAAATTTAGACTCAGGCGTTTTGAAAGCAAATGATGTTGTGTTGCTTTAATGCGGATACAAAACAACAAACACATCAGGTTTTATCAATTTCAGAATCACTGTATATGAACCATGCTTTGGCAAAAGGGTGCTTAATGCATCTCCTTGATGCATCATACCAAGCAAGTCATCACCTGGGTATGGATCCATATAATCCATTGAACAACTGATTGAATCATGAAGTAGACTGGTCCTTTTGACAGAAAATATGCCAAAAGCAATAAGTTTGGACCCAGGTCAGCCTGCACAGATTGCAAAGGCTGACCTGGGTGGATACCTTTAGCTGATGCATTAAGCCCCCTTTCACAGAGCATGACTCATATGTATTTAATACACTTTGTCATTATGAACATTTATTTAACTTTTATTTTGCATAATTCTATAGAAAAGTTATTTGGCTTTACCCTAATCAAGTGACGTAGTATCATTGTTAAACTATATTGTATGTCATATGATCCAAAATATACATGTATCGTTGTATATGTATATTTAGGAATGTAATTTCTTATCAATAAAATTTGGGCCATACTCTGGTAAAAGAGGACTTAATGCATCTGCATTATTCAAAGTCTGTCAGTGCATAATTTTGGATCCATGAAATCCATTTCATCTAACAACAGGCTGAATCCTGAGGAAGAATGGTCCTTGGACATGCAGAAAATTGACCATTATCAAAAACTTTCCACCATGCAAGCCTGTGCAGGCTGCCAAGGCTTACATGGGTTGATACTTTTTTTTTTGCAGATGCATTAAGCCCCCTTTGCAGAGAGCATTGCATATGTATTTTGAGGGATGTAGTTTATCATTTATATTATTTATTGAAAGTTTTTATTTGAATATTTCTATCAAAAAACCATCTGGTTTTACCCCATAGAAGTGACACAGTATCATTGTTGAACTGTATTGCAGGTCATACTATCCGGAATATACCATTGTAATATACCATTGTATATGAGCCATGCTCTGGCAAAAGGGGGCTTAATGCATCTCCATGATGCTTCATACCAAACAAACCATCACATATTTATGGATCCATAATAGCCACTTTTTAACAATCAACTTAATCATGAAGTAGAATGGTTCTTAGACATACAGAAAATTGACCAATAGCAAAAAGTTTTGGTCCAGGTCAGCCTGCGCGGACTGTGCAGGCTGACCTGGGTCGATACTTTTCGCAGATGCATTAAGCCCCCTTTTCACAGAGCATATATATTTAGGAATGTAATGTATTGTTAATAGCATTCATTGCAGTTTTATTAGCTTGGCTGTTTTTGAAGAAAACATTGAGGTATTGTCCTAGCCCTGGCATTTTCATTGTGCAAAAACTTTGACCTTTTATAATATCTCTGTTATTACTGAAGATATTTGCTTCAAACTTGGACAAGTTTTTGATTATGAAAGGGGAAACCTATACAACAAGGGCAGGTAACCATCAAAGTATCTTTGATATAGTTAATGCCCCTTTTTTCCATTTTGAATTTCCACTGAAAATCAAGCATCCACAACCTTGCGTTGGCACCCGCATGCCTCGCTCTTGTTTTATATATTTCTATCAAAGACAAAAACATTCCATTTTTACCTTGACACAGTATCTCTGTTAAACTATACCACAGGTTATACAAAAGCCAACTATGGAGAACAAACAGCAATTAACAGTGCTATCCAGACAGGTGGCTAACTCTGTGACAGAGATTGTACACGCTGCAGAGGCCATTAAAGGTATTGTCATTGTGTCCTTGTATTTTCTTACAAAAATGCTTATCTTATTATACAGTGCTTTATCTTCAGTAGCCTTTAGTCAAAATTCAGATGGTTAACACATTTTGTAGAAATGATTGGTCCCAATTTGGCTTGCTTGTAATGTTTCATTATGTGAGCCATGCTCTGGGAAAAGGGGACTTAATGCAATCAGCAAAAAATAACGATCCATGTCAGCCTGCGCAGACTGACATGGGTCGAAATTTTTTGCTATTTATAAATTTTCTGCACGTCCAAAGACAGTACTACCTCATGATTCAGTCGGTTATTGGAGAAAATGGATTTTATGGATCTATAATTATATAACTTGCTTGGTATCATGCGTCAGAGATATGGTAGGCCCTCTTTTGCTAGAGCATGGCTCAATTATATTAAAAAAAAAAAAAAAAAAAAGACTTAGATCTGCCTAGGAATTTAAAAAGAAAACGTGCCAATTCTCTACCTCAAGCAGATTAGTTTTCGTATCTTGCCGCATTCTTTCAAACATTGGGGTGAAAGTTGGAAAAGAGGGTCCTGGCATTTGAAGGGAGCTAAAGGAGCACCAGCTTTTCAACATGCTACTTTGTCAACTCTTCCTTTTGCCACATAATTGTGACATTTATCCCTGTAAAAACAAAAACTTTTCATGTTTTGATTACCATTGTTTTATTGCAATGTTTTCAATTACTTTTGCTGCAAATTTGTTTAGCTCTTTACCACATAGCAAAAATTTAGACTCATCCAATTTGAAAGCACTTGCACAAAACAAAACAAAACAAAAAAAAAAAAAAAAACTGGTTGAAATGATAGAGCTTGTCTGTGATAGGGTAGAAAACATTGTGGAAAAAGGAGAAAATGCTGGTTCCCGGAATTTTTTTCTTTTCCTTCCCACATTGTTTTCATAAGCTTTTTTTTTTTGCCCAAGGGGTAGTTAAAAGTCAGGATTGTGTGGTAAAGAGTTAAGGAGATATTGGATTGAAATAAGAGTTGACCATACCTCTCGCCCAAAAACATGTGAAAGTATAGTTACATATTGGAAGATTTGATAATAGTACAAGAAATGTTTCTTACTGACCTTTGAGTCAAAGTTACTACTATACTAGATGTGTTAATCCTCTGAACTTTGGTTTAAAGATACATCCTTACAGCCAGAGAGCAAAAATGTTGACTTGAAAGTGTGTAGAATGCCTCAGAATTTGGTCAGCTGTGTAAACAAGGAGAAATTAACATAATATATGGTGTAAGGGATAGAGAAACTCGAGGGATTTGTCCTCATTTAAAACCTGAAATGACAACTGTGATTTCTTTGAAGGCTGCCAAAATGTAAAACACATTTTCTATCTGTCGTAATCTGTGCACCCTTGCAGCCATCAGGGGCAATATTTGGCATGAAGGTACAAGAATGATCATAGTTTCATACAAAAAAGATGAAATTGGTTACAAACTGGCTGAAAACGACTTTCAAACCAACAAAGATGTATCTTTAATCTTTCTTTAATGCCATATTAAACACTTTCTTCTTCAGTAGTTCTTTGCCATATATGTATGCTTCAGTAATACTGCAGACTTGGTGATGGAAATATTTCATATGCTTACTTTCCTTTTGTGAAGACTACCAGGTAACAAAATTTTAGACTTATCCAAAATTGAAAGCATTTGCATATGACAAATCAAATAAGATACACATCAAAGGACTTGTCTTTGATAGGATAGTGAAAATTGTGGGAAAAGAAAAAAATGCTGGTTACCAGCATTTCTCCTTTTCCCATAATGTTTTCAAAAGGCGTCTGTCTTAGGGTCTTTAAACTAAGGATTGTGTGGTGAAGGGTAAATCAGATGCTTCTATTGTACTGCAGATTTGGTGATGGGAATATTTGATTCTCAAAATTTTCTAAAGTTAGAATAGTTCCCTTTGTCATAGATGCAAACTGTACATTTGAAGCATCATTAGAGAAAATGGTGTATTTGCAGGGTACCATGTTGCTTTATTGATCTTTTATCTTAAAGGCCTTGTTTCCAGTTCTATGTTCATGCAGTTTGGTCAGAATGTTTACCTTGATGATAGCTGAGACTGAGTTAAAAAAACAAACTATTCTCCACAGCAAGAAAACTATGTTCTTATGTCCAATCTTATGAGAAAACAACCTTGCATTGGCATATGAGGCCATGTTTTTAAGCTCCATTTTCATAGCACTTTTCTGTCATGTTTGTCACAGTAATATATCTTGAAGATTTCAAAAATTAATTACCTCAGGTAAAAAAGGTAAACACCAGGTAAAATCTAAGTTGTGTGAGCGCCATAGGCAACATTTTCATTCCAGTGTCCACACAATGTGGTCAGAGTGTTTGTTTTGATGATACCAGGGACAAGATTTCGAAACAGGGTAACCTTGTGTCAAATCTCGGAAGATGCTTGTGTTGTGGTCTGGAGGCTGTATCTACAAATCCAACTTGGATAGTACTTACAGTTCAAAACTGAGAAAACTCTTGTCTCATTTGATATCTGTGACTCATTACACCTGGTCAGAATGCTTTCCTTGATAATGATTGTTTTTGCATGAACTTAAAATTATCGTTCTCTGAAAGGTATTAGGGTTCAGTTGAGGGGTAGAAGGTCAGTCTGGCTGTCTTGCCACAAAAAATCAGCTGCATAACCCTAAATGCTTCATTATTCACCCCAGACAATTGACAGCATATTAACCCCTAGGCTGCTAAGCGTGACTCACAGACCTTTTGCAGACAATGTAGATCAAGATCAGACTGCACAGAATGTGCAGTCTGGTCTTGGATCTACACTGTCCATCATGGAAATATTTCCCCAACCCCCATAACTTTTAAGTAGCAACATTTTGGTTGTTACCATTGGCTTGAAAGTTTCATTTAAGTAATTCAGCTAAATAAAGGTCAATCCAAGTTAGTGGATGATAGCTTTTGTGATGTGGAGTTGGTACATGAAAAAGAGAGAAAAGGGAGGTGGGAAAAAAAAACATGAATACAATGTTGTGATCAAAGTACCCGGTATACGTATTTTCCTTGTAATATTTATTAAGAGATTCTATTTTCAGGGTTAATTTTTAGGTTGGCTGTCTCGGAAGAGAAGGTCTAGGTATTGCCATGGCCCTGTCTTCTGCGTTGTTGTTGTATGAAAACTTTGACATTTTATAATTTAGCTCTGTCATTACTGAAGATATTTACTTCAATCTGGGAGTAGTTGTTAATCATTAACTCTATACTACACAACAAAATTTTTGAATCCTCTATAATGAAAGCATTTATATGGTTCAAATGATGAGATTTGTTACTGAAAGGGAAGAAAACATTTTGGGAAAAGGAGAAAATGCTGGTAACCAGCATTTTCTCCTTTTCCCAAAATGTTTTCTAAAGCCTTTTTTCTCAGGGTCGTTAAAATTTACGGGATTGTGTGGTAAAGGGTTAATAGGGGAACCCATACCAGTGTGGCAGGTAACCATCAAAATATGTTTGACACAGTTATGCCCCTTTTTCAACAGTTTTCACTGAAAATCACTCAATTTCTAAAAGCAGCTGCGGCGGAACTTGCAGTGCACTTGTTTTATGATAATATAGATGGGTAGTTTATGTTACAATATGGCTTGGTATATCATGATATTGTTAGTTTTAATTCCTTCTTACTTTTATCTTTTATTTCATTGTAATAGTAAAATACTCACCTCTTTGACAATGATTTTTTCTTGCAACTCACAGCCAATGAAAAAAACACGAATGCATTTTGGGGCATTACTTACAAGGAGATATCAATACTTCTAGCTAAGCATGTAACTCTAAAATTTTCTGAGCCTAATGCTAAACCATAAGAGCAATGTCTGATAGTCATTGAAATGAAGATCCTTAACCCTTTCCCAAACGACAGATTTTGGACTGGTCCAAATTGAAAGAGTTTGCAGACGACAATTTAAATTTTATGAAAATGGCAGAAAGTTCTCAAAAAGGGTAGAAAACACTGTGGGAAAAGGATAAATTGCTCGTTACGAGCAATTTCTCCTTTTCCCACAGTGTTTTCAAAAGACTTGTACTGCAGACACGTGAAAACCAGGGCTTGTTTGGGAAAGGGCTAAAATTTGTTACAATTATTTTGTGTTAGGGCTGTAAAATTGTAAAACTTTAGTCTTATTTATGCATTGAAAATATCAGTTCAATTCATTTATTCATCTGAAAAAAAATTCTTTACCAAACAATCTTGTTTTTGCAACATAAGGACAAAGGCTTTTAATATGAATGTGGAAAAAGGTGGAAAAGCTGGTGAACAGTTTTTACTCCTTTTCCGGCAATGTTTTGTACACTTTCAACAGCTATCTAATCATTTAAGCCAAAGTACATTTGTTGTCAGCAAATGCTATCAGTTTCATGAAGCCTGAAATTTTTGTTGCTTGGTAAAGAATTAACCCTTAAACACACAGTCCCAAGTTTCAACGACCCTGAAAAACAAAGCTTTTGAAAATATTGGAAAAGGAGAAAATGCTTTTTACAGGCATTTTCTCCTTTTACCATGACGTTTTCTGTGTTTAAAATAAATCTCACCTTATCAGTCACATATTAACCCTGAAAGGGCCTTTCGCTACTACAGTTACCTTTGTGGTCAGTGTAGATCAAGATCAGACTGCACAACATGTGCAGTCTGATCTTTAATCTACACTGTCCATTTTGCTGATTCACTACAGACAAAAGGTAGCCACAAAAATGCACATTTTCTTGGTCTTATTGTAGAATGAAAATGTCTATGGGTTTATTTTGGGCTTTAAGGGTTAATTGTTGTTTGCAAGTGCTTTCAATATGGGTGAGTGTAAAAGTTGATTGTGTTGGCAAGGGTTATTGGGCAAAAACTTAAATATCATTTTATTTAGACTTTAGAGATTGGTCATAATGTAGAGATTGATTCTAAATTCATGTTCTATGCTTTATGCTGTTCATCCTGTCATATAACTAGCATATCTAGGCTTGCTTCCATGTCCTCAATTCTTTTTTTTTCCTTGTGTCTTTTACATATGTTCTGCCATATTTTATGTTCTTTGCTTTTTTGTTTTGTCCACCAGCTCGGCGCAGATCTAATCCTTTTGCAACCTTTAACTGGTTCTCGCGAAACTCAGGTTCGATCCTCTTGCAGCCCCACAACCCTCTTGTCCATTATATATTTTTTTGTGTGTTCGTATAGGTTTTTAGAAAACTGGAGTAAATGTATTTACAGTATTAATGTTTAAACTAACTTTAATTTTAGTATTAATTACCCTCGGTATTAAGACTTAACCATTTTCCAGACGACAAAATTTTAGACTTGTCCAACTTCAGAGTATTTGCAGATGACAAATGAAGCTCAAATTAAGATATTTATTTTTGTAAGGACAGAAAAGATTGCGGGAAAAGAAGGAAATGCAAGCTGCCATTATTGTTTTTTCCTTTTCCCACAAACTTATCAAAAACTGTCTTTCTCAAGGATGCTAAAACTTGGGATTGTGCGGTAAAGGGTTAATCAAAAACTGTCTTTCTCAAGGATGCTAAAACTTGGGATTGTGCGGTAAAGGGTTAACTTTTTTATCAAATAATCCTGTCTTTTAAACAATATAGAGGCTTAAGAAAACACTGGAAAAAGAGAAAATGCTTATTACAGGTGTTTTTCCTTTTTCTGCTTTGTTTTCTACTATATCAAAGACAGAAATATTCTTTTGAGCAACACTTAACCCTTTCCAATACAACAAATTTTAGACTCTCCCAAAATCAACATGTGTGCTCATGAAAAATTCAAAATTAATACACAGCTTTAGTCCTCTGATAGGATAGAAAACAATGTGGGAAAGAGAAAATGCTGGTTACCAGCATTTTCTCCTTTTCCCACAATGTTTTCAAAAGGCTTATTACTTAGAGTTGTTGAAAGTCTGGATTGTTTGGTAAAGGTTAATTAAAATGTTGGTGTCAGCATAGCTTTCAACTTGGAAGAGTCAAAATTCCATATTTGGTAAAAAATGTTTTACTAGTATTTGCAGAAGTATATTTTAGTGAAGTAGTCAGCCATATTAGTAAACATTTTGGCAAAAAGAATTTGCTCTGACAGAAATTTCCCTCTTTGCCACAATGTTTATATTTACGTTTATGAACTCTCCCTAGTTAATGCTGAGTGCCCACGTATTTTGCCATTTAACTCTTTACCACACAATCCCAACTTTTAACAACCCTGAAAGAGAAGCCTTTTGAAAACAACGTGGAAAAAGGAGAAAATGCTGGTAACCAGCACTTCCTCCTTTTCCCACAATGTTTACTACCCTATCAAAGACAATTTACATCATTTAACTCGCACTGAAATTGTCGTCTGCAAATGCTCTCAGTTTGGACCAATCTACATTTTTGTCGTTGGTAAAGAGTTAAGGACAGGGGAAATTTAGGAAAATAAAATCAGTCTTATAAAACCTTGCATTTTCGCACCTGTATGACACCTCTAGCAAGATTCTTATTTCTTTATATCTTTACCACATGAGAAAAATGTAGAACTGTCCAAATTGAAAGTATTTGTAGATAACAATTTAAATGTGGCTCCAGTGATGGAATTTGCCTTTGACAGAGAAGAAAACATTTTGGGGGAAAGGGGAAAATGCTGGTTACTCCTTTTCCCAAAATGTTTTCAGAAACCTTCCTCAGGGTCGTTTTAAACTCGGGATTATGTGGTAAAGGTTAACCAGACTTAATGCATGGGCATCTGACAGTACTTCGTAAAACATTATTTTAACAAAATAAAAAACTTGCCAACGTGATCTGTTTCTCTATGTTCTATATATAGCTGATCTGCATCGTGTATTGTCAACGTATTTTATGTTCAGCCTAGAAGCCACATTTTCAGTCAACTGTTTATGAAACTTGGTCAGAAATTTTTGGAGAAATTTTCAAGAGAATATCTTGGCAGAGTTCGAAAATGGGTCACTGAGTCAAAAAGTAGGTCACTAAATCATAATGTTGAAAAAATATTGGGTGCATTCTAAATGTTGCATTGTTTAAGTGGTCACCCTATGAAGCAGCCACACTTTCTTATAAGACAACAGTTCCTGGTATAAAGAGGTTTAAATTTCAATGGCAAAGATTAAGTCGAAAAAGGGTATTCCAATGAATTTCAGGAATTTTTTACTTGTAGAAGTTGCTCATTGTTAAGTTTCATGCGGCATGTTCACTTTTATTTTGCATCCTAGATTATTGCATCATGCATATCTCACAGATCAGCCTTGTTGTGCTTGGCTTACCCCAAAGTTCTCTTTACAGCTTTTTTAGAAATCTGCCTAATTCTATAACTACAAACTTAAAGGCCCAAGAGCATTCAAAAATCAGTGCAGGTATTAAAATGCATTTGGATCATACTGTTTATGGTTTAAAGTATGGAAAATATTGTGAAGATGACAGTTTATCATTGTGTGGTCAGTTTATGTGTGAGTCACTGGCAGAAAAATGAATTTTGAAATCGGGCAAAAGGTAAAAAGATAGAGTGAACTGGCTACTAGGATGGACTGTACAGTAACAGATTGTAATCTTCACAGTAACTTTCATGCTTTTACATGGTATGATTAAAATTTAAATGCTTTCGAATGCCAGCCTTGTTTACTTTTGGCAGCTGTTGTTATTTTAAGATGATAGCAATTTCATATGTTTTAGAAGGTTTTGCTGTCGCTTATCAGCCTTTGTATTGCATCATCATAATAAGACATTAAGATGAGCAGTGCTCTTTGAAAAGGGACTTTAATACATCTGCAAAATGTATAAACCCAGGTCAGCCTGCACAGTCCACGCAGGCTAACCTGGGTCAAAACTTTCTACTATCAGTCTATTATCTGCATGTGGAAGGACCATTCTACCTCCAGGTTGAGTCTGTTGTAAGACAAAACAGACTTTATGGATCCACGTTATGTGATGACTTACTTAGTATTGTGCATCACGGAGATACATTAAACTGCCTTTTGCCAGAGCACAGCTTAGAAATTTTATATAATTGAAAGAAAATGGGGAGAAATACATATTTCTGATGAAAACATTTGCTAGCAAAAATTCTGAATTATGTTCTTGGTCTTTGTCTAAATGTAGAAATTAACACAATTTCAGATTTGATAAACCATTTGTTTATACTCGGTTACTACGCTCAGCATCTTAGTGGTGGTTGACGGTATAACCTTTTACTACGCAATCCTGACTTTTCACAATCCTGAGAAATAAGCCTTTTGAAAATATTTAGGGAAAAGGGGAAAATGCTGGTAATCAGCATTTTTTCCTCTTCTCACAATGTTTTCTGTCCCTCCCAAATGAAATTTCAATTTTTGAGTCCCATTTATGTTGTCATCTGCTTATACTTTCAGTTTGGACCAATCTAAAATTTTGTCATATGGTAAGGTGTCAAAAGAACAAACTAGGGCTTGCTGCCTTAGTGAAGTAAGATATTTCACAAGTTGATTTTTGTCACACAGAGCTAGAACAGGCCAAATGGACAGGTATTGTTGGAATGTAGTCTATAAGTGCTTGATCATTGTTTCAGTTTTAGATGTTTTTTTTTATTCATTTTTACTGTGTTTAACCCTTTACCAAACATTTCTGGGTTTCAACATCCTGTAGGAAGACAGCCTTTAAAACATTGTGAGAAAAAGAGAAGATGCAGGTAATCAGCATGTCTCCTTTTCCACACATTTTTTCCCTTTTGGGTAAAGAATACCATCATTTGCACCATATTTAATTTGCTGCCTACAGTGTAATTTCTAATTTGAACCAGTCTAAAGTTTTGTCATCTGGTAAAGAGTTAAGAATTCTGTTAGAGACATTTTTGAGTGAGTTTCTTGGCCCTGACTGCTGTGTTGGGCCCTTTTGCTGCCTGGGCCCTTCTGCCTTGGGCAAGATTGCAGGCATCTGGGGAAAGCATAGATCATGATTCAATTGCAGAGAAACATGCAGTCGATCTACGATCTACATTGTCCAGTACTTAATCTGGAAATCACCAAGACTCACCAAAAGAGTTTGTTCAGATTAAGAGATTATGACAGTAACCATGGATATTATTTTGTGCTCCATAAGCAGTTACCATGGAAACATTACTGGTTCCATAAACTTTGTTTTCATTTATTTTGATCTTAAGATTTACATATTGACATTGAAAATAGTTAACAATGATTTTTTTGATAAGCAATTTAGAACTTTGATCAATGCAAAAAATTTGGTCTGCTGCAATGTGAAAAAAGCTGACAGCAGATCATGTATCTTCAGGGATGGAAAGGTCATGGACATTATATGTTTGACCTTTACACTTGAACTACATTTGTGCCAGTAAGGTGTAACCAAGGAAACCTCATGGATGCCAAATGATTTTGTATGTACATAGTACATTCACATTAATTTTTTTTACTATGATTAGTTTCTTAATAAGTGTAGATAGTTTACCTCCAAATTTTTAATAAAAGATTAC
Organism: Tridacna gigas; assembly: GCA_945859785.2. Lineage (NCBI taxonomy): Eukaryota > Metazoa > Mollusca > Bivalvia > Cardiida > Cardiidae > Tridacna > Tridacna gigas. The sequence goes on from OX244028.2 coordinate 57,536,213, forward strand.
CTTCAATGTATGTACTAAGACAAGTAAATAAGCTGGTAGAGGAGAGTATTTATCTTGTTATGGACTTGCATTTATCACAATATTCTTGGAAGTTATACAAAACAGATAAGTCAGAATGTTTCTCCATTCCCCACAATGTTTTCTTACCTTTTACAGACAAATCCCTTTTTGGGCCACATTAATCCTGTCTTCTGCAAATGCTTTCAACTTGGATGAGTCTAAATTTTGTCATGATGTAAAAAGTAAAATAGGCCAATTGCAACACTTTTACTGCTAGATTTTGCAGTTAATATGTTTGGTTATGTCTTAAAGTAGACAACCAATCAAATATCCTTACAAAATGCCCTTGAACAAGTTAGTGAAAAAAAACTTACTTAAAATCTGATTGGTCAACTCGACTATGACTGTGATCTTGGTTTTTAAAAATTGGATGGTGTCTTGTCCTCCATATACAGTATGTTTAGTTGCAAGCCATCACAGATCAGTGTAATGTGGTGAAGTGCTCCTTGCTAATAATTCATAACTAGTAGGGTATAATAATGAGTATGATTCAGGTATTAGGCTTATTTGTCAGTATAGAAACTACGCAGAGAGGGATGGTTAAAATCTTTTAATGGTTCAATGCTTAAAGCTGCAAAGAATATATAAATTAACATTATTAGGTCAGTTGAATTAATATTTTCGTTAGAAGTCTTGCAAGTAAGCAGACAGTGCAGATTGCAGATCAGACTGCCTGTTCTATGGAGTCTTGACCTTAATCTGCACATCCTGTAGAACAGCCGAGGTTAGGACTGGTGTTCTTTATGTGAAAATGAAGGATTGCATGAGATTATTCCATTAGAAAAAATTGTTAAATAGTAAATAATCCTTTTATATAATTATGAGCCATGCTCCAACAAAAGGAGGCTTAATGCATCTGCTTGATGCATGATACCAAGCAAGTCATCACATGATCATGGATCCAAAGACCAATTTTCTCTAGCTACCAACTGAATCATGCGATAAGACTGGTCCTTTGACATACAAAAAATTGACCAATAGCGAAATGTTTCGGCCCAGGTCAACCTGTGCAGGCTGACTTGGGTCGATACTTTTTGCAGATGCATTAAGCCCTCTTTTCACAGAGCATGGCTCATATACATATTGTTAAGTTTTACATAACACGTTACTGCCTGAAAAGGACATGTTCTGTCTTGCAGCAGAAAACTTCTGAAAACATTGTGGCAGATGGAGATGATAAAGAGCAGTTTTATCTTACGCCACCATGTTTTCATGTGTATTTGATCACTTAACTTTTGATAATATTTCCTTATTGTATCACCCTTTACCACACATTTCGGAGTTTAATGACCCTTGGGAAGAGGCCTTTTTAAAACATTGTGGGAAAAGAAGAAAATGCTGGTAACCAGCATTTTCTCCTCTTTCCACATTTTTTGACCCTTTCCACAACAAACTTTGATTTTTGAGTAACGCTTATTTTGTTATTTTTAAATGCTTTCAATTTATACAAGTCTCCATTCTTGTTGTGATGAAAAGAGATAAGGATGATTATCTGCTGCAAATGACAGTATTGCTTGTCAAGTAAATGGTTGTTACAGTTTATTATCATTGCATGTTTAATAAATGCATGATTTAAATCATAAATGGAATTGATGTATATATTAGATTTTGTTAATACTGGCAGTCTTTTTTTGTGCCAGCCTTAAATAATACAGGGAAAGATTCCATTACTTATTGTTTTTTTCTGTATTTTCTTATGTTGAAAGATTCCAACATCAAAGCAGGAATACCATAAAAGTTGCCTCTTCTTTGTATTTTTTCTGTAATTTTTAGCTTGGCTGTTTTCAAAGAAAATGTCTAAGTATTCTCATAGCCCTTACGTCGTCAGTCATGCAAAAACCTTGACATTTGTCATATCTCTGTTTCTGAAGATATTTACTTCAGACTTGGTCAAGTTTTTAACTATCAAAAGGGAAGCCCATACAGTGGGTGCAGGTAACCATCAAAATATTTGTGACACTGCTATACCCCTTTTATGACTTAAGATTTTCAGAAAGTTTGATATTTTATAAAATCTCCGTAATTACGGAATATATTTACTCCAAACCTGAACTAGTTGTTAACTATGGAAGGGGGAAGCTGTACAACAGGGCAGGTAACCATCAAAATATTTTTGACGCACTAATGCCCCTTTTTTGACTTAAAATTTCCTCTAAAAATCAAGCACTTGACTTCATTTATACTAAGCACCTTGTGAGCTGATAGTCACATCCTTGCAAATTCTATCATCCTAATGGATGTATTTTATTTTAAATCCAGGTACAGACTGGGTAGATCCAGAGGACCCGACAGTGATCGCTGAGAATGAATTGTTGACGGCTGCTAGTTCCATTGAAGCAGCAGCCAAGAAACTGTCCCAGTTGAAACCTAGACCAGAACGTAAAGTGAGTGTTCTGTGTTTAATTCACTCATTATAAATGGCATTATTTTCATGTAATAATTACATATGACAGACATGGCTTGACTCAACTCCTGGCTTCATTGTGTCATCTGCATAGTCATCATGCAAACATTTTGACATTTTCAAAAAATTTTGACAATTGATTATATCTCTGTCATTATTGAGGATATCTACTTCAAACTTGGACAAGTTGTTCTCTGTCAAAAGGGGAAACCATACAAAAAGGGCAGGTAACTATCAAGGTATTTTGACACAATCATGCCATTTTTTTTTTACTTTGAATTTTCACTGAAAATCAAGCAGGTGCAGCTGAAAATTGGCACCTGCATGTGGTGCTCTTGTTTAAGGTGGAGCCGTACAATTTCAAGAAGAGTAAAGCAATGTATATCCAGCGAAGAAATGTACCATGTAGGTACATATCACCTAGCTTAATACAGCCGAGGGATTAGATTAACAAATCGCCTGAGGATGCCTATGATGAATTGTCCTATACCTCGAGATATGTTTGATATATTTGGTGGTGTGTATTTGAGTTCCCACCGAATACCAAACATATCCATGTGGTGAGGGCTTCTTACATCTACTAGAACAATTGCTGTCACTGTCTATAATTGTTAAAATACACTGTTCATTTTATATTTTGGTTGCAACAAGGTGTCTATAACAGATGGTTATGACCAAGCATATCTTCACCCCTTAGCAGGTGACAAAATTTTGGAGTTGTCCAAATTCATGGTATTTGCAGCTAAAACTCAAAAGAGGCTTACATTATGCAGTTTTTAGCTCCATTGGCCAAAAGCCTGGTGTCATGGCCTGGTGTCTGTTGTGTGTCTGGCCGTCCATGCATGATGCATCTCTTTGTGGCTTAACTTTCATTTCAAACATCTTCTCTGAAACTACCAATCCAAATTGATGAAACTTCACTGAAGTTATTCTGCTATGGTCCTTTTCAAAATTTCTTCAAAGAATTTGACTCCATTTAAAACTCTGGTTGCCATGGCAACAAAACTGAAAAACATTGAAAATCTTTGAAAATCTTGTCTGAAACCATAAGGCCCACGGCTACCCAATTTAGCTTGTAGCATCATCTAATAGACCTCTACCAAAATTAATGAAATTGTAGCCTTGGGATCAAAATTGGCCCCATCCCAGGGATCACAAATTTATCTCATTTAAAACTCTGGTTGCCATGGCAACAAAACTGAAAAATATTGAAAATCTTTAAAAATCTTCTTGTCTGAGACCATAAGGCCTAGGGCTACCCAATTTGGCATGAAGCTTCATCTAACAGACCTCTACCAAATTTGTTGAAATTATATGCAAAATATGACAAAGGGTCTAAAAATCAAATGATTTGACACAGCAATGTTGGCCAACTGGAGCATTTTATGTAGACGAAATGATGATGGCAACTGAGGTTTCAATAAGAGTGGATCAACCCCAGCTTTAAATCCAGTTACTCCACCAGTTGGAACTTTTGAATTCATTTGAATTCTACAAAGCTATGCATAAACAGGAGGAAGGCAAGAAGACCATACCATGGCATCATACTGAAAAAAACTGCTTCCAGAAAACCAAAGCAGTACCTGTGCAAACTCCTAAGGTTTACCTGCTGTCAACCCTTTACCACAAGACAAAGTTTTAGCCTTGTCCAAATTGTCAGAAATGTTACTTCATGACATGAAATTTGTCATTCAAAGGGTAGAAAACATCACAAGATACAGCAGAAGGAAGGAAACAAGAACATGCCAAACAAGGAATATTTTTGGAAAGGATTCTACTTTTCTTTTCTATTGACGTTTCTCTGTGAGCTCTTTACCACACAACAAAAATGTAGACTTATCCAAATTGAAAGCATTTGCAGACAACAATTCAAATGTGGGTCAAGTGATGGAGTTTGTCTTTGATAGGGTAGAAAACATTGTGGGGGTGGGGGGGAAAGATACTAGCTTTGTCCAAATTGAAAGAATTTGCATTGCAGACAACAAATTTAAATGTTGCACAAATGATGGAATTTTTCTTTGATAGAAAACATTGTGGGATAAAGAGAAAATGTTGGTTACTTGCATTTGTCCTTTTTCCACAATGTTTTCAAAAGGGTTTTTCCCACAGGGTCGTTAAAACTCAGAACTGTGGAAAAGGGTTAAGTAAGTCTGTAAATAGTCTATATGTCTAAAAATAGTCTGAATATTAACTCTTGGACTAGTCTTAGATTAGTCAAATGGTTCACCTCTTTACCAAACAACAAAATTTTAGACCAGTCCAAATTGAAAGCATTTTGCAGACGACACAATAAATGTAACTAAAAAATTGAAATTTGTTTTGGGACAGGTAGGAAACATTGTGAGAAAAGGAAAAAATGCTGGTTATCAGCATTTTTTTCTTTTCCCACAGTGTTTTCAAAAGGCTTCTTTCTCAGGGCTGTTAAAAGTCGGGATTGTGGTAAAGAGTTAAACTCTGTAAAGACAGAGTGATTTATCTTTCAGGCCGCAGACATGACCCTGAGCTTCGATGAACAGATCCTGGAGGCAGCCAAGTCCATTGCCAATGCTACTGCAGCCCTGGTAAAGTCTGCCTCTGCAGCCCAGAGAGAGCTTGTAGCCCAGGGCAAGGTTAGATCTAGCTTTCTTGTTTGTCCTTGAATGCTTTTTTTATAGAAGTTTAGTGTGGAGTTATTAGAGTCTGCTGTTTGATTTGTCTTTATAAGTGATGTCTACAAGTCTAAGTTCTGCACTGTTACTCTGTTTTAGGGGTCTGTAAGTTAGGTCTTTCTCCAACAGTCCCAACAACCTATCTGCAATCTGTCCTTCTTAATCCAGATTTTTGTGATAAACCAAAAGTTGTATGGGCCGTCTTCACTTTACTTCACCTGCGGATAGATGACAGTATGCTTCACTTGTTATCGATATTGATATGCAGATTATGCACATACCTTAAGACAAGTCCCAAACAGTAGAGAATGTTTCCTCTTTAACCCTTAACCATACAATCCTGAGTTTTAAGGACGCTGAGAAAGAAGCCTTTTGAAAACATTGTAGTAAAAGGAAAAATGCTGGTAACCAGCATTATCTCCTTTTCCCACAATGTTTTCTTTCAATTCTAGGACAAATACTATCATTTGAAAAAAATAGCTAAATTATTGTCTAAATTCCTAAATGGTTAAGAAGTGCATTATATCCTGCTTGCTTTGTTCTTCTCAAAGCCTGAAAAGTACTGAAAAATACAATTAAGGGTCTTGAAGAAGAAATTGAAAACAGATTTTGTGTTTGCGGAATAGTGATTGAATATCTACTGAATATCCAGCTGAAATAGAATGTACTTGGTTCCACTGTTTCAGTAGTATAACAAATCTGCATTCAGGAGAAATGATTGGCTCACAATTAATGCTACAAACAACAGTCTGGTCACATGAACTTGAATTTGTTGGTTTTGAAGCTTCTCGGAGCTATGTTTTAGCTAGTGTAATTTGAGTAAAAAATTTTGAAGCAGCTAGTGGCATAGAAATTGAAAATGGCATTTATCATTTCAAATGTCTTGCTTCTGACTGAATTGCAGATTTAGTTCTGGCAACAGTTGAAGGTTGTTTGTAGGATTCAGGTATTGCACCAAGCACCAAGCTTTGGTAGTGCAGTGCCTAAGGTACAGGACTTGAGAATAGGGGTTCGCTGGTTTGAACTCCCAGTTTGGCCAATATCTTTCTCTTTGATGATAGTCATTGCAACAGGATTCATTTCTCTTTCTCACAGCTGACCATTGTTTCAGTGTTGTTTATGTGGGATAGCAGCCAATGGCTTAGGAAAGAATAGTGTGTGAAGTACTGGCAACAGAAACTCCAGGAAAGCATAGAAATGTACACTGGCCACCATGATATATCTGAAAGCAGTGCTAAACACCATACAATTAATAACTCACACAGATATCGTGATCTTTCAACAGGATGGAAAAAATCTAAACAAAATTTAATGGTGTAGAGTATGTTTTGTGCAAGAGAGATGCAATCACATCTTATACCTTAATAAATTTATTGTCTGCCATCTTCCCAGTTCTTTGTGTCTGCAGTATCCAATTGTTTATTGATATTTTTAATTGAGCACAGGTATGAAATAATTTCAGAGACTTTCTTGATGAGAAGTTTTCTACGTCTGTAAGCCTTTCATTGTATGAAAGCAAATTTTAAGCCCTGGCAGTGGACAACATTTGAAACATTGTGGGAACAGGAACTTGCTCATTTTTCCTCCAGTGTTTTCTACTCAATTAGGAGATAGTTTTTCTGTAAACCTCTCTGTCACTTGCAATAGTGTTTGACAAGATGTATGTTAGCTGTAGGATAGAATGAGTAATGTTGACGCATATTGCTGTAGAGGCTTAGATTTAACCGGCTACACAAGTTCAATTTGTTTTGACTGAGATTATGAGATACATTAAGTATTCACAAATTTATAGAAGACAGCCGAAAAAAGGCACCAAGATAAATTTCTTTTTATGTGCTAATGAAATAATGTTTCAATTTGCCAAAGTGGAAAAAAATTGTGATGCAATAAAAATTGACTCTACAAGTGTTTTAAAGAAAACAGCCAACCAAAGTTTTGTAGGTGTAAAATATACATGTAGTTTAGTAGTACAGTATTCACCATGATATGCATGTTCCGAATTTATACGGCTCTTTGCCAGTTTATAAAATTTTAGACTTGTTGAAGTTTGCAGAGGAAAAATTAAATGTAGCTGAAATGGTGGTAATTGTCTTTGAAAGTGTAGAAAACCTTGTGGGAAAAGGAGAAAATGCTGGTTACCAGCATTTTCTCCTTTTCCCACAAGATTTTCAAAAGGCTATTTCCCCAGAGTTGTTAAAATTTGGGAATGTGTGGTAAAGAGATGGGAAATGAAGTTTTCTCACTTTGTATTTAACTGATGAAACATTCTAGTATCACAGAGAAATGAAAATGTTCTCATTTCAGAGGTAAATGAAATAAAAGTCTCTTTGTTCATAGTTTATAAGATTTCAATATCATGCCACACTTTAATCGTAAAAGAAATTATCAGTTCATCATTAATATATGAAAACTTGTTTCCTCAGACTGTAGCCAAATGTATGTCATATACCCGTGTCAGTATTTTTTAGATGAAAAGGAGAATTTAACACAAACTACAAGTATGAAATTTGAAACAAATCAAAATACCTGCTTGACAGTTGTTGTATCATATATTCTTCTCTACTAATGGAACCTCTGTACTAGTTACTCTGTCCATATATATTTTTTGCAGGTAAATTTAAGGACTATGGTCAAGTGACATTTTTTAATCTGTCATATCCTCCTTGGAAAATTATCTGACCCAAAGATCCCAGTTCAGGACACCCAGTGCTGGCAATTTTAGCCCCGTGATTTTCCTCAAAGGGTGTTACGGCCTACCTTGGGAAATTACCCGACCCAAAGATTCTAGGTCAAGGGCACCGTAGGCTTAACTCTTTACCACACAATCCTGAGCATTAATGCCATAGAGGAAAAAGCCTTTTGAAAACCTTGTGCCAAAAGGAGGAAATGCTGCTAACCAGCATTTTCTCCTTTTCCCACAAGGTTTTCAACAGTTTCACAGACAATTACTACATTTGATTTGTCATTTGCAAATACTTTCAATTTGGACAAGTCTAAAATTTCATTGTTTGGTAAAGAATTGTATGTGCAGGCTGAATTATCCATCTGCAATGTTGATACTTAAGCCAGTTGACAATTTCAGCACTGTAATCATTTTCGTACTTGAAAAATTAGAGCTAAAAGATCCTTGGACATGACACTTTAGGCTGTAATGTGCAGGCTGAATTGTCCATGGGTGCTGATGCTTTGGCCAACTGTGATTTCAACCTTGTGATTTTCCAAAGAAGGATGAAATGTCCTATCTGGGAAAATTACTTGACCAAAAGATCCTAAATAAGGTGAAGGCTAAATTATCCATTGTTGCTGATGCTTTGGCCAACTGATATTTTGGGCTTGTAATTTTCAATTGAAGGTTGTAATGGCCTAAGCAAAGATCTTGTGTCAAGTCCACCCCAGGTTGAGTTATTCATTTGCAGTGATGCTTTTGCCAACTGGCATTTTGGTCTTGTAATTTTCCAAAGGATGTGATGCCCTACATGGGAAGTTTATTTTGCGAAAAGATCTTCTGTTGGGACATTCTGGGTCATAAGGTGAAGGCTGAATTATTCATGTTTGCTGACATTTTGGCCTTGTAGTTGTCCACAGAAAGATGTTATGAATTACTCTGCCAAACAATCCTATTTTTGGATATCCTAGGCCATAATGTGCAGGCTAAATTGTCCATGATTCAAAGAATCAGTTTTCCATTTGCATTTTCAGGTTTAGCTTACATGCCCTAGTGATAAGTACTGTTTGACACTTTTCCAAACAACTCAGTGTTTTGAGAACTTATAGGAAAAGGATATTTGAAAACATTTTGGCAAAAGGAGACAATGCTGGTTACCAGCATTATCTCCTTTTACAACTATGCTTCCTAAAGACAGAAACTTGTTTTAAGTCACATGTGATTTTCTTATCTACTGGTGCGTTCATTTGGTCAAGTCTAATCATTTTTGTTGCCTGGTAGAGAGGTAATATATTACTAATGACTATTTTGTATTGCCATGTTTACAGATGGGATACACACCCAGAAAGCCCTTTGGGGCCCCTGACCCCAAAAAGATACATGTGGTATAGTCCCTCCTTCATGGTTCTCCATTTTAGTTTATAATTTCACAACAGTGCAAACTGCAACATAAGTACCAACAACAAAGCCAAATTCCACCAAATTTTGTTATTTTGTTTTTATCTTTAAGATGAGGTCTAGTACATCTGGAAGGAGAACACAGGTATAGGTTTACAATGTCCCCCCTCCCTCCATTAATTTCCCACTATGTATGTTGGAGGGGAGGGTTTGTCATAACCCAGAGCTTATAACCCTTGTTGTAGCTCAGTCCATGGGCTTTGTGATTTAATTAATGATATTTTTGTTTAATAAAGAAGCTACTGATAAGCATACTCAAGAGCTTTATTGAAAAGATGATGTTCCTAAATTACCATCTTTTGTGTTATGTTGATTGATCCCAAAAGTAAGTTTGCTTGAAAAACATGGGGGCAAGAAAAGTTTTTAACAAGCAATGGTTCCTTTTCCAGAAAAGGCAAAAAGTCTCTGATGCTGTTGAAAACTATATTCAAGTGAGCCATGCTCAGTGAAAAGGTGCCCGCCTGGGTGGCTCAGTGGTGAGCGTGTCGGACTCATGACCTGGTGGTTGTGAGTTCGATACCCGGTTGAGGCGAACTTTCTTTCCGGCGTATTTTCGCCTCTCACCTCTGCTGAAGCATGTGAGAAAAGTAGTCGGTGGCTTTGGAAAGAAAGTTGTGTTAGTACTGATGTGAGAAAGCCAGGCAACACACGTGCGTCACCGACCGCCATGATATGACCTTAGCTGTTAAAGTGGCGTTAAGTTAAACCCCAATACAACCAACAACAGTGAAAATGTGGTTTAGTGCATCTGCAGAAGGTATCTAACCATGTCAGCCTAGATTGCTTTGGCTGACCTTAATTGGACTATTGGCAAATTTTCTGCATGTAAAAGGACTGTTCTGTTTCATGATTCAGCTGTTTTTTAGACGAAATGGATTCATACTTTGAGTCGACTTGCTTAGAATCATGCATTGCTAAGATGCATTAAACATCCTTTTCCCAGATTGCCTCTCAAGTCATTTCTCATTGGTTTGTTCAGGCATGGGTGCTGGCTCAAGGAGACAAGCAAACAGCTGCCAAGGTTTGCATATGCCTAGAAATAGTATATTTGAGATAGTTTTGTGCAATGAAACATAAGTAAGAATGTAGGAAAACATGAATAATGAGTAACAGTACAAAATTACTGAAACAAATAGTATGTGCTTTTACATTGGCAGATTCCATTTTCAAAGAGAGCATACCTTTGTTAACCCTTTACACAACAGTCCTGTTTTAACAACCCCGAAGAAAAATGCATTGTGGAAAAATACCACCTAGAGACAAATCCAAGTGTTAACCCTTTACTGCACAATGCCGCTTTTAATGACCCTGGGAAAGAAGCCTTTTGAAAACATTGTGGGAAAAGGGAAAAATGCTGGTAACCAGCATTTTCTCCTTTTCCCACAGTGTTTTCTGCCCTATCAAAGAAAAATTGCACCATTTGAGCCACATTGAAATTGTTGTCTGCAAATGCTTTCAATTTCAATCAGCGCTAAAATTTTGTCTTCTGATAAAGGGTTAAATGCATGTCTAATTTGTCATCAGCAGATCCCTTAAAGTTGGACAAGTCTAACTCTATGTTGCTTGGTAGAAAGTAAAAGGGGCTCTAATGCATTTGCAAAAAGAATTGACCCGTGCCATCCTGCGCAGGCTGGCATGGGTAGAAACTTTTTGCTACCTGTATTTGTACATTTTCTGCATGTCAAAGGACCAGTCTGCCTCATGATTCAATTGTTTGTTATACAAAATTTATTTTATGACTCCATAATTATATGACTTGCTTGGTATAATGCATCAAGGAGATTCAATAAACTGCCCTTTGCTAGAGTGCCTCTCAAATAGATTATAGCTAAAATGTACATATTAATGTTTTACCTGACAATCACACACATGTCTTTATGAAGGCTTTGGAAAGAAGTCCTTAAAAGTATCATGAAAAAAGGTGAAAACTTTTGTAAATAGCACTTCTGCCATTTCTCATGGTGTTCTGTGCCCTTTTGAAGACAAAACTCATAATTTGCTATTTTTTCATCTGCAAATGCAATGCTTTTGATAGGGAAAAGTCTAAAATTTTGTTTTTTAGTGAAGTGTTAAAGTAGTGTTAGATTCTATTCCATCAGATCAGGTCCAGTGGCAGTCTTCATTGTGTGTCCAATGAAATTTACTCTCAGTGCAAAGACTAGCTATTATGCTAATGGCTGTATATCAAACTACTCTACTATGTGTGTAATAAATGTATTTTAAGAAACAAGTACAACACCCAATCAAATTGAAATGTGTATACCGAACCAAACTATCTTGACATACACCAATCATTGTATAATACACTCCCATATTAATGCCCATATTTAGACATAAGCTTCTGTTTGAGATGTCAAATCAGAGGTTTTGTATCAGCTCTGTCCCTCACAATGGTGCATTGGACATTTAATTGGTCAACTTTTTTATGCAACAGTAGAAATATATTGTTATTACCCCCAACGACTTGTCATAATACTATAGTTATAAATAGAATGCTGGGTATGAGCAATAATGTAATCATGAGATCAATGACTTCAACATTTTATGATTTGTCATATGTCAGGCTATGTATATAATGGTGATAATTATGTGGTTTTGTTGTTGGAGACTTTGATTGTATGTTTGCATATTTTTTGAGGTTTTAGGTCATTCTGCGTTTACATCATGCTGAACAGATAGAAACTAGCACAAGTCTATTCCAACAAGCAAGAATATTTAAGCTTCTCTTTTGTTTGGGCAGCACTATTATTTTTTTTTTTTTCAATGTGTATATGGAAATTTAAACCTAGTGCCACATTTAACCTGCTCATAATGTTAACCCTTAAAGTGCCTTTCACAACTATAGTCATCTTTGTAGATTAAGATCAGGCTGCACAAAACATGCAGCCTTATCTTTGATCTACACCACTTTGTAGACAAAAACAATCATGAAATGACAATTATTTGGGTTGTATCTCTAGAATGAAAATTTCTGTTGGGTTTACTAGGTGCTTAAAGGGTTAATGCAGTAGCCTGTCCAAGGGCTAACTTATGCCTCTGTGGGACGTATCGATTAAGATTAGACTACAAATAGTTGGGACTGATTTTTACGTTATATTTTGTGAAATATTTCTGCCAAAACAGCCCAAATGCCTTGAAATTGCACAACGTTAGAATCAGAGCTGAAAAAGAAATATCTAGAAAAAAAATAGAGAAAGAAAGAAACCATATGAAAACCAAAGAAAATACAGACATAGTACTTTTTTTTTTCCATCAGAAGAACTCTTTAAAGTTAAAGGCATGTCTAGATCTACAACCAGGACCACATGTAAACAAAAATCAATGGCATCATATATGAAGTACAATCGAGCGCAGCCATCTTTATTAACCCTTTCCCAAACAAGCCCTGGTTTTCACGTGTCTGCAGTACAAGTCTTTTGAAAACACTGTGGGAAAAGGAGAAATTGCTCGTAATGAGCAATTTCTCCTTTTCCCACAGTGTTTTCTACCCTTTTTGAGAACTTTCTGCCATTTTCATCAAATTTAAAATTGTTGTCTGCAAACTCTTTCAATTTGGACCAGTCCAAAATTTGTCGTTTGGGAAAGGGTTAATGGAGACACATTTTATTGTGATGCAGCGTCTAATAAGTATATAAAGGCTTTCATATCTCACTATTGTTTCCCTGTTATGGGTTAGTTAACAGTATGTGTACATTACATGCATCATGTAGGTTATCACAATGTCTTGTGAGACTTGTTTATTTTCTTAACATATATACACAAGAGTGCTCAAAGAGAAATAACTGTCGGACTGGCGATAAATAAGTATTGCAATCTGAGATGCTCTTGCAGACAGTGAAGTGAGATCGTGGATCTATACTGTGCTCAATTTCATTAGGTATTCTTGCCCATACTGCCTTGAAATTAAAATAAAGAAAAGATACATAAGAATATTACAGAATGGACAAACTCATCAAAACCTAATTCATTAATGTTAGATGTAATGTTAAATACACCGGTAAGTGTAAGTTACTAATGAAACAGAATTGCAAGAGAGAATGGAGATACGAAGAATTGAAGATAAGGGATTATTTAATAAAGGCTTTGCCTAAAATACATGGAAATTGTTAAGGTATATATGCTGACAATACTTTAATAACAAGCTATCCTGAGCTTTTTGGCACCTTGAAAGTTATACCAGCTTTTTCATCATCGTAACTTGCACAGGTTCATCATGCCATTATTTTATAACAAACTTCGTTTTTAAACAGCAATGTGGGATCATCCACATTATAAAAGGCTGGCATGAAAATTTTGAAAATGAACACCTGCATTCATTGATTTAAGGACTTTCACTGCAGCAAATACATGTAGATTTTTTAAAGGAATTACTGGTAGTGGCAAAACTTTAGCTTTTAAATATAAACAACAGTAATTACCATATAACGGCTTTATATCAGTTGGTGGAAGATCACTCTGTAAATTTTGAAGAAAATTTCTCCTTTGTCCACATTGCGGTTACTTGTATTTGAGCCATGCACAGTGAAAAGGGGGCCTAGTGCATCTGCAGAAGTAACAACCCAGGTCAGCCTTCACAGACTCTAGGTTAGCCTGCACATGCTATTGGTCACTTTTCTGTATGTCAAAGGACCCGTCTACCTCCAGATTCAGCTTGTTGTTATACAAAATGGATTTGAAGGATCTGTACTTGTATGATAAATTGCTTGGTATAATGCATCATGGACATGCATTAAGCCCTTTTTGCTAGAGCATGGTTCATTTATATTTTGACATAAAGAGATGGATAGATATTCATAGAAAATATCTTACTTGAAAATTGCAAAAAAAAAAATGTTCAGCATGAAGTTATCCAATATAAAGTCATTTTCCATGATTTCTGTTACTGCCATCTCCATTTTCCTAGCTTTATACGATTGTTTAAATTTCATTCCATTCTTTGTCATACTTTTTGGATTTCATTTAATGAGGAATAATTTTGGCTTGAAATTAATTTTTTTCTGATTATATTTTTTTACACCATCTTGCATTCTGACAAAAAAAGGATATGAATGTTTAAGATGTGCATATTCCTGTTCATTGATACATATTTCAGTACTTGTTTTGCTTGATTTGAAAGATATTTCAGGTGCATTTTTATCGTGCAAAAGTGTAATTAGCATATTTGTAGCAGTACAATTCAAGGCTGATAAAGAGATCAGTAAATTTGTTTTAGTTTATGCTCTCTGAAACACAGGAATATTCTTGTAAACAAATTATCAAGAAAAATTCGAGTAGAGTTCTAAATGAAAAAATTGGCGATTTTAGCCTTTGGGAAAGATCTAGATGTTGCAAATTGAACACTTTTCTGTGTAATTAATCACCCAGAATGTTTGACAGAAAAATACAAGATCAGGTGGCACAATTTTTTGCTGTCTTATCGTAACTCCAAGTCTGCTACAATACTTAATGTTGGTATTTTCATACCATGACTTTAATTACTAGTATCTTATTTATGTAGCATTTTGATTTGTGTGATCTGAATCATCCAATTTTTTTATTATCAGTTTGTGTTACCAAGTCTGTTATACTTATTTAAATACAATCCTTGCAAAAGGTCCTCATTTAAATACAATCCTTTCCAAAGATCCCTGGGTTGTAGCCCTTTATCCTTCCTGTGGTATGCATTGATCCTTTGGCCCCATTTTGTCCAAAGCTATCCCTTTTTAGTACCATCGAGGGGAATGATGGTTCCTTTAGTAATTGTATTTTACTACTTAATTTTAAAGACACAGAACAGTCTTTAAAAGATGTTATCTATCTTGTTTCATTAAGATCGTGTGTGAACCTAGATGGATCTAGTTTCATTGAAATTCCATGCAAAATAGAAATGATCCTTCTTTCTGAAAACCAGGTCATCTGGTCAGATTAATTTGGTGGTCTCAATCCTAAATATATTTGGTTATTGTCTTCATTTACTACATTTTGTGGAATTACTGATGGTACTAAACATTATGAAAAATATAATTTACAGATAAATTTTGTATTTTTTTATCCTTGTGAAAATAGGAGTTTAAGCAAAATGATGCTTCCCAGAATATAACTAACCATATATTTGGATAAAATAAATGACAATATGCAAGTGTTTGTTTGTTTAGATTTCTATGTAAGACATGCATTCTATTTTTGTTTTCTCAAGAAAATTGTCTATTGTTTTGTGTACTTCTAAAGTTTTTGTTAAAGTTGCGTCTGATTTGTAAACAGTAGAATGTTATGGAATGTGTAAACTTGTCACATGTTCTGTTATACTTATGTGCATAATGACCTTGACCTCACTTTTACTTTACACATATGTATGTATTATCTGTGTAGTGAGTAGATTAAGTAGTCTTAAACTTGTGAAAGCCAGAGTGACACAGCCCAGAATAGCGATTTTAAAAAGAAATTTAGGGGGAAAAATCTGTATCACACACACAGCAACATTTTGATAAAGATGTGAATGTTTCATGGGAAGGAATTGAGACTTATTTGATAAATTTCTAGAATACGTTTTTTTTCCATCATATTTCAGAGTGATTTGTTATCCTTAGATGCATCCATCTCTGAATTTGCTTGCTAGCACTAAGTGAATGGAATTAACATTTAACCCATTACCAGACGACAAAATTTTAGCCTTGTTCAAATTGAAAGCACTTGCAGACGACAATTTTGGTGTGGCTCAGATAGTGCAATTTTTCTTTGATAGGGTAGAAAACATTGTGGGAAAAGGAGAAAATGCTGGTTACAAGCATTTTCTCCTTTCCCCGCAATGTTTTCAAAAGCCTTCTTTCCCAGGGGCATTAAAAGGAGGCATGATACGGTAAAGGGTTAAAGTCAATGGATTATGTCCAAATGTTTTAATTTCAAGGGGTTTTTTTTTTTGCCAAAATACTCTACAGTTTATTTAAGATTGTAGATTTAAGATAAACGCAAACCTTAATCCCCCACTATTTGCCAAAGCAGCTAAGTTTGCTCCTTTGCTGGTTCTAGTTGATTCAAGCATGAATCGTAATAATCAGTAGAAAACTGGTTTTGTATTCACCAGTTCGTCAAAAAACTGTGAAAGTTCTAAGCTGACTGAAACAAGCCTGTAATTGTAAACCAATATTGTTTACATATACTACTCAAAATTTGCTAGGGATTACCATTTAAGATTCAACCAATATATTTGTCTAGCATGTATAAGGTATGGTTTTTCAATATGTCACATTACCACACTGATGAGTAAACCCACCTGGGGAAATGAATGTTTTTAATGCAAAACTGTATTGTTGTAACATATACCCATATTTAAATATCTCAATGATCCCTATCAAAGTTTGAGTAGTATATTTTGAAAGCAGTATTGATGTTTACACATCATACAGGTCTGTCAGTTCCAGAAGCTATTGGGACCTAAAGCAGAAAAGGCAAGCCATATTCTCAATTTCTAGCGTACTGTAGTATATAGTACCTTCAGTTTTAAAAGCTGTTGGGACCTAAGGCAGAAAAGGCAAGCCATTCTCAGTTTCAAGCATATTGTCATTGGAGCACCCCCTCCTCCTATTATTATATGTAGAAAATCAGATACCATCTAGTTTTAGAAAAGCGTAACATCTTTTCTGTTCTGATTAGTCTTTTTAAACAGACACAATTAAATTTCTTTTCATTTTCAACCAGATTCTCTGTTCTTTCACTCTTAGAGAACAACATGAGGGACAAATCAACACTTCAGTTAGTGAACCCTTTACCACACAGCCTCAAGTTTTGATGATCATCAGAAAGAAAGCTTTTTAAAACATGAGGGAAAAGGAGAAAATGCTGGTTACCAGCATTTTCTTCTTTCCCCACAATTTTTCCTACCTTATTAAAGACAAATTCCATATTTTGAGCTACATTAAAATTGTTGTCTGCAAATGCTTTTGATTTGGACAAGTCAATATTTTTGTCTTATGGTAAAGAGTTAAACAATCCTGACAAAGACAGCTTTTTAAAATATTGTGGGATTAGGAGAAAATGCTGGTAATGGTAACCAGCATTTTCTCCTTTTCCCACCATGTTTTCCAGTCCTTCAGAGGCACTTGGTATCAATAGAGCCACATTTGTTTTCTGCTAGTGCTTTCAGACTGGACGAAGCAGCCAGTGGCTTGGGAAGAATATTGTGCATAGTACTGGTAAAAGAAACTCCCAAGAAAGCATGGATAGGTGTACTGGCCGCCGCGATATAACTGAAACAATGTCGAAAACGGCATTAAACACCATACAATCAATCAATTCAGACCGGATGAGTCCAGCATTTTGTCATGAGGTTACGATAATACAGCACGTTCTCCGAGGTCTGATCTTGATCTACAGTGGATAGAAAAGCAGCTTAGGTTGTAATTTGTCCTCTAAGGGTCAAGGTACAGTTAGTGCATGTAAAGCTTAGAACTTGTTTTTTAGTCACCCCCAAGTTTGTTTTCTTTCTCTTAACTCTTTATCAAACAACAAATTCCAGACGCTCCCAAACTTAAAGCATTAGCAGACGTCAAATTTGTCAATGATACAGATGAAGCAAAGTTCTTTGACAGAGAAGATAACACTATGGGAAAAAGAGAAAATGCTAGTTACCAGAGAGAAACTCCAGGAAAGCATAGATAGGCCCACTGGCTAAATAATGTGGAAAAAGATGTTAAAAACCTAACAAACAAAATCATAAGATTTGTTCCATTCTGCAATGCTTTACTGTCATTAATTAGCCATCACACTGCAGAGTCCAATCCTAGCACTGGTGAAACCCGGAAAAGATGCAAGTTATATGATGTGACTATATACCGTTGAACAGGTTAAACAAATTCATTAAAGACCATTCAAACAAAGCTTCTAAATATGAATCTAGTCTGTTCAAAATAATTTCCTAGAGGATCGATGGCTGGGATTGCAACAATAATCACAGCAAGCATCTCACTCACCTTTGCTAAATAATTGTCAAGCCCTGAATCTGTAGAAAAAAAAACATCTTTCAGATCACCAAGAATTCTGATATCGTAGTAAGGACCTATGCTTGAAATCACATAATGTTGCGCCTCTGTTTTGGCCATACAAAGTTAGGGCACTCTGTGAGTCTTAGATATAATGGTAGAACAGAATACCTCTTGTTGTTGTCCATAGATTAAGTTACTCCTGTAGAGCTGACTAACTGCTAGATAGAAGAAATCAGTGTTGTAAAGTTTTCATTATAATTATGTTGTCTTAGTATTGTATTGTCCTTCACTCAACAGTGTTTAATGTTTTATGGTGTCTGTCATCAGTTTATCGTGACAATGATGTTCTACCACCTTGATTCACTCATTGTTAGAGAATTGTAATTTTACAATCAGCTTATGGGAACATTGTTGAAAATAAAGCAGTCCCTCTGTACAATGTATATACATGTATACAGTGGGTGGCCATAAGTATTTCATCTAAGTCTGAAACCCCATTGACTTACATGTATATCTAACTTTACTTTTTAATTTATTGTGGCTTAATGAGTTCAGAAATTTATATGAAAATACAGCAAAATTTCTCGATGAAATATTTATTTTCAGACTTGATAGAACATAGTATTATATAAATGCTGCTGTTTAAAAAGTAGTAGGTATTTTCGAAAAAGGATTTTTACATTGACATCAATGGCGATGATGCCAAAATTCAGTGGAAAAATAATACCAGTGTGATTAAGAGAGCTATAACTTCGATGTCAGGCGATGAACACTAATTTCATATTATTGTCAATAGCCCCAGTATTCTGGCTTTCTAACGGTATTATTTTCATTGTAATTGTATGATCAAGAGCAGCATAATTAATTTTCTCGCACACTGAAAAATACTTGTAAGTCAATAGGAATTCGGAATTTGGTAAAATATTTATGGCCACTCACTAAGTAAGGAAACACACAAGATTCTTTTTTTCAATAATACTGAACATTTTGGATAATGCAGAATGCAAGATCAGGTTACATGTTTGTACAGTATAATCTTTACCTGCACAAGCAGTAAATGTGCATGAAGTTGCTAGAGCAATCTCTAGGTTCTCTGTTTACCGTGTGACTATATTTTAGACTTGTCCAAATTGAAGACGACAAATTAAAGGAGACTCAAATGTTGTGATTTGTCTTCTTTTTCCACAATGTTTTCAAAATTTCTGCATCAGGATCCTTAAAACTCAGTTAACCCTTTACCAAACAATCCCCAGTTTTCACGACCCTGAGAAAGAAGCCTTTTGAAAACATTGTAGGTAAAGGAGAAAAGGCTGGTAACCAGCATTTTGTCCTTTTCCAACAATGTTTTCTACCCTTCCCAGAACAAATTTCAATATTTGAGTCACATTAATTTTGTTGTCTGCAAATGCTTTCAGTTTGGAAGAGTATACAATTTTTTCGTTTTGGTAAAGAGTTAAGAGAACTAATTTCTAAGTTCTCATTTTCATTCATTGTGAAAGAAGAAAACAGATTTTTGTTTTTGCTATTTTAAGTGTAATTCACTTATCAATCTTGTTATTTTCATAGTGTTATTGTCATTCATTATTTCATTACAGTTTTCTCATTCATTTGTTTTTCTATTTTGCAACTGTGTTTTTTGAAGTCATTGTCAGTTTATATTCTAGTACACGAGCCATGCCTTGGCAAAAGGGGGTTTGATGCATCTCCATGATGCATTATGCCAAGCAAGTCATCATATAATTGTGGATCCATAAAATCCATTTCGTCAAACAGCCGACTGGATCTGGAGGTAAAATGGTCCTTGGACATGCAGAAAATATAATAATAGCAAGTCTGTGCTGGCTGACCTGGGGTGATACTTTTTGTAAATGCATTAATCCTTTACCGCACGATGCCGCCTTTTAATGCCCCTGGGAAAGAAGCCTTTTGAAAACATTGTGGGAAAAGGAGAAAATGCTGGTCACCAGCATTTTCTCCTTTTCCTACAATGTTTTCTACCCTATATAAGAAAAATTTCACCATTTGAGCCACTTTGAAATTGCCGTCTGCAAATGCTTTCAGTTTGGACAAGAATAAAATTTTGTCGTCTGGTAAAGGGTTAAACCCCCTTTTAACAGTGCATGGCTCATAATTAGGTTTTGTAAGGTCATATCAGGGTCTGCAACTTTTGCTGCCTTGGAGTTAAACATGTCTCAACTTTTTACCAGATGACAATACTGTAGACTCTTCCAAATTCAATCCATTTGCAGACGACAGTCTGGACAGGTTAGGAAGCGCTGGGAAAAGAAGAAGATGCCATTAGCAGTGTGCAGTGTTATCTACCTTTTCAATAATAAATCCCATCATTTGGGCCATCTTTAAACAATTTGTTGTCTGCAAAAACTTTCAAATATAACAGACTGAGGATTGATGATAGTCATCACGACTGGATTTATTCCTCTCACTGTTTCTGCAATGGTTATGTGGGAAAGCAGCCAGTGGCATGGGAAAAATATTGTGCATAGTACTGGTAAAAGAAACTCCAGGAAAGCATGGATAGGTGCTCTTGCCCTTGCAATATAACTGAAATAATGTTGAAAACAGTGTTAAACACCATACAATTAATCAGTCAGGCTTGAAACCCATGATGTGGAACACCTTACAAACAAACAAACAAACAAATGTAACAGTCTAATATTTTTTTGGTTGGTACATAGTTTAGCAATCTGTGTACAGATTTGACTACACTTGATACAAATTGTATGTTTCTATAAAATCTTCTTTCAGTAAGGTTACATGGACTGCTATTTGTACAAAAATATTTGAGCCATGCTCTGTGAAAGAGGGGCTCAATGCATCTGCATAAAGTATCAACCCAGATCAGCCTGAGAAGCCTATGCAGGCTGATATTGGTAACAAAGTTAATCAGTGAAGTGAAATATTACAACACTTACAGATCTTTCGCTATTGGTCAATTTTCTGTATGTCCAAGGACCAGTCTAATTCATGGTTTAGTCAGTTGTTTAATCGTTTACCACACAATCCTGACTTTTAATGGCCCTTAGGAAGAAGCCTTTTGAAAACATTGTGGGAAAAGGAGAAAATGCTGGTAACCAGCATTGTCTCCTTTTCCCACAATGTTTTCTACTCTTCACAAAACAAGATTCAATTTTTGTGTCGCATGTATTTTGTCGTCTGCAAATGCTTTCAATTTAGACCAGTCTAAAATTTTGTCATTTGGTAAAGAGTTAAGAAAATGGCTATGTGATGACTTGATTGGTATGAGGGATCACAGAGATGCATTAACTTTACCACATAATCCCAACTTTTAACGACCCTGAAGAAAGCCTTTTGGAAACATTGTGGGAAAAAGAGAAAATGCTGGTAACCAGTATTTTTTTTTTTTCCCACAATGTTCTCTACCCTTTCCAATTCAGTTTCAATTTTTGACCCACATTTAATATTGTGTCATCTGCAAATGCTTTGAACTTGGACAAGTCTGAAATTTTGTTGTGTGGTAAAGAGTTAAGCCCCCATTTGCCAGAGCATGGCTCATTTGAATTACATGAAGCTGTTATTTTACTTTCAGAGTGTATGCTTGTATGATTTAGATTTCTGTATATTTCAGTAACATTAATTATACTGTTAAATGTCTTTTAGAAATAGCATGCATGTCTTCCATATTTATGACCAGTAGGTGACTTTTTATTCCATCTTTTGGCTGACCTTTTTTGAAAACATTGTTGAAATGTAGAAATTGCTTGCATAGAGTAATTTCTTTTGTTACGTTGTTTTCATATCTGTTTATGTATTAACCATTTACTGTGCAAACCTATGCCTTACCGATCCTAAAATGCCTGGCACAACTACAGTTGTGGCTAGTGTAGATCAAAATCAGGCTGCACAGAATATGCTGTCTGATCTCCATATTACACAGCCCAGTTTTAAGAGATGTTCTGTCTGAATGTATGTGTAAAGATGGAACTGTAGTTATAATAAATTTTCAGTCCAGAAAAAATACCTATGTTTATATAGGTATTTTTTCTGGACTGAAAATTTTGATTTGGGTTGTTTTATACTCTTGAAGGGTAGATTTACCTTCTTTTCTTGGTTTTGTTGTGTCTATTATTCCCTATATATTGGAATGTACTGGTCCAATTTCAGGTTGGGGCCACCTATCACAAGACAGATACAGATGATGATGGGCAATGGTCACAGGGACTTATCTCAGCTGTAAGTTGTCCTTTAACTCTTTGGGAGACAATGTTTAGGCAGTAGAGCATGACTTAGAGACTTTTTATGGGCAACTCAGATCAAGATCAGGTTAACGCTTTACCAAACGGCAAAATTTTAGACCTGCCCAAACTGAAAGCGTTTGCAGACGACAAATTAAATGTAACTCAAAAATTGAAATCTGTGTTGGGAAGGGTAGAAAACATTGTGGGAAAAGGGGAAAATGCTGGTTACCATCATTTTCTCCGTTTCCCACAATGTTTTCCAAAGTCTTCTTTCTCAGGGTCGTTAAAAGTCGGGATTGTGTGGTAAAGAGTTAAACAGAAACTGCAGTCTGATATGTAACTTCACTGTTAAATTTAGTGGGATAGTTCTTGCAATTTTGAGCTCATATTTAAGCCTTTACTGCGCAGTGCCGACTGAACGACCCTGGGAAAGAGGCCTGTTGAAAACATTGTGGGAAAAGGAGAAAATGTCAGTAACCAGCATTTTCACCTTTTCCACAATGTTTTCTGCTCTAAGAAAAATTTCACTATTTGAGGCACATTGAAATTGTCGTCCACAAATGCTTTCAATTTAGGCAAGGCTAAAATCTTGTCATCTGGTAAAGGGTTAAGTTTTACCAAACAGCTTGAAATTTTCATTCAGTTTATTAGCAGGCAGTGAGAATTAATGGTATGATTTTAATCTGTTGGGGAGATGTTTCAATTAACCCTCTGCCAAACAATCCCTTGTTTTAACAACCCTGGGGTAGACGGATTTTTGGAAATATTGTGGGAAAAGGTGAATATGCAGGTAACCAGCATTTTCTCCTTTTCCCACAATGTTTTCAAGTCTTTTCTGATAAGAATCCCATCATTTGTGTCATGATTGCTTGTCTACAAGAGCTTTCAAACTGAACCAATCTAAATTTTTTTATCTTTTTGTAAAGAGTTAAAAGGTAAAAGGTCGTAAATTTGAGTAACTGGTTTGTTTTTAAGTGGAAGAATGTTAAACCCAACGTATAATGCTTTGGCAGACAGTTTAGATAAAGATTGGGCTGCACATTACATGCAGTCTGATCTTTGATCTATTCTCTGTGCTACTTTATACAACATACATGTACTCTAGCTAAAACACTCGTGAAATAACAATATTTTTGCTGTTTTTCTTTTACTTTTCGCCACACAAGAAAAAAGTTACACTTGTCTCAATTGAAAGCATTTGCAGATGATAATTTATATGTGGCTCACATGATGGAATTTGTCTTTGGTAGAGTAGAAAACATTGTTGGAAAAGGAGAAAATTTTAGTTTTGCCTTTTCCCTCAATGTTTTCTAAAGGCCTTCTTAGGGGCAAGATCTTTAAAACTCGGGATTGTATGTAAAGGTTTAATGAATCCTTTCCCACATGACAAATTTTAAACTCTTCTGATTCATAAAAAAATTGTCTGATAACAAATTTGAAATTTGTACAAATAAGCTTCTGAAATTTCTGAAAAAGTAGAAAACACCAGCATTTCTGCTCTTCTCACAGTATTTTCAAAAGCTTTGTTTCACAGATTCATTATAGGTTGAGATTATGTGGTAAAGAGTTAAAACAAAACATTCATTCACGGGTTTCACTCAGTTTAAATACAGGGTAGTATTGTACAAATAAATATGATTTTTCAGAAAAACTTTTAATTTTGATGTGTTTCTCTTTAATAGGCCAAGATGGTTGCCGCGGCAACTCACAGTATGTGTGAAGCAGCGAATACTATGGTGCAAGGGGGAGCCAGTGAAGAAAAGCTCATTGCCTCAGCAAAGGAAGTGGCTGGTTCCACTGCGGCCCTTCTTGTGGCATGCAGGGTCAAAGCTGATCCTGGGTCAAAGGCCATGCAGAGACTTCAGGTAGGGAGTTACATGGAACCATTGATCATCCTACTGATGGATTGATATCATGAATGGTGAAATGTGTTGGATAGGATGATTAAGTCTATACTAAACAACAAACTTATGAGATTTTCCAATATAGTCTATAATGGAATAGCAAACATTGTGGGAACTGGAGAAAATGATGGTTACCAGAATTTTCTCTATTGCCCACTATGTTTTCAAAAGGCCTACTTTTTCAGGGTCTTTGAAACTTGGGCCAAGCCCTGGTAGCTTAGTTGGTAGAGTACAGGACTTGAGAACAGGGGGTGGCTGGTTTGATCTCAGGCTCGGCCAATGTCTTTCACAGGATTAATGATAGTTATTGTGACAGTATTCCCCTCTCACCGCTGACCACTGTTTCGACAATGGATATGTGGGAAAGCAGCCAGTGGCTTGGAAAGTATATTGTACATATTGTACGTAGTAAAAGAAGCTCCAGGAAAGTGTGGATAGGTGCACTGGCCAATATGCTATAACTGAAATGATGTTGAAAACGACATTTAACTCCATACAATTAATCAATCAATTTTTTAAACTTGGGATTGTTTGGTTAGGGTTGATTTGGAGTTTTCAGATTGTAATGCCCAAGAGAAGTAGGAAATTTATTCATGTCTAAAGTACAATGTTAGTGACTGGGCCTGGTAGGCAGGTCATTGGTTTACCCTTAGGCTGCTAAGCATGATTCAATGGCTTTTTGGGGACAGTTTATATCAAGATCAGACTGCACAGAATGTGCAGTCTGATCTTGGATCTACACTATATGATGAGAAGATTCTCCCCCCCCCCCCCCAAATACCTTTTAAATAGCAAAATTTAGATTTTTATTATCAGCTTGAAGGTGTCATTACACTTATTTAGCAGGTTAACCCTTTACCACACAATCCAGACTTTCAACGACCCTGAAAGAGATGGCTGTTGAAAACATTGTGGGGAAAAGGAGAAAATGCTGGTAACCAGCATTTTCTCCTTTTCCCACAATGTTTTCTGCCCTATCCAGTACATAAATCAGCATTTAAGCTACATTTTATTTGTCGTCTGCAAATGCTTTGAATTTGGTCCAGTCTAAAATGTTGTCGTTTGGTAAAGAGTTAAGGGTTAATTCCTGGGTTGGCAAAATTCTTTCCTATTGTTGGTGAGTCATTTTGATAGGATTCATTCTACTCTCATTGCTTAAAATTGCTGAACATTTTTTCGACGACATAAATGTGGGAAAGTAGCCAATAGCTTTGAAAGAACATAGGCTGAAGTACTAGTAAAAAAAACACTAGGAAAGTATAGATATGTGCACTGGCCATAATTTTGTAAATGTCATTAACTCTTTACCAAATGACAAAATTTTAGCCTTGTCCAAACTGAAAGCATTTGCAGACGACAAAAAAAAAAAAAATTGACTAAAAAACTGAAATTTCTCTTTGGAAGTATAGAAAAAATTGTGGGAAAAGGAGAAAATGCTGGTCACCAGCATTTTCTCCTTGTCGCACAATGTTTTCAAAAGGCTTCGTTCACAGGGTCGTTAAAAGTCGGGATTGTGTGGTAAAGGGTTAGATAAAAAACAATCCGAGTCCTTTAACATGGAATTCTCTCTTTCTACATACTGTTTTACCCTTCACCACGCAATGCCAACTGTTAATGAACTTGAAAAAGAAACCTTTTGAAAATATTGTGAGAAAGGAGAAAATGCTGTTAACTAGCACTTTGTCTTTTTCCCACAATGTTAAGTTCCTGCCCTTCCAAAATCAGAAAATTTTGATTTTTCAGTCACAGTTGTCTGCAGATGCTTTCAATTTAGACAAGTCTAAAATTTTGTCATTCAGTAAAGGCTTAACTCTTTACAGTCTACTAAATTTTAAACTTGTCCTAATTGAAAGCATTTGCAGATGACAAAATGAAACTAAAATGGTGGGATGTATCTTTGAAAAGGCAGAAAACATTGTGAGAATAGGAGATAAAAGTGATACCTAGCATTTTCTCCTTTTCCCGCCAATTCTTTTTCAACTCTTTACCAAACAATCCTGGGTTTTCACCACTCAGAAAGAAGCCTTTGGAAAACATTGTGGGAAAAGGAGAAAATGCTGGTAACCAGCATTTTCTCCTTTTCCCACAATGTTTTCTACCCTTCCCAAAATAAATTTCGATTTTTGGGTCACATTTATATTGTCGTCTGCAAATGCTTTGAATTTGGACGAGTCTAAAATTTTGGGGTTTGGTAAAGAGTTAAGAACCCTTCTCTCTTATGTTCATTAAACAGGAGACTGTGCAGTAAAGGGTTTAACTCTTTACCATCCAACAAAATTTTGAAGTAGTCCAAATTAAATGTGGCTGAAATGTAGGAATCTGTTTTTGATAGGGTAGAAAACATTATTGGAAAAGGAGAAAATGAAGGTTACCTGTATTTTCTCCTCTTCCCATTACTTTTTCAAAAGCCTTCTTTGTCAGGGTCCTTAAAACTTGGGTTTGTGTGATAAAGGGTTTAATGACCCTGAGGAGGATGGCTTTTGAAAACATCGTTGGAAAAGCAGAAAAATGCTGGTAACCAACATTTTCTGTATCTCCTGTAGGGTCTTTCTACCCTTTCAAAGAAATTCTGCCATTTTTAGAAACGTTCAGTTTGTTGTCTGCATATGATTTCAATTTGGACTCAAAAATTTTGCTCTGTGGCAAAGAGTTAGTTGATACCATAAAGTTAATATGTTAATTTCAGTCTGCTGGTAATGCTGTAAAGAGAGCCACAGAAGCCCTGGTACAGGCTGCCCAGCAAGCCAAGGCTTATCAGGAGGAAGAAGAAAATATAACAATCAACCAGCGTATGGTAGGAGGAATTGCACAGGTAAGCTGTTGTTATTTTGGACAACAGGTGACTTTTGGGGTCATGCAGAAGACCACTTTTGGAAGCATTTTTGCTCCAATGTTTAGCTTGGCAGTTTCGACGACATTGGGGTATTGCCATAGCCCTATTGTAGTCACCATGTGAAAATGTTGACATTTTCTCATATGTTATTACTTATGGTAATTACTTCAAACTTGGTACAGTTGTTTGCTATCAAAAGGGGAGACACCTACGGGTACCAGAACTTACGATTCCTTGAGCTTCGGCTGATCATTCAAAATTGCAATGAAGCAATTTTTTGAGTACTTTGGAAGTATCAGTGGTGCAAAAAAGGCAAAACCTGTTTAAAGTATTACTTTGGAATGCAGAATCAGGCCAGTCGCTACCCCTAGTTCAAGCAACGAAAGTAAAACCCCACAGTGAGGTGAGTTCAACCAAAATTGCAACAATCAGATCAAAGATGGTTAGTTTATGAAGAGAAAATAAACTGTAGCTTGAGTGATTAACGGGAAAATCAAATCCCTTTGTGATGGGGTGTCAGAATTTTGAAAGTCTACCATTGACAGACATATTGTTTAGGTTTAAATTAACCCTTTCCCAAACGACAAATTTTGGACTGGTCCAAATTGAAAGAGTTTGCAGACAACAATTTTGAATTTGATGAAAATGGCAGAATGTTCTCAAAAAGGGTAGAAAACACTGTGGGAAAAGGAGAAATTGCTCATTAAGAGCAATTTCTCCTTTTCCCACAGTGTTTTCAAAAGACTTGTACTGCAGACACGTGAAAACCAGGGCTTGTTTGGGAAAGGGTTAACAGTGATAGTTTCTGCAGTGTTGCAGTTGTAGTAGCATGGTATTCATAGATACATGATTGGGAATATACTTGTTAAATAAAAGGCAACGCTTGTAAAATAAAAAGGTTAACATATCAGTAGTAAAATTTTTATTGTGTGTGGCCCCCTGTTTTCCAACATGGCCCCCTATTTCAATGTCTGGGGGCCTGATGTGCCCCCTTACAAGCAAAGCTAGGTTGAACACTGCCTTTAAAAAAGAGTGTGTTTGAAAAGATTGTGAGAATAGGAGAAAATGCAAGTATTTAGCATTTTCTCCTTCCCCACAATGTTTCTATTCAGTTAGGCTCAAGTCCCATCATTTGAAGCATATTTAACCCTTTGCCAAACAATCCTGTGTCTTCAAACCCCAGAGGAATGCTTGTAGCCATTTTCTCCCTTTTCCACAATATTTATACCCCCACCTACAAAGTGGAGTTGGGGTATACTGGTTTGTCTGTCCGTCTATCTGTCTGTCAATTCTTCTGTCTGTTTTCATACCCTCCAGCTACAAACTAGAGTGGCTGTACTGGCTTCAACATGTCTGTCCATCTGTCCGTTCGTTCATCTATCGGTCAATCTCTCCATCTTCTTGTTTCTGTTCTCTAACTCAAAAACTGTTTGACCTATGACCCTGAAACTTTATACAAATGTTGCTCATGACCCAAGGAGGTGCCCTATTTTTTGGGGTGTCACATGGGTCAAAAGTCAAGGTCACAGATGAACTTCGTTTTGAAAATTATTCCATTCTTGGATTGTGCTGATTCAGTGACAAAGTGCTGGTGGGGGGTATTTGTCTGCTTTGCAACAGTTGTAGTTTGTTTCCGTGCTCTAGCTCAAAAGCAGTTTGACCTAGGACCCTGAAACTTTATACAAGTGTTGCTCATGACCCAAGGAGGTGCCACCAGTCTGCAGTGGTGTTGTCTGTTAAAGAGTTGATATGTTATCTGCGTTGATATGTCATCTGCTTTCAGTTTGGACCAGTCTCCATTGTGGTCGTCTGGTACAGTGATAGAGTAAAGAGATTATAAAATTTGAGACTCTTCTATGATTAACTCTTTACCAAATGAAAAATTTTGGACGCTATCAAATTGAAAGCATGTACAAACGACAAAGTGAAAATAGCTCAAGTTTTTTGTCTTTGACCGGGTAGAAAACATTGTGGGAAAAGGAGAAAATGCTGGTTACCAGCATTTTCTCCTTTTCCCACAATGTTTTCAAAAGCCTTCTTCTTCAGGGTCATTAAAACTCGGGATTGTGTGGTAAAGGGTTAAAGTACCAGCAGATGGCTATGAAAAAATGACTGAAATGATGGGATTTGCTCCCGGAAGAGTAGAAAACATTGTGGGAAATCAAGAAAATGCTGGTTACTTTTCACCTAGCTCTTTACAACAAAAACCAGAGTTTTTACAGACAGGAGAAAAGTGGTTTTGAAAAACATTCTACCTCATGGTTCAGTGATTTGTTAGAGAAAATGGATATACTGGATCAATAATTATGTGATGACTTGCATAGTATGATGCATCAATGTAGATGCATTAAGACCCCCTATTGCCAGAGCATGGCTCAAATGTTACCCTCTATATTTACAACCTCAGGTGCTTGCTGCGCAGGAAGAGATCATCAGAAAGGAAAAGGAGCTGGAGAAAGCCCGAAGAGATTTAGCCAAGATTCATCAACAGCAGAACAGATTCAGAGAGCGAGACGCAGGAGATGACTCCTCGTCATCTTTTTAGCCCTTTACCACCCAGTCCCTACTTTTAACGACCCTGGGGAAGGAGCCTTTTGAAAACATTGTAGGAAAAGGAGAAAATGCTGGTTACCAGCATTTTCTCCTTTTCCCACAATGTTTTCTACCCTATCAAAGACAGAAAGCATCATTTAATTCATCGTCTGCAAATTCTTTGAATTTGGTCCAGTCCAAAATTTTGTCATTTTGGAAAGAGTTAATACAAGTCACTGATAGTGAAATTGACCTCTTCCCCACATGCTAGCGTAGTAAGGAACATTTGAAACCAATGTGGCATATAAAAAAGAGTTGTATGACATCTGCTTTTGCTACACTTTTGTTAACCCTTTACCTGACAATCCTCCGAGTTTTCATGACCCTGACCCGGAGTAAAAAGCTTTTTGACAACATGTGAAGAGGAAAAAATGCTGGTATGTTTTTTAATCGTTTCAGTAACAAACTCCAACACATGAGAGACTTTTTATTGTTGTCTGCAAATGCTTTCAAATCAGACAAGTCTTGAAATTTTGTCATTTGGTAAAGTGTTAAAGAGTTTGCAATCTGAAAGATGCAGAAGACGCAGAAGTTCTGTGGAGGCAGTATGATTAAATGTTTAGGCTTTGAATAAATTTTTTTCATGTATTTGATATTTGTTTGATATTCATTTTTAGCAGTTATCAAATTATGTACCAAGTTTACTTAACCCTTTACCACACAATCCGGACTTTTAACGACCCCGAGGAAAAGGCCTTTTGAAAACATAGTGGGAAAAGGAGGAAATGGTGGTAACCAGCCTTTCCTCCTTTTCCCACAATGTTTTCTTCCCGGTCAGGTCAAAGGCAAATTCTATCATTTAGCCACCTTGAAATTGTCACCTGCAAATGCTTTCAATTTGGACAAGTCTACATTTTTGTTGTTTGGTAAAGCGTTAAAATACGCATGTTTATTGTAACTAACTTGTTAGTCTTATATTTCTGTCTATCTCTATGCAAGAATATCCTTTATATTTGAACTGCTAAACTATGAGTTTCTTTTTGTCAATATTTCTTTTACTGAATAGTAGATTTTGGATGATTTAACCCTGTACCAAACGATCCCATGTTTAAACAACCCCCATGGATAAGGCTTTTGAAAACATTGTGGAAAAAGGAGAAAATGCTGACCAGCATTTTCTTCTTTTTCTACAATGTTTTCTTCCTTTTCAAAGACAAATCTCAGTTTTTCAGTCACGTTTGATTTGTCGTCTGCAAATGCTTTCAGTATGGATGTTTTTATAATTTTTGTCATCTGCAAAACTCTGTGCCAATCAGAAATTTTTTGGAACTGGTCCAGATTCAAAGCATTTGCAGACAACAAATGAAATGTTAGTCACATTGTGGTATATGTCTCTTGAAAATATAGAAAACCTTGTGGGAAAAGGAGAAAATGCTGGCAACCAGTGTTTACTCCTTTCTCCATATTGTTTTCAAGAGCTTTCCCATTGAAGGTGGTTTAAGCACAGAATTGTTTAGGAAAGGGTTTTATAGATTGTAGATTTTGTTTGACATTGGTCCATTTTTTCTCATATTGGCCGAGTTTGTCGATATTGGCTGAGTTTGTCATTTGGTATTGAAGGGATAGTTTTTCGTCCAGTAAATGCAGTAACATACTTTATTGATAAGGGCCAAGAAATTGTTGAGCATGAAGAATCACTGTAAATATGAGTCACCCTTAGAAAAGATAAAAGGGCTTTATGTTGATGTAAAGCAATATAGACGATAAAATATTGTACAGAAAGGTCACTTTTACAGATTGGCCAATGGTTAAAGATTAAATGCATTTTAACTCTATACCAAACAGATTTTAGACTTGTCCAAATAGAAAACATTTGCAGCTGATAAATCAAATGTGGCTCAGATGATGAAACTTGTCTTTGAAAGGGTTGGAAACACTGGACAAAGGAGAAAATGATGGTTACCAGTTTAGTCTCCTTTTCCCACAGTGTTTTTTAAATGTCTGAAAGGGTTAAACTCTTTACCACACAATTTCGAGTCATAACAGCCCGGAGAAAGAAAACAATTGAGAACGTTTTGTAAGAAAAAAACCAGCATTTCTTCTTCTTTCGCATTGTCTTCTAAACTTTTGTAGATAAATCTCAATCTTTGAGCCACATTTAATTTGTCTTCTGCAAATGCAAATGCTTCCATTTTGTACAAATCTTAAATTTTGTTGTCTGGTAAAGAGTTAAAAACAAGTTGAAAGGGTTTTTTTTGTACCAATTTTGTATTTTTATTGAAAAATATGCCTAGATACACAGTGTGATAGGACAGTGCTTAATTTTGAAGTGCCATTGTTGTTTTTTGTTCCTATTTGTTTTTGTCTGCAAGAGTATGTATTCTGGAATTTGTACTTTCTTGATTTTACAACACCTGAAGGTGAGATGGAAAAAAGATCGTCACGAAGTGTTGATTCTTTGCACTTTTCTACATTATCCAGCATTTTCTCCTTTTCCCACAGTGTTTTTTACCCTGTCAAAGGCAAAAATCATCTTTTGACCTACATTTATTTTGGTTTGGTAGAGTTTATGGCCTCAAGAAGAAGGACTTAGAAAACATTGTGGGAATAGGAGAGAATACTGGTAACCAGCATTTTTCTACTATTTCAACAGTGTTTTCATATCAGCCATATGCTGGTTTGTCGTCTGCAAATGCTGTCAATTTTGATGGGTTTAAAATGTTTTAGGAAGATTGAAGATGACTCCAGTCATGTTGAAGTAGGATTTGTATTTTTTTTTTTGTGGAGGTGTCCTAGGGCAAAGTCTGTTGGAGTGTTTAACCCTTAGAGCACTGGACCTTGTTTAAGTTTATGTTGATGACAGTGTAGACCTAGATCGGAGCAGGGAGTCTTGTCTTGGCTGTAAAGAATGGCCTTCTTTTTGACATTTTCTGGCAAAAAGCAACCTTGATACAGCAAAATTTTGGCTGTTTTTCTTAGACAAAAAGTCCATTTTATTAGTTCATGCTCGAAGTGTAGATCTAGTTTTGTTTCTTTGAAGGCCAGTCTTTGTAAAACTTGCTCATTATTTTTAGCTCGGCTCTTTTCCAAGAAAATATCGAGTTACTGTCGTAACCCTGACATCATCTGTGTCTTGTTAGGACTCTGACATTTTATGATATCTCTGTCATTAGTGAAGATATATACTTCAGACTCAGACCAGTTGTTAACTGTCAAAAGGGGAACCCATACAACAGGGGCAGGTAACCATCAAAATATATTTGACATAGTTGTGCCCCCGTTTTCTGACTTGAAATTTTCACTAAATGCCACCACAGCCGAGCATTGGCACCTGCATGTGGTGCTCTTGTTTTTGTGTCAAATCATCTATTTCATATGATCAAGATTGTGAATGATTTTGAAGAACAAATGCGTTTAACACAGCACCATGTCCTGAAACCTTTTTAGCTCCACTGGCCGAAGGCCAGCGGGCTTATGTCATGGCCCAGTGTCCGTTGTCCGTCCGTCCGTCCGTCCGTCCGTTAACTTTTATTTCAAACATCTTCTTCTCTGAAACTACCCATCCAATTTTCATGAAACTTCACAGAAATGATCCTGCCATGGTCCTCTTCAGAATTTCTTGAAAGAATTTGATTCCTTCAAAAACTCTGGTTGCCATGGCAACAAAACTGAAAAATATTGGAAATCTTTAAAAATCTTCTTCTCTGAAACCATAAGGTGTAGGGCTACCAAATTTGGCATGTAGCTTTATGTAGTAGACCTCTATCAAGTTTCTTCAAATTATAGCCCTGGGGTCAAAATTGGCTCTGCCCCAGGGGTCACAAGTTTTACATAGGCTTATATAGAGAAAACTTTAAAAATCTTCCTGTACCTAGCCATAAGGCCTAGAGCTACCAAATTTTGCAAGATTTACAAGATTCACAAGATTTACATGGGCTTATATAGGGAAAACTTTTAAATCTTGGTGTACATAGCCATAAGGCTTAGAGCTACCAAATTTTGCATAATTATAGCACTATCTAGTGGACAACTACAAAGAGGGCCCAAGTTACAACCCTAGGATCGAGTTTGGCCCTGCACCAGGGGCCACAAGTTTTACATGGGTTTATGGAGTGAAAACTGTCTTGTTACTAGCCATAAGGCCAAGAACTCCCAAATTTGGTCATAAACATGTGCTTATAGGGTGAAAATTCAAAAAATCCTTTTACTCCTAACCGCAAACACAAGGGCTACCAAATCTGGATCACTTTTGATTTTTTTTTTTTTTTTGAAATTAGCCTTGCATCAGGGGTCTTATGTTTTACAGAGGCTTCATATGGACGAAACTTGAAAATCACCTTATTTATAACCATACAACATAGACTTGTATTATTTTGGCATGTGGCTTTATCTTGTGGACCTCTACCAGGGTTCAAGTAATTATCGCTCTGGGATCAAAAATGGCTTTGCCCTGCGGGTCTCAACTTTCACATGGGCTTTTACAGAGAAAAGTTTGTAAGTCTTCATTTTGAAACCATTTGGCTCAGAATTGAAATCTTTAGTATTTATGGTTTATATTTATAAGCCAGTGGAGCAATACAGGGCCATCATGGCCCTCTTGTTTTGTCCAATAGCAGACTACTTCTTGAAAACATTGTGGCAACAGAAGGATTGCATGTAACAATAAATTTCACGGACCATACTTCCACGCTGTTTCCAATGCCTTCATGGATTAACTCGACCTCATGATAAAAATTTAGAAAAGTCGAGATGGCAACCATTTGCTGGTAACTAATCAAATTTGGCTCAAATGGTGTGATTTGTCTCTAAAAAGAGTAGAAAACAGTGTGGGAAAGGGAGAAAATGCTGGTCATTAGCATTTTCTCCTTTTTCAAAGACGTTTTCAAAAGCCTTCTCTGTCAGGGTCGTTAAACCCAGGATTGTGTGGTTAAGGGTTAAAGGGAACTTACACCAAATTTCAAATCAAAATTCTTGGAGGGCTTGGGGGAGGGGGGTGGGGTTGGAAAGTTGATATTTTTTAAACATCAAATTCGGAGGTCCAGACTGTTTATCCCTAGATGAAAGGGAAAAAAAAATGCTTTTTCAATTTGGACCAGTGAAAACTTTTGTCATCTGGTAAAGTGTTAACCCATCATAACAGGGTATTTTATGTATGTCAACCTTATCAAAGAAAAATTGCAACATTTGGGCCACATTAAAATTGTCTTCTGCAAATGCTTTCAATTTGGATGAGGCTACAATTTTGTCATCTGGTAAGGTGTTAAGGCCTCTTTTCCCTCCAAAAAAAATTGGTCCCAGTTACATGTGTAGCTTCTGGTTGAACATTTGAAACCTACAATGAGGGTAAATCTATGTATGGCTTGTGTAAACTGTTAATACATGTATGTATATGTATATCTTTGTTTGTATGTGTGTAATCCAACATTTATTCATATCATACCAACCATTTAGTGCAGGCAACATTTGCAATATCCCGTGTAAAGAGTTTTGATAAGTATAATTAATTTTTTTCCAGTCACTAATTGCCCTTAATATTATTTATATATATCGCTACCTTCTTAAATCTTTCCTTTTCTCTTTCGTCCTTTACCTCACATTGTCTGCTTTTAAAGACCAGATTTATAACAATGGATGAAAAGAAGAAATTGCTATGTAACCAGCATTTTCTTTGTTTTTTCCCACAACGTTTGGTCCTTTTCCACTGACAATTGTCTTCGTTTGAACAACATTTGATTTGTCATCTGCCAACACTGCCAGTTAGGATGAGTCCTAAATTTTGTAAAGTGGTAAAGAGTTAACCCTTTACCACACAATCCTGAGTTTTAACGACCCTGAAGAAGGAGGCTTTTGAAAACATTGTGATAAAAGGAGAAAATGCTGGTAACCAGCATTTTCTCCTTTTCCCACAATGTTTTCTGTCCATCCATAGACAAATTTCATTTTTTTAATTGTATTTATTTTGTCGTCTGCAAATGCTATCAATTTGGATACATATAAAATACTGCTATGTGGTAGAGGGTTAAATGATCCTTGGGAGGAAGGCATATGCAAACATTGTGGGAAAAAGAGAAAATGCTGGTAACCAGCATTTTCCCTTTTTCCCTCAATTTTTCCCACCTCTCCCAACACAAATTTCAATTTCTAAGTCACAATTATTTTGTTCCCTGCAAATGGTTCCAATTTGGACTAATCTAAAATTTGTTGTTTGGTAAAGCGCTAAGAGAAAACTTACCATGACCTGATAGATCTACGGTAATACTGTACTTTCCTTTCATGAAGTGCTTTGGAGGAATACCATTTCTGGGAATGATTTAGGTTTCTTAACCCTTTACCACACAATCCCGACTTTTAATGACCCTGAACGAGAAGGCTTTTGAAAACATTGTGGGGAAAAGGAGAAAATGCTGGTAACGGGCATTTTCTCCTTTTCCCATAATGTTTTCTTCCATATCAAGGGCAGAAATCATCATTTTAGCAACATTTAATTTGTCATCTGCAAATGCTTTGAATTTGGTCCAGTCCAAAAATTTGTCATTTGGTAAAGAGTTAAAAGACTAGATTCTTAGTTCATCACCTCTTGCGCCAATTCTATCATACTATGGCAAAATGAGAAAATGTCAATAATAAGCATTTTCTGTGTTTGCTATAATGTTTTCATGTGTATTGAATCTTAGATTGTGTTGATTAACCCTTTGCCACACAATCCCGAGTTTAAAAGACCCAGAGGAAGAATCCTTTTGAAAACATTGTAGGAAAAGGAGAGAATGCTGGAAACCAGCATTTTCTCCTTTTCCCACAATGTTTTCTATTGTATTGCAGACAAATCTCACCATCCGAACAAAATTTAATTTGTCGTCTGCAAATGCTTTCAATTTGGACCAGTCTTAAATTTTGTCAGTTGGTAAAGGGTAAGTTGATTGACTCTTTACTTCATTACAAACATTGTAGCCATGTCCATATAATGTGTTAGAATGATAGGCTTTATCTATAAAAGGGAAGAGAATATTGTGGGGGGAAAGGATGAAATGCTGGTTACCAGCTTTTTATCCTTTCCCCACAATATTTTCAAAGGCCTGCTTGTTAAAGCATGGAATTGTTTGATAAAGGCTTAACCCTTCACCTTACAATGCTGCCTTTTAACAACGCTGGGAAAAAAGCATTTTGAAAATTTTGTGGGAAAAGAAAATGCTGGTAACCAGCATTTTCTCTCTTTCCAATAATGTTTTCTACCCTATCAAAGAAAAATCACACCATTTGAGCCACCTTTAAATTGTCACCTGCAAGTGCTTTCAATTTGGATGGGTCTAAAATCGTGTTGTCCGGTGAAGGGTTAAGGCTGTCATAAATCAACAGTTTTCCTCTCATTTGTATTGTCTCCCTTTATAACTATGATTGTATACATATCAAATCTCTCAAATCTTTCTGTTTGTATAGGTGTATCTTTTGTTTTGTATAATTCATTAATATTATTTCTGTTTGTTGAATTACTGGTTTGTAGTATTAGTTTCGCTTCTTCCCCGCCCCCCACTTAACTGTACCAAGCAACAGAATTTAAGACTAGTCCTAATTGAAATCATATGCAGACGACAAATGAAAGTAGATAAAAAAATTGTCCTTGATACTTTAGAAAACATAGTGGGAAAAGGAGAAAATGCTGGTTACCAGCATTTTCTCCTTTTCCCACAATGTTTTCAAAAGGCCTCTTCCTCAGGGTCGATAGAACTCAGGATTGTGTGGTGAAGAGTCAACCCATTACTTAAATTTTTTTTTGAGATAAGCTATCAAGTCTTTACCAAACAGAAGAAGTTTTAATGACTCTGGGGAAGAAGCCTTTTGAAAATCTTGGTTAAGGGAGAAATG
Organism: Tridacna gigas; assembly: GCA_945859785.2. NCBI lineage: Eukaryota > Metazoa > Mollusca > Bivalvia > Cardiida > Cardiidae > Tridacna > Tridacna gigas. Next base: position 57,573,751 of record OX244028.2, read on the forward strand.
GTGGTAACCATTATTTTCTCCTTTTTCCACTATGTTTTCTACCTTTTCATCAACACAGTCCATTGTTTGAGCAATATTTACATGTAAATTGTCACCTGCAAGTTTTCTTCAATTTTGAATAGTCTGACAATATGTCATTATGTAGAGACGTAAGTTAAACAAACAACTTGGAAATAAGGAACTTTGAAGTAAGGAAAGTGACTAGTATGACTGATGTTGAAAACATTGTGGAAACACCTTATCCCACAATGTATTCAGTATCCTTCTACAAGTGTTAAAAATGAAGAAGTAATATTTGTATGCAACTGGATAGGAGAATAGCTTTTGATAAAATTGGTAGTATTAGACTATGTTAATGAGAAAGAAAATAGTGGAACCATGAACAGACAACAGAATTCTTGAATTTCCCAAATTGAAAGCATTTGCAGATGACAAATGTAGCAAAAATTATAGGACCTGCTGTTGACATGAAAGAAAAAAACATTGTGGGAAATGGAGAAAATGCTGGTTACCAGCATTTTCTCCAATTCTCACCATGTTTCCAAAGCGTTTTCTTCCAAGGTCATTAAGACGTCAACATTTCAAGCTTGTCCAATGTAAAAGCATTTGCAGAAAGCAACTGTTGTTTGAATAATGTTTTATGTATAAGAAAGTGTAGAAAAGTGTAGGAACTGCTTGTTACAAACATTTCATCTATTTCCCTCAATGTTCTTCAAGGTCATTTAAACATAGGGTTGTTTGTCAAAGAGTTAATTGAACTGGATATTGTTAATGAGATGTAGAGAATTTGAAGATTTTTTGTTGAAGTTGAAGATATGAATTAGTTTTTGTTTAGATCAGTTTATTTGTCTCTTTGTCTGGTTTTGGATTGTTTGTATTTTTCATTATTTGAGATCAGTTTGATGTTTTTAGGGAGAATACTAGAGTATAGAAATCATTCTAAGTTAAGATTTTTTCCTACCAATTAATAGGAAAAAAATGTATTAACCCTTTACCGCGCAATGCCGCTTTTTGACGCCCCTGGGAAAGAAGCCTTTTGAAAACACTGTGGGAAAAGGAGGAAATGCTGGTAACTAGCATTTCCTCCTTTTCCCACAATGTTTTCTAACCTATCAAAGAAAAGTTGCACCATTTGAGCCACATTGAAATTGTCGTCTGCAGATGCTTTCAATTTGGACAAGGCTAAAATTTTGTCGCCTGGTAAAGTGTTAAAATTAGCATGTTCAAGTTGTTTTGCTATAGGAGAAGCCAACTTGAATGTTCATGAGGTAGACTAGTCTTTGGACATGCAGAAAATTGGAATTGCAAAAAGTTTTGATCCAAGTCCGCCTGCACGGATAGCCCAGGCTGAGCTGGGTCAATATTTTTTGCAGATGCATTAAGTCTCCTTTCACAGAGTATGTCTTGTATGGAAACTTGCATTTTCATTCCCAAATAATATAGATAAAGAAATACAGCTTACGATAAGTTGCTGTGATCCAAATGTGGAAATTTTCTATTAATAACAGGGTACTGTTATGTATGTCAGAGAAAAGCACAAACAAAACTGATTTTTATGCTGCTGCAATGGGCTTTAACCCTTTACCACACAATCCTGACTTTTAACGACCCTAAAAAGGAAGGAAGCCTTTTGAAAATATTGTGGGAAAAGGAGAAAATCCTGGTAACCAGCATTTTCTCCCTTTCCCACAATGTTTTCTACCTGTCCCATGACAAATTTCAAATTTAAAGTCACATTTAATTTGTCGTCTGCAAATGCTTTCAATTTCGACTAGTCTAAAATTTTGCTGTGTGGTAAAGAGTTAACTCTTTACCGAACCACAGAATTTCAGACTGATCCAAATTGAAAGCATTTGCAGACGCCAAATTAAATATGACTCAAAAACTGAAATTTGCCTTTCAAAGGATAGAAAACATTGTGGGGAAAAAAGGATTTTCTTAAAGGATTTTGAAAGCCATATTCCTCAGGGTCGTTAAAACTCGGGATTGTGTAGTAAAGGGTTTGTTAAGGTCCAAGAGATGATTTTGGTTTTTAGTCTAAAGACAATTTTTTTCAGTCCAATGACATCCCTAGTCTCTGAAAAAAAGGAAATATCGGAAAACTGTTAGAAATGCACCGAGCACAAATATATGTTGCAGAGAATAAATATTACATGTTAAATGAAATACATGACATGGGACCCCAGCAGTGGTGTTGTTTAATTAACCATTTATGAAACAAAATTGTTTGACTCAACAACCAAATTTAAAGCATTTTCAGACACCAAATGCAGCTCAAATGAAGATTTCTGTCTTTGAAAAAGGTGGAAAATGTCATGGGAAAAGGATATAATGCTGGTTTCCAGCATTTTCTTTTTTTCAAACAATGTTTTCTCTTACCCTTTCAATGACAGATCCCACCATTTAGCTACAATTAATTTATTGACTGCAAAGGCTTTAAAAGTTGGACATGATTTAAACTTTTTTTTTTTTGTTTGCTGAAGAGTTGAGGGATGATAAAACTAGAAGATTTCATTGGTGAATGAAAATAAGTAAATTTATGTTGGCATAGACTGTTTGTTTGATACACCATCTTTGAAGAATTGACATGACGAAACTTCTCCATGAGCAAAGAACTGAAACCATTGAGAAGTGGCTACAAACTCCAGCCTAGTTCTGTAGAAACCTCAGAAGGACAGGAAAAGAAGGGAGTTATTGCAGTGAAATGACCATTAAAAGGGGCAAGAAGCAACTGTTGGTCAATCATCGACAAATGAACTCTACAGTGTACAACTGAAAGTTAGTTTTTAACACCTGGGCAAATGTGAGAATGATTTATTTGTGCCAAAAGCTTAATTGGTGAAAATCATGTTTTGGGTATACATACTAGCTCGATTCTTGTATGCAATATTTTTTTCCCCCCACTTTGATTCTTTAACCCATTATCAAACTATCATGAGTTTTACTTATCCTAACCTTTTGATAACATGGTAGGAAAAGAGGAAATGTTAGTAGCCAGCATTTTCTCTTTTTTTTTTTCACAATTCTTTATACACTTTCAAAAATAAATTTTAATTATTTGAGCAACACTTGATTTGTCATCTACCAAGTTATTGCTGTCAATTTTAATGAGTCCAAAATTTCGTCAAATGATAAACAATTAACCCTCTACCACACAATCCCAAGTTTTAACAACCCTGATAAAGAAGGCTTTTGAAAACATTGTGGGGAAAGGAGAAAATGCTGGTAACCAGCATTTTCACGTTTTCCCACATTGTTTTCTAATCATCTCAAAACACATTTTGATTTTTGAGTCATGTTTATTTTGTTGTCTGCTAATGTTTCCAATTTGGACATGCCTCAAATTTTGTTGTTTGGTAAAGACTTAAAGGATGGCAAAAGTTGCTTTTGGAATATGGAGATCAAGATCAGGTTGCACAGAATATGCAAGTTGATCTATTTTATCCCATATTTTTGTAATCTCCTAATTAAGAAAGGGTTTAAAGTGCCCTAAATGGATCTCTTCCAATGACTGGAAATGCCCATCTAATTTGGCTGTGTTAGGATTTAGTAATTTGTATTTACAATACAATATTATGTTTTTCTATCCTTAACGCTTTCAATATTCATTATTACAGTGCTTTTACATTTTCATATGTTTCTATGGCAACAGTGAATATGGAGTGTGCATGGAAATTGTTGTAATTTGATATTCTTGCTTAAAATGTGTTATCATGTAAGAAATGGATATATAATTAAACCAATATTTAATAGCTTTTGTGGACCTTTTCTTTTTCTGCCTTCCACTTTTTTTGAACCAGCAAATTTAGGCTTTCATTTACAATTTTTTATTCTCAATACTGGTTTGTTAGCGTTTTGTCTCGTTTATGGGTTACTATGTATGTCTTGATGATTCACACTGTCTCGCAAGACTTGTTCATTTTCTTATCTAGTTCCAAGATCCATGTTCTGTTGTCAGTACATTCGATTGGCTGTAATTCAGACTTGCTTTACGCTTCACACGGAGTCTGCATTAGTGTTAAAGCATCTACCTAAGGAACATTAGTTCAAAGGTTTGAGCCCCAGATAGGATTGCTTTTTTAGCTCACCTGAGTACAAAGTGCTCATGGTGAGCTATTGTGATCGTGCTGTGTCCGGTGTCTGTCGTCAACTTTTTACCTTGCGTACGCTTTAGAGGCCACATTTCAGTCCGATACCCATAAAACTTGGTCAGGATGTTTGCCTCAATGATAAAGTTGGTCAGAATGTTTGCCTTAGTGATATCTTGGATGAGTTCGAAAATGGGTCATGTTGGGTAAAAAACTTGGTCACTAGGCCAGATCTTAGAAAAACCTTGTGTACGCTGTAGAGGCCACATTTTCAGTCCAATACTCTTGAAATTTGGTCAGAATGTTTGTCTTGATGATATCTTGGATTAGTTCGAAAATGTGTCATGTTGGCTGAAAAACTAGGTCACTAGGTCAAATCTTAGAAAAACCTAGCGTACGAATGACTCTCAGAAGCCTTTTGAAAACACTGTTCAAAAAGGAGAAAATGCTGGTAACCAGCATTTTTTCTCATTTTAGCTCACCTTAGCACAACGTGCTAAAGGTGAGCTATTGTGATCGCCATATGTCTGTTGTCCGTCAACAATTTCTTTAAACATCTTCTTCTCCTAAACCACTGGGCCAATCTTGATGAAACTTGGCAGGGATGTTCCTTGGGTGAAGCTCTACCAAAATTGTTCAAAGAATTTAATTCCACCCACAACTCTGGTTGCCATGGCAACAAAAAGGAAAAAAAAAAGCAAAATCTTTGAAAATCTTCTTCTCTGAAACTAGAAGGCGCAGAGCTTTGATATTTGGTATGTAGCATCTCCTAGTGGACCTCTACCAAGTTTGTTCATTTGATGCCCCTTGGGTCAAAACTGGCCCCGCCCCGGGGGTCACAAGTTTGAGCATAGTAACAAAGGAGGAAAACTTTAAAAATCTTCTTGTCTGAAACTTGAAGGTGTAGAGCTTTGATATTTGGCATGTAGCATCTCCTAGTGGACCTCTACCAATATTGTTCATATGATGCCCCTGGGGTCAAAACTGGCCCCGCCCCGGGGGTCACAATTTCCAACATAGGAACAAAGAAAGAAAACTTTAAAAATCTTCTCCGAAACTAGAAGGCATAGAGTTTTGATATTTGGCATGAAGCATCTCCTAGTGGACCTCTACCAAGTTTGTTCATATGATGTCCTTGGGGTCAAAACTGGCCCTGCCCCGGGGTTCACAAGTTCGAACATAGGAACAAAGAGGGGAAACTTTAAAAATCATCTTCTCTGAAACTGGAAGGCGGAGAGCTTTGATATTTGGTATGTAGCATTGCCTAGTGGACCTCTACTAAGTTTGTTCATATGATGCCCCTGGGGTCAACACTGGCCCCGCCCCGGGGGTCACAAGTTTGAGCATAGTAACAAAGAAGGAAAACTTTAAAAATCTTCTTCTCTGAAACTTGAAGGCGTAGAGCTTTGATATTTGGCATGTAGCATCTCCTAGTGGACCTCTACCAAGTTTGTTCATATGATGCCCCTGGGGTCAAAACTGGCCCCGCCCCGGGGGTCACAATTTCCAACATAGGAACAAAGAAGGAAAACTTTAAAAATCTTCTTCTGTAAAACTAGAGGCATAGAGCTTTGATATTTGGTATGTAGCATCGCCTAGTAGACCTCTACTAAGTTTGTTCATATGATGCCCTTGGGGTCAAAATTGGCCCTGCCCCGGTGGTCACAAGTTCAAACATAGGAACAAAGAAGGAAAAATTAATTTTTTTTTCTCTTAAATGGGAAGGCATAGAGCTTTGATATTTGGTATGTAGCATCTCCTAGTGGACTTCTACCAAGTTTGTTCCAAGGAGGCTGCTTGAGTCAAAACTGGCCCAGCCCCTGGGGTCACAAGTTCGAACATAGGAACAAAGAAGGAAAACTTTAAAATTCTTCTTTTCTGAAACCGAAAGGTGTGGAGCTTTGATATTTGGTATGTTGCATCTCAGAGTGGACCTCTACCAAGTTTGTTCATATGATGCCCCTGGGGTCAAAACTGGGCGGGGGTCACAAGTTCGAAGATAGGAACAAATAAGGAAAACTTTAAATTTCTTTTTCTCTTAAACGGGAAGGTGTAGAGCTTTGATATTTGGTATGTAGCATTTCCTAGTGGACCTCTACCAAGTTTGTTCATAGGATGCCCCTGGGTCAAAACTGGCCCAGCCCCGGGGGTCACAAGTTCAAACATGGGAACAAAGAAGGAAAACTTTAAAATTCTTCTTTAAAATTGGAGCTTTGATATTTGGTATGTAATGATTCTCTTCTAAGTTTGCTTGCCCATCTAAGCGCAACAAGTTCATTGAGTTCAAAATTGGGTCATCTTGGGTCATAAACTAGGTCACTAGGTCAAATTAAAGAAATACCTTGTTGGCACTCTCGAGGCCACATTTATTGCTCAAATGACCTGAAATTTGGCCAGAATGTTTGTCTTGATGAAATACCAGATGAGTTTGGATTTGGGTCACCTGGAACCATAAACTAGGTCACTAGGTCAAAATAAAGAAATACCTAGTGGGCACTCTAGAGGCCACATTCTTTGCTTAATTGCCTTGAAAATTGGTCAGAATGTTTGTCTTTGTAAAATCTCACATGAGTCTGAATTTGGGTCAACTGGGGTCATAAACTAGGTCACTTGGTCAAATTAACCCTTTCCCAAACAAGCCCTGGTTTTCACGTGTCTGCAGTACAAGTCTTTTGAAAACACTGTGGGAAAAGGAGAAATTGCTCGTAACGAGCAATTTATCCTTTTCCCACAGTGTTTTCTACCCGTTTTGAGACCTTTCTGCCATTTTCATCAAATTTAAAATTGTCGTCTGCAAACTCTTTCAATTTGGACCAGTCCAAAATTTGTTGTTTGGGAAAGGGTTAAAGAAATAGCTAGTGGGCACTCTAGAGGCCACATTTATTATTCATCTGATTTGAAAATTGGTTAAAATGTTTCTTTTGATATAGTCAAAGACCAGTTCAAATTTGGGTCATCTGGGGTCATAATCTAGATCACTAGGTCAAATTAAAGAAATATCTTTAGGGCACTCGAGGCCACATTTTTTGCTCAATTGACTTGAAAATTGGTCAGAATGTTTGTCTTCATGAAATATGAGTTCGAAATTGGGTCACCTGCGGTCAAAAACTAGGTCACATGGTCAAATTAAAGAAAAACCTTAAAGGCACTCTACTAAGGTGAGCGACCCAGGGCCATCATGGCCCTCTTGTTTCACAATGTTTTCTATCCCTTTGAGAGACCAGTCCCACAGCTTGATCCACATATTATTTGTTTTATGCAAAAGGTTCAAACTTTGATGAGTCTAAAATTTTATTTTTTGGTAAAGATTTTATTTTATTTATTCATGAATTACTCTGCTCTCTAAGGGCGAAGGACTTTCTTGTCATAAGTTTTACCTATATGCAGAGTAGTTTTATTTGATAGTTACTACAAGTTTGTTAGAATGTTTGTCATAATACATATATCTCACAAGATGTTGGAAATGGTTGTTCTTGGTCAAATGGCTCAGGTGAGCGACTCCAGGGCCATCATGGCCCTCTTGTTTCCTAGACCATTTAAGCATCATTTCAGAGTTCATTTTATCGATTTTTTAGCTCACCTGAGCACGAAGTGCTCATGGTGAGCTGTTACGATCGTGCTGTGTCCGTCGTGCGTCGTCAACTTTTTACCTTGTGTACGCTCTAGAGGCCACATTTTCAGTCCGATCCTCATGAAACTTGGTCAGAATGTTTGTCTTGATAAAATCTCGGACGAGTTCGAAATTGGGTCATGTGGGGTAAAAAACTAGGTCACTAGGTCAAATCTTTGAAAAACCTTATGTACGCTCTAGAGGCCACATTTTCAGTCCGATCCTCATGAAACTTGGTCAGAATGTTTGTCTTGATAAAGTCTCAGACGGGTTTGAAATTGGGTCATGTGGGGTCAAAAACTAGGTCACTAGGTCAAATCTTCGAAAAACCTTGTGTACGATCTAGAGGCTACATTTTCAGTCAGATACTTGTGAAATTTGGTCAGAATGTTTGGCTTGAAAAAATCTCGGATGAGTTCGAAATTGGGTCATGTGGGGTCAAAAACTAGGTCACTAGGTCAGATCTTCGAAAAACCTTGTGTACGCTCTAGAGGCCACATTTTCAGTTCGGTCCTCATGAAACTTGGTCAGAATGTTTGTCTTGATAAAATCTGGGACAAGTTCGAAATTGGGTCTTGTGGGGTCAAAAACTAGGTCACTAGGTCAAATCTTCGAAAAACCTTGTGTGTGCTCTGGAGGCCACATTTTCAGTCAGATACTTGTCAAATTTGGTCAGAATGTTTGTCTTGATAAAATCTCGGACGAGTTCGAAATTGGGTCATGTGGGGTCAAAAACTAGGTCATTAGGTCAGATCTTCGAAAAACCTTATGTACGCTCTAGAGGCCACATTTTCAGTCAAATACTTATGAAACTTGGTCAGAATGTTTGGCATGATAAAATCTCACACGAGTTCAAAATTGGGTCATGTGGGCTCAAAAACTAGGTCACTAGGTCAAATCTTCGAAAAACCTTGTGTACGCTATAGAGGCCACATTTTCAGATACTTGTGAAATTTGGTCAGAATGTTTGGCCTATTGACTCAGGTGAGCGATCCAGGGCCATTATGGCCCTCTTGTTTACTAATCAATACTGTTTAACATTGAGTTAACAATGTTTTCATTGGAAAGAGTTTGGTGCAAAGCACTGGTTAATAGAAACATAAGTAACACAAGGTAAGGTGCATCTGCCACCATATGGCATAAATGGTATTGAAAACAACATTTAAACTACACTAGAGAAAATAGAAAAATAAAATCAACACAGAACCAGGTTGACCCATTTTTCATATCTACCATTATTACGGGGAAACCACGATGATCGATTTCTGCAACTTTTGTTCACAATTAAATGCTTTAAAGCATGTAACGTCTTGGTCTGTGCTCACTATACGCTGAAAAAGAGACTTTAAACTAAAAGCTGCATTACGGTTCAGGTTACAAACGATAAAAGAATAAGGTCTTCCTTATTTTTGAGAAAATTTGATTTTGGCGAAGCCATCTGTCACATCCGGGAATATACAGTTGCATTTAGATCTTTTTAAAGCTTTCTTCAGTTTTGGTTTATTCTTATTCAATACTTACTGAGATCATTTAAATGTATTTGGATGGTGCTGCACACCTGATGCTCATTCAGAAAGAGAGAGAAAGAAAGTCGACATCTTTCATTCACTAAAATTGTTAAACTCAACATCTCTTGGAAAAAAAAACAACCCAAAATGTAATCTGAACTGACTTTTTTAGAAAATTGCAAGCTGTATCATTTACTCTTTGACTTACACAAGCACATTCTGACTGTTGTAAACAAAAAAGCAGTTTAGTTCCTGCAATATATTGTTGATAGAAATAAACAACATTAGAAGTATTTGATAATGATATTCAGAGGACATATTAAGACAAAACGTATCGAAATCATTCAATAATTTAAGACAGCTATGACTTGCCCTTGGTGAAGTATTTTGTGGCATTTTAGCATGGACACTAACCTTAAAGTGCAGAGTGCGAATTATTTGTATTCTGTAATCTATAGCCAGAAATTTCCTATTTACACTTTTGCAAAACTTATTTAGTACAATCGCCCATTTTGAAGAATAATGACAATGCCAATGAGTAAAATCAATAGATTCTTATATATTTGCTTGGTCCGTTTTAAATGTTTTTCATTAAAGTTTCAGGGTTTTAGAATTAAGTATTTGATAAAGATGTGGTATGACTTCTCAGAGTTGTTTGAGTAATTATTGAGAAATCATACTTTGTAAAGGAGCAGTTTATTCATAAGTTTTGCTAAGTGTATAGATACAAAGTTCATTTCAGTCTATTTTTAGTAAAAGTTGTCTTAGTCTTAGACTGAAAATGAAGGAAATCATGACATTAGGAAAAAAAAAAAACATTATCAACAACAAAAGAAAGAAAAAAAGCTTTACAAAGCGGAGCAATATACGCCCGAAAGAAACCAATAGAAGCATGTAACCTATGTGACCTTGCTGTAATCCTGGCCTTGGGGCCTGGCATTTAAAACCTCTGCTTTGTTCGTTGTCTCAACAAGGTGCACATATGTATGAAATATTTCTAAAATCGGACAAAGGATTTAAGAGTAATTGAGCGGAAATGCTATATGAGCACACAATTCACTTTTGACCCCTGCTGTGACCATGACCTTGGACCTGAAGGTCGTCTTAACAAGGAACACATATGTGTGTATATTTTTAAAATTTGACCATTGGTTTTAAAAGACATACTAAGCAGACATGAAATACATGTAGCTAACAGGCGGACAGAAAAATGAATGACCAAGTACATAACACGTGGTGCGATTAATGAGAATACATATGAGAGGGGAGGAAATAGCTTCAACCCTTACATACATGTACTATGGTAAATATAAAATTTCTAAGCAGATTTTTATGGGCTTCAAAGTTTTTTGAAAGAAGGAAAACCCATATTCCTGGCGTAATATAGTACATGTACATCGCTTTGGGCTTATAGGAAATTTCAAAATTATTTCCATTGCAGTTTCTGGTTCACCCAAGCTTCAAAGAAGAGGAGACAATGAGCACATACATAAACAAGTTTTTCCTTAATGTGTGAATTGTGTTTTATGCTGTTTTCTCCATTACATTTCAGTCACATGACACTCATAATCAACTCATTTGTGTCTTTCTTGGGTCGTCTATCCCTTCTGAAATGTTTATAGGCACCTAACAAGCAAAACTGATCAAGAAAATGATATAATTAATTCACTAACAACATAGCAGTATTAGATGCATGCCACAGAGTCACGCATGCAAAAACAAAATAAATATGAATTGGAAACCTTAACCCTGAAAGTAAAAATTCTATTACAAAAACTTGTAAGCATCGAGTGTTACCTGTTGCAGATACGAAGATCGATAACAGGCTGCCAGTTTAGTCATACGGTTAAATCATACGGTTAAATCATACCGTTGTGGATTTCATCATATATATGGTTTTTCTTATAAGTTAGATTACATAAAAATAATAAAAATGACACACACACACACAAAAAAAAAATCTCAATTTTCAAGGTATTTTCATTATTTGCAAATAACAAATATTGCATACCCCATTATACATGGATCCGTGGCGATGAGATAAACCGACTTCCTTGGTTACCGTAACTAAGGGCTCACAAACAAACGCAGTAAATACATATACAGTATAGCAGAAAGGCTACTTAAATCTTGCTATCATGACGGTTTCTATGGATTAAATTCCGGAAAAATATTCCTTTTCATATGTTTTTGTCGATGATTGATTCTCGGTAAGAAATATATGGGTACTTGAACTTATTTACACAAGAATATGTACAAAAAGTGTGAATTTCAGGGTCTACGGACAATGTAATACCTGTACCAGCAACGTTTTGAACTTCTACGAGAAAGAATGAAACACCTTATAGACCTTAATTTTGCTTAACAATAATAGAATTAAAGATGATCAATATTTTTGTAAAGCTTGTTAGGTAGTCTCAACATCGTATTCGATAATAAATTACACTAAATTACAAGCATTTTGAAATATTTATAGATTGTCTCATTCAACAGAGAGGTGGAAGTCCAAGAAATGTTTAAATTTCAAGTTAAGGGGAAAAGGTTGCCCGATGATTTTAAAACGTGTAAAGTGTGCTGTCAATTAACAAACTTGTTAATATCATTGGCGGAAGTTTGTTTTATCTTGTGATATACTGAAGACAACGGGTGGTCGAGTGGATTACAGGGGCAATAAAACACACATCCTATCAGTTAACAGTTTACCGGCATACCCTTTGAAATGGAGAATGTGCTAATCCACTTAAATATGGCCAAGTCAAAAGCTGATTTTAATTAACATAAGTTGCCTTTTGAGCTGAATTCCAAAACTGTACAAAACAAAATTTATTATGTTTCATAATTGAAATATACATGTACCTTCAGTAAAGAACACACGTAAATGTTCTTAATGTAAGTAGCAGATGGTTAAAATCAAAGAACAGACTGCATTTTTTTTTTTTTTTTTTTTTTTTTTTGCACTCTGATCTGTATCTACACATTCAGCATTCTTCACGCACCAAGGGTTAATGTTAACGTCAAACTGAAACACTGATGACATGTGCCCCTTTTTGGATGTGCAGAGGTTATTACACAAGGTTAGCTATTTTAGTGAACGTAATTTCTTTTTATTAGTATTTCATATATTTTACCATTGTTTTCCACTGTAAACAAGCTTATGTTTTTTTTATCTGAGAGTTTCAGAGAAAAAAAAAACTAACATTAATTAATCTATTGCGTAATATAGCGTTGATCGAAACTCTTTGCGCACGTCCCATTGTCAATCATAATCATAATGCAAACTTGTAATCTCCTCGTATATCTCGCGTAAGCCGTACACGATCGCAAACCACATCTTTTGAACTTTTTCCTAAAATTCAAGCGTTGTAAACGAATCTAGGTAAAAAAGCCAGAGGTAAAAAAGCCATAGGTAAAAAGGCCATGGGTAAAAAGGCCATAGGTAAAAAAGCCAGAAGTAAAACGGTAAAAAAGCCATAGGTAATAAGGCCAGAGGTAAAAAAGCCAGAGCTAATTTAGTATATATGGTTTATTAAGAAAATACCAGATATTTTATACACACACACACACACACACACACACACACACACACACATAAATATTTAATAAAAATGATTTATAATGATTTGTGCATTAATTTTAACATTTATTATGTAAATTAAAAGAATTAACCATACTCTATGTAAAGCATATGTGGTATCTAAATAAAGATTAATTTTGTATTATCAAAAAGTATGGGCAATAAAATAATTTGTATTTAATAGAAATTATATTTGTTTGTTTATTACAAGTACTTGTTGATAAATTAATTGAAACCAATAATAGGTGCAGGAAATGCCCTTATACATAATTTAACAGTATTATTTCCAACTGTTATTGACCGATTTCATAATTATGATTAAAACTTTGACTTGTAAAATAACTGTTTGCACATGTTTGTAATTAGTTTGTTTTTGTATTGAAAGTTTGTTCCATAGAAACTTTGAAGTATAAGATAATGGTATGCAATGATTGCAATCAGTTTATTTGCTTCTTTAATGATATCAATAATAAACATTAGGGACTCCCAATATCAGTCAAAAGTATGAATGTGAAGAAGTTTTCATTGAACTACATTGATTATTATTTCTTTGTATGCAATCTTGCTAAAACTGTTAAACATCCTTTGATTTAACGTCTATATATATATATCAATATAACAGCATTTATCTTCTTTCATTCTGTACTTGGTTATGATTGTTTTGGAATATTAAAAGTATCGGGCATTTTTTGAAAGGATTATAAGTGTTTGATACAAAATGGAACTGATACGGACTAACAAAGGTGGATTTAAACTGTGTCATGAACATTGCTTATATACAAAGAAATCTTCGTCAAACTCATCTATATTTTGGATTTGTTCTAAGCACAGATTAGGATGTCGAGGGTCTGCGCGTACTAACATTGGTGTTACAACGTGTCAGAGAACACATGAACATGACCATCAACCTGATGAAGTAACAGTAGATGTTGTAAAAGTCCGTGCAAACATGAAAGAATCGGCTCGCCAGAATCATGAGAAACCTTCCGTCATCTATGCCAACAATCTTGCATATGTCAATGATAGAACTCTTGCATCACTCCCTTCAGCTGACATCTGCAAAAGAATCATTAGAAACCAGAGACAGTCAGAATTTCCCAAAGTTCCTGACACTTGTAGAGAAATTGTCATAGAAGGAGAATGGGCAGAGAACACTGAAGGTGAACAGTTTTTGTTCTTCGACAGTGGATCAGATAGTGAGTCCCGTATCCTTGCCTTTGCTACACATAGACAGCTGCAATTGCTAGCAGATTCCAACCAGTGGTTAATGGACGGTAACTTTGCCATGGCACCATCCCAGTTTAACCAGTTATTTGTCATAAAAGTTCCATGTGGAGAAACGACAGTTCCTGCTGTATTCGCCCTTTTACAAGATAAGAGACAGTCTACGTACGAGACACTATTTCAAGCAGTGCTTGATTCCTGCACAACACTGGGTTTTCAGCCAGATCCTATAACTATTCATGTTGATTTTGAAATTGGACTCAGACAATCCCTACGAGCGGTATTTGGTGAAGATTTTGGTATACAGGGATGCTTTTACCACCTGACAGAGGCCACATGGTGGAAAATACAGGATCTGGGATTTATAGAGCTTTACAAGACAAATCAAGATTTCAAATTATTTTGTGGAATGCTGGATGGACTGGCTTTCTTGCCAGTGCGAGATGTTCTTGCTGGAATGGACTTTCTAAGAACTGTTGACATGCCAGGATCAGAAGACCTGCTAGATTATTTTGATACCACTTATGTAAATAGAAGATACAGACGTGTACTACGAAATGGGAACAATATTTTACATCGTGTGCCTCCAAGATTTCCTCCTTCTGACTGGAATGTATTTGAAGTGACTATGAATAATGCTCAGAGAACAAACAACCAGTGTGAAGGGTGGAATAACAAGTTTACACACTTAGTTGGACATCATCATCCACACATTTGGAAACTGATTAAGAACATTAAGCTAGAAGGAAGAGTAGCAGCCTCAGTGATAGCTCAGAATGAGATTGGCAATCTACAACCGAGGAAGAAACGACGAGTTTACGTTCAATTGCAGTCCCGACTCAAAAGTTTGTGTGTTGAATATAATGATGGTGAGCGAGACATCCAAAACTTTCTTCGGGCTGTTGGACATAGCATTCGATTCGGACTTTGAAATTTCAAATGAAACATAAAGTACAATGTGCCGAATGTGACAACTGTGCTGAGTGTTAGAATTGTGCTTTTGTATGAAAATTGTGCTCTTTTTTGATTTATCACATTGCTAGAAGGATATTTTTTGAAACATTAGTAAAATTTAACCCGTTACGTACCAGACGACAAAATTTTAAACTGGTCCAAATTCGAAGATGACGCAGACAGCATTTTAGGATGAGTTTAATTTGGAATTAACCCATTACCACTTGAGAAAATTTTAGACTGGTTCAAATTCAAAGAAGTTGCAGACGACATTTCAGAGTGTGCGGAAATTGAAGAGTAAGCATTGTGAAAAAAATGAGAAATTGCTTGTAACAAGCAAATTCTCCTTTTTTCACAATGTTTTCCTCTATATTATTTTTTGAGCGCGTGAAAAGGAGGGCTTGAGTGGGAATGGGTTAATGTACCTAATAGGTTAGAAAACATTATGGGAAAAGGAGAAATTGTTTGTTATGAGCAAGAAAAGTAAAAGGAGACCCGTCTAAAATTGCGTTGTATGGGAAAGGATTAAATATTGAAAGAATCTGCATACAACACATCAATATAGGGAAATGTGGGAAAAGGAGAAACTGTTTGTTATCGGCAGTTTCTCCTTTTCCTAAAATGTTTTCAAAAGTCAGCAGCTGAAGACTGGAGAAGTTTTAATTACGACCAGTTCCCCTTATCAAACAACTAATTTCAGACTCTTACATATTGAAATAATCTGCATACAACACATCAAGATAGGATATAAAACATTGTGGGAAAAGGAAAAATTGGCTTCTCCTTTTCCTAAAATACTTCTAAAGATTTTCTGAAATAAAAAGCTTTCTCTATATATACTACTAAATTAGCTCTGGCTTTTTTTACCTCTGGCCTTATTACCTGTGGCTTTTTTACCGTTTTACTTCTGGCTTTTTTACCTATGGCCTTTATACCTATGGCCTTTTTACCTATGGCTTTTTTACCTCTGGCCTTTATACCTATGGCCTTTTTACCTATGGCCTTTTTACCTATGGCTTTTTTACCTCTGGCTTTTTTACCGCACACCCATTACCATATTCACGAAAAAAAAAAAAAAAAAAACATTAGTCTTTCGTAAATATTGAATGAATATTAAAGGGAGGTAACAGAATTGATAATGACCACCGATTAATATCAAGTTGCTCATTAATCGGTCGGTAGGCCGATTAGAGAGATGGCAAACTTCGGAAACCCGTCCGCTCAGGGCAAACTGATGTAACTGCAACTCATAACAGCTTTTACTTACAGCGTTTTAACGCTTATACCTGCTGTGATGACCCTATTACAAAAACTACTTTTGACCCAGAAAAACGCAAGAATAATAACTGGAGGTAAACAGGCCGCTTGAGGCGTCAAGTAATCCCATACTTAACTTTTCATTTACCTAATAATCGACGGTTACAATTTGTTTCGCGTTGAATTATGTCACAATACCAGTATTATCAAAATCTTTGGACAGCAAAAACTGGAAATGTTGAAGCACTTTACTTTCGACAAGATTATAACACATGGGGTCAGTGATTAGTAGTAACTTTATGAATGAAACGAGTGCGAATCAAGTGTATCGGGTGATGTAAACACATCTTGTAGTCGTCTGCTGTCCATATTATTCGACAAACTTCAAGTGATCCATTGATCGTTATAGGTAGTTACGGGATCGGCCCAGTTGTGACGAGTGCTGTCTGTATACCTAGCAGGTGTAGAATAGACGATAGGTCACTTTGGCCTTGAGCAAGGATAAAGTCGCCAACAGAAAGGAGTTTGCAAGTGCAACTTGTAACAGCCTAAGTTTAAAGTAAGAAATCGCCCATTGGTAGTTTAATATTAGCGAGGCGAAGCGTATGAAGCTGTGAGGGACGAAGGATGTGTTTAGTTGTGTAAGATTTATGATCTTAACGGAAAGGCCATTAAATTAACATTTCCAAAATAGACTTTTTATCCACCGCTTGCAACCTTAGTAACCAGGCTGTCCATTCACAATACTGACCAGCATAGATCTGATTACGCATCTTTCAACGTAGGATGTATTGAATTGTTTTCATAGTCCCTCTTCCTCTCCTTCCAGCCACGGCACTACCATTTTACAAGGTGACTATCATGTTTCTTCTCGATGAGATTCTAAAAACTGGAATCAGTTGGTTAACCCTTGACCAAACAATCCTGTGGGGTTTTAGTGGGAAAAAAACTACATATATTCAGCATGTTCTCTCTTTCCCACAGCGTTTTTCATCATTTGAAAGATTTGTAAAATCTTGTCATTTGATACAGTTAAATAGAGCATTTTCATCGAGCAAACAACAACAACAACAAAGCCTGAAGACTACGACACAAATAAGCTCACTTAACGTCACATTCTCCATATCTGAATCAACGGACCAGGGAAAAAGACCAGACTGCACAGAACATGCAGTCAGATCTTCGATCTGTCATGCCAGTTTTATGAGATATTCTAGTCAAAGATATCAACGTGCCTGATATATTTAGGTTGCTTTTCCAAGCTTAACGTGTCTATTTTATTAGTTCAGTGCTCTAAGCGTAAAACACTCAGCAACATGTTTGTCTCATCACCTACTCCATATTGGTTGATTCTCATCTTTCCACATTTCAGATAAGGAGCACAAGGTTTAGTGCAATCATGATCTTGCTTATTATAATGACTCAAATACAATGGCTTGGGTCGGCCAAGGACAATTGAATTCGCTTTTGAAGACAATAAAGGATCACGACCAGACTGTCCTTTGAACGCAATGCAGATCAATACCGGTATCACAGACGTAAATATCTTGGATCTTAACTGTCTGTTTATGTACGATATATATGAAAAAACAACCACGAAATTGTAATGTTTGGATATTTTTTTTGACTGTAAAAGGCCATTAGATTAAGTGAGTGCTTCATCTTTGAAGTATTCCAGTATTGTGATAAATATCAATTAAATGCACATACGTAGATCGCACTAGTCACCGAAAACAGTGCGTGCCATTCAACCGGACGGAAATATGACGTAATTTACGAGCATTTACCATACGTTTCTTTTTCAGTGAAAGATCGAAATTTATTTTATATCGTGAACATCATCGACAATATTTAACTCGTGGCTGCGCCACTCGTGAAAATATTACCGATGATGTTCGCTCGATGAAATAAATTTCAAGACATATTGTTAATTACATTGTTAATATATGCTCCAGTGAGTTTGTGTTGAATCAGCATGCACCAACACGATCTACGTATGTGCATTTAATTGATATTTATCACAATACTGGAATACTTCAAAGATGAAGGCGACAATAAACGTAGCGGACTATGTTGTTCTTTGTGCCACAGTGTTTCTATCTTTATTTACTGGACTTTATTACGCAGTCAAAGAAAGAAGACACAGTTCGGCGTTTCGTTACCATCTTGGTGCAGGAAAGTTGAAAGCTTTGCCAGTGGCCTTGTCGCTCTTGGTCACCTTCGAGTCTTCCATTTTCTTCCTTGGATATCCGGCGGAAGTGTACATCCATGGTTTCATTTTCTGGTTGAGCAATATTGGGATGCTGATAGGTTTTTCGAACTTACTCTTCACGTCTGTGCCCCTCTTCTTTCCGCTGAAAATGACGAGCGTATACGAATATCTGGAAATCCGCTATGGTGCATCGGGTATCCGACGTTTTGCAACGGTTCTGAGTAGTTTGTCGATGGTGCTGTATGCGGGGATTGTGTTGTTTGGGGCTGGTACGGCGTTGGAATCCGTGACACATATACCAGCATGGGCGTTCGTGATTGCAATGACAGCGATCGCCGTGATCTACACAGCACTCGGTGGACTGAAAGCTGTGGTGGCTACAGATGTTATACAAGGAATTATTGTGCTTTCTGCGATATTTGCGGTTGTTATTAAAGGAACAATGGAAGTTGGTGGTGTCTCCAGTGTTATAGCCTTGAATGAACCATCTGGACGTACAAAATTGGTAGATTTCGACCCAAATCCAACGGTGCGCCATACGTTTTGGTCATTGGTTTTTGGAAATGGTATTAGAACTTTAGCACTCTCATTTAAACAGCCAGCCGTTCAACGCTTGAATTCAACTGCAACTCGATGTGAAGCCAAAAAGGTCGTTTTCATAGCTGTACCCTCGTTCATTATTCTACAGCTCCTTGCTATGTATGAAGGATTAGTCGCATATGCATACTGTGCAAACAAAGGCTGTGACCCTCTGGCATCTGGTGACATCTCTAATCCTAATCAAATAATTTCATACACAGTGTTAGAAATGTTTAAATCTTCTAGTGGGTTACCCGGATTGTTTCTTGGTGCACTGGGAAGTGCTTCCTTGAGTACAATATCGTCTTTACTTAGTAGCATATCCGCCGTCGTATCCGAGGACGTAGTGCGACAGTACTATAGAGGAGTCACTGATGCAGCACTTACCAGGATATCAAAGGTGATTGTGGCGTTCACAGGGATAGTATGTTGTGTCATTGCTATCGTCATAGGTCAGCTTAAAGGGCCCTTGTCACAGATCGCTGCCAGTGCCATTGGCTCAGTAGATGCACCGCTTACTGCCTTATTCTTGATGTCTGTGTATCTCAAGTTTTCCAGTCGTAAAGGTGGGTGATGATCGGGGCTATGGCAGGACTGGTGTTTGGTTGCTGGATTTCCGGTGGCTATAATTTCTCGCCGGGACGTAAAATAACACCTTGGCTTCAGTTGGGTCCAACGGATCAATGCTCCAATACAAACATTGAGAAAGTTTCGTTAAATCTTTCCAACTCAGTAAATTGGATATTATCATACGGTATGCTTTCAACTAGATCAATCATTGAAAATACTACCATTGAAAAAAAACAGACCTGGATTCTATGGTACAAAACAGGTCTTTTATGGCGTTGACAACCTATATTCCATTTCGTATATTTACTTTCCCGCACTGATAATGTTTGTGACGATAACTGTTGGATTGATAGCAGGTAAACTGACAAAACCGAGCCCATTGGAGAAAGCTGTCCCACCTCATCTTGTCTTCTCTCTTCGAGAACGGTTACTTTGCTGCTTTCGAAAAGATGATGACGTAACTCCCGAGGTTGAACTCTCAAAGATGAATGAATTTTGATGAAATTATAAGTACCCTTACATTTCATAACAAAATTAGACGTGCTCTGTGGAAAGGAAGTTTAGTGCATCTGCGAAAAGTATCGACCCAGGTCAGCCTGCGCAGTCCGCGCAGGCTGACCTGGGCCGAAACTTTTCGCTGTTGGTCAATTTTCTGTATATCCAGGGACTAGCCTAACTCAGGATTCAGTTGGTTGTTAAAAAAAGTGGCTATCGAAGATCCACAATTATATGATGACTTGCTTGGTATCATGCATCACGGGGATGCATTAAGCCCCTTTTGCAACAGCATGGCTCAAATATAATTGGCTCAGTGTTCAGTCAGGTTTCTGATCCCTTTCCGATATATCCATTTATATACATGTATAGCACATGACGATGTTGATAATGATGATGATGATTGGATGAAGTGTTCTCAGGAAAATCCATCCGACTTTCTCATTGTAAATTGTTGATATGCTTGTTATTTTAAAAAAAAGTCTTGCGATTCAAGGAATTGTTAACTTTATTACTTATATTAAACCTTTTCAAGACGACAACCTTTCAGGCGTGTTCTTAATCTTTTACCACATAATTCTGAGATTTAACAACCCTGACGAAGAAGGCTTTTCAAAACATTGTGGGAAAAGGGTAAAATACTGGTTACTAGCATTTTTCCCCTTTCCCCACAATGTTTTCTACTCGTTCAAAGACAATTTCTAGTATTTTAGCTACATTTAATTTGTTGCCTGCAAATCCGTTTGCTCTATGCACGTCCACACTTTTGTCCTATAGTAGAAGGAATTAGGATATTTACATACAACAAATCATATGTCGCCCAAAATAATGACGAAGTTTGTCTTTGAATGAGTGGAAAACATTGCTGGAAATGTAGAAAATGCGGGTTACCTAGCTTGCCGTTCACACATACAACATTGCAGGACAAAGGGTATCAATCATCAGATTCGTTGCACAAACGGCATGCGCTGTTTTAGCGCTACTCAGTGCGCCTCTGCGGGCAAAATATCGGATCAGAACGTGCAGTCTGATTTTTTATCTACCCTGTATGATGAATCATGAGATCGACAGGTCCTTGGACATGTAGAGAGTTGACCAATAGCAGAAAGTTTCGACCCAGGTCAGCCTGCGCGGACTGAGCAGGCTGACCTGAGTCGATATTTTTTGCAGATGCATCAAGCATCCTTTTCACAGAGATGCCTCTTATATTACATTCCGAACTATTCATAAAAAAAAAAAAAAAAAAAATCCGGAATGTATCATATTTATTCCGTGTTCTTGTGTTGGACTGTTGTTTACATACAGATGATAGGGGGTCGTCGATGAGAATACATGTATGTCCAAGAAATCCGTCACCTTAATGAACGGACCATTCAGAACACAACTAAGTTAAAGATAAACACAATCCTTGTACAATTCTGAGCTCTACACTCCTTCAAATAAAATAGGATGAAATAATGAAACTCTATCAAGGCCCATACAAACACACTGTCAATAAATTAACTAGATACCATAAATATTTTGTGTCATAAAAAGGTGAATGACCTCTAATGCCTAAGTATAACCATACACATTATTCTAACTATCCTTGTCGAGCTGCCATATATATCTCGGTATCGAACTTAAAAAGAAGTATAACAGCAACGAAATTTCACCCCACCCCAAAAATAAAACAAATAGTTCCAACTTTCTCTACAGTTCTGTCGCAGCAGAACGGATTTTTTTTTTTTGTCATGGTTTGGATCAAGTCTGCGCGAATGCTCGTGCAAAACAAGATAACCGTTCAATTATTGTATTTGAGCCAGAACATTAGCAATGCGCTATTGCATTTTATTCTAGAAGGCGTCGAGTCCTTCAAATCTTAAGGCAAAAAGACATCAACACATTCTTGTGCTTTTGTGGCTAAAAGATACAAACAGATTCTTGGATTTTTGTAACAAGAAGTCAGCAATGCACATCTGTACTGTGTGACAATAATGTACCAATGCATTCTTGAAGTTTTCTGGCAAAATACATATCAATGTATGGTTGTATTTTGTTGAAAAGGGTATTAATAGGTTCTTGCAGTTTTGTGGCCAAATAGGTATCATTGCATATCTGCATTTTGCGCCAAAAAGGTACTAATGCATTCTTGCAGTTTGTGGCAAACTAGATATCAGTGCATCTCTGTATTTTGTGGTAAAAAAGCATTAATGTTTTCCTGTAGTTTTGTGCCAAAATAGATGGTCACGGATAGAGACCTGTGTTTTGAGGCAAAAGGGCAGCAACGCGTTCACGCACTTCTGGGGCAAAAAGGTACTTCTGCTTTCCTACAATTTAGCAGCAACAGATACAAATTCATTCTTGCACTTTTATGATCTAAACGCACAAATACATACCTGAACTTTAGTGGAAAAAAAGATAGCGATGTATTCCTGTGTTTATTAGCAAAAGGCAGGGACGAATGTCTGCTTTTGTGGCAAGATAATGAATTCCGGTAGTTTTCAGTGACAAAGAGATACCAACGCATTTCTGCATTTTTGTGACAAAAGGTACAAAAACATTCTTAAATATTTCTGCCAAGACAATACAAATGGTAAAATGACACTGAAGCACAGGTTTAAGTATTCATGTACTTTATTTTCCAATAATTCATCAACAACTACAATATGAACATGATCCACGGCAATACCCGGTAACTGATAGATTTAATCTACACACAAAATGGGAGTTACGCATACATAACAGAAGACCAGTCATGTCTATTTCCCTGACGCATTTATGTATACGAGTTCGAGGTATTTCAAACATGATCCATACGTTCCACTGAGTCCACCAATCGCCTGAATCTGGGGGTAGAATAGTTCTTTGACGTGCAGAAAAATTATAAATAGCAAAAAGTTTCGACTCGTGTCAGCTTGCAGATGCATTTAACCCCCTTTTCACAGAGCATAGCTCAAATGTATGAACACTCTGCTTGTTTGGAATGCAGTGAAGGATGAAACGGCCTTTAAATCTCTTTACAGAGCTCCAGATAAAAGGGAGTGATGGCGTTCTAAATCCATTATTTCTCTTCCAAACCCTATGTTGTGGGTACTCATTAGAATCGTCTCGATGAGAGTTGTATAGGGTTTATATGAGAGTTATTAATATTTTCAATTTTGAAATCAAAATTACTCCCTATATCTGGAGCTCTGTCTTTACATATTAACTTGCAAACTGATATGGTAATTGACTGAACTGTGTTTTACCTCACTTGCCACTCTATTTCAGTCATATCATAAAGGCAGCTTACATCAATGATTCATGCTCTGTGAAACGGTGGTTTTATGCATCTGCCAAAAGTATCGAACCTACGCAGTCTGCGCAAGCTGACATGAGCCGATACTTTTTTGCTTTCCGTTATTTTTCTGCGTGTCCAAGGACCATTCTACATCAGGATTTAGTTGGTTGTTCGAAAAATGGATTTTACAGACCAATAATAATGTGATGACTTGCTCAGTATAATCGCGGCATATCGGAGATGTATTAAATCCCCTATTCAAAGAGTATAGTTCAGATACTTTGATGAAATTCACCGAGTGTGAACATTAGGGTAAATGAAGAGGCACTGAACTGTGAAATTGTAAATAAGGCAATTTTGTGCACTCTAACAATGAAATTCGAATACATGTATATTGGTTAACCGGTACATTGTAAATAATACAATCTCGAAAACTCGAACATTAAACAATTCGAATATATTTGTTGATTCGAAGAAACCCTTTCAGTCGAAAAACTAAATGTTTGTTTGAACAAAGGAAAACAAGTGGAAGTAGTTCCAATGACCCGTGAAGGCAAACATTACTGTTGCTGCATAAAGCCATCAAACAGCCATCCCTTAACTCTTTACCAAACGACAAAATTATAGACCAGCACAAATTGAAAGCATTTGCAGACGACAAAATAAATGTAATTCAAAAATTGAAATTTGTTTTGGGAAGGCTAGAAAACATTGTGGAAAAAGGAGAAAATGCTGGTTACCAGCATTTTCTCCTTTTTCCACAATGTTTTCAAAAGGCTTCCTTCTCAGGGTCGTTAAAAGTCGGGATTGTGTGGTAAAGAGTTAACCCTTTACCAAGCAATCTCGAGTTTTAACGACCCTGTGGGAGAAGGATTTCGAAAACATTGTGAAAGGAGATCATACTTATAACCAGCATTTTTATCCTTTTTCCGCAGTGTGTTTACCTTGTCGAAGAAAATTACATATACCTTGATTTCAACCACTTGTGATTTGTCGTCTATACATGCTTTCAAATCAGGCGAGTCTAAAATTTTGTAGTTTCGTATAATGGTAAACTGTTCACTAAAGTCAAACTTTTCAGCAAGTAGAAAACAACACTATATTTATATTGCCGTTTCAAACTCCTTTCACCAGAAAAAATCTCACCCCCTTGGGCAGTAGACCCGTTTTGAACCGCCACAATCCCCTGTTTACACGACCCTGGACAAAAAAACTTTTGAAAACATTGTGAGAAAAGAAGAAAATGCTAGTAACCAGCATGTTCTATTTTATCAATAATGTTTTCTATTTTTTTAAAGACAAATCCAACCATTTCAGGCGTTTTATTTTTGTCGTCTACATATGCTTTCAATTTAGACAAGTCTAAAAAGCCCTCATTCAGGTGGTCGCTGGGCATAAGTGATTGAAAACACATCTTTGACATATGTAAGAGCCATGCTGCAACAAGTATCGAGTCAGGAAAGTCTGCGAAGTCCGCGCAGGCTGACCTGAATCAAAACTTTTGCTATTGGTCAATAATATGCAAGTCAAAAGACCGGCTAATATGGAACGCCACAGCTGTCTGATGTTGTGAGCAGTAGTGTTGACATGCCTAATCTCTGTCTTATTATGTCTAAAAGAAGTGTTATTATGCCCAAATGTGGTGTTGCCTAATCTCTGTCTTATTATGTCTAAAAGAAGTGTTATTATGCCCAAATGTGGTGTTGACTTGTCTAAACTTTGCGTTATCATATCAAAAGGTAGTGTGGTTATGTCCAAATGTGGTGTTGACTTGTCTAAACATTGCTTATCATGTCAAAAGGTAGTGTGGTTATGTCCAAATGTGGTGCTGACTTGTCTAAACATTGCATTATTATGTCAAAAAGTAGTGTTAATATGTTCAAATGTGGTGTTGACTTGTCTTAAGACAGTCTTATTATGTGAAAAAGTGGTGTTATCATGTCCGAATACCGTGTTGACTTGTCAAAGCATTGTCTTACTATGTCAAAAAGTAGTGTCTAAGAAAATAATAACAACACTTTTGAACATATTAAGACAATGTTTTGACAAGTCAAGACGACATTTGGACATGATAAGACCACCTTTTCACATAATAAGACTGTGTAGAGACAAGTCAACACTACATTTGAAATTTGTAACACCACTTTTTGACATAATAAGGTAATGTTTTGACAATTAAACACCTCATTTAAACATGATTACACTTCTTTTTGACATAATTAGACAGCGTTTAGACAAATAAACACCACATTCGGACATAAAAACACTGCTTTTGACATAATAAGACGATGTGTAGACAAGTCAGCATCATATTTGAACACGATAACACTACTTTTTGACATAATGAGACATCGTTAAGTCAAATCACCACCACATTTGGACATAATAACACTGCTTTTTGACATAATAATACAATGGGTAGACAAGTTCACATCACATATAAACATGATAACACTACTTTTTGACATGATAAGACAATATTAAGACAAGTCAACACCACTTTTCACATAATAAGACCGTGTTTAGATAAATCAACATGTCATTTGGACATGGTAACACTACTGTTTAATATAATAACACAATGTATAGACAAGTCAGCATCACATATGGACATAATAACACTTCTTTTATACATAATAAGACAAAATTTAGACAAGTCGACCCCGAACTTGGAAATATTAAGACTACTATTTGACATAATATTCTTAAAATAGCGTTTTGACAAGTGAACGCCACATTAAGAAATAATAACACTACTTTTTGACATAATAAGACATCGTTTAGACAAGTCAGCTCCACATTCAGACATATTATTACTACTTTTTGACATAATAAGACAACGTTTAGACAAGTCAACACCACATTAAGACAACGTTTAGACAAGTCAACACCACATTTGGACATAATAACGCTGCCTTTTGACAAAATAAGACGATGTTTAGGCAAGTCACCACCACAATTGGACACAATAACACTTCTTTTAGACATAATGAGACAGAGGTTAGACATGTCAACACTATTGCTCACAACATCAGACAGCTGTGGCGTTCCATAGGTTTACCTCATGAATCGGTGGGTTTGTTAATGTTAGGGAAAAAACAGGCTTTTATTGATCCATAAATATGTGATAACTTGCTTGGTACCATTCATCACGGAGATGCATTAAACCCTCTTTCCTTTCCCAGAGCATTGCTCATAAATATGAGCCATGCTCTGACAAAAGGGGACTTAATGCATCTCCATGATCCATGATACAAAGCCAGTCGTCATATAATTATGGATCCATAATCATGAGCCACATTTAACATCTGACTGAATCATGAGGTAGACTGGTCCTTGGACATACAGAAAATTGACCAATAGCGAAAAGTTTCGGCTCAGGTCAGCCTGCGCGGACTGCGCAGGCTGACCTGAGTCGATACTTTTCGCAGATGCATTAAGTCCCCTTTTCACAGAGCATGGTACATATCTAACATTCATGACAGATCAAATAATGCACTGCTTCAGTAAATTAAATCGGTAAGGTGAAACTGTAAGAGGGATGGATAGTGACCAAATGGTTACATGGGTCTGACTTTGAAAATGAAACCTTAAGTAAAGAAAATGGCAGCAATATTAATTGGACAAAGAAAGTTTGTCGTCTTCCAGTGCTTTCAATTTGGAAAGGTATAATATTTTGTCTAATATTTTGTCGTTTGGTAAAGAGTTAAATGCGACTTTCCAGCTCTTTCATCAACTGATGATGATTCAACTGATGATGATTCAACTGATAATGATTCAGTACAATTGACCAATTTTGATTGACAGGTCCTATCAGCCAATCAAAACGCAGTATAGCGCGACATGTAACCACAAGGGTCAGACAAAGTGATAGACGTTACTATGGACAATGAAATTGTTTTCTTTTTGTTTAAACCATAGTTCTTTGACTGGATTATACAATAATTATTTCAAAATGGATTAAAGTTACGTGTAAAAATCATGTGGTAAGGTAATTATTAATATATACCTTGAAAGAAAAACTAAATTTATCCATTCCAAAAATCCAGATCTACGTAAAATGTCGCCGGTAGATTTAACCAGGATTCCGAAAAACCAGCCGCTTTACCAAACGACAGAAAAGCAGGGGTTTTTTCCCAGTCTTTCGGGAACGAGGGAACGGTTATGCCAAACTGTTTTGTTAAACTACCTGTATTGAAATCTAACTGCACGTACATCTTTCAAATTCCAAACCATTACTCGTAGCAAATCGTAATCGTTACATACGAAACGAGCGACAAGAAGAAGGATATTTTATTGAAAGCCACTCGTCACCCTGTTTCAAAAATAAGTTGACATTGCGAACGTCATCATATGATTTTTGTTGTAATACTTTAGAGAGCATTCATACTTTATTCTTGTTTCATAAAGACGACTGCACGTGATTATTAATGTCACTTTTGCCTGGTTCGAACGATTGTTTTCCCGACGATTGTCGCATGACGATAAATGCACGTCCATTCCAAATCAGTGTAATCTTTACAATCACCCAAGTGACCAAATATACCCCCGATTAAAAAGTTTTTTACAACATACATCTGTTAAAAATACGACAAATCACCGAAATGATTACTTACAATAAACTTCTTAATTTTCACTCAAACAGGTGTTAGAAGTGTTGATTACATCTTTACCAGACAACAAAACATTAAATTCGTCTGTTTTGAAAACATTTGCTGTCGACAAAGTAAACATTGCTCCAACGATGAGATTTGTCTTTGAAAGTGTAGAAAACATCTGAAGAAAAAGAGAACGTTTTCACAAGTTTCCCTCTTCAAGGTCGTTAAAGCACGGGTTTGTGTGGTAAAGAGTTAAATTGTAAATCCTTTTCTCATATTGTTTACTGTCAAACCTTTAGGATTTGTAACAGTGTATTTCAATACCACGCTACCCCCATGTGCGAACAGATCTCTCTTTAAGTTTTTCGCAAAGTAAATTCAAGATCACCGTCACGTAACGTGACGAAATGTCTAAAAAACTTATGCCCCTGTTATACGTTATCGATAGTGCCGACAGCAATATACTCACAGTGTATTTTTTGTTTAAATGCTGTGACCAAACATGGAATTACGAACATATTTGCGCTATTTTCACTTTTCGATTTCTCATAAATATGACATTGTTCAAAGTAATTTTTCTTGTTACTTTGCCGATTTAGTCCGAACTGAAAAGAACGTTGGGGAAAAAAAGCTTTGGGTAGCCTACTCAACTACAAGATATATGAGGAATCGGAAAACAAACATTACAGATACATACATGAACAGAATGAGGGGAGGAAAGACGAATGGAAAAACCTGTAAGGTTTAGTACCAGTCATGAAATTACTGATTAAAAATATGTAGGAACAAAGTCAGATGGATAGTTTACAATTTTTCAATACAGTGAATAAAAACTTTGCTAGTTTGGTTAGTTTCTTCAGGGATCGTATATTACACGTAATATACGATCCCTAGTTTCTTGGAACCATTTGTGTTCATAATATTTCTAAAGGTACATATATTCGGATTTCCAAACCGCAGTCAATCTGGAACTTGCCTAGAATGTATCTAACAGATCTATTTAAGTCTTCACAAAATAACCAATATACCAAGTTTCCACGAATCTTCTTCCCTGTCTTAAGTGGTACATAAATCGCTCCAAAGTTGACACGATTCACTTCCAGTGTTCTAGCCTTCGCTCTCATTCGACGAAGTTTGAATTTTCTGCGTCCGATGACACACTCCTCGTCTGTAAATCATGGATAGAACATTTGTAATCTCTCTCGGGTTTACATAATTGAAAAAAAAAAATGACGAAATTATTCAATCGAAAACAATTTGAGAACGTTATCGAACAATGTACAACACTACCAAAGAAATGTTACGCTCAAATAGCCCGCTGAACCAAAGTACTGCAGACATCAAATGATGCATTCTATTTAAATCGTCGTTGAGCTATGTATTAGCATATTTATCTACAGAAACTTGCATTTTGGATGGGTCAAATTTAATACCGTGTCGTTAGTTATATTTTACTTTCATATTTTTTTTTTTACAATCATTTATGTTAAACCTGTCATACATATATTAACCTCGAAAAGGAAAGTTTTAAAGAGTCGGTTTCTGTTTCACGGTATTTCGATCGATGGGCTAATTATAAAAGGGACTTCACTCTGGGAGTTGCTTACTGAAGATTTGAAGGTTATGTAGATCAAGTTTTCTGCCTCTGATTCTGTTTTGCAGAAATAATTGGATGATTTGAGGCGAAAGATGATGTTGAAATACCACACAAGATGATATGATCAGCAAACAAAAGACATACACATTCGGTAAAATTGGACTTAAAAGATAGCGGCGGGCGTCGAATCTTGCCGCCGGAGAGAACCTATTAAATATGGCGCATCGACAATATTTGAAAGCGATATTAGCAAAACAGCGATTACGTTATCTCTGTTTTAAACAAGAGGGCCACGATGGCCCTGCATCGCTCCACTGGCTAATATGTACAAACCATACACACCAAACATTACAACTCTATGCCTGAAGGCTTCTAACAAGAAGACGGATAAAGTTTCTACATAAAAGCCCACATGAAAATTTTGACCCCAGGGCGAGTCCATTTTTTGCCTATGATTACTATTTCAAGCTATAATTATGAGCTATAATTAATTGAATCCTGGTTGAGGTCAACAAGATATAACCACATACCAAGTAATATAGGACTAGGCTGTATGGTTATAAACAAGATTTTCCATTTCCTTAATAAACCATGAGGGGGTTTAATTCAATTTGAACAATGGCTAAATTTTGAACAAATTCAAAGAGATCCAATAGATGAAGCTTTACGCCAAATTTGGTATCCCTAGGCCTTACAGCTAAGAACAAGAAGATTTTTAAAGATTTTTTACTATTAAAGTCCTTGTAAAACTTGTGACCGCTGGTACAGGCCCAGTTTTGACCCAAATTTGTAGAATCTTAACGTCAATTAGTGAAGCTTCATACCAAATTTAGTAGCCCTAGGCCCTATGGTTTAGAACCAGAATATTTTCAAAGTTTTCCCTGTATAAGCCGATGTAAAACTTGTGACCCCCGGAGTGGGGCTTATTTTGGCCCCAGGGCTATAATTTGAAGAATCTAAGTAGAAGTCTATTAGATGGAGCTACATGCCAATTTTGGTAGCCCTAGGCCATATGATATAGAACCAGAATATTTTCAAAGTTTCCCTGTATAAGCCCATGTAAAACTTGTGACCCCCAGGGCGGGCTATAAATTGAAGAATCTACGAAAAAGTCCATCAGATGAAATTACATGCTAATTTTGGTAGCCCAAGGCCATGTGGTTTAGAAGGAAAAGATTTTTAAATTTCTAACCCATATAAGCCCATGTAAAACTTGTGACCCCCCCCCCCCCCGGGGGCGGGGCCAATTTTAGCCCCAGGGCTATAATTTGAAGAAATTAAGTAAAGGTCCATTACATGAAGCTACATGCCACATTTGGTAGCCCTTGGCCATATGGTTTACGACAAGAAGATATTTAAAGTTTTCACTATATAAACCTACGTAAATCTCGTGACCCCATCCCGGGCGGGTCCAATTTGAAGCACAGGGCTATAATTTGAAGAGTTTGTGTAGAGGTCTATTAGATGAAGGTACATGCCAATCTTGGTAACCCCAGGCCTTATGATTTCGGACAAGAAGATTTTTAAAGATTTTCAATATTTTTCAGTTTTGTTGCCATGGAAACCGGAGTTTTTACAGGAATCAAATTCTTTGAAGAGTTTCTGAAGAGAGCCATGCCAAGATCATTTCTGTTAACTTTGGTTAAAATCCGATGGGCAGTTTCAGAGAAGATGTTTGAAATAAAAGTTAACGCACGCACGCATGCACAGACTTAAGGACGGACGGATGGACGCACGACCCTGAAGCTATAATGTGAATGATTTTTGTTGAAGTCCATTAGATGAAGCTACATGCTAAAATTGGTAGCTCTGGGCCATATGGTTTAGAACAAGAGGATATTTAAAAATTTCACTAATAAACCTATGTAAAACTTGTGACCCCCGGGGGAGGGCCATTTTTGACCTTGGGGCTATAATTTGAAGAGTTTTTGTAGAAGTCCATTAGATGAAGGTACATGCCAAATTTGGTAACCCCAGGCCTTATGGTTTTGGGCAAGAAGATTTTTAAAGATTTTCAATATTTTTCAGTTAAAAAAAGAGACAAACCTATGCAGAATTTTATGAAAACTGATTTTGAATAACTTGTAGTTGCATAAGCAGTGAACAGTAATTCCTGATACATGTGTAACTTGACTTGTATCAGGTATTTCTTTGAAGTCTGGAATCTTAGGTTTGCTTATGGCAATGTAAAAAAAAAAATTCTCAGTACTCAATATGCTCTCTGTATACATAAATGACAGCATCAAATCATTCTAGCGTACTACATATCAAACGTGTATTGGCCGTCTGTGGAATTATTAGGCCTTCCTCCCGGTGGGCTTTCAAGAGAACTTTTCACGGTTGGCGGGGGGGGGGGGGGGGTGTCACGGAGAGATATTATGCGATGCCACATGCCCCAGACATTTTCAGTCGGGTTTTAACCAGGAAAATGACAGGGAGCAATAAGATCGCATTTTGAACGGATGCCAGGCAATTAAATGCTATGTCAACACCTTATCCTGTTACTATGGTAGCCTTCACCTTTGAGTTGATAAATTCAATTTCCGTTTTTAGACTAGCAAAGCTAGTCTATAGGCATCATGATTGACCCAGAGTCAAAGTAAACAAAAAACCCCTCAGTTGCCAAATACTGCCTCACAGTAAAATACTTCTTTCTATTAGAAGTCCTAATTCTGTTATATATGACAATTTTGACAAAAACCACCAAATCTCTACCACTCCAATTTGAACGTGTCTTCTTACAAAGTAATAGACTGAACAAGATGTCATTTATAAGGTAAAAGATCTTTGCTTATATGTAAATTAAGTGACCTATGCAAAGCAGGCTATTATCAGTTATTCCTACACCACTGTAACATTATGACTGAATCTAAAAATAGATACACCTAGTAACTTGTAGCAAATCCCAGCTGCATTAACTCTCACTGGACAGGGAACCCTTATCATTCCTTCAGTCATTCATTATTTAGATCATTGTGTACAGTTGAACTGTTATGTTAAACTGTTATTTTACGTTTATAATATTAACCTTTACCACACAATCCGGACTTTTAATGACACTGGGGAAGAATCCCTGGTAACCAGCATTTCCTCCTTTTCCCACATTGTTTTCTGCCCTTTTGGAATCAGATTTCATCAATTCAGCCACATTTGATTTGTGGTCTGTAACAGTTTTGAATTTCGTTTCGTAACTACATCTTGCACTATTGAATATTGACTTATTGATTGTATATTGTTTAACGCCGTTTTCAACATTATTCCGGTGATATGAAGGCCAGTGCACCTATCGATGCTTTCCTGGAGTTTTATTTACCAGCACCACCGCCACTCAGTGACCTTTTGTGGACAGTGTGTATAAAGATCAGACTGCAGAGAACAGCAGTCTTTTCTTGGATCTACACTGTCCGATAAGAGGAATATGCAAAGATTTTCGAAACTGGTCGGCATGCCCAGACTGCGCAGGCTGACCTGGGTTGATACTTTTTGTAGATGCAATATACCCCTTTTCACTGAGCATGACTTATCTGTATTCATCTTTGAACTTGAAAGTAGTTCAAGCTCTATCATACCAAGGACTCTATACGGCCCACAACATTCAAAATGAGACCTCGGACATTTGCATAGAGTGTCGTCCCGGATAAGGCAAATCCGAGACGGCACTTTACGACTACATAAGATTTTTTATTCAGTAGACTTTCGTGAAACAGAAAATCGCACAAAAACGGGAAGTGTCGTTTCGGATTAGTCGCAGATTGCACAGGCTGATCTGGGATGACACAGTTTTACGCACATGTCGGAAGGCCTCTCTTCGCGTGTTGTACGCCATATAGGCCTATACAGGGATCAGCAATGAGAATTCGATTTCACAAGGTCGACACTATATCTCGAGCGCGCTGTACATAGATTGTTAAGGATCTCGTAAGTTGGAAAATATTTTTTTTTATTTGTATTAATAAGTCAATTTCGCAATTATACAGCGTTTGATTGTGACCGTGTATCGTAGATTTCTCTGGCTGAACAAGTGGCCGACTAAAGGTATGGGTCATCTCTGTGCAGTTAAGTGATCAGTAGACGAACTGAAAACTAAAAATTTACCTATGTACAACCATCTAAAGATAAAGTGTCAATGAAGGATAAGGACAGGTGTAAGAAAGTTTTGTAATTTCGATGTTTTTTTTTTATCATTCGAAAGTCAGTGCACTCTTAAACCGTTTACTAGCATGTGTAGAATAATATTCTTTTTTAGCGGATTTGTATAGCAAATCCGCTTACTGTGATCGCTCTTACAGGAACCAAATACATCATGCGTAACGACGCATGAGCGCTCACACTGTACTGTGATATCCGTTTCACCTGAACCAAATATTCTGCCATTCACTCTTGCGACCATTCTACTTTCAGTTTTAGCTAATACACCTCAACCTCGCTTTTGTCACTACCGTATATACTGTCATACACGTGTATACCTATAGTGCGAAATCTGATACCAGCAAAAGACTGCATAAGAATGACGGATCAAATTACCACTCCTTAAACAGTAGGCCTAATAGAATAACAGTTACTGCGCGGCCGGCTCGGCAGAACAATTTTGACTTTCCCTGCTCTTGCTAACTCCATTTTAAAATGATTGCACATGTGTGGCATGTGATGTTATTTTTATTACATATTACAGCTCTATGCTACTCCGCAAAGCCGCTTTTCAGGACTTTGAGTCCTTTGATTTGCACATGGCGCTACGCAAACCTAGAAAATCCAAGTAATTGGTCTAGTTACATAGAACGTCGCTTAACCCTGTAGATGAAGCCGACTCGTAGAGTCCCTGAGCACATCTTGATCTGTTTTGCCAAACGGTTCTTACAGTGAAGTGATTCGTTTTCTTGCAAAGCGTTACAGGCGTTCCCTTGTGCCGGACAAAGTAGTTTCTTAAGGGGAAATCATAGGCTTACCCACAATTCCTGCAGTTCTACGTTCTCTGCGGCATCGTCACGTGGCTCAGCTCTTGCTGAAACAGTTTGATATTCTATAGGCTAGCATGACGGTATCTCTAATTACTGCGACACTGTTATTCGACGACTGTCAGGTTTTCCCTTGCCTATCAAAACTGCATTTACATTTTCTTCGTCTCTATAGCAGCTTTCATATATATATATATTTTTTTATCCTGCCCATCGCGAAAATGTCATTTTTGCTCCCTCAATGCACGTCTCCCTAACTGAGTAGATAGCAGTTGCAAATATTTTTCTAATTATTCGAGCTGTGTGAAAAGGGGTTTCATTGCATCTGCAGAAAGTATCGACTCTGGCCTGCCTCCACAGGCTGACTTTAGTCGAAAGTTTCTGCAAGTTGTGAATTTTCTACATGTCCAAGGACCAATCTAGCTCATGATTCGTGCCGTTGTTGGACAAAGTGGATTTTACAGATCCAAAATTATGTTTCGACTTGCTTGGTATAATGCATCACAGGGATGCACTACAGAGATGCATTAAACCCCCTTTTGCCACAGCGCCGCTCATTTCTTTGTCTATGTTGGCTGTTCACACCTTTTAGTCCAAGTTTTCTATTCCAGGACAAACTTGCCAAGCTGTAGAGTATCACATTAGGTTTAACACCTAGATGTGTAGATATCTACTTTTGTGCTTTTTCTTAGGTGCAAAATAGGTTGTCGGCTTTGGTGTGGTTCAATCATTCGAAGTTCCGTTTTCATCACGCTTTTCTTCCTTATAAATGTTGAACGCACTAGTTACTCACCCTTCTAGTGGAGACAGTCCGTTTGTGTT
The DNA here is from genome assembly GCA_945859785.2 of Tridacna gigas. Lineage (NCBI taxonomy): Eukaryota > Metazoa > Mollusca > Bivalvia > Cardiida > Cardiidae > Tridacna > Tridacna gigas. The sequence continues at coordinate 57,609,056 of OX244028.2, forward strand.
TTTTCCTATTCTTTTACCAAATAGGTTCTGTTACCTTGACAGCGCTGGCTGACCGGAGCTCTTTGCTATTGGTCAATTCTCTGTATGTCAAAGGATCAGTCTACGTTATGATACAGTCGGTTGTTAGACATAATGAATTTTATGGATCCCTAATTATGTAATGTCTTGCTTGGTATAATGCATCGGATGAATTAATCCCCCTTTTGTCATAGCATGGCTCATGTATATGCACACTGATACGACAAGATTGTTCTACGGAAAAGAACTTTGAAATCGCGATTTTTTAATTCTAAACATGTCTAGGTTTATTTATTAAGCTGTGGGTGATGCAAAAAAAGAAGCAACTTGAAACAGACAAATCTTGCGTCGGGGAAACGGAAAAAGGATTATAGCTATTTTAAAGCGCAATTTGACCCCGTACTAAAACCAACCTTCTACCACTCAATCCTTTTACCACTCAATCCTTTATTTCAACGACCCTTTAGAAGAAACCTTTCAAACATTACGGGAAATGAAGAAAATGCTGGTAACCAGCAACATTCTCCTTTTCCCAAAATGTTTTCTACCTTATCAGAGAACTTAAGCTTATTTGTGTCAATTTTGAAATTGTCGTTTGTGGATGCTTTCAAATCAGAAGGGTGGAAAATTTGTCGTTTTAGAAAGGGTAAATAAGAATAACGGATAAAAAAAAAAAAAGATTAATTATGTAATGAAACTTTAGTAATATGGTGTTAATCCTTCTTAATCTAACCCTTGGCTTGTCATGGAAGTATCCTTGGGCAAGACACATTAAGGCCCTAGTCCGGTGTCGGTGAAACCCAGAACATAGATGGCTGAATATGATATAACTGAAATGATGTTAAAAGAAGCCGGCCGCCTGGCCGGCCGGCCGGCCACCTGGCCGGCCGGCCGGCCGATCGATCGATCAGTCAGTCAATCAATCAGTTTTTTCTAACCGCAGAGTTGAATAGGCAACTCAATATGCTAAGGCTAGGGCTCTGAAGGCTTTTGTCCAGGGACACTACAACCAAGTTCCTTGAATGAGGCGCGAACCCGGGGACCTCCGGATTGCGAATTCTTCATCTCCACGACTGAACCTCCTTCCCATGGGACGGATCGAAAAAGAAAAACTCGGCTTTGGTCATTAGCATATTCTCATTTTACTCTTTTTCCACGGTGTTTTCAAACGTTTTCTTTTTTTTTTCTCAGAGGCGTAAAAGCATAGGGTTGATTAGAACTTTAGCAACGGGTCAGATATATCAAGTTTGTAATGTACCAGTACATCTTCGCAAGCCAAGGTGACGGTTGTCACCTTGGCTTGCGAAGATGGCACCGGTATTACAGTTTCAAATTCCTGCGAACTCTAACCGAGACAGCTCGTTTACTTTCTGCAAACTGATTAACTTACCTGTCGCAGATGATTTTTAGCTCCACTGGCGGATGACTAGCAAGCTTATGCCATATCTCTGTGTTCATCGTGCATCTTTCCGTCCGTGCATGTGTTGACTTTTACTTGAAACATCATCTATGAAACTACCGATCAAATTATGAACAAGCCTCGCAGAAATGATCCTACTATGGTCCGCTTCAGAATTGGTTATAAAAGGTATGGTTCCATTCAAAACTGTGGCTGCTGTGGCAACAAAACTGGCATATGTTGAAATTCTTTAAAATTTTCTTTTTTCCAAATCGCATATTGGAATTTTCTACAAGTTGACATAAATCATCATTTTCCCGCCTGCCAGATTTCTTGATAAATAGGCCATGCTCTGTAAAAACGGGGCTTATTCATGTAAAAAAAAATATATATATATCTTCCAATGTCTTCAGCCTGCGCAATCCACGCAGGCTGACAAGAGTCGATTTTTTTAGCTATTTGTAAAATTTTTTGCATGGCAAATGACCATTCTACCTCTGGATTCATCTGTTGTTAGACAAAATGGACTTTATGGATTCATAGTTATGTCATGACTTGCATGAATTCGTGCATCACGGAAATGCACAAAAGCCCCTTTTCACAGAGCATGGCTTATTTAGGTTTGATATGACTAAGCACATGTCTGCTGTAGGCTTGGCCATATAATAGTTCATGAAATGCTAAGTGACTAGCTTGAATATGAACCAAGGAAATTAACTTCTGTTTATTCTTTACAGAGTAACAGTTCAGCCATTTTGAAATTTCACGCCAGAAAATCGCTTGAATCTGTTGGAATGTTACATGATTAATGACAGGTGTCGATCATTTGCGATCGTATTCAAATCATCATCCACTAGGTGGCATTCCTCAAATACACTACTAATCTTCGAAGAATATTGACATGCGCGGACAACGTATTCAGATAAGTACGATGACGTCATATCTGGTCTCATGATTTTTTTTTTTTAGTTTTCTATTGCAAAATGGCCTCGTTGTTTACGCTTCAATATTGCACCTTTTGAAATAATAGAACCGCCCAGTTCATTTACGATTGCAACGAAAATTATATTTCATAATATTTATCAGTGTTACAAGACATTACATTTCGATTCACACAGAAAAAAATCTACTCATGTCCCTTTAAAACTACAGAAGTCAAAACCTGGCTAATGGAATTCATTCGTTTGTTGTGCCATGGCAAGTAGGCTACAAACAAACGGTGTCCCTTTTGTTGAAAAAGAAATTACACCCAAATCTGTGATGATCAGACTTGAAGTCCGTGTTTGTAAATGACCCTGGAAAACACAAGGCTTTAAACCAGCATTTTCTTCTTTCCCCACAATGTTTACCTACACTTTCAAAGAAACAAATTATTTGATTTGAATCACATGTAAATTTGTCGTCTGCTAATGCCTTGACTTCGGACAAATCCAAAAAATTATGTCAGCTGGTAAGGGGTTACTTTGCACCTGTGCTTCGTACTCCTGACAATTCAAACTGTGGGTAAATCTAAACGAATTACAGCATACAGATTTAACTCTTTACCAGACGACAAAATTTTAGACTAGTCCAAATCGAAAGTACTCGCAGACGACAAAAAATATCTATAATTTGGCTAAAAAAATAGGATTTGTCTTTGAAAAGGGTATATAAAATCATTAACAAGCTCTATATTTTTTTTCTACCATGTTTTAAAAAGCTGTTTTCTTCAGTGTCGTTTAACCTTTTACCAAACGACAATTTTTTGGACTCGACCAAATTGGAAGCATTTGCAGAAGACAAAAAATGCAATTTAAATGGTGATTTTTGTCTTTGAAATTGTTTTCGAAAGCCTTTCTCTTCATTGTCCTTTAAACATTGTGGGAAAGGAGAACATGTTCGGTACAGGGTTGAAACAAAATCCTTTGAAGCTAGCTTTGACGCCAACCATTGTAAATTAATTACCCGAATGAAAGTAAAGGTACGCCCTGTTCTGTTACGGAGGTGAACTTGACAATTACTTGGGTAATAGGAACCCCCAATCAAATACAGTGCTAAATTTATTTGCCCTTTACCACATAATCCCGAGTTTGAACAAAGCTGAGGAAGAAGCCTTTTGAAAACATTGTTGGAAAAGGAGAAAATGCTGGTAACCAGCATTTTCTCCTTTTCCAATACTGTTTTCTACCCTATCAAAAGCAAATCCCATCATCTGAGCCACAATTAAATGATCGTCTGCGAATGCTTTCAATTTTGACAAGTCTAAAATTTTGTCGTTTGGTAAAGAGTTTTATGTGATTAGTGGAACTTGGTGACCTTTATACTGTTATAGATGGTATAATAATGTATTTATTTATAGTAATATAGGTGTTAAAACGGAAAGGGGGGGAATGGAGCTCGTTTCAAAGACAAATATAGTATAACGGCGATTGTGAGTCACCTGCGAGGGTTAATCTAGTTGAACTTAATAAACGATATAGGTTTGTGAAAAGGGGTCTTCCTGCATCTGCAAAAAGTATACACTCATGCAGAGCTCCAGATAGAGGGAGTGATTTTGATTTTAAAATTGAAAATACTGATTATTCTCCACTAAACCCTATGTTATGGGCACTCATTAGAATCGTCTCATCGAGACGATTCTAATGAGTACCCACAACATAGGGTTTGGAAGAGAAATAATGGGTTTCGAATACCATCACTCCCTCTTATCTGGAGCTCTGCTCATGAGCCGAAACTTTTTTTTAATTGTAAATTTTATGTATGTCTAAAGACCAGTCTACCTCCAGATTCAGTCAATAGACTGAATAGATTTTATGGATCCATAATTATACGATGACTTGCTTGGTATAACGCAGCATGAGGATGCATTAAACCTCCTTTTGCCGGAGCGCTGCTCACATAGGATATCACGTGAAGCGTTCATTTCATTTTTAGTTTATATCTAACGAGTCATATCTGAAACGACTAAATGAGGCTTTACCGAGTTTTTATTTGAAAAAAAAAAAAAAAGTTAGATGAAGACGGTAAAAGATGAACGCAAATATGATATTTTATTCATACCAAGCCCTAGACAGAATGGAAGTGTCAACATTTCTTACTACAAGAACAAAAAAATGAAATTTGTGTACTCTATCCCAGAAAAAGTCCTTTCTTCACAATACAGATTTAAAAAAAAAAATCAGCAAAATTTTTTTGCAGATCGGCCCAATATGCAGTCACAATCGGATGACGTCATCAATTACACACTTCGACAGAAAAAAATGAGAGTCGTCATGTCTTTTTTTGAATGGAGTTTTACGATTTTAGGAACGGTAAAGGTGTCTATTTCCGGCAAAGAAATGTACCGTGTAGATGCATATCCTCCGTTGTAATACAGCTGATAAGATTTGATCAATCGATCACCAGAGGTTTACCGAATGGTATGAATTACATTCTCAAACGTTTCAAATAGTCATGTACAAAATATTCTAATCCTTCAACACCCATTCAGTGTTGTTATATCTGACCTTCGTGTATAAGAGACTCAATATCGCCGTCTACGTATAATTCTACAATAGCTTACATTCTGGTAATTCAGCATGGTATACATGTACATGTAGGTCTAAATCCTATTCCACTCTACAAACTTTTATAGGCCTAGTCGTCCAACTTAGAAACAACTGCAGACGACGAATTAAGTGCCTGAAAAAATGAGTTTTGACTTTTAAGGTGTAGAAAACATCACTGAAAAAAGGTGAAATTATTGGCCACCAGCATTTCCTCCTTTTCGCACAATGCTTCCAAGCCCCCCCCCCGCCTTTTTTTTTTTTTTTTTTTCATTTGTCTCTTCAATGTCGTAAAGACACGAAGAACATAGTTTCAAATGTTTAAAAATGCAGTAGAATCAAAATAATTGGTATTCAAATGATGCTACTGGATAAATAAGCAATGTGTCATTTACTAATCAAGAAGTTTTTCCAAAACTTGGTGAGATCTAGTATTAAAGATACATCATTACAGCCAGAGAGAAAAAACGCCCTTAAAATTTGATGGACTGTAGAGTGTTTCAAAATTAAGTCAGGTGTGTAAACATAGATCAATTACCGATTAAACTTTCGATTCATGAACCTGTGACTAAACGTGTAAACAATGCGGCAAAAACAGAAAACGCTCCTTACGAGTCGTCTGCTGAGGGACGTAAAGGTCACCTGCAGGTCGTAGATCTAATCAGTTACAAAATGAGCCATGCTCTGGCAAAAGGGGGTTTAATGCAGTATACTAAACAAGTCATCTTATAATTATGGATCCATAAAATCCATTCCGACACAACTGACTGAATCATAACATAAATTGGTCCTATGACGCAGGAATTTGATTGGTAGCAAAAAGTTTCGACCGAGATCAGCCTGTGCAGTCCTCGCAGGCTGACCTTGGTCGATACTTTTTGCAATGATGCTTGAAGTCCCCTTTTCACAGAGCGTGGCTCAAATCTTTTGTACTTTGATTAAAAAAAAAACTGCCACATAGGTGTTGGAGCACAGTAGAAGGGTAATACGAGAATGCGTAAAGGTGTGATATTGTTCCCTAGCACTTTATCGGATAACAAAATTTTAGATCTGCTCAAATTCAGAGCGGTTGCAGACGACATGATAGATGTGGCTCAAACCAAAGGATTTGTATTTGTAAGGGAAGATATGGAAAACATTGTTGAAAAGGGATAAAATGCTAGTTACCAGCATTTTCTCCTTTTCCCACAATGTTTTTAAAAATACCTTTTATAAGGGTCGTGAAAACAAGGGACTGCCTGGTAAAGTGTAAAAAATATCGAAAAAGGAATAGCGAGACCTTTTGGCCTAAAGGAACGCAGTTGCTTAAAAAAATTATTGAATGTTCCACGTGTAGGCCTACGTTTGGAATAATTATACTAATCGAACAAGAAGTGGGAAACCGGTTTATGAATTGCATGACCGTGAAACATAACTATTTTGTGCTATTAAGGAACACTATTGCTTAACAATGTGAAGAGCATGTTAAATTCAACAGCGTGAATTATAAAGTATAAATTGGAACAAAGAAATGAATGTTCCAGGTGTACGTGTGCAATAATTTTAATAATTGAACAAGAAGTAGGGAACTGGTTTGGTATGCATACACGACCGTGGAACAGAACTATTTTATGCTATAGAGGAACACTGCTTAGTAATAGGAAGAGTATGTTGATTTTCTCAGACTGAATTATAAAATATGAAGTGGAACAGAGAATTTCAAGACCTTTTCTCCTAAAGGAACGCAACTGTTTAAGAAATTTATTGAATGTTCCAAGTGTATGTTTGGAATAATTATAATAATTAAACAAGAAACAGGAACCGGTTTGGTATGTATACAGGGAACATTTTGTGCTTTATAAAGGAACACCATTGCTTAAGTAATAATATCTACCAAAAGTAAACAAAGCGGATGTTAAAATGCATTGAAATTTAAATCATATCATTTAAAAGTATGAAAATTAATGTGAAGATGACAATCTGTTATTGGACAGTCGGACCAAGTATTAGTCGCTGGTAGAGAAATTAATGTCAAAAATGGGTTAAAAGTTGCCAGGTCACTCTATCTGTTGTTTACTTTTTGTCCGATTTTGAAATTTAGATTTCCTGTTCCAGCGACTAACACTTGGACCGACCATACAATAACAGATTGTAATCTCCACAATATTTTTCATACTTTAAAATGGTATGATTTAGATTAAATGCATTTTAACATCCGCCTTCTGATTTTGGCCTATTGGGCCTTTAACAATGGGAAGAATATGTTGATTTTCTCAGACTGAATTATCAAATGTAAAGTGATACATATGTGCTATGTAACGGATCATATGATGTGAACCTATCGATGTATACACGAGAAGGTGACAGAAAGATACAAATTATATAAACAGGCTTCAGTCGGCATTATGGCTTGTAGAGTGCTTTTTTTTTCCTACTGAACGCAAGTCGTGTTTAAGTGACAAGTATTCATAAATTTTCTGTTGTGTTTTTTTTATTTTTTTGTCAAAGTGCAATAATTTGTAAAAGACTTGACAATCTACAGGGGTTATGTAAGGATTACGAATTGAATAATGATAATAAACATACAGTATCTTTTACATAAACGGTGTTCCAGAGACAAGACTTTACAGTTTGCGGTGTTAATACCAGCCTTGGCTTTCATCAAAAGCGCGAAAAATTGAAATGTCAAAGACAGAAAGCCACAGAACTTTATGCAGTGTGTTCCAATAGTGATCGATATGGAATAAAAGAAGAAGAACAACTGGATTACGAACTGTGCTTTCCACAAGTGATCGGCTTGGAAACAAAAAAAAAAAAAAAAAAGCCCAGAAACAGACACAACCTAAAAGGAATTTATATATTTCTGTCAGTACGATAAGTTTGGAGTTTGCGTGCTGCGAGATACATCACTAAAAGGAAGGAACCTGACCTGCGTAAAGCTTACCGAAACACCAGAAACCTTAAAGCCTACATAGACACTAGTAGCATTAAGGTTACCCAAACGCCACTAACCGTTCAGCTGACACAGAGACCAGTAATATGAAGCTTACATAAACAAAATATATACAGTAAAACTTACAGAAAGAAACTATCAACCGTACGGTTTATAGAGACACTATTAGGCTTACTAAAATAACATATACTGTAAACCTTACAGAGAGACACCATTAACCGTGGGGTTTATAGAGACACCATTAGCCGTCCAGCTCACTGAGACACTACTGATATTAAGCTTACCGAAAAAACATATAGATCTACAGTAAAACTTACACAGTTAACCGTAGGGTTTACAGAGACGCCACTAGCTCCACGTCTTACAGAGACACTATTAAGCTTACCGAAACAACATATACAGTGAAGCTTACAGAGAGACACCATTAACCGCAAGGTTTACAGAGACGCCGCTTACCCTACGGCTTACAAGGACACCATTAATATTAAAGATTACGCAAAAAATATTATCAGTAAGGTTTAGATATATACCATCGACGGCAAAGCTAATCGAAACCCCACTTATCACAACAAAAAGTCTAAAAACTTACTAGAAAGAAGTGGCTCTGCAGACAGTACTTTTCAGTTATCGACTTTGAAACTTGTTCTTGAAGTAAACATCGGCGAACTTGTTCGAGGTAGTAATTTTGTTTTCGGATAAAAGGGTGAAAATCGGGGAAAAATACTTGGTATTTTGTGTCAGAAAAAAAGCAGCTTTGATGAATGTCTATTAAAGACACCTATCGAATCTATAAATTTCTAGATACTGTATAAAAGAAGTGCTCTACAAAAATCTCAGAATCGGTTCATTTTGACAAAGACATAGTCTTAAGGGACATAGATCCAAACAAGTTTATGTCAGGTAAAATGTTAGTGTAAAGTGACACAACCTTTCGCTGTTATCATTATAACCTGCCTTTTCAAACTTTAACGCATCGTCATTTTAGTTCAGAATATTCAGTTATATGTAACCCGTTGTATATTATACGTGTTGAAATTACTTAGCAAATCTAGGACCAGACCTCACTGTGTCGTTTATTGCTCAATTTTACATTCAAAGGATAAACACCTAAAAGGTACAGAGAAGGAAACCCCAAACCAAAGGTGGCAGAAAACATAGGCAGCAAGCGATTTCAAGTTGAAAAAAAAAAGAACTTGAAGCAAACAAAGTGCGACAATGATCCTAGGAGCAGACCCTCCATTGTACACTCTTGCAGTATGCGCAACTCTGGCTGTTACATCCCTTTCTATGCTTTTCCTAGACATAATGTCTATTGTAGTACTGTCTAAGTGTATCCGAATAGCTAGACAGCATAAAACATTAATAAAAAATCTTCTGTTTTGCGATTCTGTGATACACCTTACTTTGGCTGCTGTCTTTTTGCCGTTGGTCATTATAAAAGATCCTAACAACAAATTTTTCATTTCCAATATACTCGTTCTGTTGCTAAATTCTGCCGTTTTGATGTATTGTATTGTTGTGTTAGTCATTGCATTTGAACGCTTCCTGGCTGTTAGATTTCCTAATGCCTATTACAGAATATTGCCACCTACAAATGTTAAGCGTATGATCATTGTTAGTTACGTTTCAGTGGTTGCTTTCATGATTGGAATAACGGTGTTTACGATAGTGTTTTGCCGAGGTAAATTTCCATCATGTCGCAAATACATGGCTGACGTTTTTCTAAAAGCGAAAGCCGTTCCCTTGATTTTGTTTGTATTGACAGATATTAGCGTCGCTGCTGCTGGTTTTTACGTATTCAAAGTGTCCAAAGAACACGCCTCTAGGTTACGCTCTCAATATCCATCCACACGGTTGAATACTAATATTCCTGCTTTGCGGATTATGCTTCATGTCGGGGTGTTCATTTTTATATTTTCTGCCGCTTTAATGTTCGTAGCACTGACAGATGCATCTGGTTTCAGTGTTGACAGCAAAGCTATTACACTTGTACGGATGTTAGCATATATCTGTACATTAACTAACTCGATAGTATCGCTGTACTATTACGTTTTAACTCTACAGGAATTTAGACTTGTATTTCAACGCCTTTTTTGCCGATGGAATAACAGAATAGCTGCAACCTATGAGCGGCGTCGAATAGAAATTTATAATATTCCAATTCGCACTCTCAGTTTAGACCACTCTCTACAAAACTGTCACAGCAACGCCGTGTAAGTCGACCGTATTTCAAGGCTGTCGGACTCTGAAATGTCTTACAGCCAGGGCATATCACAGGCTTTCTAGTAGTGCAGTATCCACGGCGTAGGAGAGAGGGGCGCGAAAGGGCCTTCCTTAGCAGGGGCGAGTTGATGAGGGGGGTGGGGGGTCCTCGGTAAAACTTATTTTATTTCCAAGTGTGCTAAGAAGCCATTCTTAATGCGTTTTAAAACATTTCTTTTTGTTCATCATTTTTTTTTTTTTAGTATTTGCTGTTTTAAAACGTGATGCAGGCAATGCTTTATAATGACGGTCAAATTGTAGTCAAATTGTAAGCACAGTGTTCCCCGTTTTGTACGTGTTGACACTTATGTACAGGCTAGTCACCATTGGCTCTTGTGTACTTGCCAAATAGTTTTTCCACTTGTGCCCATTTAAGACAGTGTACCATTGGCACTCATGTACTTGCCAGACTGTGCTCCCACTTATGTGCATGTCGGATAGTGCCAGTTCGGTATGTACTTCTCAGTAGTGTAGATGCTAAACAGTATCCCTCACTTATGTTCACACAAGACACAATCGTCACTTTTCTAAGTACCAGATGATTTTCCCACTTATGTACTTGTATATTCCAGACAGTGTTAGATAGCGGAGCAAGCCATCTATTTACCATATGGTTTTTCTTCCTCTGTTTTTTCCTGATAGCATTTATACTTACGTGCACACAAGAAACGATTGGCACATACGTCCATGACAGATAGCTTTCCAACTTCTGCTCTTGCAAAATAGCACTCTCTTGCACTACGGATCACTCCCATTCACCTCTGTAGTTGGCTCAGAAAGTAGTCCGTCATCACGTGATATTTTCGTCACATGACCATAACTCAAAATGGCGACACAAACGCCGGTGAAAGAAAGACCAGTCGATTGTTTTGTGTGCTGCTCAAACAGCATACGGCCAATCAGACTTAGTGGTAGGAAATGTGAAAAGGAGGGAATTTCTGAAAAGCTTAAATGTCTTTTAAAGGACGATAACTTGTTTTTTAATTTTGTTTAAATTGTCATCATTCATGGGCGCAGCCATTTTTTTTTTTTTTTTTACAATTGGCGTAAGATTCTGATCAGTAAAGAAGCTTGAAAAAATAGTTCCATCGTATACAGGTAAATTCACCAGTTTGAATGCACCTATAATGTATCCGGAATCATATTTCCTTTGTCTACTTTATTATGTTACACATAAAACAGTTAAACAGTAACAAAACATGTTTTCCTCGGTTTGACAAGATTCTTGTCATTTAGCCCGTTGCAGAGATGTATGGTGAGAGTAACGAACGACAACTCTGCTCGGAGACTGGCAAAATAGTGGTCCCACTAATGGTCATGCAAGGTACCTTTCTATTTGACATAAATATACAGTTTACACTTACTTGCTTACAAGACAGTATTCCCATTTATGTACCTTTTTAGACAATGTTGGCCCTCATGCACTTAAGAGAAAATTTACCCACCTATTTACATTCAAGATAGTGTTCCCTCTCATGGTCATGCCAGATATAGTTGGAACTTACACATTTGACGGATAGTTTTTCCCACTTATGTACTTGTCAGACATTGTTTAGATTAGAGTACATGCGAGATACAGTCTTAAAATTCAAACTGTCTGACACTTTTCCTACTTACGTATATCCAACAAAAAATGGGAAAGTTATGTTCTGGATTACCTGTCCCTACCACAACGTTATCGGGTCAGGCAGAGCACAAAAACGGCGGCCTCCAAACCGTCCTCAACCGTAGCCCTACATGCTTCCCTGTTTCACAGTTTCATGTAATCCAGTTTACCAATGAATAAATGAGATCGATTTCGTACAAAATATACATTACCGAATCTAACACGTGCTGTTGGGGTATGGTTTAAATATAAATTCGACTATGACTCATTTTAAAAGTAGCCCTGTTTTTGGACGCTATATAGTTCCATTGACATTTCGGATACTTAAAGTATTTCTGATATGTAGTTTTTCTCGCCAAATAAGAATGATAGTTAAAAAAAAAAAAACAACAACAACAAAAAAAAAAAAAACCTGCCATTACTTTATTGCAAGCGATCTGTTTTGAATTCAGCCTATGATCCGATTTGATCATGTGGAATAACAGTATCCCGTTACTTCTGCATATTACCGACGGGGGCCGCCATTATTGCGCTTTGCCTGACGTACTTTTCAAGTGCGGCGCGGTACCAGACTAAGTTATGTTCTTGCTAGATAGTGTTTGTGCTCATGTACATGTCGACTAGTTTTCCCATTTACGTACCTGCTATTCTGTATTCTAACCTACATACATGCCAGATATTTATCATACCATTGGCACTTATGCACATGTCAGATAGTGTTGGTGCTTTTGTTACACATCAGCTCGTTTTCTAACTCAAATATCTGTATTTTTAAAGCCAAAGACACCATAGCGCTAATCAGTTTATAGGTGTAGTTTTATTCCACACCAATATTAAGTGCTAAGCAGTTCACGATAACATAATTATACTGCTAAGAAATTTCTCGTAATCTGATTGGATAAAATGCTCCGAACATATATTTCTGTACACTGGCAAGCCCCAGGGAAAAGCAGTTTCCCTGTCGAGAGCCCCGTATACTTGACTTATGCAACTCAAAGTCAAAGATGGTGGTGTCGATCGATACGAGTCAGAAACAAGATAAATACTAGTACAACATAATTTCCCTTGATGGTTGTTATTAAAGCGGAAAGAATGGATCATATTTGAAAATAAATGTTTATGGTCAAATATAGTACTGTTTGTTGTCATTCTTAAATACACTGGATTATAACGAGGCATTCTTTGGTCATGTCAACAAATCGTGAAGTGTTAAAGGTCATACACTGTAACGTTAAAAAATTAACTAACTGTCGTTTGAAGCAACTAATGGTCGTTTAATTTTGCCAACAAATCATAAAATGAACAGTTATTTACCTTGAAGTTGTTTAAACCCATATTTAAATGAAAATAAGTCGGGTGTCTCTCGCTGTGACCTCATGCACCAAACTAAACCTTTTATACAATTACATGTATCAATGACGTCAGCCTCCAGTGTGTTGGGTCTCTCAGGAGGGAAATTCGAGTAAGGGAAAGGCTACTCCATTCGTGAGACCATAAAACAGGAAATTTTCACCTGAATTCAAGTTAGAACTGTAAAACTTTGCAGTATGATAAGTACATAAGTTCCACAAGGCAATGAAACATGACAAAAATGTCTTTTGCCAAATAAAGTATTTGACTTGACTTGACTTGATAAATTCGTTGTCCGGTCCGGTGGACGGGCCCTTGGAAACTTGTTCACGGCTGTGGCAAATTATGTCACCACTTCGCTCTTGGCTTAGGAAAACATGATTCGCCACAGCCGTGAACAAGTTTCCAAGTGCCTTGCCACCTGACCGCACAATAATATCGTTGTGGCTACGTTTAGAGTTAACCAAAAGAATGCAGGTAGATCAAATAATAAACCTCACACCTGTCTCACTTTTAACAAAGACAATTAATAGTTGCTTGCATGGAGATTGTCAAACATGTTTTATTTATTCATTAATTGGTTTTAATTGATTAGTTTATTTGCCTGCCCGGGTAACTCGGTGGTAAGCGTATGTGACTCGTGACCTGGTGGTTATGAATTCAATACCCGGTTTAGGCAAACTTTCTTTCCGCTGATTTTTCGCCTCTTTACTCTGATGCATGGGAGAAAAGTAGTCAGTGACTTGGACAGAAACTTGTGTCAATACTGGTGTGAGAAAGCCTGGAAACACATGCGTAGGTGCACTGACCGCCGTGATATGGCCTGAGCTGTTAAAATGGCGTTAAACTCCAATACAATCAATCAATTAATTTATATAATGATGTTTTACACCACTTCCAAAATTGTTTCACTCATATTTATGCTGACTGTTCAAATATTCATGTATGTTCTGGATTTCACCAGAATTAGGGAATGGCTCTGAAGTGTCTTTCTGAGGGACACTCCAACGAAAAACCCAGTGCTTTGAGAGAGGATTGAATCCCGAACCTACATGTTTCGAATCTTACACTTTCCCCACTGAGTTACGAAGGACCCCCGACCAACGTACATATATAGTACCGATTGGGAACATTTAAAAGCATCTACCAAATTTCGTCATCAGTAACAGGGCTTCTGTGTTGCTAAAGGTATTAACCTTTATCCTGTTAAATACGTGAAAAGAAACTTTCATGTCGATAGTAAAAACCCAAATGTTACTATTTCAAAGTTATCTTTTGGGGATATTTATCCCTTTTTCATTATTTACACAGACCTCTTAAAGGGGTAACCTAATAAACTTAGCCTTATCCGGCAGTTGTGTATTCCTACGTGCCACAAATTCAAATGCCTAAAAGGAAAATAGCTGACGTTAACTGTGAATGAGCAGTGAAAAACAAAACTGTTTAACATATTCAAAACCAACTTTTCGTACCTTTTGATTTTATTACATTCTGTATCCTCCTTGGTAGGCTAGAATAACAGTTCATGATGCAATCAGTAGTCCTGAATGTTTGTGCAAACGGCACGAATGGCTTTCTCAACTTATCTCGCGTGTCAATGATTTCAGGCCGATTTTTCAGTTGTCTTTTAAGACTACTGTATGCAATAAGTTCTCAAAAATATTCAAGTCCGGACTTTGAGCCGACCAGATCATCAAGCTGAACTTCGAGGTGGGTGGAGTAGCGAGGCAACACGGTAACCAATCTTCGCCTACCTTTCTCCACATAAAAACCTTGTCCGTTCCAATATATCCTTCGCTATACAATGTTCTTTGAACAGTCCTTTTAGAAACTGTAAAGTTTCTTGACTGATAGAAATTACCTTTAGTCGATAATTTTTTTTTTCCATGTTTTACTTTACCATTCGTAATGGTGAATGTCCGACTATCACGTTCACTTATTTTTGGCGGGGCACCACTTCTTTGAAAATTCTGAACACTATTTCGTATACGATATCTGTTGATAATCCCATTAATTGTAGTCTGTGGTATGTCCAGTCTACGAGATATTTCCAATTGTCGAATACACGAATAATATAACGAAACAATAGTCTTTTTCGTGTCAGAGGTACGTTCTTTCGTTCTCTCTACCGGTGTCTGTAAACAACAACATTTATGAGAGTGATTACGTGGTATTCAGAGAAAATGACGTCATTTGACGTCACAATACACTTCCAAAAATTAGTGAATTCAAAAAGGGATATAACCCCTAAAATTTCCTTCTAGTTGGACGTTATTTATTTGCTGTCCTTATTAATGTCGCCATAACTGGAGCCGTTTGGACGTTCACCAACAGTATGGCACAAGAATCTGACTATATAACGTTGCATTGACAGTCAGCATACATAGCAAAACTCAACATATTGAGAAAAAAAAACATTGAAATTACGCTGGAAATTGTGAAAAATGACTCATTTTTTTTTTTTTTAATGATATATGGGTATTCTAGTCGGATATAATAGGAATTATTGCTTTCTTCGGATCACTAGAATAAGTGCGTACTTAGGCTCCTTGAACACCGGGGACGTAGGGGACCAACTGTAAACAAATCAAATAATTAAAAAAAAAAAAATGAGGAGTAGAAAGGGGCTTTTTTTTTCCTTTAGAAAACGGGATAAATCAAATATATGGTTCGTGCCGAGATGGATAAAGTTTATCCGGCTTGGCCCGAAAACTGAATAGGGTTCGCTAAAGCTCGCCCTCTCAGTTTTCTAAGCCTCACCGGATAAACTTTATCCATCTCGGCACCAACCATATATTCTCTATATCTCCTATCGGACCGTGTAGATCCAAGATCAGACTGCACGTTCTGTGCAATCTGATCTTGACCAACACTGTCAGCAAAAGGTCCTTGAGTCGTGCTTAGCAGCATAAGGATTAAATTTGTGATGAGGTGGAAAAATCCCATATTAATGTCCTTGTGCAAGGCACTGCAAAACCTCAGTCTACATAGTTCTTGTGAGACCAAAGAAGCAATTTAGTAAATTGATGCCCTAATATACATGGAATTTCAATACGGTTGAAAGAGGCTTAAAACACCATTCAAATAAAGATATCGTCATCATCATCATCATCATCGTCATCAGTAGTCGTTTTTTGTTCTTTGATAATAATTTTTCCCGGTTTCAGCTCATGCTTTGTGCTAGTTATGAGACTTTACAAATTATGTTTTTTATTTCTTTTTTGAATGTTTGAAGTCTAAGTATGTTTTTACAACAACCCTGTGTACATTAAAGATACATCTTTACTCGTTTTGAACCAGTTTTTAACCGATTTCATTTTTATTTTATCAAACTATATCCATAGAACCTTTATATTTGGCAGTTATTGGGCCTCTATGAAATTATATTTGTTAAAAGGAATTCCGTCTTAATTATGAAAGTTTCTTTAGTGATCAGCCCAAGGAAAAACATCTGAATAATGTATGGGGTACTTCTATTTTCTAGACAGAGTACAACACAATTAATTGACATATACCTGCATCAAGTCAGTGGCTCTTTACAAGAAAAATCTAGTGTTTTAACAACTCTCTGTAATGAAAGGGCCTTTATATGCATTGTGGGGGAAAAAAAAAATGATTGAAACCAGCTTTTTGCCCTTTTTCCCAAAACGTTTACTACCCTTCCAAAGACGAATTCCAAGTTTTGAATCACATTTAAATTATCGTAAATAAATGCTTTGAGTTTGGACCTGTCTAAATGTTGTTGTCTGGCAAAGCGTAAAAGTACATGCATATACTCATTATTTTACTGTATAGGAAAGGAAAGTCTTACCACGTGATCTCTCAACCTGCATTTTTTTTGTGTGTGTGTCTCTCAAAACACAATAATTAATGGGCGAAATGAGCTTTAATGAGATGATTAACAAGGCGAGATGGAACCAGACCAGGCTGAATTATTTGCGTTATTAACCCTTAACATGCTAAATAAACATTCTGTGCAGCCTGGTCGTAACCTAAACTGTCCGCAAAAGGTCCTTGAGTCGCACTTAGCAGACTATGGGTTAATAAAGTTATGGTTTCGTTTCGTTGCAGAGTAACATATTTTTCTGAGATTTATCTGCAATGATTTTTTTAAAATCTTTTTTTACTTTCATTGAAAAGCTTGATTAGTTACTTCCCTTAACGTTAAACTTTTGAATGGACTAGAAACAAACATTATTCAAATGAGATTTTTTTTTTTCTGTATCTGGGCCCGTATTTACCAACCATTCTCAATAACATACTAAGCCTAATTTTCGAGAAATTTTCTAAATTTCAAATTCTGACATGACACATTAATTCGGCTCTATGAGCAGAGAACAACGGAAGCTTGGTAAAATCGACAGCATTCGATATAAAGCGACGTCACGCCATGGTTTATTCACGGAAATTAATCCGCGTCCGCTTTTGTATACTAAGTATGAACTTGTTTTTCTATGATCAAGAGTTGGTCATGTTCACCCTCGTTAACCAAGGTGCGAAGTATTACCATTCATCACCCCTGGGACATTCAACTGACCTTTCTGCAAACGCGAGTCTGGCACGCCCACCTTAGTAACGTGGTATTTTGGTCGCTATGCCCGACAAACAAACCAGAAAATGGCGCCGACTACATAGAGAAAGAGCGTTTATTTCTGTTTTATTCTAGCTCATATTTCGCTCTAATTGAAGCACCCAAAGTTTTTCCCCAACTTTCTTATCAGTTCGAACTAAATTAGCAACGTAACAAGAAAAATATTTTGAATAATGTCATATTTATAAGAAATCGAGACGTAAAAATAGCGCAAATATGTTCGTAATTATGTGTTCTGTCTCGCAAATGTGAGTAGATTGCTGTCGGCAACATCTATGAATAGTAATAGGGAAAAGGGGCATAAGTTTTTAAGAGACTTTGTCAGTATATAACATGCCAGTTTACAGTAAGTAATATAAGAAAAGGACTTACAGCTTAACCTTTTACCACACAATCCGGTACTTTAACGACCTTGAAGGAGGAGACTTTTGAAAATTTTCTCTTTTTCCCCAGATGTTTTCTACCCTTTTAAGACAAATCTCAACATTGCAGCAACGTTTAATTTGTCGACAGTATTGTTATTTTAATTAGACGAATCAAATTTTATTTCGTCAGGAAAAGCTTTACTTAGCACCTCTAACACATGTTCGAGTAAAAATCGATAGATTTTATTGTAAGTAATCAATTAAGAAAGTGGTTTGTCGTAATTCTAACGGATACATGTTGTAAAAACTTTTAAATTGAGGGTATTTTTTGTCACTTGAGGTGATTATAAGGATTATACTTTTTTTAAATGGACGTGCATTTATCAATTATGCGACGATCGTGGGGAAAACAAACAATCGGTCGAACCAGGCCAAAGTGCAATAATTAACAGTCACATGTACTCGTTTTAATGAAACAGGAATAAAACATGAATGCTCCCTAAAGTATTAAAACAAGAATCAAAGAACATCTGACGTTCGCAAAGTCAACTTATTTATGAAACAGGATGACGTGTGGCTGTCAATAAAATATACTTCTTCCTGTTGCTCGTTTCGTACAACGATTACGACTGTCTACGAGTAATGCTTGGAGTTTGAAAGTTGTTCGTTGAGTTAGCCCAGATTGCAATAGGTAGTTTAACAATAAACTTTGGCGTAATCGTTTTTCTTTCCCGAAAGATTAACTAGAGGCCCTTGAGGGCCTGATGATCGCTCCACTGGCATGATTGTGCTGTTTTTTTTTATAACATACGTTATGAATTCATGATGTAAAAAGGAAAAAAAACAAGCACACACACACACAAAAAAAAAAATAAATAAAATGGGGGAAAGGGTTGTTGTAACTGGGCTTCAACCCACTAAGATAGCACAAGTAGGCATGGTGAATTGAACAAAATTAATAGTTAAAAAAAAAAAAAAAATGAAGAACAATTTCTCAAAACAAAATGTCTGGAATCCAGTCAAATTTGATAGGGTTTCAGTACTCACTGTTTTAAACAATCTCTGCAAGTTTCAAAGAAATGTGGCCAATAATGTAGGGTGTGATGAGTAAACAATACTAAGTCATTAAATGGCTGCTTTTCCTAGACCGATTGCAAGGTTTTCTTTATTCTTCATAGAGTTCAATCACTTGATGATAAAAATAATCTTTGCAGTTTTCGAAAGATTGAATGAAAAATGTGACTTAATTGCATAAACAAAAAATGTAAATTTTCAATTTTAAATGGCTCCTTTTCCCAAACTGATTTTCATTTTTTTTTTTTTTTTTAAATCCAAGGATTCAAGCTATTGATAATATGAAGCAACGCTGCAAGTTTCATGAAAATAGAACAACAACTGCCGACAGCATCGCGTAAACTAGAATTGTAGATTTTCAGATTTAAATGGCTACTTTTCCCATACTAATTGTCGATTTTTTTTCAAAATCAATAGGGCTCAAGCTATTCAAAGCAACTGTGCAAGTTTCATGAAAACCGGACCACAAATACAGACTTCTTTGCGTAAAGAAGAAAAGGAAATTTTGATCTTTAAATAGCTTCTTTTCCCATACTCATTGTCAGATTTTTTTCACAATCAATATTCAAGCTATCAAGGAGATGAACAAACTGTGAAAGTTTAACAAAAATCATCCCACAAACACAGACTTTATCGCGTAAACAAGAAATTGAAATTTTTCACTTTAAATGGCTACGTTTCCCACACTGTTTTTCAGTTTTTTTTTCAAAATTAATAAGATTCAAGCTATTGAAGAGATCAACAAACTGTGCAAGTTTCACGAAAATCTGACTACAAATGCGGACTTTATCGCGTAAACAAGAAATTGAAATTTGGAAATTTAAATGGCTACTTTTCCCACACTGATCGTCAGGTTTTTTTTTTTTTTTTTTCAAAATCAATAGGATTCAAGCTATTGATGAGAAAAACAAACTGTGCAAATTTCAGGAAAATCCGACCACGAATGTAGACTTTATTGCGTAAACAAGAAATTGAAACCTTGAACTTTAAATGGCCACTTTTCTCACACTGATCGTCAGATTTTTTTCAAAATAGGGGTCAAGTCATTGTTAAGATAAACAAACTGTGCAACTTTCACGAAAATCCGACCATAAATGCAGACTTTATCGCCTTAACAAGAAAAACGGACGGACAGACGGACGGACGACGGAAACCAAGCCATGACAAAAGCTCTGCTGGCTTAGAGCCAGCAGAGCTAAAAAAACTGCTTTTCTGTTGTTTGGTAGAGAGGCTGGTTTTTCGAAATCCAGGTTAAATCTACCGGCGACATTTACGTGGATATAGGTTTTTGGAATGGATAAATTTAGTTTTTCGTTCAGCGTATATTATGTAACAATTATCTTAACCACATGATTTCTGCATGCAACTTTAATCCGTTTTGAAATATTTATTCTATAATCCAATCCTCTTTGGTTTGAAAAATAACAATACATTGTCTGTCTATAGTAAAGGCTGTAACTTTGTCTGACCCTTTTGTTTATATGACGCTATGACGCGCTATACTGTGTTTTGACTGGCTGATGTGGCCTGTCAATCAAAATCGGTAGAAAGGTCAATTGCGAAACCGTCGTTTCTATGAATATTTACAAGATTGTGAATTACATCCAATAGCTAATCGAATTTTCGATAACATGACGATACTGTCTTGTAGTGCAGGATTATCACATTTCTTCCGTTACTATGAATAAAGCGGGTAAAACCCACATCAGTATTAACAAATATGGCTGCCGCCGGTGGGTCTTCCTTCTGTGGCATTTGCCTTACGACAATCCTGTTCTCTTACCAGAGCTGCTAGGGCTTTAAGATGAAACTTTTTCGGGGTGACGCCGAATGTTTTTTTTAAACTTTTGTCAATGATGTTCACGGCCACAGCCATATATAAAGTATCGCCAAACTTGATTTGAAACAAGCGATTTCATTGGTTGTAGACGAGGTAAAAATAGAAATGACGGCATATGGCTGATAAAAATAGATAAAATTTTCTCACTGAAAAACTGTGATTACCAATCAAAATGCCTCATGAATAATTCATGACAGCGAGAAAACATACGCGATATAACCCAGGGGCAATGAATGTATTTTACGGAATACATCGGAACTGGGTCAAAGAGGATGGGTCATACATGTAAGAATCGAAATAACCTTCTTTCTATCGTGGTTCATCGTTCAATAAACCACGGTTGTGAGTTATGTGGCGCAATGAACGATAAACCACGATAGAAAGAAGATTATTTCTTAAGCAACTCAATCACTGATTGCCTAAACCAACATGGACCATACAAGCATATCCTTCTTTTGCCACAACGTTTCCTACCCTTTAAAGGACAAATATTTGAGCCACATTTAATTTGTCGTCTGCAAATGTTTTAGATAAACACGATATTGGTCATCTGGCAAAAGGTTAAATATCAATGTCGATTCAAAATGCTACGTGACTCCTTAATTCTTTTTACTCCTCCTTGTGTCATTTTGATAATTACTTTTATGTACATGTATAGACAATCAATGCATACGAGCCATACTTTGTGATAAGGGGCATTAATGCATCTGCAAGATTTATCGACCTATGTCAGCCTGCACAGTCTGCGCAGGCTGACTTGGGTCGAGACCTTTTGCTATTCGTAATTTTTCTGATGTCTAAGGACCAATCTACCTCAAGATTCAGTCAGTTGTTAGACAAAAATGGTTTTTAGAGATCCATAATTATGTGATGCCGTGCGAATTATAACGCAAAGTGGTGATGCATTAAACCCCTGTTTGCCAAGGCACCGCTCACATCAGTAATGAATATCAGCATTCATTTATCATACACTAATTATCCATTCATCGAAAACCATATATTCTATTGTAAACAATATATCTGAGAATTGTGTTCTTCTTTTGACAATAAACTTATGTGTATTACGTCGCAGGAAGTTTTTTTTATTGTCAGTTTTCTTGTATTTTTGATCGCAAGTATTGTTGCGCCGATTTGTTGTTCAATTAATTTTATGTAACAAGTGAGAACCCGGAAATAAATCAGAGAGTAGCCGATAGTTGTGATAAAGTGACATCATTATAAACCAAGGGCACAGCACGCGGGTGCCGATCCTCGGCTGCAATTTTTTTTTAGTGAAATTTCTCATTCGACAAAAGGGGTATAGGTGTGCAAAAATATATTTCAGGGTTACCTGCCTCTTCTTTGTTGGGTTCCCCCTTTCGATAATTAAATCTTATCCTGCTAAAGAAGTAAAATGAAACTTTGAATCCGATAGTAAAAACCTGAATAATGCTATTTCAAACTTATTTTTTTTCAAGAAAAATACCTCCATATCGGACAGTGTAGATCAAAGATCAGACTGCACGTTCTGTGCAGTCTGATCTTTGATCTACACTGTCCGTAAAAGCTCAGCGAGTCGTGCATAGTAGCCTAAGGGTTAACAAATATAACATATTTTAAAGTAAATATCTTCAGTAATGATAAACGTGTTCATGAGGAAGTTTTTGCTCGACAACAACGACACAGACGACGAAAGGACTTTCACCATGCCTCTGGCTTTCCTCGAGAACAGCTGCGCTGCACTGTATGTAAAAAAAAAAATCAAACAGGATCTGATAATTTTGGTAAACAGACTTCAGTTTACAACAAGATCAGTGGAGAAACAATGAGCGGCGCCCTGACAAAAGGGGGTTTAATGCATCTTTCTGATACATTATACGAGCAAGTCATCACGTAATTAGGGATCTACAAAAAAAAAAAAAAATATTCAAACAAGTGACTGAATCTGAAAGTAGAATGGTCCTTGAACACGCGTAAAATTTACATATAGCAAAAAGTTTCGACCCATCATAAGCCTGCGCGAGACTGCGCAGGCTGCAATAGGTCGACACTTTTCGCAGAATGCATTCACAGGGCTGTAGTCAGGTTTATAGAATCATTACGCCTTCTAAAATAAGACTTCTATTTAACGTGATGATGATATTCTTTATTCCTTCTATGCAGAAGAATTACAAGGACCATACAATACAAACAAGAGCAATGTATATAAACAATTACAAACAGATCACATGAACATAATACATGTAAATCTATCTCAATGTAAATCTAAAATGAGAGAGAGAGAGAGAGAGAGTCATTTGAAATACATATAGTAGCACAAAATCACAAAGGGTAACATATTTGGCCCAGTCTGTAGATCACGAAGTGCCCCCTTTTTGAAAAATTCGGATAATGACCATCGTTATCTATGCATAAATAAACAGAAATAAAACCAGACCTTACAAACCTCTTTACATAGTCTCAGGACCTACCGAGTAAACACAGCTACACCATGCCTACGGTTTATGGTCAATACCTCACAGTGATCATTCTGGTGTTTTTCAAGACGATGTGTTGTAGTTATAGCCAACTCTTCGACGTCGTATTTGAGTTTAGAACCATCGATTACAACTGGAAATTAGCCGAGGATAGGACAAAAGCTGTCAGTGCAAGGCACTACATCGTTGAGAATAATATCATAACTGGAATCAAAATATTCAAAGACGAGGTATTTGTGACGGTTCCCAGATGGAAACCGGGAGTACCCTCAACTCTAAACGTGTTACTGCCGATGGGAAACAAAACAGCCATACTGGAGCCTTATCCGAGTTGGGAAATGAATGAAATCGGTAATTGCTCAGCACTTCAGTACGTTCAAAGTATGGAAATTGATCCTAACACGGGTTATATGTGGATCATAGACACAGGACGACTCGATTCTGTTACATCGAAGCCACGAAATTTGTGCCCACCCAAACTCTTGGTATGGAATGTGATTGATTCCTCGTTAGTTCGGATGTACCAATTTCCGGATAGTGTCGTGTCACATACAACGAACTTTTTAAATGATATTGTTCTTGATTACGAGGACAGTGTTGTTAAGTTTGCATACATAACCGACACATATGATGCAAAGATTATCGTATACGACTGGTTACATAACCAGGCTCACTTTTTCCATCACAGTTCTATGTTGAAACCGGCTGGGGTTGCTGGAAGGGCGAACATAGACGGTATTGCCATATCTTACGACTTCCGACTGGTTTACTATTGTGTTTTGTCATCGGAACAGTTGTACGCTGTAAGGACGGAAGTCCTGAGACAAAAGCATTCTTCGTTCGATCAACACGTAAGTTATGTTGGAAATAAGTCTGGTGGAAGTGACGGCATGACCTTCGGCGAGCGCCATCTTTATTACGCTGACTTCGAACAAAACGCTGTTTACAAAGCCAATAACGGTATTGTGGTCGATCTGTCTAGTCAAGTGAATATGATTTCACACGACAGGCGGACTGCTTGGGTAGATACATTTGGTTGGAACAACACGGATTTGTGGTTTGTTGCGAATCAACTGAACAATTTCTTTGCTGGCAACATAGATTTCAAAAGTCAAGGGCCAAACTTTTATATCTGGAAGGTACCAGTGAATGAATATGGATATCTAAATAATGCACCAATGAGAACAGCCAAAAGTCAGGTGTTCAGTATAATCGGGTAGTTTCGGCATTCTACCTTATATTTTCGGCAGCATTGGCAATTGTTGCTTTTCTAGACAATATAGAGATCGAGGTCAGACCACGCAGAGCGTGCAGCGTGATCATGGGTCAATATTATTCGACGTTTTGTGAAATTTTCGAGATGTTTTGTTGCCGTCTAAATATTATCCGTTTCACTTACATTTATGATCTATCTAAAGTGTAAATTACCTAAGATTGAACCTAAGATTGATATGTAAGCTTTAGACCTCCTACTGTGACCTTGACCTTGACCTTGATAATTATTGCAGGGGGTAGCAAGCCAAAAATAAAGTATGCGCAAAAATTATGCCGAAGGTTTTTACATAAAGCACGCAGCGCCCGGGGGGGGGGGGGGGGGGTTTGCGGGAGAGGCTTTCCCAGAGGATTCGGGATGGGGGGGGGGAGGGGGGGCTACTTCAGAATTTTTGACTAGCGAAGCTAGTCTATAGGCATCAAGATTGACCTCGATTCAAAACCCCACAGTTGCCAAATAATGCCACACACAAAATACTTCCTTCTGTAAGAAATGTTAATTCTGTTATACATGACAATTTAGACATAAACTACTAAATCTCTACCTCTCCGATTTGAACATGTCATCTTACAAAGTAATAAACTGAACAAGATGTCATTTATAAGCTACAAGTTCTTTGCTTATATGTAAACTGAGTGACCTATGCAAAGCAGAGAATCACTTATTTCTACACAACTGTAACATTATGAATGAATCTATTAATAGATACACCTAGGCCAACTTGTAGCAAATACCAGCTATATCAACCCCCACTGGACAGGCAATCCTTGTCATTCCTTCAGTCATTCATTATTTAGATCAATGTGCACAGTTGAACTAATATGTTAAACTGTTATTCTGTTAACCTTTTACCAAATAATCCAAAGTTTTAACGATACTGGGGACGGGTCCCTTTGTAAACATTATGGGAAAAGGAGAAAACGCCGGTAACCATCATTTTCTCCTTTTCCCACATTGTTTTCTGCCCTTCTGGAATCATGTTTCATCATTTCAGCCACAATTAATTCATGGTCTGCAACAGCTTTGATGTAAAATTTTTCGTTTTGTAAGGAGAGTTAAATAGTTAACTACATTTTGTGCTATTAGATATTGACTAAATGACTGCATGGTGTTTAACGCCGTTTTCAAAATTATTTCAGTGATATTGCGGCGGCCAGAGCACCTGTCCATTCTTTCCTCGAGTTTCTTTTACCAGCACTACCGCGACTCAATGACCTTTTGCAGACAGTGTGTGCAGTCTGATCTTGGATCTACATTGTCTGATAAGAGGATAGATTTTTTCCAAAGTGTAACTGTGAAATAGCAGTAGCAATATTCAGATGTTTACCATCAGCTTGAAAGTTTCATTCAACATTTTTTAGCAGGTTACGGGTTAAACTTAAACTGGATTATAGTAGTTAACCAATAGCACGTATAGCCCCAGCAGTTCAGTCGGTAGCATACAGGACTTGAGAACAGGAGGTCGCTGGTTTGATCCTCAACAAATTTCTTTCCTAGGATGCATGATAGTCATTGCGACAGGATTCATATCTCGCTCACGTTTCGACGATGGTTATGTGGGAAAGGAGCCAGTGGCTTGGAAAGAATATTGTGCGGAGTACTGGTAATAGAAACTCCAGGAAAGCATGGATATGTGCACTGGCCACCGCTACATAACTGAAATAATGTTGAAAACAGTGTCAATAAACACCATACAATCAATCAATCAATCAATCAATCAAATTCGCTAGTCTGTCAGTACTTTCAGTACTTTGATTTATAATTATAGTAGGTATTTGGTCGCCTCTGGTGACGGTTTTTTTTTTTGCAAATTTTTGCCAAAGCAATGGATTAGAAATTCAAGAAATGTTTTCTTTTCTTTTTCTTGTCAGAGTGTACGCAATTGTGTTTTTACGCACAGGCAGCTATGCCAAGCTACGTCTGCACCTCGTCTTATAGACTGGTTACCTCCCCTGATACAGCAAGTGTATAGAGATCGGTGCAGGCTACGAAAAACCGGCAGTGTTCTGCGGTTCTATTTTTAAAACAGCGATACCGCGAGATTTAAGAGATTCAGGGGAGACCACTCTAGCTTCCTGTTTATTAGATTTTTCGAATTTTTGACCGCTGAAATAAGCGATATATACATGGCATCACATTTTAATATTAATTTTTGCCAAAATTCTTTCAGTTTCGATTACCGGTTTCAAACTGTGCAAAAAATCCGCCATGTTAGATAAACTGCTAACTTCGAAATGTGTGAGATGCGCCAATTGGTATCCAATGATATTCACGTAACCCAATGAAAACTACTATGAAAACAGGCAAAGCCTAGAAACAGGCGAAAGATACTTTTTTTTTTCTGAAACATATTCAAACATAACCGATTCACGCCATAATCGATACAATAACTGATCAGTTCAGGCATGCTTATGTGACATTGCCCGGCAAGTTCTCATGGCAGCACTCTTTGCACCCATGAATAAGTTTAGCCCCAAAATATCAGGGGTCGCTGGTTAGAATCCTCAGCTGGGCTTTTTTCCGGATGATTAATGATAGTCATTGCGACAGTAATCATTCTCTGTCACCGCTGATCGTTGTTTGAGTAAATGTTAGGTGGGAAAGCTGCCAGTGGCTAGGGAAGAAGTTAGTGCGAAATCCACCCCATGAAAGCATCCATGGGTGGGTGCACTGGCCACCATGATATAGCTGAAATAATGTTTAAAGTTGCGTTAACAACAAACAAATAGATCCATACACATACATGTACCCGTATTTATAATTTGGCTCTGTGTACATTTATTTAGGAAATACCGACAATTTTAATTTCGCAAGGCTGGGGTGTAGAAACCTATTCGCAAAATTTGCATAGATCTACCTGCGTTGAACAAGAAATATCTCTGAACAGAGTCAGCATACATGTTTATATAAGGCACTTGAATATGAATATTGTCAAAACTCTTTTGGGATTCAACATTAAGAGAAATACTGAGAAGTAAAATCGCCAGAAATAGCCTGTTTTTCTTGCTTTGCATATGGTCGAAAAGCAAACATTTCAATTAAATTTATTTATCTATATATTTTTCAAGATTAGATGTTAATCCAAACCATCTTTGGAAAAGGAGCAGAACTTGCTGCTAAAAATTGTGTTACTAAAAAATGGAAAAAAAAAAACCATCAGACATACAGTTATCAGTGGGGTTTAGGGTGACGCATACAAAAATATCAAATTACCAATTAGTTCAAGAAAAGGATTATCCCCTATCATATTCATATGCTTTGGTCTGAACAAGTCCTTACAAATAGGCCAACAGAATACGGATGTCCACATTTTGACAAATTGCAAATTACTATCATTCATCATTTGAGTTTATCAATACCAAGAAGCAGGTCAAAAGCCAGTGCATTCAGCTACGAAAAAAAAAGAAATCAGAAATAAGAGAGC
Organism: Tridacna gigas; assembly: GCA_945859785.2. Lineage (NCBI taxonomy): Eukaryota > Metazoa > Mollusca > Bivalvia > Cardiida > Cardiidae > Tridacna > Tridacna gigas. Next base: position 57,637,170 of record OX244028.2, read on the forward strand.
ATGTTTATAAATATGCTCACCAGGTTGTACCAAATAGTATCTTTGAACAACGTCTTCACGCCACCTCCCCCACCCCCATCAGTTCAGCGGGTGGGGGCCGACATCTACAGTGCTCCTTCCAGCGAGGGCGAGGACACATTCTCCACCAGCATTAGTCCCCTTCGCACCACAGGCGTTCGTTTTGTGACGCACTTCGTCATCTACATGTATTTAATGTAATATCTTATAAATTACATTATATAGGCTAGATGGGAAGTTCTTTACAAAACAAACGCCCGTGCTTCGCATCTCTGATTAATGCATAATTACGAAGATGCGTGTTATATTGCTTGTCTCTAGCTCTACTCACCAATGGTATCATGTTTTTTTGTCCAACCGGGATTTTTCTAAATCTAGTAAGCTGTATATACCATCTGTCTTTCTATATTTATACCCATCTATCTATCCATCCCTCTTTTCTCATATTAAAACTACATCCATCCATCCATCCATCCATCCATCCATCCATCCATTTCTCAAAAAGACCCAACCACCCCGAAACAAATCCATCAAGCTCAAGCTCTCTCTCTCTCTCTCTCTCTCTCTAACTGTCCGAAAATACATTTTATCCAATCCTCCACGTGTAGAACCAGACTAAATATCCTTCGTCCACGTGTCAGCTTTCTCAAAATGAACAATATTGACGATTTTCTTTTCATTAATTAGATAATTACTGGAAACGTAAGTTTTTATTAGCCTTGTGAACAACGGGTGAAAGGGCATACGACGTGGATAAGGTTGTTGAAGAAACCAGAACGAACGCGAAATAAGGCGAATTGCAAAAGGACGAACGGGATCAAGGCCGAACACCAGAAAATGACGTCAGCTTGTCGTTAGTCTGGTACCCCGCCGTACTTCAAGAGTGTCAGACCATTATCTCCCGCTAGATGGCATTCGACAAATACACATCTATCTAATTTGGGCATCCTGGGTACAGTAGCGGAGTGATTTTTCAAAACAACAACCGTGACTTTGAATTTCAAAGGAAATAAACGTTTACTCAACAAGTTGGCTTCTTTCAAAAAGAAGCCAGGAGAGGTCAGCGTCAGTGTTTTCAAATAGTTTATTGGCCTTTAATTTCAACCTCTTTTGCTTTACATGACGGTCATTTGATCTTCTTTCCGCCTTCTCAAGTCGCATGATCTTGTCCAGCGGTCTTCTTTCTCTGTTATAACAAAATTCTTCATACTTTTTCTTCTGCTTAGATTTATTTGCTTAATGAAGAATTAAAGTTATTTGAGAGGTCATTTGTAATCATGGCAAATTAATGTAACAAATCTTTTCTGAAATTCGTCATATCTAAAAGTGGGTGCAGGACAACTAGCCCCAAAGATAACTCGCACCAAGGCAACTCGCCCCCAAAAAAACTCGCCACAAGGCAACTCGACTCACCTTCAGAAGACAACTAGCCCCAAGTTATGAGACAACTCGCCCCACATATAAGACAACTCGCCCCGCTCTTATTACTATCACCTGAACGTATTTATAAAACTACACAACGATTTTTTTGTGGGGCGAGTTGTCTTTTGGCGAGTTGTCTTTGGGGCGAGTTGTCTGTCATTCCTAAAAATAGAACCACGTCTATTTCTTATTTCGGTTTTTTGATTTCGCTTTATTTACAAAACCATGACGAAACAGACTGTGTACCATACTAATCTCGCAAGAAAAATGGATTTAGACAGCGAATTCTGTGGCAGTCTGCGTTTTAAACTCACCACTGTTGGAGAGGTCTGATGACCTCTCCAATCAATAAAACGCTACCTGGTGCCATTCATTCAGCTATGATCGGCTAACATGTAACCTATGCACCGACCATTTATTAAAACAGCCCCTACATGCTTTGGTAATAGGCTAATAGCTTCGATATAAGCCCTACTTTTCCCAGGTATAGGGGGATGGGTGATGCGTCATAGCAGACAGGTCGAATCTTCGAAGAATATGACATGCGCAGACAACGAGTGTCAGGCAAAGCGCAATAATGGCGGCCCCCGTTGGTAATATACAGAGGAGACGGGATATTGTTATTTCACATGATCAAATTGTGTCATAGGCTGAATTCAAAACAAATCGCTTGCAATAAAGTAATATAATGGCAGTGAGTTTTTCGACATGCCGTTCTTATTTAGCGAGAAAAACTACACATCGAAGATGTTATAAGTATCCGAAATGTCAATGGACCTATATAACGTCCGGAAACAGGGATACTTTTAAAATGATTCATAGTCAAATTTATCTTTAAACCATATCCCAATAGCACGTTTTAGATTCAGGATTCGGTAATGTATTTCTTGTACAAGATTGATCTCAGTTTATTCACTGATCAAACTGGATCACATGAAATTGGGGAAAACGGGGAAGCATTTAGGGGTACGCTTGAGGACGCCTAGGAGGCCGCCATTATTGCGCTTTGCCTGACCCGATAACGTAGTGGTAGGGGCTAGCTTGTCGTATACTGCGTAGTTTATACGTCATTGAAACTAATATGTAGATCTATCAGTATCAGTATTTTCTTTTTTCAACTGTTCTTTTATGGTTCGCGAACTTAGCCGAAATGGTGTACATTTTAAGAAACTTTAACAAAAATCAACTGTAATTTAAGCTTGAGGATTTAGTCTAGACTGTGTTGAATTCTCCTTCCGATAAATCAATCTTCTGGTTGTCCAGGAAGTTGAAGTACGGATAAAATCGAACATTTTCTCCATGTGGAGAAATTCAAAATGGCCAAAAAATTGTCCTTCGGGGTTAAGAATGACCTATAGGAGTAACCTATAAAAATATAAAAAGCGGTCTTTAGACCGCGGCTCCGGCATGGTCTTTCACAATAGCCTGTTCCAGTTGTAGTATGTATATCTACAACGGAGACCAGTTCAGTCGTCTCATCAATGTGGATAGGTTTGTGAAATATTTTTGAAAACGGGCAAATGGTTCAGGAGATATGGAGCGGACATGAATTTGCTAACGAGCAGATAGGAAAAAAGATAGGTAAAAAGACTTCCCCAGGCCATCCCCAACCCCTAACGCAGACCCATAGTCGCCTTAAAGCGAGCCCGGTAGCTCAGTCGGCAATGTGGATTACTTAAAACCGGGGATCGGGTCTCTGGTTCGAATCCTCAGATCGGCGATTTTGTTATTTGTTTCCGAGGATTCATGATCTTAAGTAATTACGACAGGATTTATTTCTCTCTCACCGCTGATCATTGTTTCGACAATGGTTATGGGAAAGCAGCCAGTGGCTTGTAGAGAAAATTGTGCAAATTAGTCTATTGGTAAAAGAAACTCCGGGAAGCCATGGATAGGTGTACTGGTCGCCGCGATTGAACTGAAATAATACCGAAAACGACGTTTTAAAAACTACATAAACTGAACTACATATACAGGCAGACAAAAAAAAAGTTTTTGTCTTTGCTTTCAGTTATTGTTCCTTTGGACTTTTTAGTAAATAAGCATTTTATCAAACGTTCCCGTATTTTTACGTTCGTGCGCAAGTACTTCAGAGTCCTAGCCTAGTAGATCTACTGATGGACTCCTGGAAATACATGAATCAAAATTTTGCCAGCTTTCGCTGTGATGTGACTAAAATATTGTTGAAAGCGGCGCAAAACACCATTCAATCAATCAACGTGTGGGAAGAAGAACATGTTTGTAAACACGTTGATATGCTGTGTACTATATGACAGACAAAGTTTGTAAGTTATTGTAAGTTTTCACATTATTTAAGCTATATGGCGGCGGCCAATGTACCTATCCATGCTTTCTTTTACCATTACTTTGCACCGAGTATTCTTCCTAAGCCACAGGCTCAGTGGCTGCTTTCCCACATCAGACAAACTGATGGTAATTTTACATGTCAGTCATGCTTTGTGAAAAGGGAGCTTAATGCAAAAAGTTTCGACTCAGATCAGCCTGCGTAGCCCGCGCAGGTTGACCTGAATCGAAACTTTTTGCTATTGGTCAATTTTCTGCATGTCAAAGGGCCAGTCTACGGCATAATTCAGTCGGTTGTTATACAAAATGGGTTTTATGGATCGATAATGATGTGATGACTTGCTTGGTGTCATGATCACCGTGGTGCATAAACCCCCCTTTTGCCAGAGCATGGCTCATTTACATGTATTCACCCACTTTGTGACTATGATACAAATATTGACATTCTTTCGAGATTTATTAAAAATGTATACAAAAATTTACAAACCAGAGAACAACTGTAGACACTGAAAAACAAATTTACTTTTGACAATCCCACTTCCCATATTGCCTATTAAAGGCCTACTAGCGACCAAAAGTAAACAGTTCGGGAGTCAAAATGCAGGCACATTGTACTCATGCTATTTATAAGTATGGATTTTATTGTGAGTTTGACAATACCTCACTGCACGGTCTGTCAAAGTTCAAGTCGCTGCTAGAAAAATTAGTTCTACAACCAGAATTAAAGTTAGCAACTTTAAGATTCATTTTTTTGCCAGCGACTAGATCTATATGAGCCATGGTCTGGCGAAAGGAGACTTAATGCATCTCCGTGATGGATTATATCAATCAAGCCATCACATGATTCTGGATCCGTGATAGATACTTTTTTAAACAAGTACATACTCATTAGTTAGAATGGTCCTTATACATACGGAAAACTGACCAGTAGCGAAAAGTTTCGGCCCAGGTCAGCCTGCACGGACTGTGCAGGCTGACCTGAGTCGATACTTTTCGCAGATACATTAAGCCCCTGTTTCACAGGCCATGCTCGAACATATAGTAGTAGTCAGCATTTAACTTTTTACCAGATAATGAAATTTGAGACGTGTCCACATGTGAAGGTCCGGTAGACGACAAATCAAATATGGCTAAAATGATTGGAATTTTCTTTGAAAGGTTAGAAAACATTGTGGGGGAGGGGGGGGGGGGAGAAAATGCTGATTACCAGCATTTTCTCCTTTTCCCACAATGTTTTAAATGCCTTCGGTCTCAGGGGCTTTAAAACTGTGGATTGTTTTGCAAGGTTAACCATGAATTAAAAGAGAAGCATACATACATTTAACTCAACACGCCGGGAAATCACGTGGTTCTTATTTTAATACACTGCATGGAAAAATGTAGACATTTTGATTTTTTTTTTAAAGCTAAGGTACATGTAAATAGCCTTTTCTGTGTGTGTGGTTTTTTTTTTGCTTCATTTTATCAAGTTTTTTCAAGTCGCTGGTAGAAAAATTAGTTATAAAACCAGAATTAAATGTAGCAACTCTAAGATTAGTTTTTCTTCCAGCGACTTTATACTTTTGACAGACCATGCTTTAACACGTACTAGTACAGCATAGAGGGCCTTAAACTTTCTACCAGATGACAAAATTTGTCCACGTGTAAAGGTGCGGTAGACGTCAAATCAAACATGGCTAAAATGGTTGGAATTTTCTCTGAAAGGTTAGAAAATGTTGTGGAGAAAGGAGTAAATACTGGTTACCAGCATTTTCTCCTTTTCTTACAATGTTTTAAATGCCTTCGTCCTCAGGGGCGTTAAAACTGTTGATCGTTTTGCGAGGTTAACTGTGATTTACAAAAAGAAACAAACATACATCTAACTCACTACAGCCGTGGATCACGTGGTTATTGTTTTGATACACTGCATGGAAAAATGTAGGGATTTTGACTTTCTTAAAGCTGAGCTTTTTCTGTCTTTTGTGCTTATCAATTTTCAAAATACCTGTACTTTTTTATACAGCTCAAATCCTTACAATAAAAGATATATGGGTATTACACAATGCTATATTTGTACAATTAACTGTCTGCGAATGCGATTCTAGTATTTGATGGGTCGCTTCCGGGTACAGACGGTAGCGGAAAAAAAAAATAGTTGTTCAAAATTTCCGCACAGATTTTGTGCGCATGTTTAAACTCTTGTAGTTTCAGAAATTAACGACAAAACTAGAACTTGAACGTACTTGTTGCTTGCGTATTCAATATCCTTCATTTCAAATACAAACAATTTCAATAAATAGGCTCGAGATGTTTACGTTCCCAAAAATAGACGCAAAATGGCCGCCAACCACGACAAATTTGTTAATTTTCGAGATTTAGATGCTTTAAACGAGTTCTAAGAGCGCTTTAGGTAACGAACCGTTACCTAATCTGTCCATTGTTATGTGTGTCACTGAAAAATAATTGCATTTCGCTGCAATACAGATAAACCGACGAAACAGAAAACCAGTACAGCGCTTTAGCTTTGCTACCGGAAAATCCGCGATGGATTTGAGACGCTACGGTGCACAATAAATATCTCATTATTGAGACTAAATACGCCTATACTATACAGTACGTGACTACGAGGGGCTTTTTTTTCTTTACGTAAGGGGAACACTGGACAATCAAACTAAGAGCTTTTCATGAGACACTATTCAGTATTCTTAAACTTTATTCCGCATCTTATAGCCCCAATAGCGACCAATAGGAAACAATGCAGGTGCCAAAATGCATTTAAACCCAAATCATGCCATTCAAAAGCATGGAAATCATTTCGACGATAACAATCTGTAACTGCACGTTCAGCCCAAGGGCCAGTTAATGGCAGAAAAATGAATTCTAAAAGCAGGTCAAAAGTTGCCAGATCGCTGTACCTTTTGTTTACTTTTTGGCCTGGGCTTGGCTTGCCACGCCCAAGGCCATAGGAATCGTATACCAAAATTTCAACCCCGTCCAAGCATTTACGGAAAAACCCGAGTGAACGTGAAAAGTACGGCCTGCAATCCATCTCACTACGCTGAAAGAAACCACCGCTTGTAATAACAAAAATATTTCGATTTGAACACCAAAGTAAGGTTTAATTTCACAACAAACTTTGATGTCAGATTGTAATCGTACGAAAGTGTTGACTGAGAATTTTGGGCCCTGGTGTGCTTATTCATAACTGCAAATTCGTGCGCTTAATAGTGAAAGAAACAATTGGCAAACCTCGGGTGATCGTTGATCAAATGTTTAGATGTAGGTACGCAGTTGACCGAGTTGTGAGGAGTGCTGTTGCCGAGCACTAATCGGGATGGTTAATCCTTTTTCTAGACACAATGTGAGTGACAAATAATGATAGCGTATTTTACGCAGACGGTGTGCTCTTTCTCTGAAAAAGGTGTCTGAAAACCTCGGTAAGATTTTAATTTTCGTAAAATTACTGTGCACCTCGTGTCTGAAGTTATAACTCTGAATTTGATTGGTATATATGCCTTATTTCTGCCTGTCAGAGTTGTCCTGACATGACATTTCGGCCCATAACCATTTCGACCCATAGCAAACTCGGCGCATACAATATCAAATATGTATTAAAGTTTGTAACATGAGCCATTGAAAACCACTTAATCTTTAAAAAACGATGAAATTTTAGACTTGTTTAAATTGAAAACATTTGCGGACGGCTAATTAGATCTAGCTGAAAGTGCCGAAAACCTTGTAGGAAAAAAGAGAGCATTTTCTTCTTCTTTCCAAAAGTTTTTCATGAGGCTATATCCTTAGAGTCGTTAAAACTCAGGATTTAGTGGTAAAGAGTTAAGTAACTGGTGGGCGTTATATATCGAAGATCAGACTTGACATTCAGTGCAATCTGATCTTGATCTCCATTGGTATTTAGGCTGACCTGGGTCTAAAAAAATTCTTTGGCAAATTTTCTGCATGTAAAAGAACCAGTGTACCTCATGATTCAGTCGGTTGTTCAACAAAATGGATTTTATAGATCCATAAATATATGACGGCTCGTTTGGAATGATGGATCACGGAGATGCATTAAACCCCCTTTTGCCAGAGCATGGCTCATTGGTGTTTTCCATAATCTCAACTGGGAGCTCAATTGAGGGCTTTAGGTCTAACGGCCCTCTTGCTTATGAAAATCGGCATTCCAATTTGGTTGATAATGGCAACTTCGAGATTCCATGGATTTTCATAGGGGAAAATTGAAAAGTGGCATTTACAGCAGATATGCTGACAAAACTGATATAGAAATGTACCTTGAGCAGTCTTGTATCACCCATATGATTTTATTCAACTGCTAGTCTTTAGCTCATCTGTTTACGAAGAAAGCGTCGTGCTATTGTCAAAGCCTATGCATCATTGTCGTCATGCAAAAATTTCGACATTTTATAATATCTCTGTTATTCCTAAAGATATTTACTTCAAACTTGGACAAGTTATTTACTGTCAAAAGGGGTACCCATATAACAGGGGTAGGTAACCATCAAAATATTTTGACACAGTTATGCCCTTTTTTATTACTTTGAATTTTCAGAACCTTTGACATTTTACCATATCAGTCATTAATGATGATACTTCAAACTTAGACTTTTTGTTAACTATTAAAAGGGGAATTTATATCAGTACAACAGAGGCAGGTAACCATCAAAATATTTTTGACAAGTAATTAGTTATGCCCCTTTTTGACTGAGAACTTTTAGTTCAACTGATTTAGAGACATGGTATTTTCATAGCCCTTGTGTCATCATCGTCATCGCTTGTGTCGTCGTCATGCAAAATCTTTGACATTTTACAATATCTTTGTCATTACTGAAGATGTTTACTTCAAACTTGAACAAGTTGTTAAGTATTAAAAGGGAACCATAAACGATAAGGGTAAATAACTGTCAAGTTATGCCCCCTTTTCACTGTGTTTTCACTGAAAATCAAGCAACTGCAGCCGAGTGTTGGCATCCGCATATGGTGCTCTTGTTACCAAAACCACAACTATTGCCGAGCATCGGCGCCCGAATGCGGACGTCTTTTTATTTGCTGCCTAAAAAATCAAGATGCAAATATAAAAAGAAATACCTAAAAATTGTCTTCTCAGACACCAAATCATGCTCTGTGATATTAGCCTTTAAAGACTTTGTATTTTTCCTTGTCATTGCTCAAAGGACATGGTTACTATTTCAGCTTATAGACTGAGTATGGTAAAATGAAAGAAAAATATGATTCATTGCTTGGTCATGGTGGATTTTTTGCTCTTTCCAGAAATGTTCCCTGGACTTGTCCTCTATCAGTATTTTTTTGCACTCTGCTCATTTTGGTTTGTTACCATTTTGATTTGTTACCAAAGCAACGTAAAGGAAGAAAAAAGGAAACAGAAAATCCTTTGAAAATTATCTCCTTTCAGTCCATAAAGACCATGAGGCCAAGGCTATACATAAAATACTCATCATGTAGGCCTTTACAAATTTATGTTTTTCCATTCTGTTGTCAACTCCACAGACTGTCAGTGTGAGGCATACAGATACTTTTTTATTAGTCTGTTAAAATCTGATAGCAGTTTTAAGCCTGTACAAATGTGATAGCAACATTGAGCTTCTGGGCCTCATCTTCCTACCTCTTCACCCGTTCTGATGCCCTGGCCTTCAGCGCCTTCAGCGCTTTGATTTACCTGGTTATGGGTCGATCTATGCATCATATTCCAGTGAACTTTTGTACGCATAAATTAATAATACCATACTGGTGTCATGAAAATTCATACTCTATGCAAACACTTTGTCATCTTAATCCTAAGACTGCTAAAAGACCTTTTGACAGTGTAGATCAAGATCAGACGGTACAGAACGTGCAGTCTGATCCTGGATCTACATTGTCCGATAAGGAGATATTTTCGTCCAATGATACCTTTAAAATAGTATTTTTTTTTACTATGAGCATGAAAGTTTCATTTCGCTTATCTAGAAGGTTAAGGGTTAAAATTTTATGCGATGACTCGTTTTTTTTTTTTGAAAGGGTGAAAACGTGCGGAAAGGAGAAAATGCTGGTTATGAGCATTTTACCTTTTTTCCCAATAATGTTTTCAATTGTCTTTTTTTTTTTTTTGTTTTTACCCTCGGTAGTCAAATCTCGAAACTGTTTGGTAAAAAGGTGAAAGAAAAAGTATCAGATTACGACACTCTCCATTCACACTCCATGTTGTTACCATAGATTCATTTACAGAAATTTCAGTAAAATAACGGGGCCATGAGTGAAATTCAAATCACCTTTCTTGCTACCAAAGGTTATCAAAGGACTGATAGTCCTGAGAGTTCATAGAAACATAATTATAAGAGGTATTGTATTTTGCATGTAAATGGCCTTTTTTGTTATTGGTGAAAATATACATCAAGCTCCCTTATTCCATCATGGACATGGCATTTAATCAAATAAAAACAAATACTGATTGTCCGTGGCTTATGATAAACAATATATATATGAAGTTTCATAAAATTTTGTCCAGTAGTTAAAGAGATATTGGTCCATAATGGAAACATACATCAAGCCCCCCCCCCCCCCCCCCATTTTCCATGACACCGCATTAAAAACAAAAACAAAATAAAACAAGCGGACCGGAAGACATCAAGCCTCCTTTTTCCATGGCAAGGCATTACATTAAAAAAGAGTATATCGGCGGACTATCATCAGGAACACATGTATGAATGTTCATTAACCTTCGTCAACGATTTTAGAAAATATGTCTGGATGGACGGAAGATCGGACGGACGAACGGACAGACGGACAGACAACATGAAAACTGTATCTCCACGCCCCCCCCCCCCCCCCCTGAAATTCGGCGGGGCATAATAACTGTCGAAGTTCCATCAATATTTACAGTTCCTCCCTACCCCTAATAATGCCCGTAAACAATGTGGACAAAAATTAGACTTCGTGGTTGATAAAATGTTTTTCTAGCGCAGAGTCTGGGTGACTTAACATACATGTATATCTTAATTCTTACGTACATTGCTAAAACAAACATTCGAAATAATTTAAATAGAACAGAGCATACATTTTCTCTCCAGATTTAGAACAAGTTGTTTTTCTATGACACATTTTTTTTTAAATGAGACCATGTGGTTTTACATAGATCGGTTCATTTGAATTGTCCTTTCCAAATACAAGATACTAGATATGGAATTTGGGTATAATTGCTAATACAGTTTCAGAGGCGGTGATTTTGAAATGTTACTACTCAGTTCTGAAGCTTCTGTAAAGTTTATAGAAACAGAGCAGAACCACTTGAACAAGTTTACAAGGGGTCCATTTAGGCAACATTAGTATGGAACTCAATTGAACTTTGTCTTCTTGTATAGGATCTAGTGACAAAGTTTTAGATAAAAAATGCCCCTTTGCAACTCACCCATATCTAATCTAAGCAGTCTGAAAATGATCCGTGAGTATTGGACTGAACATAAATGGATTCTACAGCAGCAGATCTATTACGGTTTCGTCTGATTTGACCTAGTGACAACCTTTTTCTTTTAACCCCCGGTGACCTACATTCAGTTTTGTCAGAAATATTATTGAGACAAATAGCCAGGCAATTTCATCATCACTGCACTGAAATGTAGACTCTTGAGCACACACAGATATTTGACTCAGTAATCTACGGTCCATTGGAAATAATCTGTTTTTGTTGTTGTCCGGGTTCAAGTTTTGTCCACAATGGACTCTAGGAATGTGGCTGCGACAGCTCAAGAAAAACAGTATAACCCAAAAGCATGATCATCAGCCTTTTAACTTTGTCTGCCATTTAAAACGTCCCAGGAATTAGTAGTGCTTCCACACCAATTGAGAATTGTAGGGATCTACATGTAGGCCTATATTGCTTTTGGTGTAAACTAAATGTTAGCGATTCGCTCTGTTACCCTTCACAACAACCCTTTACAAGATTACAAACACCCCAATAAGGAACTTGTTCGATTGGGTTAACATTGATCTGTTCTATTATATTTGAAATATAGTGGAGTAAAAAGTCAAGTTATCAGATTGCTGGTTGTTAGAACTGCGTAGTTTCAAGTCGAATTCCCATGTGAATTCAGATTTCGGCAGTTACGAAAGCTCTTTGCGATCTGGCACCCGTACTAATAAATTGTTGTTTCATAAATACTAGATCTAGGTTAGTCGCACATTGGAAAAGAACAGCAGCAGACTTTGACAAATTCACCTCTTTACAAACGAAAAACAATTGATTAAACACAGTAAACTTTAAAACACTCTCTCTGCATGGATCAGTGAAGCGCTAGGTCGGTGTACGCTGAAAATAATGGACAATTCAGCGTCTGATTCATAAATACGTAAATTCATAGAGAATTCCGTGGTGTAAATGACGTTATACGTCACATGATTATAAGATCTATATTTGTCGCACAGCTACATTCCAGAAAGTACCTGCTAAGCGATGACTTGGTACAGCCTAGAACGTACGCATTACATACACTGTGTACGATCTCTGCCCGTGAACCTAGAATCACTCGTCACAACTCGGCCGATTCGGTAACTACATCTAACCTCGTCCGTATAAAGGAGGCTTCCATTTTAAACTACCAATCACATGATCTTTAACATGGCGACGCCCCTGTAGATCGCTTAGCAACGACATGAACAACCACGGTGAAATTATTCACTTTTATCGATCTGTCGATGAAAGCTCCCAGCGGAATTGATAAACTACGCTAAAAATTGAATGTACGAACCGTTTGCCGACTAAAATATTCTTAGAAAGATAACGATAGGAAATTTACTCATGTTTTCTTCTTTAAGAGGAGCCTTACAGTTTCAATCGCAGTAATGCGGTGTGCTTCCGGAGATGTGCGAAATGTACCGTGTAGGTGCATATCAAGCTACGTGATACAGCCGAGGGATTTGATCACCGGATCACCCGAGGTATGCCGAATGCACCTGGAATATGAGTGTGCAAAGTATTTAAAGGCTAGAATAAAAAGCTGTGAAGATGCAACGTGTAAGAATGTCTAAGATGGCAACGCAACCATTCCAAGTCGTTATAAATTTGTTAAAAAAATCAGCCTACTGTTGGGAAATATCTCCATTGAAAGCTTCCATGTTAACTCGGTATCACCTTTCTCTTTCCGATCATAAGTTGAGTGTACTTCGTGGACGAAATGATTGTTTCAAAGGTTTGAACCGTTAAATAGCTAAGTCTTTACAGACATATTCATTATCACAAAGTCACAAAGGCAAGTTATTTACAATAGAAAAAAACTGGGTTGTTTAACGAATAATTAGAAAACTATGTTTTATCTCGTAAACCGGACCTTGGGACAGGAAGCAGTACAAGGCCGGAGGTATGCTTACGTCACTCCCTAGATCAAGATGATAACAATGAGACCCTGGTTGCTACGCAACCAAGCGACTCAAAAATGGCGGCTTATTAAGCACTGTCTTCTGCTAGGTGGCAATTTCCAAATATATATGAGCCGTGCTCTGTGGAAAGGGGGCTTCATGCATCTGCGAACACTATCGACCAAGGTCAGTCTGCGCAGTCCACGCAGGGTGACCCGGGCCGAAACTTATAGCTGTTGGTCAACTTTCTGTATGTCAAAGGACCAGTCTACCCCATGATTTAGACAGGTGCTCGACAAAATGGATTTTCAACTTTCTGTATGTCAAAGGACCGTGTAACATCATGAATGAGTCTAAAAATAGATACACCTAGCCTGCAGTGAAGCCCAGCTATATTAACCCTCACTGGACAGAGCCCTTGTCTTTCCCTTCAGTCATTATGTAGATTATTGTGTACCATTAAACTGTTCCTTTACTTCTTGTATATTAAATAATTAACCGTCACATCTTGTGTTGTTGATTAACTATAATGCAGTTTGATGGAACTCTACATATATTATTTTTAATGTTATGAGCCCAGTAACATTACATGGTGTCAGAAGTAAAAAAATGACATTGGACTAATATTTGCTAACTTTTATTATTAAAAAATTGTTAAAATGGAAGGCATTAAACCACCATTTATGAACTGGAACGATTCTAATCTACCAGAACAACTGGAAAAATTCATCAGACATTGTGAACTAATTTTTACTGGACCACTTAGTGAAAAAGAAGAACATGAAAAAGTATCATATTTTTTATTATGGATTGGAGACGAAGGTCGTGACATTAGGCACACATGGACGGACATTAGTGATGATGAAAACAAGTTATTGGAAACATTCTATACAAGATTTCGAAATTATGTGAGACCGACGTTAAACCCAGTATTTGTAAGATATCAGTTTTACAACGAAACTCAGAAAGATGAAACAGTGGACTCTTTTGTTACACGCCTAAAATTGAAGGCAAAGGATTGCAAATTCACTGACGAAAATGAAATGATTAGAGACAGAATCGTATTTGGGACAAACTCGAACAAAATTAGAGAAAAATTAATCGAAAAAGGTGAAGCATTGACACTTCCAATGGCTATTCAAATTTGTCAAAATTTTGAATACGCAAAAGAACAAATGAAATTAATGGCCAAGGAGGAGGTCCATGCCATAAAACAATCAAAACATCGAAGGAAAAAGACGAAACAATCTTGAGCCACAGGACAGTCTCATTCCGACAGAGCTGAAGAACAATCGAAACAGAACAGACAGACTTGTTCCAGATGTGGATACTTACATGAACATAAACAATGTCCGGCCAAAGGACAAAAATGCAGAAAATGTGGGAAACTAGACCATTTTAAAAAAATGTGTAGGACTAAGTGTGTGAGTGAAGTGAATATGGAAGAAAATGATACTGATTTTGAGGTTGATATGGTAAGTACATCTTTTCATTCTAATGACCAAGCTTTTGCCACAATCTTAGTTGGTCAGAACGAAATGCCTATCACCTTCAAGATAGACACTGGTAGCCAAGTAAACATTCTTCCGGAAGATCAATTCAAATTTTTGAAGGTAAAAACTAAACTGAAAACTCCAAAAGGCACACTATCGTCCTATACAGGGGATCTTTTGAAAGTAAAAGGCATGCTGCATTTGCCCACCCAGTACAAAGGTAATTCCTTGACTGAAATGTTCTACATTGTTGATACGAAATCAACAGCACTGCTATCTTTGAAGTCATCTGTCGATCTTGAATTGATCAAATTAGTATATTCAGTCGATAATGAAACCATTTCCATAGACATGACGGACCAAAAAACTGAATTTCTTGACGAATTCAAAGATGTTTTTCATGGAATAGGTTTAATGAAGGGAAAAGTTAAACTGCATTTGAAGCCAGACTGTATACCAGTAATAAATCCCCCGAGAAGAGTGCCTGTTGCACTAAAAGAAAAATTACAACAGGAACTCGAACGTATGGAAAAACATGACATCATTGCAAAGGTTACGAAACCTACAAGTTGGGTAAACAATATAGTGACTGTTGAAAAGCCCAAGACAAAACAGTTGCGCATTTGCTTAGACCCGAAAGCTCTAAACAATGCAATTCGTAGACCTCATTATCCTATGAGAACTTTTGAAGAAGTTACGGCACAATTAGCCAATGCCAAGTATTTCACAGTTCTTGATGCCACTAGCGGTTACTGGAGTGTACAATTAGACGAACATTCTTCGTACTATACTACATTTAACACACCATTTGGTCGTTGGAGATTTAAGCGACTAGCATTTGGTTTAAATTGTTCCCAAGACATATTTCAACAAAAGCTAGACCAAGCTTTTGAGGGATTACCTGGCGTTACTGGAATAGTAGACGACCTAGTAATCTGGGGTAGAACAAAAGATGAACATGACCAAAACTTGCGACAAGTACTGAAAAGAGCAAGACAAAAAGGAATTAAATTCAATCCTGAAAAATGTGTCATTTGTACGACACAAGTTTCATACTTTGGACACATCTTGTCAGATCAAGGTATAAAACCAGACCCGAAAAAAAATTCTGCTATTTCAGAAATAGACGCTCCCAAAAACAGAGCAGAGCTTGAGACATATTTAGGAATGGTGACATATATGACAAAATTTGCGCCTAATCTTGCATCAGTCACAAATCCTTTAAGAGAACTCTTAAAGAAAGATGTAGAATTTGAATGGAATGAACCACAAGAAAATGCATTCCAAGAAGTAAAAACAATTTTGTGTTCAGCACCGGTTCTTGCATTCTTTGATCCAAATGAACCAATCACAATTCAGTGTGACGCGTCGAAAAATGGGTTAGGAAGCGTTCTTTTGCAAAAAGGTAAACCAGTTGTTTTTGCTTCAAAAAGCCTAACACCAGCCGAAACAAATTATGCCCAAATAGAAAAAGAAATGCTTGCTATTTCATTTTCATGCAGACGTTTTCATCAATACATTTATGGAAAAAAGGTCACAGTTGAGTCTGATCACAAACCATTGAGTTCAATTATGAAAAAATCTCTGTGCAATGCTACTCCAAGGCTACAAAGGATGTTGCTTGAATTGCAGAAATATGACTTAGATGTACAATATGTACCAGGAAAAGACATACCTGTAGGAGATCTGTTATCTCGAAAGTATCTACAAGATACAAGCCCCGAATCATCGGAGAGTATAGATTTGCATATCCATACTGTATTGTCTACTATAGCTATTAGTGACAGAAAACTTGAGCAAGTTAGACGTATGACAAGCAATGACCCTCAGTGTCAAACTCTGACAAAAGTTATTCTGAGTGGATGGCCTGAGATGAGATCAGACTGCCCTTCCAATATACTTGAGTTTTGGAACCATAGGGATGAGCTATCAATATCGGAAAATATCATTTTTCGTGGCCAGAAAATTGTTATTCCGAGGGAACTGAGAAAAGAAAAGTTGGAAATTCTACATACTGGTCACATGGGTGTAGAAAAATGTTTTAGTAGGGCAAAAGATGTAATGTTTTGGCCCAAAATGACGTCGGACATAACTGACTATGTACTGACATGTGATATTTGTTTGAAGCACAGAAACTCAAACACAAAGGAACCACTGAAATATCATGAAATACCGGAATTACCATGGCCAGTAATAGGTATTGACCTCATGACTTTTGACAATGATGATTACTTAATCACTGTTGATTACTTCAGCAGATATTTTGAAGTAGATTTGCTGACAGACAATAAAAGTGTGTCAATCATCAAAAAGCTCAAAATTACATTTTCAAGATTTGGAATTCCTCAGAAGGTAATTTCAGACAATGCAATGTACTTTTTAAGCGAAAGTTTCCAGAAATTCGCTCAAGACTGGAATTTTGAACATGTAACAAGCAGCCCGTTATATAGTCAAAGTAATGGCCTTGTTGAAAAAACTGTTCAAACTGTCAAACGCATATTCAAAAAAGCCAAAGAAAGTAGAAAAGATCGAAACATGGCTATTCTTGAATACAGGACAACACCATTAAAATGTGGTTATTCTCCATCACAATTGTTAATGAACAGACGGTTGCGAACGACACTGCCGGCAGCTAACACCTTGTTATTGCCGCAAGCAATTGATGTGAAGGAAGTTCGCAGAAAGCTTCAAAACTGTCATGATAGACAGTCAAAACCCTTGAAACCCCTTGAAGTAGGTAATCGTGTGCGTATGCTATTTGATAAGCAATGGAAGCCAGGAAATATAATTGACATACACTCAGACAGGTCCTATATTGTTCAGACAGACGACGGTGGAATTTATCGTCGAAACAGAAAATTTCTGTTCAAAAATAAAGATCAAAATGAAAAATCACAATCCGATCATTTTCAATGTTTGGCTAGTTCAAGTGAAAATGAACATAATTCTGCAGAACAATTACCTGAAAATTTGAACAAAAACGGTTCAGGATCAAACCAGCAACCGCCTGATGTATATGTGACACGATCTGGCAGAACTGTTAAACCAAACAAGTATTTGAATGATCCGGTGTGGCAAAAGTAAGGGCATAGAAAGATAAGTTGTACTGTGAAAGAAAGTGTGGGTGAATGGGTTATGTAAATTTTGTAAATAGTTGTCTCATATTCTATTGTAATATCTGGCACAAAATTAATCTTTCAATTACCATGAATCTGGAATACTGGGAACACCCTGATAATGACAGTATTTCTCACGGACTGAAAATTTTTGTTAAATACCAGCTGTCAAGACAAATTAGTAACTGACCCAGCACCTTACTCTTCTGTACCAAAATCTCACAATGCTATTCATGTATTTGTTTTCAAAAGGAGGGAGATGTAACATCATGAATGAGTCTAAAAATAGATACACCTAGCCTGTAGTGAAGCCCAGCTATATTAACCCTCACTGGACAGAGCCCTTGTCTTTCCCTTCAGTCATTATGTAGATTATTGTGTACCGTTAAACTGTTCCTTTACTTCTTGTATATTAAATAATTAACCGTCACATCTTGTGTTGTTGATTAACTATAATGCAGTTTGATGGAACTCTACATATATTATTTTTAATGTTATGAGCCCAGTAACATTACAGGCCGGTCTACCTTATGATTTAGGTGCTCGACAAAATGGATTTTATGGATCCATAATAATATGACGACTTGCTTGGTATCATCCATCACGGAGATGCATTAAGCCCCCTTTTGCCAGAGAGCGGCTCACATCTATTCGTTGTCTGCGCATGATATATTTTTCGAAGTTTGACCTGTCTGCTAAGACGCATCACTGTCCTGTACAGGATAGATATGAATGCGCCGGGTGTGTAAAATCAAAACTCTGTCGCTTAAAAGGTAAGAAGCGGAAAATGGCTATATGAATAATACGTCTCACTCGTCACAACTCGACCGATTCCGTACCTACATCTAACCTCGTCCGTATAAAGGAGGCTTCCATTTTGAACTACCAATCACATGATCTTAAACATGGCGGCGCCCCTGTAGATCACTTGGCAAGACATGAACAACCATGGTGAAGTTATTCACTTCTATCGATCTGTCGATGAAAGCTCCTAACGGAATTGATAAACCACGCTAAAAATTGAACGTACAAACTGTTTGCCGACTAAAATACTCTTAGAAAGATAACGATAGAAAATTTACTCATGTGTTCTTTCTAAAGAGGAGCCTTGCAATTTCAATAACGGTAAAGCGGTGTGCTTCCGGAGATGTGCGAAATTTACCGTGAAGGTGCATATCAAGCTACGTGATACAGCCGAGGGATTTGATCACCGGATCACCCGAGGAATACCGAATGTAATACGTCTGTGGAGAAATCAAGCTAGTTCTCGCTCCAAGATTCTTAAAAATATAGTGATTGTAAACAGGAAAAAATAATTAAAAAAAAAAATGCCCAAATTAGATGGGTATGTATTTGAAAGAAATCCATAATTATGTGATGTCTTGCTTGGTATAATGAAAAAAAATGAAGACGCATTAAGTCCCTTTTTGCCAGAGCACGGTTCATATGTTGACGTAGGCAGTGTCAATCCAGGAAGCCATACGTGGATTGCAAGAGTAGGTCCTTAACGATACCCGAAATAGATACAATAAGCATTCATTTCACTCGTTTAAAAAATTTCTATTACACGATTCTAAACATGTTTCTTTTTAAATCTAAATCTCACGACAAGCCATATGATTGGCTAAGATGGTTTGTCACTGCCAATCATGTGACTAACATTAAAAGTCAGAATTAGAATTTGCTAGAAAAGCCATTGCCTGCCCATAATGTTACTCAATAAGCTTACATAGGATATTTATCATTCAATAAGACAATCTCCTAATACTTGACTGATGATTATTACGTGGCAGCCAACCTTTGAAGTCACATGTAAAGAAGAAACAGCTTTTATTTCATGCTTTTCGGTAGTTTATCGAGAAATAATGGTGGATTATAGTTTGATATTTCATGTCTACGACCAGTGAAAATAGCGATTTCATATTTTCTAACTCTTCATTTGAAGGGGGGGATATTACGCTATATTTTTCGCGCTTTTACGGTAATATTGTAACGCT
Source organism: Tridacna gigas (assembly GCA_945859785.2). Classification (NCBI taxonomy): domain Eukaryota; kingdom Metazoa; phylum Mollusca; class Bivalvia; order Cardiida; family Cardiidae; genus Tridacna; species Tridacna gigas. Next base: position 57,656,862 of record OX244028.2, read on the forward strand.
TTGTTATGTTGGGGGGGGGGGGGGGTACGCCAAGGGGAATTACCTACCGAAGAAAGCTGTACTGGATTTTGATGAAAGACCCAACAAAACAGGGGTTAGAAGCATGAAATAAACAGGGTGAAAGATCGTGAACATCATGGATAATATTTTCACTCGTGGCTGCGCCACTCGTGAAAATATTACCGATGATGTTCACTCTGTGAAATAAATTTCGATCCTTCACAAGAAAAAAAAAACCAAATATCCTCTATGTATTACTCCCTTTCCCCCTCTGTGTCCAGAGTGTTCGTTAGTTTCAAGCTCTTAATACAGTCACTTTTTCTTTGCGAGAAGTACGTTATTGGGTTTACGCTGTTTTAAATATGGAAGAATCTAGCCTGAGTCTTGGTAGTAATAAATTTTCAATTAGATTCTACTTCTTATCGCGATCTCCTTTCAAGCTATGTACATGCCTATCTGTGGCAAGGAACTGATAATCGGTTCCTTAATTATTAGATTTAATTATTAGAATTTGTAGGCAACCAATAAATTTATGGCTCAATGTTGGGTTTTATTCTTTGAAAGAATTGCAACTGTTGTGGAAAAAAGGATGAAATGCTGGTTGCTAGATTTTTCTCCTTTTTCCACGTCATGGTTACACTGCTCTATCAAGCGTGTCGCAGAAACCGCGCTTCACGAAGCGTTTATATGTCCGCTTGTTTCCTTTTAGACTGTCACCAACGACCCCGTGTTTTAACGATCCTGATAAAAAGGAACTGAAATATTGTGGGAAAATGAGAAAGTGCTGGCAAAAATCAAACCGTAAGTAGGATTAGGGAGATAGCAAATATATGTCATAGAAGTTTCAAAATAGACGCCACCCCCACGCCCGGAAAAAAATTGTAATCGAAGAGTTTCCAAACCAGCATGTTCACCTTTCCTCACCGTGAATGTTTTTTCTTTTTATACTTTCACAACAAACCCCATTCTTTGAGCCCCGTCTAACGTGTGTGCGGATAGTTTCATTATACATGTAAGAGCTTTTAAGTTGAAACGAGCAAATGATGTAGACTTCGTATGAATGGAAGAGGCAGTTTGCCGAATGACATCCCTCAAGCCAAGATTCCTTTGTTAACTTTCTTACTGCTCCCGTCTCTCTCTTCTCTTTCTCTCTCTCTCTCTCACCCCTCTGCCACCTCCACTTCTCTGTCGGCTCTCTTCCTCACCCCTCTTCTTTTATTGCCACTATCCGTCCGTCTCTTCCTCTTCTCTCTCGCCAAGACCCCGTAGCTCAGTTGGTAGCGTGCAGGACTTGAGAACAGGGGGTCGCTGGTTCGATCCCCGGCTTGGCCAATTGCTTTCCGAGGATGGATGATAGTCATTGCGGCAGGATTCATTCCTCTCTCACCGCTGGCCATTGTTTCGACGATGGTGATATGGGAAAGCAGCCAGTGGCTTGGAAAGAATATTGTGCGCAGTACTGATAAAGAAAAGCATGGATAGGTGCACTCATCTTCGCAAGCTAAGGATACTAAGGTAGTAGTACGTAACGAACAAAGTGGAATTAGTATCCTTGGCTTGCGAAGATGAGATGCACTGGCAGCCGAGATATAACTGAAATTATGTTGAAAACGGCGTCAAACACCATGCAATCAATCAATCAATCAATCAGTCAATCAATCAATCAATCAATCCTCTTCTCTCTCTGACCCATCACAATGTTTTCAAAAGCCTTCTTTGTCTTTGAAGTTTAATCTCGCGATTGTTTGGTACAGAGTTACAGACAGGTTGTTGCCTTTTTCTTTAAATATTTGAGCTAGATTTTGATTTGTATAAACTAAAGCAAAACATTTCTAAGCAGTATCATGATGTCAGTGTATGTCGGTAACGTACTGGGCTGCATCCCAAGGGATCGCTGATGCAATTCCCATCCCAGGCAAATTCTATCCGAGAGCTTGATGGTACTGACTGTGACTAGATTCATTTTTCTCTCAACGCTGAACATTGCTTCTTCTTGGGAAATAGTTTTGAGCGAAGTACTTGTAAAAACAAAAAACCTGCAAAGTAGGTGCACTGGCCCATCGCAATTCAAGCTTTTGGCAAAATTTAAGTATCTTTTAATCTTTTTCATTCATAAGAAATATTCGATTGATATATTCCGTACTTCTTCATTTAACATACTGTGTTGAAACAGGGATCGTATCCCTGGTTAAAACAATTAGAGGATAATCCGATATTTTATGATTTATCAGACGGTCAATTTTATGCAAAGAATTGCCCAGTTTACCAAATCGTAATCTTTCCGATCGGTTGATGGCTGTCTTTGCAACAGGATCTATTCCTCTCTTACCCCCTGATCATTGTTTCAACGATGCCTATGTGGAAAAGCAAAAATCTGTCTCACCTTACAATTTGAATCAAAATCGATAATAAATGGCGATAATACAACATGCTAATGATCATTGTGTTCTGCAAAACTTTATAAAAGATAAAGATTGTACTATGAAGTTTTAAAAACTAGTTCTTTTGGTGTAGATCATTCGCTAAAAATACGATAAAATATCGTTGGCCGAATTTTCTTAACTTTGGAGTCGAATCTTCTCGAAAATCGCTTGTCAACGTCGGGCCGAATCTACTTGGGGCCGAATATTCTGACATCCTACGGAAAATACCGAAGAATGCCGAAGTTGTTGCCAAGTGATGTAAACCATCATGGCGGATGCGTTCTGATCGTTTTGGATTGAGATTGTTTGTTATTCATCTTTAATGTGCATTCTGGTTGAAAACAAGCAGATTTTCATTGTAGTTCTATTACCAGGTATATAGATTTATTTTAAGATCTAGATGAATTATATGAAAGTGTGGTCATTTTCACTGTAGATAAAAGGAATATTCGAACTACGCTTTTGAAACAAGGTTTTAGAACTTTGTGCTTAAATTTGAAACGATGCCAAGTTTTTTGTAGTAAATGTGTTGTTAAATGTGTATTTGCGAGTGTATCTTTTAACTATATCTTATATTTATGCCAGTTGGTGGAAGAAGTCGTTGAATTTCAATTTTGCTATCGACACAATCGTTTGACTTTGAGATTCGTAACAGGTGCCCCCTTCAGGATTGGATTGTTATGAAATTGCATATCCGCAAACAATTTTTTTTATTAAAGGGAAACAGTAGTTGTTAAATTTCTGTCACAAAATACATATTTTGCATTAACAAAATTTCTAGCAGTTTTGGTCTTATTTTAAATTGCAATATTTTTTGAAATTGGTAAGTTTAGGTTAGGTATCCTTGACTGTCAATGATTCATGCCCATAAAGAAGGACTGACTGTCGATCTACGGGCATGTTTATGATAATAAAAAACTACATTGGAGAAATAAACTTATTGGGTGTACTTTCTGTGGGTGTTGGCATATTATTTCTCATTGCTTCTAATTATTTAAACTGTTTTTAAAAAACCAACCTTGATCATAATTTATTTCTTGAGGTACCGTCCTTGAATCATGTCCCTGATAAATGACATCATGCAAACTTCGTTTACAGACCAAACATATTTCAGTCTTTGTTTATCATAGTTATGTTAACTTAGGAATGAAATTGTACATGGCACTTGCGGATTCATGCAGAAATAATTTTGGAATTCTTTTCTCAGTAGAAATGACATGTTTTTATGTCATTGTTGACAAAGTGGGTGGGAATGTTATAAGAAAAAGAAACATCGACTCATGCCATGCGAAAATATTGGCTTGTTGAAAAAAATATTTCTGGTGTTTTATGATAATTAAATGTCTTGGATTAATGAGAATAAGTAAATTGTGTTAATTTAGGGACATACCCAGAATGAATCCTAAATTTGCCCTCTTGAAACCCATTGTGAGGCAGTTTCCCGTATGTAGCTTTTGGAAGTAAGTCAATAGCCGTTATCTGACTTTTGAGTATCATCATGATTCATCTGTATCACTGAAATGCTTGAAGGCACAATCAAAGGACAGTCGACAATACTGTGCATCTGAGTCATGGAGAGAAGATGTAAATGTCATAAGTTCTAGACTGCTAGAAATGGAAAGCATTGGCAGGAAAAAGGTTTTGAACTTAATGTCTTATTATATATGTACACATTAGATTTTAAATCTGGTCTCTGTAATCTTTTATCTACCATTGATCAATAATGAAAATGATGAAAATCTCAGGAGAGAGGACACACTTAGTAGAAAGTAAATTTTAAACAATACATGTTTGACAGGAAAAAGCTAACAAAATGCAGTTATTTTTTTTTCCAACAGAAAAGCCATTAAATCATGTCCTTTGGACATCCTTTGACTCGTCAGAGTCTGAATGGTCAGATGATGAATGGTGCTACAAACGGGAATCATGCAGGTGCTTCCCTTGATAGCCAGTTGAATGGTAATGGAACAGGTCCACTTGCTGGCCTGAAGGCTGTAGACCCAGAACAGTTGAAGTCTAGGCTATATTCTTATGCTCCACAACAGGCACCAGTTAATCCGAGAGTACTGAAATTTAACAGGCTAACACAGACTCAGGTTCGAAAGGCAAATATTCCAACTGCACCGAAGTTAGAGCCAGTGGTAAGATATAATTATTTTACTTTGGCTGACATACTCGGGCCTGGCTGCATCCCAAGTTCAATAAAATTTGGATTTGACTGTTGTGGCACTTTGGTGATGAAGTCTTGAAAGGTTTTCCATATATAAAATTCAAATTTGCTGATCAGCCATTAATCATTACAAACTTTTTGAACAAGACAAATATCATATACTGTGTATGTATGAAGACAAACATGTTACCACCTGTGGATGGCTTTTCTGCTCTGCTGCAGAGCACTTTTAAAAACATAGTAGCAAACAAAGAAATTGCCAGCAATGAGAAATTTAATCTTTTGCTACAATGTTTTTTTTTTCCACATTAAATTAGCATAAGTTGCAAGAATCATTGTACAATAAATATAATTAAAGCCAGAGGGACCTTGTACTGTATTGAAGCTTAAATCAATAGATTCAAAGTAAAATGTTACACCATTAACCCATTACCAAACAATCCCCTCTTTATAGGACCCTGGGGATGAACTCTTGGAAAACAATGTGGGAAAAAGGAGAAAATGCTGCCAACCATCATTTTCTCCTTTTTCTGCGATGTTTTCCACGATTTCAGTGATATATTCCATTTTTTGAGCTGTATTTAATTTGTTGTCTGCAAATACTGTCAATTTAGACCAGTCTAAAATTTAGTTGTTTGGTAGAGAGTAAATTTTCGAGCAGTTCATAATTTAATTGTTTGGTACAGACTTATTTTACAATCAGTCTGAAATTTAGTTGCTTAGTGTAGGGTTAATATTCTTTTTGTTCTTGAAATTGATTACATAAAGTAATTTCTGACTTCTCATTTAGCCAAGTCTACAAAAATACCAAGAGAGAAATCAACCAGAGTACATACAGCGTAAAAATAGAGAAAGAATAGAAGCGGAAAAGTTGGCCAAGTTAGAAGCAGAGGTGTCTCCAGCAAAGAAAGCAAAGAGGAAAAGCTCTGTAGCTCCTTTAGAGAGACCAGAAGGGTCAGCACCGTCCCCTCTCCCTGATCTACCTGATGACCTGAAACAAAAACAAGAGGCAATGGTGTTGCGTGTCCCCACACCTCCAAAAGAACCCAAATCTTTGACGCCAAGAGGTCGTGTACATGCTCAAGGACCAGTTATACCACCCTCAACAAAGCCTAAAGGTCTGTGCATGTTTGATGTGGTATCAAGACAGTTTCTCGACAGTATAGTTCCCCGACACAAGTTTTTGAGACTGTTCCCCCTGACAGATTTGAAGACAGTTCCCCAACATTTTTGAAGACAGTTCCCCGACGCTTTAGATCCATGCTAAATAACTTGTTACTGATAAGTTCCCCGACACTTTAGATCCATGCTAAATAACTTGTTACTGATATTTATGATTGATAATTGTAAGAAATTAGAAATATTTGTGGAAATTTGGTGTAATGGGATTATTTGTACGCTATAATAAGAATTCTGTTATACAATGACAGGTGCTTATTCCCTCACGGGTGAATTCACGATTATCAATGATTGTTATAAAAATAAGAGACTTTTAAAAAAGACTGTTTGCCAGTTAATCCTTTGAATTATTTTGATAATTTGTATGCTCTTCATATTTTTTAGAATTACTTTCAAGAGAGCAGGGATTGTACAATTTATGATCCCAGGAAAGAGAGAGAGAGAGAGAGAGAGAGAGAGAGAGAGGGGAACCCGAGTAAAGTATTTTTCCGTTTACCTTTGTAAACTCTGTCCATAATCCTGCTGTTTTAAAATACATGTATGTATATTATATCTAGAATTGGGGAAAATGTAGTGTATTTTGATAATTGTTTGGTATTTGGCAACGAAATGTTATCAAACTGGCCCATCAAACAAAGCTGAGTTATAGAAAATTATAGACAGTTCACATTGCATTCTTAGAAAATTATGGACAGTCTCACGTTGGCCAAATGTACTCATCTATCACAGGTACAAACGTTTCGAACAATCAATCATAAAACATCATTTATCCAACCATTTTTACTGAGTCATTTCCATTTGACATAAAACAAATGTGTTGGGGAACTGTCTTCAAATCTGTCTGGGAACTGTCTCGAAAACTTGGGGCGGGGAACTGTCTTGTCGGGGAACTGTCTTTTTCCCGTTTGATGTCAGTGTATTATTCATTTCCATAGGGGCTTACCGGTATTATAATAAGTTGTAATACAACAAAATGATATCTTTTTTCCAAGACTTTTACTAAATAATCCCTTGTTTTAAAGATACTGAGGGAAAGGCTTTCAAAAACATTCTAAGAAAAGGAGAAAATGCTGGTAACCAGCATTTTCTCCCTTTCTTACAATATTTTTGAACTCATTCAAAGACAGATGTGGTTAATTGAGCGACATTTATCTTATTGTTTGCAAATGCTTTCGTTTTGGACAAGCGTAACATATTGCTGTCAAGTAAATAGTGAAGAAAAAATGTTTTATGTAATACTGTCAACTTTAGGAATGAGGTGTGTATTAAAATTAGTAACTTGATTGAATGCAATCAAAAACATTGTGGCAAACGAAAAAATCCCTCCTTTTGAATGATTTATCCATTTTACGCAGTATTACCAAAAGTAGTTTGATGCAAGATATAGAATCTGTGGACAGTAACTTGATAACATGAGTTTATGCTGTATCTTACTTTGCAGTTCTAGAGTCCTATGAAGGTTTAAGGGATACAGGCAAAATAATACAGTTGATCAAAGACCATGAGAGGATTGGGTTTCTTTATCTTAGTCCTGCTGTCCCAAAATCCTCAGTGGAATACCATTATTACAACTTAAAGTAAGTTATTAGTTTCTTCTTCTTTGTTTTTTTTCTATTCACCGTGTTAACTTAGCTTGGCTGTTTTTGAAGCAAGGTATTGTTGTAGCCCTTGCATTGTCGTCGTCTGCGTCATCTGAGTTGTTAGGCAAAACTTTGACATTTTATAATATCTCTGTTATAATTGAAGATATTTACTTCAAACTTGGGCTAGTTGTTAACAATCAAAAGGGGAATCCATACAACTGTGGCAGGTAATCAAAATATATATTTTCGATACAGTTATGCCCCTTTTTGGACTTAGAATTTTTGCTTAACCCTTCACCACACAATCCCGACTTTTAACGACCCTGAGAAAGAAGCCTTTTGAAAACATTGTGGGAAAAGAAGATGCTGGTAACCAGCATTTTCTCCTTTTCCCACAATGTTTTCTACCCTTCCCATAATAAATTTCAATTTCTTAGTTACATATATTATGTTGTCTGCAAATGCTTTCAGTTTGGACAAGTCTAAAATTTTGTTGCTTGGTAAAGGGTTAAAGCAACTGCAGCTGAGCATTGGCACCCCTATGCAGTGCTCTTACTGACCCTGAGATGGTTTTCCACTGACTAAGGACTGAGACAAAAGGGATGTAAGGGTGGTGAATGTAACAAAATTATTTTACATACTTGTGTTCCTTTTCCAACAATGAATTCCACCATTTCACCCTTTACCAAACTAGAAAATTTAAGACTAGTCCAAATTGACAGCATTTGCAGAGGACACAATGAATGTGACTCAGAAATTGAAACTTGTTTTGGGAAGGGTAGAAAACATTGTGGGATAGGGAGAAAATGCAGGTTACCGGCATTTTCTTCTTTCTCCATAATGTTTTGAAAAGCTTTCTTTCTCAGGGTCATTAAAATTTGGGATTGTGTGGTAAAGGGTTACAGAGCTAGATCCCATAACTGAAGCCACATTAAAATCTGTCTCCTGGAAATGCTTTCATAGAGGACAGATCTAAAATTTCTTGCCTCCCTTAGAAAGAAGGCATTTGAAAACATTTGTGGAAAGGAGAAAGTTTTCTACATGTCACAAAATGTCTTTAAACATATCAAACAAAAGTCCTGTCATTTGATCCACATTTATTTTAGCATCTGCAAATGATCTGAATTTAGGGAAATCTACAGATTTTATTGACTCACAAATAGTGAAGAAAAATGGTTTTATGTAATGATTTCGTCTTAGGTAACTGGTAACTAGCCTTTTGTCACTTTGCCACAATGTTTCCTACTGAATCAAAGACAAATCTAATCTTTTCAGCCACATTTAGTTTGTGGTCTGCAAGTGCTTTTAATTTGGATAAGTTTGAAATTTTGCTGTTTGGTAAAATTTAATGGCTGCCTAAGACAAGAAACAAAACCAATCTCTCAAACCAAACAACAAGATTTGGTACCCCAACAAATTGAAAGCATTTGCAGATCACAAATTGAGTGTAGCTCAAATGATCTTCTGTCTTTGATAGGGTAGAAAACATTGTATAAAAAGGAGAAAATGCTGGTTACCAGCATTTTCTTCTTTTCCCACAATGTTTTCAAAAGACAGATGGTGTTTAACTCTTTACTACACAAACCTTAATCTTAATCTTGTCCAAAGTAAAAGAAACTTCAATGGGAAAAATTATTCAAATCAAATGGAGCTCAAATGATAAGATTTATGAAAATGGGAAAAGATATTGTGGGAAAAGGAGAAAATACTGGTTACCACTATGTTTTCAAAAGGCCTCTTTTTTCAGGGTCATTAAATCTCAGGAATGTATGGTAAAGGGCTAACACAGAAATTTTTCTTTCAAAAACTGTGATCTGAGAATTGTAAATTGTGGTTACTGTATACAGGTGCAAGCTGAACACAAGTTGTGGTTAACATAGATTTGATTATATAAGTATGCTTACAGGGTGGTGATTCATGAAAATATCAACAAAGCAGACTATTGTACAATAAGCCAGAAAGGTGTTACTCGTATCCGTAGTGATGATGAGACAGAATTTGTGACCCTGGACAGATGGGAACAGGAGTACCATTATTTCCAGAAACTGATTAAGGTGGGTGGAACTATCTTTTCCAGTTAACTCTTTACCAAACAACAGTATTTTAGACTTAACCACATACAAAGCATATGCAGACGGCAAATTAGATATGGCCGAAATAGTGAAAATTGTCTTTGAAAGGGTAGAAAACATTTTGGGAAAAGGAGAAAATGCTGGTTACCAGTGTTTTCTCCTTTTCCCACAATGTTTTCAAAAGCCTTCTTCCTCAAGGTCGTTAAAACTCAGAATTGTGTGGCAAAGGGTTAAAGGGAGGCGTTATTCAGACTTTTAAAATGATTCATCACTTCATTAAAGTAAGGTGATTACTGGTATACCATGAGTTAAGAAAAAATATAAAGATTATGAAAAAATACATTTTTTCAATGGTATCTCTTAAATGACCTACATAGCCTATAAAAGCTGATTTCGCTTCTAAATGGACTGCATAGCCTTTTAATCCTTAAAGCGCCTTTCACTTCTATTCTTGCATTTGCGGACAGTACAGATCAAGATCAGGCTGCACAAAACAAGCAGCCTGATCTTTGATTGACACTGTCTGCTTTGTTGAGACATTCTGGACAAGGGCAGCCTTGAAATTGCCATTATTACGGTCTTATTTCTTGACTGAAAATGCCTTTTGGTCTTATGCAGCGCTCTAAGGGTTAAATTATTTTCAGACTTCTTACCAGAATTTCAGAAAGATCGGTGGGAATGTGACATGATCAGTAACAGATGTTATATGATGACTTCATATCTGATCAAATAGAAAGACCGACTTACTGACTAAAAAATGACCATCATGTGATTCAAATGTCCAAAACTGCACCTTTTTACTAAATGTAACCAACCAGTTTCTATAAGTTGCAAAGAAAGGTATATTTGCACTGTTAAGTTGTAAAATGGATGGGAATCTTTGCACTTTTCAATTTCTTATAATCAAAAAGAACAATTCCATTGTTTTGTTTGTAATGGAAAAAAACTTTCCACTCTCTGCAAGTATATTTTGATGGTGATATTGCACTATTCTGTACATTTCAGATAAGAACATTTGCACTGTTCAGAAAATGGAAGGCATTCAATGTGTGGAGAGGAAATGTGAAATCAAAGAAGATTGCTAACTGTAAAAAGGCTCTGAATGAAAACCTCTTCATTGTTAATCCAGTAAGTGTTTAATTATTATCTTAGTATGTTAGTTTTGGGAGAATGATTGACTGATTTTTGTTTATTAGCTTGACTGTTTTTGAAGAAAACTCCGAGATATTGTTGTAGCCCTAGCTCCTTGTGTTCATTTTCATATGTGGATCATGTGAAAACTTTGACATGTTTATAATATCTCTGTTATTACCGAAGATATTTGCTCCAAACTTGGAAAAGTTGTTACTTATCAAAGGGGGAACCTATACAACAAGGGCAGGTAACCATCAAAGTATTTTTTTTTTTACACTGTTATGCCCTGTTTTTGACTTAGAATTTTCACTGAAATTAAGCATCTGCAGCTGAGCATTGGCACCCGCATCCAGTGCTCTTGTTTATTGTTGCCACAGGCTGCCTATATTGGTGATAGCACCAGAAGGCTGTTAGTTATGTCATGGGGTATATTAGAATATACTGGACACAACCAATCCTAAGTTATGCCTGGTTCTTTAATATGCTCTGTGTATATAGCACTGTCATACAGGACCTAGGTTTAACATCTCATCCCAACAACTGTAAATAATTTCGATTGGCCAGTGTTTGGAATCAAATCCAAACCCAGTAGTGTTCTGATATTTATTGCTTACAAGGCTCATGCCAAACCCTCATGACAAAAAGTCACATGGACTTTTTATCTTTGTTTATCATTTTATTACCTTGAAGTAGGCTACATTGAAAACATCCTTATAAACTTTTAATGATAAAGATTACATAAACACTTTACCAAACAATCTCGTGGCTTAACATCCCAAGAGAAACAACCTTTGGAAAGAGTGTGGGGAAAAGGAGAAAATGCTTTTGGCTTCCATTTTCTTCCTTTCTAATAATATTTTCTACCTTTTGAAAAACAAGTCCCATCATTTTATACACATTTACTTTGTCGTATGCAAATACTTCATAGTATGGCAAGTCTAAAATGTGAAAAATTGTGACAAAGAGAGAAAGTGTTTTTTGGGCCACATTTGGTTTCTTGTTTGCAAATGCTTTAAGAAGGATAGGTTCATATTTCTGTCAAATAGTGAAGTATTAGCAACAAACATACAGAATATCAGGCAAACAAAATGACAACAACCACACAAAATGAATTTTTCTTCTATTCTTTCCAGTCACTGAGACCAGCTCTCATGAATGTAAGAGAAATGTGTCATAGAATATCTGATATGGGGCTGTGTAAAGTGGAGAAAGGGCACACATACTCCCTTCGCGAATTTAACGAGGCTCAGTTCACACAGCTCAGTGAGGTTGCTGGGAGACTCATGGAGTTCCGAGATCTGGTCAAGGAGGTGGTGCGCAGTGCCTGCCGCACAGCACTTCTGGAGGCAGGATTCACACCTGATGATTACTTTTATGATGGCGGAGAGAGTCCAGGTTAGTATAGTATTTGGAGTCTTTGCATATACTGTATACTCTTTACCAAACAATACCGAGTTTTGGGGACACTGAAGAAGTCTTTTGAAAACATAGAGAGAAAAGGAAAAAGTGCTTATAACCAGCATTTTCTCCTTTTCCCACAATGTTTTTGTCCCTTTGAAGACTCATTTGAGTTTGTGAGTCACATGTACATTGTCCTCTAAAAATGCTGTCAATTTGGACATGTCTAAAATTTTGTTGTAAGGCAAAGAATTGACCTTTAGAGCACTACTTATAACCTAAATTGTCTTGGTAAATGATGTAAATCAAGATCAGACTACTTTTTTTCAGATGGCATAGATCAAGATCAGACAACTAAATTAGTGCTGCCTCATCTGTATTCCAAAAATTCCTGAATTAGTAGCCACTTGCATTGAAAGAATCAAATGTTTTGATCATTTTAGGAAAGTCCATACCATGTGTTATAGGATAAATGTGTATCTCAAGTTATCTTTGACTTTCAGGTGACTTTGGGGCTCCAGCTACAGCTTCAAGTTATCTCATGCAGAGTAACTATGATATGGATATTTATGGTGAAGCTCCAGATAAGATGACTTATACAGAACAAGCAAACAAGAGAGAACACTGTAAACGTCTCACCTGGTAAGACCTTGACTTGATATTTTTACAGGAGACAAAGCAATACTATTTCATGAAATAATTGGATTTTGGTGTTTATGGTGTGTATGAGGAATTCATTATGTTTAAATAAATAAAAAGAGTTTTTTCATCCCTTAGTTGGAATGATTTTAAAATGATAGTATCACAGGAATGAATGCTAATAGTGAAATTCCATCATGTTAAAGATACATCACTTAATTTTGAACCATTCTACAGTCTATCAAATTTTAACAGTGTTTTATTTCTCTGGCTGTAAGGATGGATCTTTGATGATGTCAGTATTGTGACGACTTGAACATTTATAAGCCAGTACTTTATTCTTCATCGGACTGCACACACTTTGTGCAGATAACAAAATCTTATACTAGTCCATTTTGAAAGCATTTGCACGCAACAAAAATAGGATTTTTCTTTGAAACAAGTAGAAAACATTGTGAGGAAAGGAGAAAATGCTGGGAACCAGCATTTTTTTTTTTTTTCCACAATGTTTTTGTAAGCTTTGTGTATTAGGGTTGTAATAGTTTCAAAAGTTGAAATACACTTTAATTTTGAAAATGGTTTCATAATGGTTCGAGCTGTGAAGTTATAGTCATTACACAAAAAATAAATAGAGATTTCATTGGTAATGTTTTAAACTTTACCTTTTAAACATATTTGGCTGTGCTCTGTGAAAAGGGGATTTAATGAATCTGCAAAAAGTATCCACCCAGCTCAGCCTGGGCAGTCTGTGCAGACTAACCTGGGTCGAAACTTTCTGTTTTTGGTAAATTTTCTGCATGTCCAATGACCATTCCTACCTCAGGTTTCAGTTGTTTTTCAGAAAAAATGGATTTTATGGATCAATAATTTTGTGGGGACTTGCTTGGTAAAATGTATCACATAGATGCATTAAACCCCCTTTTGCCAGAGCATAACTCATGTTTTGGTCATTTCAGCTTTATCCGCCTTGCTGACTATCTAATTGTGAACACTATGCATGTCCTTGCTGTGAACTCTGTTTCTACACTCCTCAACTATCTAACAGAGCAATTACAGAACACACCAACATTGGCCCAGATACAGGGACTAGAAGATGAGGCAAAGGATGAGAAGGCAGAGGAAGAAAAGGTAGGTTATAATGATAGCAGTCACATGACATCTGTCATGATAGCCTGTTTTGATTGGTTGAAAATGTGTCACGTGTTACATAGAGGATGAAAAGGTATGCTGTAAAAATAGGGGTCACATTACATATGTCTTGATAGCCTTTTTTGATTGGTTGAAAAATGTCATGTGATATATAGGAGGACAAGCAGGTATGCTATTTATAATAGCAGGAACATGGCATCCTTTTTGATAGCCTTTTTTTCAAATGTGTCATGTGATATGCAGGAGGACGAGAAGTTATGCTATTGTGATAGCAGTCACTTGACATCTGTCTTGATAGCCTGTTTTTGATTTGTTGAAAATGTGTCATGCAATATATAGGAGGTTGAAAAGGTATGCCATGATAATAACAGTCACATGACATATCTTGATAGCCTGTGTTTGATTGGTTGAAAATGTGTCATATTATACACAGGAGGGACAAAAGGTATATTGTGATAATTGCAGTAATTTGATATTGTCATCGGTCCTCAATAGCCTATTTCTGATGGGTTGAAATTTTGTCATGTGATACATAGACATAGTCTTTGTTCTCTGTTTGGGCAAATCAGATAGCAAGTTTTGGAATTGTCTTGGCCAGTCATATAGAATTCTTTGAAACTCTGTTTTGGCCAATCATATGACATGTTTGGTATTTTAGAATTAGAATTGAAATAAGAATGGTGTGTGAATATGGTCCAGGAATTCAAAGAAAGAAATGTGAGTCATGCTTTGTGAAAAGGTGGTTTAACCATTTACCAAAGGAAAAAAAAATAATAGACTGGTTCAAACTGAAAGCATCTGCAGATGCTAAATCAGAAGTATTTCAGAAAAAAAAGCTTTTTCCTAAGAGAAGAAAATATTGTTGGGAAAGGAAAAAAATCTGGTTTTCAGCATTTTCTTTTCCCACAATGCTTTCAAAAACAAAAAAAGATTGTAAATTGAAAAGATTAATGCATCTGCAATAATTATCAACCCAGGTCAGCCTGCACAGTCGGCACAGACCTTACCTGGGAAGTAAATATTTGCTTTTGATAAATTTTTTCTATGTCAAATGACCACTCTACCTCATGATTTAGCCTGTTTTAGAAATATGGATCCATACAATGCAATGACTTGCTTGGCATAATACAGTATAGAAAAATTCTCTAACATCCCACCTTTTTTCCCCAGAGGGTGTTTCATTTGTATTATAAAATGTATACTTTTTGATTAGAACAAACCTGAGACAAAAGAGAAAGCAGATAGTAAAGATGACAATAATGATAAAAAACCTGAAACACTTCAGGATGAGGTAAAAGCTAGACTAGACTTAGATAGATTCAACTTTTCTTCTTATACCTTGGAGAAATGAACATTTTTCGTAAAAAACTGGAATCAGACTGTTGGTTTGTCGTTCTGCCAATCTTTTCTGATAAATATTTCAACCCTTTACCAAGCAATACCATGTTTAAACAATCCTGAGGAAGAAACCTTCAAAACATAGAAGGAAAAGGATAAAATGCAGTTAACCAGCATTTCCTCCTTTTCTCACAATGTTTTCTGCCCTTCCAGAGACAAATTTCATCATTTGAGTCGCTTTAGTTTTAGTCATCTGCAAATGCTTTCAATTTGGACCAGTCTAAGATACCATGGTTTAGTAAAGAGTTAATCTTAAAGTATCATCACGTAGGGCAGCGACCTAACATTTATATTTTGTTGAAATATCTTGTTTTCAAATGTAGAATTTCTTAATGAATATTCCAATTCTTAAAATCTATATGTATGTTGCTGTTTATATAAGCAGTCCATTTTCTATCAAAGCACTTTGCAGGGGTATTAAGTCACCTTTTGTGACAGCTCTTTTTATCTCCCCCAATGGATGAAACAAAACATTTTTTGACACATTGCCTGCCAGACAAAAAAGTATGAGTTGTTTTACTTTACAGTGTAGACCAAGATCAGAATATGCAGAAGATGTCTGGTCTTGATTTAACAATTTTTTTGTCTTTTTTCCTGGCTGTAAATTTCTGTTATATATGTTTAGAATTTCAACCCTGTTCCACACAATTCCAAGTTTTAGCCTGAGGGAAAAGCTTTTGAAAACATTGTGAGAAAAGGAGAAAATGCTGGTAACCAGGATTTTCTCCATTCCCATGATGTTTTCATACCTTTTTGAAGATAATTTCATCATTTAAACCACTTTTGCACTGTTGTCTGCAATGGTATTTAGTTTGGACACGTCTGAAATTTTGTCATGTAAAGAGTTAACTAATGTTAATTTCATAACATTAAGAAATGAGTTGCTAGTCATGTTAAGTTGACTCCAAGATCTCAAGGGTTTATTAAATGTCATGTTATATTTTTCATTAGGAGTAGGGTACCATTTTTATTTTCCTGTCTTTTATGGCTTTAATTTGTTTTATTGTGTGCTTGGAACCATAGATTGTTTATTTATTATATTTCATCTAAATACTCTTGCCACTTAGTTTCATCTTTGCTAGCCAAGGTGATGATCACTGCATTGCTCTGTTTACCTTTGGTGGTTTAAATCATAATTTATAATCCCAGAGATATTCGTAATCATTGGCTACAGTCTATTCTAAAAGCACCAATCAAATAGCATGTTACATTTACTATCCATCATCAGCTAAACGTAAATATGAAAAGCGACGGCAGGAGAGAATTATTGATTATGCTTAGAGTCATTACCAAAAAGTGTAGACATACAATATTTACTTAACATTCACGGTAACAAATCAGTTGATGAAGTTTTAGTATATGTTCCTATCACTAGATAATGGACTATCAAAATATGTGTGTGGACTTTGCTGATACAGTTGTGTTATGTGATGTTTGATTGGCTTTCTGTGATGTTTAATTGGTTATATGTGATGAGATTCTAGGGGTGATAACTATCAAAATGCAGTGGGTGGTATTTTGCATGGATTATAACTTTCGACTCAATCAGCCAAGGGTGAAAAGAGGAATGTAGTGATTGTCACCCTTGGCTAGCAAAGATGATTTAGCATTTACCTTGTCTGCTTCTTTACCAGATATTTTGACAAAGCTTGTGCAAATCTTGCAGGTTGATCTTTGATCTTCGTTGTTGGCTTTACTGAGACATTCTAGACAAAATTAACCTTGAAATTACAACTGTTTTGCTCTTGTTTCTAGATCAAATGGGTCTGTTGGGTTTATTTGGGTGTATAAGGGTTATTTTTTGAATGCAACATTGCCTGCTCATAACCTTTAGGGCACTTGAGTTTTAACGACCCCATGGAAAAGGACTCTTGAAAACATAGCAGAAAAGGAAGAAAAAGCTGAAAAACTGCATTCTAAATAGCATTTCCTAACTTCTGCAATATTTAGTTTGTCGTCTGCAAATGTTTTCAATTTAGACTGGTCTAACTTTTGCCATTTGGTAAAGAGTTAACCCTTTACCAAACAAGAAAATCTTCAACTGCTCCAAATTAAAAGCATTAGCAGACGACAAATTAAACGTGACTGAAAACTTGAAATTTGTTTTTGGAAGGGTATAAAACATTGTGGGAAAAGGAGAAAATGCTGATTACCAGCATTTTCTCCTTTTCCCACAATGTTTTGAAAAGCCTTCTTTTTCAAGGTCGTCAAAAGTCAGGATTGTGTGGTAAAGTGTTAACAAAATAGATATTTTCAATTACAACAAGAGGCAGAATTATAAATTGCTTTCTCAGTGCCATTTGACCAGGTTAGGTAGCAACTGAGTGGAGAGTATAGATTTTAGATCACACTGCACATCGTTTGCAGTCTGATGCCAATCTACACTGTCCACAAAATCAGTTTTACCCTTATAACACAACAATAATGAAAGTGCCATTCTCAGTCAATCCAAAAGAGTGTGACATTGCAGTTTTAAGGCTGATTTTTTTCACAATAACTGGCAGAAGAGCAAAAAAACCAGATCCAAGATTAGACTACATGATCTGTATAGTCTGATTTTGATCTACACTGTCCACCAAAGCATCCTAAGCTGTGTCCAGTGATTTAGGTATTACCCATGTATGTACAGACATCCAGATAAGAGGGAGTGATAGTGTTCTAAATCCATAATTTCTCTTCCAAACCCTATGTTGTGGGTACTCATTAGAATCGTCTTGATGAGACGATTCATTAGAATGATGATCCTGATGAGATGATTCTAATGAGTACCCATAACGTAGGGTTTAGTGGAGAGTGATTAATATTTTCAATTTTGAAATCAAAATCACTCCATCAATCTGGAGCTCTGTATATATATATCTATGGTATTGTGTGTTCTTCTGTAAATGTTAGAGTATATCAGACTTACTACATACATGTACATGTGATAAGGGTCTTCAGCTTTATTACTAGCTTGAGTTGCAGGCATAGAGCATTTTCTCTACTGAAACATTTTGTTTTTTCGCTGAAGTAGCAGCTGTATTGTTTTGTCTACCTGCATCTAGGATAATTTCAGTTATTTTTGTGGCCATTGACATGTAGATAAGGATCAGATGGTACAAAAGGTGGGACAGTGTGATCTCAGATCAATATTTTCTCATAATCTGTCTACTGCAAGTTGGTTTCATGAGTGACAGATTTAACCTTATACCAGATAGAAATATTTTAGATCTGTTCACATTAATAGAATCTGCAGACAAGAACTTCTACCATTGCTGGAATGATGGGATTTGTCTTTGAAAGGGTAGAAAACATTGTGAGAAAAGGAGAAAATGATGGTTACCAGCATTTTCTCCTTTTCCCACAGTGTTTTCAAAAGCCTTCTTCCACAGGGTTATTAAAACTCTGGCTTGTTCGGCAAAGGGTCAGTTCACTCACTGAATCTATATTTGACAGCAAAAAATTCCCCAATGGTGAATAAGAAAAAAAATCTCTGCCCAAAAGTATTGAATAGATCTTATATGAAGGTGATTTTTCCATGGCATATTGCCACATTAGCAAATGGTTTTATACAATAAAAATATACATGGGATTACTGTAATATGTGATACATGATAAAAGATTAACCTTAAACTCTTTACCAAACGACAACATTTTGGAGGTTTCCAAATTGAAAGGATTTGCAGACGACAAAATGAATGTGACTCAAAAACCAAAATTTGTTTCGGGAAAGGTAGAAAACATTATGGAAAGGGAGAAAATGCTGGTTACCAGCATGTTCTCCTTTTCCCACAATGTTTTCCAAAGGCTTCTTCCCAAGGGTCGTTAAAAGAAGGGATTGTGTAGTAAAGGGTTAACTCTTTACCACTCAACAACAATGTAAACTTGTCCAAATTGAAAGCACTTGCAGATAGCAATTTATATGTGGCTCAAATGATGGAATTTGCTGTTGCTAGGGTAGAAAACATTGCTGGAAAAGGAGAAAATATACATTTAACTCGGGGTCATTAAAACTCTGCATCAGGTGGTAAGGAGTTAAAATGCCTTCCCACTTAGAGATGCAGTGAAATTTTTCTTTTTTGCCTAAACGTTTTCATTCATAATTAGATATAGTTTCCGTTTTGAAACCAAAATATTAATTGAAAACGGGCTTACATACCATTCAAACAAGTTACAAAAATGCTCTCGGCCAGTATTTACCAACCATTCTTAAGAACATTCGTAGTCTTATTCTCAAGAATTTTCTAAAATTGAAAATAAGGCAACTTCTGATTGGCTATATGGTTTAGCCAATTAAAAGTTGTGTTACTTTCTTAAATCTTGAATTAGACTTTGACAGAAATTCAGAATGGTTGGTGAATTTGAGTCCTGATCCTATTCAGCTAGAGGAAGAAGCAAGTATTGCAACAGAAGATGACCATTCTGATTTTGATGCCTTTGGGACTGATAGGGTATATATTGAAACCTGCGAACAAACCTCTACATCTCAAGGATGACATTTGAAGCTATTTAAGTCTTTTTCAGACAACAAAATTTTTGTCTTGTCCAAATTGAAAGCTTTTGCAGACGACAAGGAATATATGGCTCAGATAATAGAATTTGTCTTTGAAACTGTAGACAAAATTGTGGGCAAAGGTAAATGCTGGTTTAAATCATGGTTTGGTGTATAATGAAAACATTATGGCAAAGGGAGACATTGCTTGCTAGAAGCAATTTGTATTCTTTTTTCCCCCCATGATGTTTCCGTAAAAGGTCTATTGATATAGAAGGAACAAAAATATCTAAAGGAGATGATGATTAAAGAGAGGTTTGTTAAACATTGTTGTGAGTTATGAAGTTTTTATTATACCTATAGAGTGCCAAGTGAAACCCTAATAGACAGTTTTTGTCAAGATCAGACTGCATGAAATATGCAGTATAATTCTGAGTTAGAATCAGTTTTCTTTAGTTTGGCACTCTTAGGATAAAAGTTGGACAGTTTTGTTTTTTTGAGAGTTTTGAATTTTCTGCATGAAAGAGGTTTGTAAAGTCAGGAATTAAATTGGTGATTAATTCGGTTTTGTAGCTACAAAATGTTACTTAAGTATGGAAAACATTGTTAAAAAAGAAGATAATACTGTTTACCAGCATTTTCTCCTTTTCAAACATTGTTTTCCAAAAGCCTTCATCCTGAGGGTCTTAAAGACAACAGGTTGTCTTTGAAGAGTTTATTTAAAAAAATGCTTATTACAATTGCTATTAAACCCTTTACCACATTATCCTGAATTTTAACGACCCTGAGAAAAAAAGCCTTTTGAAAACATTGTGGGAAAAGGAGAAAATGCTGGTTACCAACGTTTTCTCCTTTTCCCACAATGTTTTCTAACCTATCAATGAAAGATTTCATCATTTGGTACACCTTTAATTTGTCATCAGCAAATGCTTTCAATTTTGACCAGTCTAGAATTTTGTCAGTTGGAAAAGGGTTAACCAATAGGGTATGTAAGGTCTTGTTTGAACTCATGGACTCAGGTTTTGTTTGCTTGTTTGCTTTGCATATTACATTTGCTTGTTCTTACAATATTTGTATTTCATGTTAAACTTGCCACAGATTATGCATGATGTTGCCATGTTAATTTGTTTTTTTTTCAACAATTTTTTAATAAGTTATATTCATTCGCTATTAACTCTTTACCAAACAAGATATTTTAGACTCCTCTGAATTGAAAGCATTTGCAGATGACAAATTTGAAATTGGCACAAATAAACTAAAGTTCTCTAACAGGAGAGGAAACATTATTAGAAAAGGAGATTTTGTGTTTTACAAGCAATCTTTCCTTTTCCCATAAGGTTTTTCAAAGCCTCCTTCCTCAAGGACGTTTAAACTTGGGATTGTTTCTATATTGAAAAGCATTTGCAGATGACAAATTTGACATTGGTACAAATGAACTAAAGATTGCTGAAAGGATAGGAAAAATTGTGGAAAATGGAGAAATTGCCTGTAACAAGCAATTTGTCCTTTTCCAACAATGTTTTCAAAGTCCTGTTCCTCAAGGTCATTAAAACTCAGGATTGTGTGGTAAAGGTTTAAATTTACATATGTAGCCATACTTGTGTGTAAAACATTTATATAGCTTTAGGAAAAAATATCACAAATTGAGAATTTGCAAATAAGTAATAAGGAACAATTTGTTCTCTTTTCTCTCTGATAATTTGTTGACTTTTTTCCAATATCAAGATGATAATAGAAAAATATACATGTGGTCTCTAGACAATACTTGAACTCTTTTTAACTCATTACCAAATGACCACATTTTGGAGATGTCCAGATTCAAAGCATTTGCAGACAAAACTATTGTTGTTGTTCAAATGTTGGGATTTGTCTTTGAAAGGACTGAACACATGGTGGGAAAAAAGAAGAAATGCGTGTTAAATGCATTTTTACCTTTTCCCACATTATTCACAAAGGCCTCTTCCTTTAAGGTTGTTAAAATGAGTGTGGTAAAGAGCTAACATTAAGTGGTAAATTCAACACCTTTTCATATTCAAAGCATTAATTTTGCAACCAACAGATAAAAAACTTGAATGATGGGATTAATTTGTCTTTGTAAGGGAAGAAAAGTTGGCTACTAGCATTTCTCCTTTTCCCACAATGTTTTCAAAAGCTATTTTCCTAAAGATGATTAAAAGAAGGGATTGTTTGGTAAAGGGTTAAAAAATAAGATATAGGGGATTGTATAAAAATAAGTAAGACTAAGAACATTTTTTTTCTATATAAATTATGTTATGGTGTGTGCATAATCATGTGACTTGCCAGTGATGTAGTTATTTCATTATGATTAATTACATGTATATAAATTCCTGCAGCTTACTGCTAATTTGAAAGCATTTTCACATAAGGGGAAATGGCTAGTTTTAATAATTTTTCCTTTTGTTGCAATGTTCTCACATGTATTTATGTACATGTACTCAATTTTCATTGTTGGTTACCGGTATCTGTATTTGAAAAGGATGTGTGCAAAGTTCTTTCAGGTGCAATCTTCACCAAAAGTTTTAAATTAACTTGCAAAACTAGCCATCCAATTGGCTTTAACAAAATACCACAGCCAGTCAGATCATTTTTAATGAATTTAGTATTAGATTACACACAATTGTGAAGGCTGGCAAAGTACAAGCTTAACAAACTCAGAGTGTTTCTTCTCAATAACAGGAGGAAGATGAGGTGCCAGTATTACCACCCTTGTTCATCACAGAGTTTATTTTGGAGCCAAATCAGCTTTTATTCTCTCCAGACATTGAAGAGTTTCAGGAAGGATTGGCAGAGGTCATCAAGCGCTTCCAGGATGCAGTACTCAGTGTACAAAACCTGGTACCTGATACTTACTTTGATGCATTCACACGGTAAGATCTCACATGTTCATTTGTCATGAATAGCTGTTAGGTAACAAGCTCTTGCAATCAGAGTCTGTAATTACCAGCCCTCAGAACTTTCCCAGAAATAGCTGTACATAAGTCTAGCGGTAGAGACTTTTTGCAGGGGCAAGTGATGTCATAGAAAGCAGTCAGTTATAAAGCACATAAAACTAGCCTTGTTGATGACCTGGATTTTATAGCAATGCAGTTTGGTGCATGTCTCTTTGTGAAGGTAAAGCAACATGCTATGTGGTTTACGCTTGGTTGGATGACCAAGACATTGCATGTCGCACATTTGATACGATTCCAAATAGCAGGTTACAACAGGTTTTTAACTGTAGCAAGATGTTGATAAATAGATCATTTGGTGAAGAAAATTGCCATGTATGTAGGGAATGACTACCATAAAAACTTAGTACAATGATATTTATGTAATCTTTCAAAATAGCAAACCAGTTTACCCAAAGAGCACCCAGTAAACCCAAGAGACTTTTTCTGTCTAGAAATTAAGCACAACTAATTGAAAGTTCAGGGTAGCTTTTGTCCAGAATGTCTGAACAAAGTGGACCATAGATCAAAGATCAGACTTCACATTTTATGCAGTCTGATCTTAATCTACACTGGCAGCTAAGGTAACTATACTGGTGAAATGTGCTCTGGAGTGAGTCTTTAGGTATGAGTTAGCAGAAAGTTCTGTGATCCTGCAGTTTGTTTAATTGCAAGGTATTTTTAACTACTTTTTTTTTCACGATTTTCAGACCAATTATCAATAACAAATTTGAAGAGAAGACCTGTGGAGATGGACCAAGTCTGGCCACCATGTTTGAGGATGATAAACATCTACAGAATATCATACACTCTATCAGGGTAGGTGTTTAACCTTTTACCATACAGTCCCGAGGTTTACTGAGCCTGAGGAAAAAGGCTTTTGAAAACATTACATGAAAAGGAGAAAATGCTGGTTGCCACCTTTTTCTCCTTTTCCTCTTAATGTTTTCTAACCCTTTGGAGACAAATCCCATTAACTGAGTCACATTATATTTTTCATTAGCAAATGCTTTCAGTTTTGACATTTGCAATATTTTGTCATCTGGTAAAAATTTAGCTGATTGCTGTAGACTATGTCCTGGCCATGGAGCTGGTTACATTTGAAAATATTGTGACAAAAGCAGACATTTCTGTTAGCCCTTTACTAGACAATCCTGAGTTCTGATGCCCCTAAGTAAGAAGCCTTTTGAAAGCATTATGGAAAATGGAGAAGATGATGGTGACCAGCATTTTCACCTCTTACCATGATGTTTTTCATCCTGTCAAAGAACTTATGCTCATTTTATTAATTTTGAATATGTTGTCTGCAGATGTTTTGAATTTGGGAAAGCCAAAAATTTCTAAAACGGGGAAGGGTTGCTCTTCTGTTGGAACAAAGGTTTTGTGTGCATTCTTAAGTTGTTTGTGCACTGAAAATGTTACTTGCAATTAAATAGTGATAGTGGTGCACTTTATTCCCTCATATTTTTCAAATTTTACTCTTTACCACACCACCCCAAATTTTAACGACCCTGAGAAAGGGGCCTTTGGAAAACATTGTGGGAAAAGGAGAAAATGGTGGTAACCAGCATTTTCTCCTTTTCCCACAATGTTTTCTTACCTTCAATGACAAATTTCATCATTTGGGCCACCTTTAATGTGTCATCTGCAAATGCTCTCAATCTGGACCAGTCTAAAATTTTGTTGTTTGGTAAAGAGTTAATCACGTTCCAACAAAGATCTGTGAACAGACCTTACATTCTATCAATAACAATTGCATTGTGACCATTTGATATGCCTAAATTATGTTAGTATAAGACTTCCTACTACCGTATTTTACCCATTTCTACCAACTCATGTTCTTCAAGTTGAGTTACATTGGCTGTTGACGTGTTGTTCATGTGAACAAATGTTTTCTCATCTTTTGACAGGAAGCAATAACAGCTGCTTTCAGAGCTGCAAGCCAGTATGCAGACACATTTGAGCCTCACAGAGAGTTCTACAGAGAGAACGAGAGCTTAGATTTGGAAGCTGTGAAAGCTCAAGATCATGGTTTGTAGTGCCTTTTTTTTTACCAGATTCCTTAACCTTTTACCAAACAATTACATGGTTTAACAATCTTGCGTGAGATGGCTTATAAAAACATTGTGGAAATAGGAGAAGGCTGGTAACCAGTGTTTTACCCTTTTCCCACAATGTTTTCTATCCTTTCATAAACAAATTTATTTGAGCCATGCTCTGTGAAAAAGGGACTTAATGCATCTGCAAACAATATCGATGCATGTCAGCCAATTTTTTGCCATTGGTCAATTTTCTCACATGTCGAGGGACCATTTTACCTCCAGATCCAGTCAATTGTTAGAAAAAACAGATTCTATGGATCCAAAATTATTTGATGACTTGCATGGCATAATGTATCATGGAGATGCATTAAGCCCCCTTTTGCCAGAGCAGGGCTCATTTATTTAACGCACATTTAATTTGTCGTCTGCAAATGTTTTCAAAGTGGTTGAGTAAATGTTGTTGTTAGGTAAAGGGTTTTTTCGTTTACATTGCATTTTGTTTAATCTGGTATAAATAGGTATTTTTGCAGAGAATAACATTTTTTAGTAAGGTACCGATAAATGAGCTGTGTTCTGTGAAAAGGGGGCTTAATGCATCTCCGTGATGCATTATATTAAGCAAGACATCACCTTATTATGGATCCATAATGTCCAGTTTGTCAAACAACTGACTGAATCATGAGGTAGAATTATCCTTTGACATGCAAAAAATTAAAAGAAAGCGAAAAGTTTCGGCCCATGTGAGCCTGCATAGACCGTGCAGGCTGACATGGGTCGATACTGTACGCTAATGCATTAAGCCCCCTTTTCACAGAGCATGGCTTAAATACTTTTGAATGTTTTTTTGTTTGCAAGGGTAAAAAAAACTGGAAGGTTGCATATAGTAAAAAAGTCCAGTGTAAGTATTTAAATGATGGGATGGTCGTTGGTAATTGGGAATCACGTGTATCTTTAAGAAATAAGGTATGATGTCTTTGTATTTTTATTTGAACAATATCTCACATAATGGACATGTATTACCAACCATTCAGACAGTCCGTTGCAACATTCTGGCATGAAATCTGAATTCAACCCTTTACCACACAATCCCGACTTTTAACGACCCTGAGAAAGAAGCCTTTTGTAAAACATTGTGGGAAAAGGAGAAAATGCTGGTAACCAGCATTTTCTCTTTTTCCCACAATGTTTTCTACCCTGCCCAAAACAAATATCAAATTTTGAACAACGTTTGATTTTTCTTCTGCAAATGCTTTCAATTTGGAATAGTCTCAGAAATTGTTGTTTGGTAAAGAGTTAACAATATGGGCTTCAGATCACTATAAGGAAAAACCGGAAAAACTATTTTTTGTTCTTTCTCTGAATTTTTTTGATGATTTGCAAACTATAGACTTACTAAAAACAGTGATATAACACTTTTAAAGTCTAATATGATTTTTAAAATCTTAATGACCTCCTTGAACCCTTTTCCACACAGTCCACAGTTTTAACAACCCTGAAGATGATAGCATTTGAAATCATGATGAGAAAAGGAGGAGATGATAGTAAACCATCATATCGGCCACACTGAAAATGTCCTTTCAACTTGGATATACCTAAAATTTTGTTGTCTGTTAACTATTTAGCAAACGTCAAAAATTTTTGGCCAGTCCAAATTGACAGCATTTGCGGATGATAAAATAAATGTGATTCAAAGGTTGAATTTTGTGCTTGGAAGGGTAGAAAATATTGTAGGAAAAAAAGAAAATGCTGAATACCAGCATTTTGTCCTTTCCCACAATGTTTTCATAAGGCTTTTTCCTCAGGGTTGTTAAAATTTGGGATTGAGTGGTAAAGGGTTAAAAAACTGATATCCTCTAATTGAGCTTAATTTATGTTGTGTCTAGATGTAGCATGGTTTAATGAAGCACTCGAACGATACCATGGGCAGAGACAAATGGCAGAAAATATCAAAGAGAAGAGATCTATTGGTATGTTACTGGTGGACGCCATCAAGATGAAAACATTGTTGATTCCATCCCCTCTGAGATGTTTAGATGTAAGTAACTTTCTCTGTTTCATTTTAACCCTTCCCACGCAATTCCGAGATTAAATGACCCTGAAGGAAGAAACTTTTGAAAACATTGTGGGAAAAGGAGAAAATGCTGGTACACAATCCGGAGTTTAAATGACCTTGAAGTAAAAGCCTTTTGAAAACATTGTGGGGAAAAAAAGAAAATGCTGGTAACCAGCAATTAAATTTAACAGTGATGTTTTCTACCCTATCAGAGAAAAATTCATCATTTGAGCCAAATTCAAATTGTTGTCTGCAGATGCTTTTAATATGGGACAGTGAAAAATTTGATTGTGTGGTAAAAGGTTAGGTAAATTTCAAGAAGAACATTCATAATCCACTTTCAGTCTCAAAGTAAGTTACATTCTAAAATCTAAAACTGGTATGATGATAAGGAATATAGATGAATTATCTCCCTTTATTACTTTTCAGTGTTTACTCTAAAAGCACCCTATGATGCTCTTGTGGACAGTGTAGATCAAGATCAGACTGCACAAAATGTGACCATTCATACCAGTGTCATATAACTCTTCACCAAACAACAAAATTTTAGACTTTTCCAAATTGAAAACATGCTGCACAAAATGTGTTCATTCTTACCAATGCCATATGACTCTTTAGCAAAATACAAAATTTTAGACTTGTCCAAATTGAAACCATTTGCAGACAAATGGGCAGCAAATGATGGAAACTTGTCTTTGATAGGATAGAAAACATTTTGGGAAGAGGGAAACTGCTGGTTAGCAGCATTTTTGTCTTTGCTCTTAATGTTTTCAAAAGATTTGTTGTTCAGGGTTGTTGGAACTCGAGACTGTGTGGTAAAGGGATTAACATGCCTATTTATTTCCTGCAATTTTTGTCATTTGAAGGAAAGGAAGTAATTTTTCTTTCCCCAAAGTGGTTTCAAGATCGTTTAGAGAAATGTATTTAGCTTTTCTTTAAATGTACATAGATTTACAAGTGTTTTGTACATAGAAAGAGTAGCCTTTGTTAGAGTGAATTGTCAGTATTCATTGAATTTTGATTTTCTTGCATTTCGTAGATTCTGTGATATCTTCATTTATTCATATCTCCACTGAATTTCATCAGAATTTCTCTCCATTCCATATTCAAAGTCCATTGTTGAATGCATACAAACTATTTAATAACTTAAGGTGCATGAAAAAAAAAATCGTCATTATTTTTATTGTCATTGCCATTTGAAGTTGACATTCTCAGACTAAAAGAAAATAAAAAATGTTGTCTTTTAAAATATGTCATATTTACATGGTATCCCTATTTTGTATTGCCAGGCTGTGAATGACATGCTACCTAAACTGGCCCGTAAAGAAGTGGATAGATTGATTGCAGAGTTACAGGATGCTCAGTTCAAACTGGAGAGCACACCAAGTACAACTATAGAATTTGTAAAGAGTTTGACCTTCCTGGATGATATACAAGTCAGGGTAAGAAAGGCTGTAGTATTTTGATGATATACAAGTCAGGATGAGGGAAACTGGTATTTAAGATGTACAAGTCAGGGTGAAGGAGACTGGTATTTTGGTGACGTACAAGTAAGGGTTAGGGGGATTGTGGAAGTTTTGATGAGTGATATACAAGTCAGGATAAGCGAGATTGTGGAAGTTTGTGACATTTAAAAGTCAGGGTAAGGGAGATTGTGATATTTTAATCAGATTGAAGGAGATTGTGATATTCTGATGACATGCAAGTCAGAGTGACTTAAAACTTTTGTATTTTGTTGACTGGCATGCTAGGGTGAGAGAGACTGATATTTTGTTGGTGAAAGAGAATGTCATGTTTTGTTGACATTCCAGAAAGGTCAAGTGAAGACTGTGGTATTTTGTTGACATGCAGGTAAAGCTTAAGGAGACATGCAAGTTAGGGTGAGGAGACTAATGTATTTTGATGACATACAATTTATGGTAAGATAAACCTGGTAATATTACATCATGCTAGTCAGGCTTACAGAGACACTCATAGGTTTTGATGACATGCAAGTCAGGGTGAGAGGGACAGGGATGGAAAGATGGAGACTGTGGTGTTCTGATGACATGTTAGTCAGGGTGAGGAAGATAATGGTATTTTGATGACATAAAAGTAAGGCTTAGGGAGACTGTGTTTTTTTCATGACGGGTTGACTCATTACTTACTGCAGATCACTGTTTTTCATCTTGCAGCAAACCCCTTTTTCATATTTCTTTTCTTTTGTCTTTATGGGTTGGTATTCATTTCTCAAACAGTATTTCATGTTGTTAATCCATGTTTCATCAGACATTTCTGACACAAGCAATACCACCATCAATCATTTTCTGAATTATGTTACAAGACAAAATAAGGTAGGAACACAATATAGAAAAAGGAGAAAATGTTGATGACCAGCATTTTTTCCCCCTTTCCCAAAATGTTTTCAAGGCTGTAAAAATATGTTTGTTGAATAAGTCTTATTTAATGAAGTGTCATCAGATTGATCTGCTACTTGAATTTTGGAGAAAGTGTAGCAAATATTGTGGGAAAAAGAGAAAATGCTAGTTTTCAGATTTTCTCCTCTTTCCATATTGTTTTCAAAAGCCTTTCTTTTCAGGGTTCTAAATATATTATTTTTGAAAAAGTTATATTCAATGAAGTGTCATGGTATTGATCTGCATGTTGAACTTCGGATAAAGTGACCCTGGTAGAAAACATTATGGTAAAAGGAGAAAATGCATGTTACCAGAATTTTCTCCTTTTCCCACAATGTTTTCAAAAGCCTTTTTTTTTTAATGAAGTGTCATTATATTTGTCAATAGATTGAACCCTTGGAGAAAGAGTCCATGGTGGTTAAGGATATGTATGACTTGATAGATGTATTCCAAGTGCCCACACCTCCGGAAGATTTT
The DNA here is from genome assembly GCA_945859785.2 of Tridacna gigas. Classification (NCBI taxonomy): domain Eukaryota; kingdom Metazoa; phylum Mollusca; class Bivalvia; order Cardiida; family Cardiidae; genus Tridacna; species Tridacna gigas. The sequence goes on from OX244028.2 coordinate 57,686,394, forward strand.
GCGGTCTATCAGACACTCGGACCAAGCATCACAAATGTCAGAAATGCCATCGACAAAGCCCTGGCCGAGAGAGATGCTAACATTGATAAATTCTGTACACATTTGGATAAAGACATTGCTGAATTGTCTAAGGAAGTTAAAGAAGTGAAGCAGGAAGCACAGGTAAGGAAATGAGAGTATATGTATATAGAAATTAATACCCAAGGTTTGTATTATACCCAACTTTTCTTTAGAACACTTTTTGTCTAAATCTCAAGAACTTTCTAAATTTGAAAGTAACACAACTTCTTAATGGCTAAGGTAAATGGTTCATTCAATCAGAAGTTGCGTTACTTTCGAAAACTAGAATTACAGTTGGAATGAAATTAAGAATGGTTTGTAAACACAGGCCCAGATGTATCTGCTTTTCATTGGTTTCCTCTTGAATTAAGAAAATTTACCCTTTAAGCGCCTTTCACAATATAGTTGTTTTTGCAGCAATTGTAGATCTAGATCAGACTGCACAGAAACATGCAATCTGATCTTGATTTACACTGTTGGGTTAGTTTAGACGCTATAGACAAAAACAACCATCAAATTGCAATTACGGTAATTGAGTCTTAGTCCAGTCAGAGTATGTCCATTAGGTTTATTCAGCACTTTAAGGGTTAAGGATGAATTTCAAGAGAAATATGTGTAAATGCTCATGAGAGGAACTATATGATTAGACAACTTGTGAGCAGCCAAGTAAAGTATTTGTCTATTATGCGAAAGGTCTTTTGTTTAGAGCCTCAGTCTTACCAAAGCCAAGCCTGGTAGAGCAGTTGGTTGCCTACACAACTTGAGACCAGAGGTTAACTGGTTAGAATCCCCAGCTCAGCATCTTTCTTTCCAAGAATTGATAATAGTCATTGCCACAGTATTCATTTCTCTCTTACCACTGATCATTGTTTTGAGGATGGTTATGTTAGAAATCAGCTAGTCACTTTGGAAGGATATTTTGGGAAGTTCCAAGATAACATGGATAGGTGCACTGGCTATATAACTAAAATATTGTTGAAAACAGTGTTAACTCTTTACCAAACAATCCTGACTTTTAACGAGCCTGAGAAAGAAAGCTTTTGAGAACATTGTGGGAAAAGGAGAAAATAATGGTAACCAGCATTTTCTCCTTTTCCCACAATGCTTTCTATTCTTCCATAAACAAATTTTAATTTTTAAGTCACATTTATTTCTTGGTCTGCAAATGCTTTGAATTTGGATAAGTCTAAAATTTTGTGGTTAGGTAAATAGTTATGCAACATGCTAACAAGCAAACAATATAAAATTAGTCTTACTCAATGTGTTTTCTCACCCGTAAACTAACTGTAGGTCTTGTTTGTTTTATATTTGTGATACAGAACCCCATCATCTTGGATGTGAACGCTGACAAAGAAAAAGTAAAGAATGTCCTCAAAAAACTGTTGACCCAGATGGATGAGCTTACACACAGGGCCTTTACATACAAGTCTTACCAGAAAAACTTCAAGGTATTGTACAGTAATACTTCTTATTTCCATTGGCGGAGCCCTTCAAGTTAAAGGCTTCTTTAGACTTACTACCGGTACCATGCGTAAACAAAAATCTGTGGCATCATATATGAAGTACAATAAATGCAGCCATCTTTATTAATCCTTTAACGGCCCTAATGAAGAAGCCTTTTGAAAACATGGTGGGAGAAGGAGAAAATGCTGGTAACCAGCATTTTCTCCTTTTCCCACAACGTTTTCTACCCTATCAAAGAGAAAAAATCATCAGTTTAGCAACTTTTAGTTTGTTGTCTGCAAATGCTTTCAATTTGGTCTAGTCCAAAATTTTGTCATTTTGTAAAGAGTTAATGGAGGCACATTTCATTATGATGCAGTCTCAAATCAGTATATTAACCCTTTCCCAAACAAGCCCTGGTTTTCACGTGTCTGCAGTACAAGTCTTTTGAAAACACTGTGGGAAAAGGAGAAATTGCTTGTAATGAGCAATTTCTCCTTTTCCCACAGTGTTTTCTACCCATTTTGAGACCTTTCTGCCATTTTCATCAAATTTAAAATTGTCGTCTGCAAACTCTTTCAATTTGGACCAGTCCAAAATTTGTCGTTTGGGAAAGGGTTAAGGCTTTCATTTTTCATTTTTTTCTTCCCGTTATGGGTAAGTTAAAATTTGTAGGGTCTGATAATATTGCTCTGACTTTTTCATTTTCTTACCATATATGCACTAGATTGCTCCAAAGACAGTTAACACTAGCGGACTGGTGATAATAAGTATTGAATAGGAACATTACTTTACTTTACAAGATGACCAAATTTTTTACTTGTCCAAATTCAAAGCATTTGCAGGCAACAATTTCAACATACCTCCAAAAGATTATTTCTGATTTTGAGACGATAGAAAACATTGTGCGAAAAGGAGAAAAAACTGATAGCTATTATTTTCTCTTTTTTCCCACATTGTTCTCTAAAGTTTTCTTTGAAAGAGTCTTTGATACTCAGATTTTGTTGCAAAGAGTTAACTCTGTAACAGATACCAGAATTGTTTACCTGTCCTTACTGAAAGCATTTGCAGATGATAAATTCAATTAAATTAGTCTTAGAAAGGATAGAAAAAGTGGGAAAAGCAGAAAATGCTGGTTACCATTATTTCTCCCTTTTCCTATAATGTTATTAAAAGTCTTCAGCCTTAGAGTAGTGAAAACATGGAACCCTTAAGTAAAAGGATAACCTTTCAACCTCATGTAGAGGTAAATGGGTAGTAGTTGGAATCAACAAGACAAAATTGTGCTAGAATTTTCTTTTTAATATGTTCAATATGTTTCAGTATTTGTGCTATGTGCTCAAAGTTTCACGATCGAAATGACTGAAGCATAACATATGAATAGCCACTAGTCTTGTAAATTTTGCTGTAGTTTTTTGATGTTGCAAAATTTGCTTGATAGTTTCAAAGATTTAAACAAAAGTTAATATATAGGTCACTTAGTGCAGAATCATACTTTTGGTCCTATTATGATGACCGTTGCACCATCCATCTATTGGAGGCACCATACCTAGTAAATTCACTCCAATACCAGATGACCCCTTTTATTTCTAGTATAATTCCACTCTTCGAAACCTAAAAAAAAAGTCTTGCAGTGTTCAGAGGTAAGAAAAATGATTTAGTCACTTAGTCTATGCAAATTTATGGAAAAAAAAAAGCTTTTGCAGTCTTACCTTTGACCTTTTGCAACAAGTCGTTGACATTTGTTAAAGAAATACTTGTCTATGTTTAAAAAAAAAAGATTAAATATTTTTCTTTCATTTTTTTTTTTTTTTTTTACAAAATAGCTGTTCCTACATAGTCTAAAGACAAACAAGGATGCTGGTCAAATAATTGTAGAGTAACATTTATATTGTCTATTTTATATTGTTAACAGTGAAGTGACTGAAACTTTCGTTGTATTGTTATACAGGATGGTGATGCATAGTGATAAATTAGAGCCATGTATATGAGCCATGCTCTGTGAAAAAGGGGGTTTAATGGAGCTGCAAAACTATCGACCAATGTCAGCCTGTGCAGGCTGACATTGGTCAAAACTTTTTGCCATGTGTACATTTTCTGCATGTCAAAGGACCATTCTACCTAATGACTCAGTCCTTTGTTAGACTAAATGGATTTTATGGATCTATAATAATGTGATAACTTGCTTTGTATAATGCATCACCGCGATGCATTTAACCCTGTTTTGCCAGAGTGCAGCTCATATGTATGTGGTATTGATTGTATTGTGTAAAATTGTAGTGAACTTGTACAATAAATTGTAAGGCTGTCATAAATTTGATTTTTGACCCAGCAAAGAAACAATTTTTGACCCCTGGAGAGACATTTTGAATTTGTATGAAGCTCAGGTGAGTTGCAAAATCAAGGCAGTTAATCAGACTGTAAATTTTAATGTTTAACCAAACAACAAATTCTAGACTCTTCCAAATTGAAAGCATGTGCAGACGACAAATTTGAAAGTGATATCTATGAACCTAAATTCTTTGATAGGTTTGAAAATATGGTGGGAAAAGGACAAAATGCTGGTTACCATTATGCAGCATTTTCTCCTTTTCACACTATATTTTCAAAAGCCTTCTCTTTCAGGGTCGTTAAAACTTTGGATTGTGTGGTAAAAGGTTAAGTCTTAACACTTTACCAGACAACAAACTTTTAGACCCATTCACAATGAAGAAATTTGCAGGCTTGCAAATAAAATATGGTTCAAAAGATTGAATCTGTAGATGATAGAGTATTACTTGGCTCTAATTCTGTCATTTCTTCAGGTCAATTTTTTAGATTTATCTAGCCCTGAAATACCAAAAAGGAAACATCAAATTAGGCAAGGAAACATTTGAGTCATGCTCTGTGAAAAGCAGACTAAATGCATCTGCGAAAAGTATCGATCTGGGTCAGCCTGAGCAGTCTGTGTCTTGAGACTTTTCGCTATTGGTCAATTTTCTGTATGTCACAGGAAGAGTCTTCCTTATGATACAGGCAGCTGTAGCATAATGGATCACAGAGATGTATTATGTCCCCTTTTGCCAGAGCATGCCTCATTTATTTCATGTAGCAATGGTTAAATGTTGTATGTTACTATTTTGTGGTAAGTTTCATATCCAAAGCAGAGCAGTGAATGACACTTAATTTATGTTTTACCCATTCAGTTAACTTTCAAATAATGAGCACAGCCTTTCAGGATAACAAAAGTGGATATAGCAGGAATAAGAAATTGCTTGCTCTTTGTGAAAGAGCTCACCATGGCTACACTTGGCTTTTGCCATTGGTTTATAGAGCATAGTTACCCATTACTACACAATCCTGATTTTACACTACCCTGAGAAAGAAAGCTTTTGAAGACATTGTGGGAAAAGGAGAAAATGCTAATAACCAGTATTTTCTCCGTTTTCCACAATGTCTCTACCCTATCAAAGATAGAAATTATCATTTGAACTACAAATATTTTGTCATCTGGAATTGCTTTCAATTTGGTCAAGGACAAAAATTTGTCGTTTGGTAAAGCAGTTAACCCTGTACCACAAAATCACAAGTTTTAACAACCCTGAGGAAGAAGGCTTCCGAAAAAGAATGTGGGAAAAGGAGAAAATGCTGGTAACCATCATTTTCTCCTTTTTCCACTATGTTTTCTATCCTATCAAAAATAAATTCCATCATTTGAGCCACAGTCAAATTGTCATCTGCAAATGGTTTGAATTTGGACAAGTTTACATTTTGCTTGTGTGGTAAAGAGTTAAGATACATGTAAATATATGATCAGCACATCAAAAGCTAGACATAACTCGCATTTCCTTTGTGGGCAGCAACAATCAAGATCAGACTGCACAGAATGTAAAATCTAATCTTCATTCAGGCTGTTTTTTTTTTTTCTTCTTTTTTCAATATTCCTACAAAAACAATCTACCGATATTCATAGATGTTTTTACTAATAGAAAATGTCTGTTCTATTTATTTAGAGTGATTGATTGATTGTATGGTGTTTAACGCCGTTTTCAACATTATTTCAGTTATATCATGGCCAGTGCACCTATCCATGCTTTCCTAGACTTTCATTTACCAGTACTCCGCACAATATTCTTTGCAAGCCACTGGCTGCTTTCCCACATAACCATCGTCGAAACAATGGTCAGCGGTGAGAGAGGAATGAATCCTGTCGCGATGACTATTATCAGTCCTTGGAAAGAAATTGGCCAAGCCAGGGATCGAACCAGCGACCTCCTATTCTCAAGTCCTGTATGCTACCGACTGAGCTATGGGGGCTTGGCTGTTTATTATACCTGCAAACGAAGTTTGTTGGGGGTATACTGGAATCAGCCTGTCGGTCGGTCATGCGGTCGGTCTGTCGGTCGGTCTGTCCGCAAAATCTTGTCCGGACAACTCCTCCTACAGTTTCTGTCTGATTCACTTTAAACTTGGCAGAAGTGTTCATTAGGAGCTGTAGATGTGCAAGACACACATTTTGTAAAAATTCCATCAAGAATTACTGAGTTATTGCCCCTGATTTGACTTAAAAATGCTTGTCCGGACAACTCCTCCTACAGTTTCTGTCTGATTCACTTTAAACTTGGCAGAAGTGTTCATTAGGAGCTGTAGATGTGCAAGACACACATTTTGTAAAAATTCCATCAAGATTTACTGAGTTATTGCCCCTGATTTGACTTAAAAATGCTTGTCCGGACAACTCCTCCTACAGTTTCTGTCTGATTCACTTTAAACTTGGCATAAGTGTTCATTAGGAGTTGTAGATGTGCAAGACGCAACTTTCGTGAAAATTCTATGAAGAATTAATGAGTTATTGCCCCTGATTCACATTTAAAATGCTTGTCCGGACAACTCCTCCTACAATTTCAGTCCGATTTGCTTTATACTTGGCAGAAGTGTCCATTTGGAGTTGTAGATGTGCAAGACGCAAATTTTGTGAAAATTCCATCAAGAATTACTGAGTTATTGCCCCTGATTTGACTTAAAAATGCTTGTCCGGACAACTCCTCCTACAGTTTCTGTCTGATTCACTTTAAACTTGGCATAAGTGTTCATTAGGAGTTGTAGATGTGCAAGACGCAACTTTCGTGAAAATTCTATGAAGAATTAATGAGTTATTGCCCCTGATTCATATTTAAAATGCTTGTCCGGACAACTCCTCCTACAATTTCAGTCCGATTCGCTTTATACTTGGCAGAAGTGTCCATTTGGAGTTGTAGATGTGCAAGACACCCATTTTGTAAAAATTCCATCAAGAATTACTGAGTTATTGCCCCTGATTTGACTTAAAAATGCTTGTCCGGACAACTCCTCCTACAGTTTCTGTCTGATTCACTTTAAGGAGGTCTTTTCTGTCATAGGTATAGTTGGCCAACATTATGCGAAAAGGCACCTTTGGACATTTGCAACAAGCGTGGATCCAGACCAGCCGCTGTGTCTCAGACATATTGTCAGATCATGGTCTACACTTTTTTACACTCATTTAGTTTTGTGTCCAATTAAATTGATACTTTGCATAAATATTCACCAGGAGCAGTAGAGGTTCAAGATGCATTTTTCTCAAATGTTTGCCAAATTAATTACCCCTGAATTTACTCAAAACTTCTTGTCCAGAGAACTATTCCTTCAGTTTAAGTCTTATTCACTTGATATTTGTCATGATATTCACCAGGAGCAGTAGATGTGCAAAGCACAAATTTCATGAGTGTTGGCCTAATGATTATGGAGTTATTGCCCCTAAATTGACATTGCAGAGTTATTGCCCCTGTGACATGAAATATAGGGGCGGGGGTATTTATCACCTTTAGTGATAGTTATTCTAGTTTAGATTTGAAACTTCTGATATAAGGCTGTTGGACTCTTTGTTATTACTTTTTTTAGCATCATGTAAAGATTGTTTTACTGTTAGTAGACAAGCAAAGAAACTTTAAATATTGAAACAAGGTAGATTAACTTTCTTTATTTCATGCTTTTTGGTAGTTATCAGGAGATAAAGGTGGATTATGGTTTGATAATTTCATCGTTTCATTTGGAAATACCAAGATCTCCCCTGTAATTCGCAAGTCCTAACAAAAAAGGGGTTAGAAGCATGAAATAAGTAAAATATATATATATTTTTTTTTGTGAAAGATTGAAATTTATTTCATTATTCAAGTGAACATTGTATGGTAATAGCTTCACTTGTGGCTGCACCACTCATGAAAATATTACCAATGATGTGCACCATGAGTGAAAATATTAACAGTTGATGTTCACAAAATAAATTCACCGAAAAAAAAAAACCCTAAATATCCTCTCTGTCTTGTGTCATCCACATTCCAAAGTTGTATGGCAAATTGTGGGGAGCCTTTTCTTCTTTTGCACATGTATTATACCTTTCTTAAATCTTTACTAAATTACTCTGTGCTTTAACAACTCATAACAATAACATGTATGAAAACATTGTGGGGAAGGGAGAAAATGCTGGTAATCAACATTTTCTCCTTTTCTGACAGTTTTCTATACCCTTTCAGGACGAAAAAAGTATCGTTTAACCCTTTACCAGACGACAAAACTTTAACCTTGTCCAAATTGAAAGCATTTGCAGACGACAATTTCAGTGTGGCTCAGATGGTGCAACTTTGTTTTGATGGGGTAGAAAACATTGTAGGAAAAGGAGAAAATGCTGGTTACCAGCATTTTCTCCTTTTCCCACAATGTTTTCAAAAGGCTTCTTTCCCAGGGGCGTCAAAAGGCGTCATTGTGCAGTAAAGGGTTAAACCACATTTGGTTTGCTGTCTGCAAATGCTTTCAATTTTGACCAGTATAAATTTTTGTCATTTAGCGAAGAGTAACTGTTGATTATTCCAATGTAATGAGGTTGTTTTAAGCCTTGTAGTGCTAAATAAACGAACTGGGTACTCCACAACGGTGAGAAAAAACGTGCAAATATTGAAATTTCAGTGCTGCTTTTATCAGAGGGTTATGCAAGAAAGATGGACAGTGAAGATCCAAGATCAGACTGCACAGAATGTGGAGTCTGATCTTGGATCTTCACTGTTTGTATATGCAATTGAATCTAGGGTCAGTGCTAAAAGGTTTTAGAGTTATCTGTTGCTCATTTTGTTTTAGAGGATAAAGGTTGCAGTCACATTAAGTGAGCCATGCTCTGGCAAAAGGGGTCTTAATGCTTCTCCGTGATGCATGATACTTAGCAGGTATACATATAATTATGGATCCATAAAAAAACATTTTTTCTAACAACCGACTGTATCGTAAGGTAGACTGGTCCTTTGACATACAGAAAATTAATTGATAGCAAAAAGTTTTGGCCCAGACCAGCCTGAACATTGACCTTGGTCAATTCTTTCCGTAAATGCACTAGGCCCCCATTTCACAGAGCATGGCTCAATTATATTGTGTTAAATGTCACTACAGTCAAACACAAAGTCTACCACTGATTATAAATAAATGTAATATGTATTGCACAGGTTGAAGTCACCAAGTTTGATGCACTGGAAGAGGCCATGGCTGAGTTAAAACTGAAGGAACTGATGTGGAATGCTATAGATGAATGGGATATTTTACTGGCTGACTGGACACAGGTTGGTTTAGGGGCCATATTCGGTATTCACCAACCATTTGAAATTGTATTCTTACTCTTGATATTGCATTTAGAAAGTAACACAATTTCTGACTGGTTAAACTATTTGGTTTAGCCAGTCAGAAATGAGGGCCATTCCTCATTTACTCTCCTTGATTCCTCACCAATACTACATTAAAGGGTTACTTGGTTTTTATCCTTGATTTTCTTGCCCTACACAGATATGGTTTTTAAATAATATCTCAAATAAATCTGGTCAGATTGACAAAGGAATGCAGGTGAAAGGACTAACGTGTTAGTAGGTTACCTATGTTCTTTATCTGGCAAGGGAGATAATTTGACTTACAGGAATATGCTTCAAACTTGGACAATTTGTTAATTATCAAAAGGGGAACCTATGCAACAAGGGCAGGTAACCATCAAAGTATTTTTGACACAGTTATGCTCCTTTTTGACTTGAAATTTTCACTGAAAATCAACCAACCGCAGCCAAGCATTGGCACCCACTTGTGGTGCTCTTGTTTTACATTGTAAGGCTAAGTGTGTGCATTTCATTGTCTTTTTTTTTTAATTTTCTGTAAGGTTGGATTTGATACTCTGGATCCAGAGGCCATGAACGGAACTACCATGAAGTATGTGAAATCTGTGATGCAGTTAGAGAAAGGATTGCCTCCCAATGCTGTTGTACCCAAGCTGAAAGAGAAAGTTGAAGTTATGAGGGAAAGGGTAGGTTTAAACTGAGTGGTTTTCTTCATAAGGGAAGAGAAAGTAAATCATGATGCATTTATGCATTTCTTAAACCCTTTACCAGATGGCAGAATGTTTGGAAGCACTTGCAAACAAACAAATGTGGCTCAAATTATTGGAATTTCCTGTGAAAGGGTAGAAAACTTTGGGGAAAAGGAGAAATTACTGCTTACCAGCTTACCAGCATTTTTTCCTTTTCCTACACTGTTTCAAATGCCATCTCTGTCAGGTTCATTAAAGCTCATGAGTGTATGGTAAAAGAAAAAGAGCAGGATTAGAAAATATTGCGTTAAATGGAAATATTTCTCCTGTCCTTTACGATGTTAGCTAATCTATAGCAATATTGTATATTACACGTATGTTAATCTTTCTTGTTAAATTTGTTCCTGAAGTAGTGTTACTATAATTAAAAAGAAAGCTCATGACTTATCACACAAATGGAAAAGTGCTAAAGTTTCTAAACAATTTCATGTTGGACTGAGGAGCTGCTTCACTTATGATGAATTATGCAAAAATGATAAGTATTACATTTTGGTTGTCATAGTTGTAGGTCAAAGTCTGTGCACAGGAATTGATTAAAAGTATCCTTTTACAGTTGCCAGTGATCACAGACTTGCGCAACCCTACCCTGAAACAGCGCCACTGGGATCAGATATACACAGTTCTTGAACACTCCTTCACTAATGACGATCCACTCACTCTCGGCAAATTGGTTGATATCAATGCCTTCAAACATGCAGAAACTCTTCAAGAGATTTCTGGTCAGGCTAGCTCGGAGGCAAGTTTAGAAGCCATTTTGAAGAAGGTATGTAGTTGTATGCTGAGACTGTTTTCTTTAAAAAAAAATTTAACCCTTTACCACATGGCCCTGACTTTTAATGACATTGACGAAGAGAGCTTTGAAAACATTTTGGGGAAAGGAGAAAATGCTGGTAACCTTATTTTCTCCTTTTCCCAAAATGTTTTCTCCCCTTCCAAAGAGAATCCCATCATTTTGGTCACATGTAAATTGTCATCTGCAAAGACTTTCAATTTAGATGAATATGAATTTTTACCAAACAACAACATTTTAGAGTAGCCCAATTGGAAAATACTTGCATACGACAAATCAGTTGTGGCTCTATGATGAGATTTGTCTTGGAAATTATTGAAAACATCGTGACCAGCATTTTCCCCTTTTCCTACCATATTTTTAAAAGCTTTCTTACACAGATCATCTAAATTTTGGATTGTTCAATAAAAGTTTAAATACTTGCTTTTTGGTATTTGAAATACTTTTACAGTTACAATCATGAATTTACCTTTTCCAAACAATCCAGAATTTTACTGAGCTTGCGGAAGAAGGCTTTTGAAAATATTGTGGGAAAAGGAGAAAATGCTAGTAAGCATCATATTAGAGAACTTCAGCTCATTAGTACCAGTTTAACCCTTTACCAGACGACAAAATTTTAGCCTTGTCCAAATTGAAAGCATTTGCAGATGACAATTTCAGTGTGGCTCAAATGGTGCAATTTTTCTTTGATAGGGTAGAAAACATTGTGGGAAAAGGAGAAAATGCTGGTTATCAGCATTTTCTCCTTTTCCCACAATGTTTTCAAAAGGCTTCTTTCCCAGGGGCGTCAAAAGGCGGCATTGTCCGGTAAAGGGTTAAAGAATTGGCATCTTCAGTTGCAAAGTCAACAATTTGCTGCATGGTAAAGAGGTTAATCCAACTCCTGAAATAATTTTGAGCTGGAAACTTTGAAAATATCCAGGTTAAACATTATTAACATCTGTTAATCTTAAGACTAAGATTCATAAATAGTTGAAGAAATATTGTGGAAACATGAGAAATCACTAGATCTCTAGTTATGAATAATTTTAAGCTCCATTGTTTTTGGAGAAAACATCAAGATATTGTCACAGCCCTGGTGTTGTCTTCAACGTTGTCTGCTTCACCGTCATGCAAAAACTTTGACAATCTATATCTCTTTTGCCTCAATGCTTTCAAGGTAGGTCATCTTGCATGACGAAATAATTTGTCTGCAGGAGATAAGGAGTTCACTCTTTACCACACAATCCCGACTTTATACGACCCTGAAGAAGAAGCCTTTTGAAAACATTGTGGAAGAAGGAGAAAATGCTGGTAACCAGCATTTTCTCCTTTTCCCATAATGTTTTCTACTCTTCCAAAAACAAATTTCAATTTTTGATTCACCTTTATTTTGTTGTCTGCAAATGCTTTCAATTTGGACTGGTCTAAAATGTTGTCATTTGGTAAAGATTTAATGAAGCTATTTTATTTCCCTCAAGGTGGACGATGCCTGGAAAGTTACAGAGTTTGTTGTCCTGCCTCACAAAGATTCTAAAGATGTGTTTATCCTTGGAGGGACAGATGAAATACAGCAGCTTTTAGACGACAGTAACATCAATGTGGCCACCATTGCCAGTTCCAGACATGTCGGACCCATCAAGTCCAGAGTGGATGAATGGCAGAGACAGTTAGATCTGTTTGGAAAAACTTTGGTGAGTTATACATTGTTTTTCCTTGCATGCTATTCCATGGATTATGGAAAATATAGGAAAATATCAGTCGGTTATAAGTGGATAGACCTGACCAGGTAGCTCAGTGTTAAGCGTATCTGACTCATGACCTGGTGTTTTGAGTTTGATACCCCCTGAGGCAAACTTCCTTTCCGCTGATTTTTCGCCTCTCACCTCTGATGCATGTGAGGAAAGTAGTCAGTAACTTGGAAAGAAAGTTGTGTCGGTACTGGTTCGAGAAAGCCAGGAAACACATGCATAGGTGCACTGACCGCCTTGATTTCACTGAAGCTGTTAAAATGGAGTTGAACTCCAATACAAACTTTAACTGGATAATTTCATTGCAATACAAACTTTAACTGGATAATTTCACTGCAGTAATTCACTGCTTAACTCTTCACCACACAATACCGAGTTTTAACAACCCTGAGAAAGAAAGAAAACTGTTAAAAACATTGTGGGAAAATAAGAAAATGCTGGTGACCAACAGAATCTCCTTTTCCCACAATGTTTTGTACTTTTCCAAAGACAAATTTTACTGTTTAGGCCATATTTAATTTGTCTTCTGTAAATCCTTTCAATACGGGTGAGTCTAAAATTCTGTCACTTGGTAATGATTTAAGGCAATCAAACTTACCCATATAAATGTTTTTTTTTTTCCACACAGGATGAATGGTTGAACTGCCAGAGAGCATGGCTGTACCTTGAGAGTATTTTCTCCGCTCCAGATATACAGAGACAGCTACCAGCCGAGGCCAAGATGTTCATGCAAGTGGACAAGTCTTATAAAGATATCATGAGAAAAGTCAATAAAGTACCGTCTGCCATAAGAGCTGGTACCCAGCCTGGTAAGTCTTACTTCCGATCAGGTTATCTGAGTTTATTAGAATAAGTACACCCTAGCAATACAATTGTTTTTAGGGCTATGTTGCAACCTGTATGTCCTTCTGCCAGTCTTTTGAGCATATTTGTGTCAGAAACTCCATCTTTAGTTCAGCAGATATTGAATTAACCTTTTACCACACAATCCTGAGTTTTAACGACCCTGAGAAAGAAAGCTTTAGAAAAAATTGTGGGGAAAAGAGAAAATGTTGGTAAGCAGCGTTTTCTCCCTTTCCCACAAAGTTTGCTATTTTTTAGAAAAATCTCATCATTTGACCTTTACAAATTTTATATCTGAAAACACTTTCAAATTGGATGAGTCTAAAATTGTATTGCTTGGCAAAGACTTAAACTGCCTCTAAATTAATTGAAGTTTCTTGCCAATTGTAAAAATACAAGTATTGCAATTTTAGAAATCCTTTCATAGGAAAAGTCTCACTGTATCAGAAAGTGTAGATCTAATACCAGACTGCACAGTATGTGCAGAGCAGTCTTATCTTGATCTACACTGTCTGTATTAGTAGATTGAGTTACACTTAGTAACCTGAGGATTAAAAACTCTTTTGATAATTCCAGGATTATTGGAAACTTTCCAAAACAACAATGCCCTATTGGATCAAATTCAGAAATGTTTAGAAGCCTACTTAGAGTCCAAGAGAGTTATCTTCCCAAGGTAAGCATGAATTGTATCCCATATCCATGGAGTTTTTGCATTTTGTTTTTTTACCAGATACCAAAATTTAACTTGATTTTTGGCTTGGCTGTTTTTGAAGAAAATATTGAGGTATATGGGGGGTCAAAAGTCACTTTCTCTCAACCAATTTCAGGTCCATATATTTTGAATCCTTAGTCTAACACTGACAGAAAAATTCACCTATGTTTGCACCATATCTCTTGAACCCCTGGCCTTATGTTGAAAATATTTCATGCATGTGTGCTCCTAGAAAAGGCTACATGTATATGCAGAGCAGAGGTCTCATATGCCAGGCTACAAGGCCAAGGTTACAGCAGGGATCAAACATGACATGCTTTAGAGAGCTTCTTCAGGCATATATTGCCTGCTATGCGGAGCTCTTGTTCCACAATGGTTTCAAAGCTGTCATAAAGAAAGGGGGTTGTTGTTCGGAAAAGGGTTAATACATTGCGTTTATATGTATTTTGGTTTTATGCATACCATGAATGAGATAAAGTGACAAAGAAAAAATGATTGAAGGAAAGGTAAAAAAAAAGTGCTTTTTTGAGTGATATGAAAAGCATTGTGGGAAAGTAGCAATTTCTGTGAACAAAAACGGCTTCTTTTCCCTAACTTTAATCTTAAAGACAAAATTTTAGACTTGTCAAAATTGCAGACAACAATTTCAGTGTAGTGCAAGTGCTGATTTCTGTCTTTGGTAGGGTAGAAAACATTGTGGGAAAAGGAGAAAATGCTGGTTACCAGCATTTTCACCTTTTCCCACAACATTTTCAAATGCCTTCTTTTTCCGGGTTGTTAAAAGTTGAGATTGTGTAGTATAGGATTAAAGAAATCTGTGATGATTTATAACACAATGTTTTGGCTGTGGGTTTCAGATTCTACTTCTTGTCCAATGATGAATTGCTGGAAATCTTGGCTCAGACTAGGAACCCTCTGGCTGTGCAGCCTCATCTGAGGAAATGTTTTGATGCCATTGCTAAACTGGAGTTTGGTATACAGGCTCCTGCTGCCTCGGATGGCAAATCAACACCAGAAGGTACTTAAGATAAGACTTCAGAGTAAAAATCTAAATGAGCTATGCTCTGTGAAAAAGGGGCTTAATGCATCTGCGAAAAGTATCATCCCAGGTCAGCCTGCACAGTCCATGCAGCACAGGCTGACATGGGTCAAAATATTTTACCATCGGTCAATTTTCATGTCCAAGGACCATTCAACCTCACGATTCATCCAGTTGTTAGACAAAATTGTTTCTATGAATTCATAGTAATCTTATGACATGCTTGGTATCATTCATTAGAGAGAGCCATTAAACCTCCTTTTGCCAAAGCATGGCTTTAATGATATGTCTACAAGAGAGCGAGCAAGAAAAATTTTGTAATTCATTACCTTGTTTAAACATCGTAGCAAAAGGAGAGATTGCATATTGTGAGCATTTTCTGCTATTGTCAAAATGGTTTAAAAAAAAATCCACTGCAAGATGAAGAAAGAATCTGTAAAATATGTTTCTGGTTTGAAATTGCTACCAGAAGATTATACAGATATGATTTTGTACTAGAATCTCAATAATTTGCTGAGAGAGAGAGTGAGAGGGCCAGCCAGAGCATACTTGTGAAATGGGCTAGTAATAAAGAGTAAGGTTTAATACATGAGTAAATGCGGTAACATTGTGCAAAAGGAGGAATTTCTCCACAGTGTTTTTAAATAGCATCAACTGAAGGGCTGTAAAAAGTTGTATTTGTATAACAATGTCTTAGTATTGTTTGCAGCTCAGCAAGTGGCAGCTAGCATGGACTGATCTTTCTGTTCTATGAAATGATGTTGAGATATAAATGGAACGTTACAAAAGTTTGCAATTCTGTGTGTTGCATCAGGTCAAGTTGTCTGTGTAAAGAGGTGCAAATGTGATGAGACAAAAAGTCATCACAAAAAGTCAAACCTGATGTGAACCTCTTTAACCCTTTACCAAACAACAAAATTTTGGAATGGACCAAATTGAAAGCATTTGCAGACGGCAAATTAAATGTTCCTAAAATGATGATTTCCTTTTTTGATAGGGTAGAAAACATTGTGGGAAAAGGAGAAAATGCTCTCCTTTTCCCACAATGTTTTCAAAAAGATTCTTCTCAGGGTCATTAAAAGTCGGGATTGTGTGGTAAAGGGTTAAACACACAGTGAGACCTGATTTGATCACACAGACATGCAGACTATTGTAATATTCCTTGTATTATATACCTAGCCATTATAACTGTCAGAAAAATCTCAAAATAAATTATTTAACATAAAAAATCGAAGAGTCCCACATATTCAGAATTTGATGGAAAGAGTCCAACATGAATACATATGAATAGTCTGTGAACATGGTGATGTTCTACAGAGAATACATGGGAGGCACAGAAAAACCCATATGGAGTACATGCATGATAAAGAAGACATATTCTGGTCTGAGTCTTATGTTTCTGTTCTTACTACAGGTGAACCAAAAGAGATCCAGTACAGCAATGATATTTTAGCCATGGTGTCTCCAGAGAATGAAAAAGTCAGCCTAGGAAAAGTGAGAACATTAATTTTTTTAACCTTTAAAATTTTTCCTTGGGTAGATTTTATGGGGAAAATGAGTAAAGATCACATATAGGCTGCTTTATCTTGGTCTGCATCCTCTGTCCTTTCATCGATGGTTCCAGTCAAATACTTCTTATTTAGCCTTTCATCAGATGACTAAAATTTAGACATACCTAGATTTAAAGCATTTGAAGACAACAAAATAATAGGATTGGATTTGCCTTTGGAACCATAGAAAACATTGTTGGAAAAGGAAAAAAAAAAGCTAGTTACTAGCATTTTCTCCTTTTCCCACAATGTTTTCAAAGGTACCTTCTCCCAAGGGTCATTAAAACACAGGATTGTTTAGTAAAGGGGGAATACCCTTTTACTTACAAAATATAGTTTTTATGAGTCAATGATATACATTAGGACATTAGAGTGGTCTGGACATAAGTAGTATATTAGATTGGCTTGACTCTTTACCAGATGAAAAAGTTATGCACATGTCTAGTTTGAAAAAAGGAAGATAACAAAGGTAACCAGCATTTTCTCCTTTTCCAACATTTTTTTTTTTTCAAAAACTTTATTTCTCAGGGTCATTAAAACTTAGACTGGGTCATTGGAAATTGTGTGGGAAAGGATTAAACCTTCGAGTCCATACGTTTTTCATTCATAATTTACAAGAGCATTTTCAAAGTTATTTCAAGCAAATTTACTTTAGTAGGTTTACAGCTGAAAAACAAAATGATATTTTTCAGGGGTTGAAAGCCAGAGGAAATGTTGAAGAATGGCTGGGGAAAGTAGAAGAAGCCATGTTCTCCAATCTGAGAAAACTGACCAAATTTGCCATCACTGACTACGAGAGAAAACCCAGGAAAGAATGGGTGGTGTCACATAGCTCCCAAGTACGTATTAAGATACATATTGAAATCTTATTGTGTAGTGACAAGCATATTGGTTCTCGCATCCAAGGGTTACATGCATAGTGCATAAATAGAAAATAAATGAGTGATACTTTGTGAAAATGGGGCTTAATGCATCTGCAAAAAATTTCAACCCATGTCAGCCTGAACAGACATGAGTCAAAACTTTTTGCTATTGATCAATATTCTGCATATCCGAGGACCATTCTACCTCATGATTCAGTTGGTTGTTAAACAACATGGATATTATGGATCCCTGATAATGTGATGACTTGCTTAGTATAATGTATCATGGAAACCTCCTTTTCCCAGAGAGCCACTCAAATGGTTAAGATAGTTTATCAGGCCAAGCATAGGCGTGAGCTGAAGGTGAAACAAGTAAAATTCAAGAGCCGAGCCCTGTAAATTTTCCAAATTTTAAGATACTAACCATGTATTCTTTTTATCAAGATTTCTCATTTGTAATCCACATCTTACTAGAATTAATATTTTGCTTGAAATAAGGCACTTTTTTCCATATCTTTTTCAATTAGGAGTAAAAATGAAGAATTTTTAAATTGCAAGCTATCTTTATGCTGTATATGCAGCTGTAAGAATGACTTCATGAATGTTGTATTGATTATGTCATAAACATGTCACTTACCATGGAAAAAAGTTGTGCTGAAGGAAGAAAAATAGTACTTCTCTGATTTTAGCGTATTTAACAGATGATAAATCTATTGGCTGTTTTTCTTTTCTTCCAGGTTGTGCTAACTGTATCTCAACTTATTTGGTGTAGAGACGTGACAGAAATTCTAGAGGGAGAGTTTGATCGTTTGGAAGGAATGCGTGAGTTTGAGCAGAAATGCTTCAGGGTAAGTTTTAAGCGGAATGTTTTTTTATTTCATTAATCCCATACCAAACAATCCCACATTTTAACAACTCTGAAGAAGCCTTTCAAAAACATCGTGGGAAAAGGAGAAAATGCTGTTAACCAGCATTTTCTCCTTTTCCCAGAAAGTTTTCTACCATTTAAAAGACAAAAATCATTGCTTCATTTATTTTGTCGACTACAAATTCTTTCAATTTGGTTGTGTTTAAGAATTTTTGTTTGGTAAAGAGTTTACTCTTTGCCGGACGCTAAAATGTCAGGTTCGCCCATATCGAAAGCATTTGCAGACAACACTCTAAATGTGGCTTAAGCAATTTGATCCATCTCTGAAAGCTTAGGAAACACTGCTCAAAGTTTTACAATTGTCAAGTTTGAAAGCATTTAATGACAAAGTTAATGTAGGTCATATGGTGGCACTTCTATTTGAAAGAGTAGAAAACTTTGTGGGAAAAGGAGAAAATGCTGGTTACCAGCATTTCTCCTTTTTCCACAATGTTTTCAAAAGCTTTATTTCCAAGGGTTGTTAAAACTTGGAACTGTGTGTTAAAGGGTTAACAGATGACAAAATTTGAAAATAATTCATGTTGTAAGTGTTTGAAAGGATGAAAATGTTGTTGAAAAAGGAGAAAGAACTGTTAATCAGTATTTGCTCATTTTTAATGTAATGTAATCATAATCCTTCCTCCTAAAGTTCATTGAAACAAACGGTTTGTTTAACAGTGGCTTAATCCTTTTCCAAACAACAGATTTTACACTCATCCAATTAAAAGCGCTTGCAGACAACAAACTTAATGTAACTCAAAGCATGAAATTTTTTTTTCATTAAGTAAAAAACATTGTGGGAAAAGGAGAATATGCTGGTTATCAGCATTTTCTCCTTTTCTTGCAGTGCTTTCGAAGGACCTCTTTCGCTGGGTCATTAAAACTTGGGATTGTGTGGTAAAGGATTAATCAGTAACGTACTACACAAAGTGTTGACGCTGTTGTTGTATTTCACCCCCACAGGATTTGAATGAGTTGGCCGCAATTGTTCGTGGGGAGTTGCCTAAACTGTCTCGTATGATTTTGTGTGCCCTTATCACTATTGATGTACACGCCAGAGACATGATTACAGGCATGGTCCAGAGTGAGGTAGGTCCTATAGTTAGATCTGATGGAATTCCCAAGTAGTTATTTAACGTTCTTTTTTAGCTCGGCTGTTTTCGAAGAAAAGGTCGTAGTACTGCCGTAGCCCTGGCATCTTCGTCTGCATAGTTGTCTGCTCTGTCTGAAAACTTTGACATTTTATAGTATCTCCATTATTACTGAAGATATTTGCTTCAAACTTGGATAAGTTGTTGATTATTAAAAGGGGAACCTATACAACAAGGGCAGGTAACCACCAAATTATTTTTGACAGAGTTATGCCCCTTTTTCGACTTAGAATTTTCACTGAAAATCAAGCATCCGCAGCTGAGCATTGGCATCAGCATATGGTGCTCTTGTTTTCATTGACAGTGTCAAGGCAGGGGACTATAGGTTTGCTCTATTCCAGGGTCAGTCTGTTGGTTGGTTCATGGACCTTTCGGTTCATCCATATGTCCCAGTTAATAGGAATCCTTTCATGACTAAAATGCCATAAAAGGTTACTTTCGTGAAGTTTCAGCTGGGGAAAGATGACAGTTGTGCATATTCTGAACATCTTTTTTCTTCCAGTTTTAGGGTATGGTGTTTCACTAAGAAAAAACAAAATGAAACCTGCTATAACTTCAAGAATCTATAGGATAGCTTTATGAACTTCTATAAATTAGCCATGCTCTGGCAAAAGGGGGCTTAAGACATTTCCGTGATACATTATACCAATCAATCCATCACATGATTATTTATCAAAAAACTCATTTTGTCTAACAGAAGACTGAATCATGAGGTAGACTGGTCCTTTGACCTGCAGAAAACTGATCAATAGCAAAAAGTTTCGACACAGGTCAGGCTGCGTTGAATGTGCAGGTGGACCTGAGTCGATATTTTTTGCAGATGTATTAAGCCCCTTTTTCAGGAAGCATAAGTCAAATAATGGATCTTGATCATAGATCATGTACATACGTTCATTTCACAGCAAAGGTGAAGATCAAGGTTACTATTACTGAAAATAGCAAAGAGAAGATTTCAAGCTCTAAACCATTTGGGGACTTATGTTATTCCCATGCAAAAGTAACAAAGACTTCTTGAAAGTTCATATAAGTTATACATAAGTTTTCAAAAACATATGAAGAAAAGATGGGTGGGGAGTTCAAACTAACACAAATTTAACCCTTTCCCAAACGACAAATTTTGGACTGGTCCAAACTGAAAGAGTTTGCAGACAACAATTTTAAATTTGATGAAAATGGCAGAAAGGTCTCAAAAAAGGTAGAAAACACTGTGGGAAAAGGAGAAATTGCTCATTACGAGCAATTTCTCCTTTTCCCACAGTGTTTTCAAAAGACTTGTACTGCAGACACGTGAAAACCAGGGCTTGTTTGGGAAAGGGTTAATGAAATCAAGCATATAATGAGTCTGACGCGTGTATATCATAAAGTAATCAGTAATATAAGTAAGCTTAACACTTACCAAAGCAGAAAGTTTGGATTTGTCCAATTTGAAAGCATCCTGCAGATGACAAATAAAATGAGGCTTATATGAAATAAGTCTTGGGAATGATAGAAAAAATTTTGGGCAATGGAAAAAAATGGTAGTTACCAGCATTTTATCCTTTTCCCTCAATGCTTTCAAAAGACTTCTACCCCAGGGTTGTTAAAATGTGTGATTGTGTGGTAAATAGTTAAGATGTTGCCCTCTAACAAATTTGCAGCTGACTTTTTTTTTTCTAACAAAACAAAGATCCTTTTTATGATATAAACTAAAATTCATGATATGAATATATGTGACAAAACTATGTGGCAGAATAAGTGATCACTTTTTGTGAGCAATTTGTTCTTCTTACACAATTTTTGTCATAAGTTGGTCTGTTGTCCGACATAAGAAGACCATCTACAGGTGGTATAGTTAGTGAGCATGCAGGAAAATATCTGTTGAAATCTTTAGCTTGATAATCATAAAGCCTTTTCACCAGAACCATGCTCTGTGAAAAAGGGGCTTAATGCATCTTCAAACATTATCAACCAAGGTCAGTCCATGCAGGCTGACCTAGGTCAAAATTTTTGCCAGTTCAAAATTCTTGCTTGTCCAAGGACCAGCCTACTTTATGATTCAGTTGGTTGTTAGACAAAGTGGATTTTATGGATCCATAATTATGTGATGACTTGGTTGGTATCATGCATCACAGAGATGCCTTAAACCCCCCTTTTGCTAGAGCAAGGCCAGTTTCTAATTTTGAATGTTTTGCTAAATATTGTTTTGTTTATTTTTCCTAAGGGATAGCAGCCAGTTGCTGGGAAAAGTTGTTGTTGAAATTTCTTCTAAAGAAACTTTATCCATACATCAAAAGATGCACTTGCCATCATGATATAATTGAAATACCATTGAAAAGGCATTTAATACCAAAAAGTAAAACATTTCTCTCTTGTGTCCTGCATAACAGAAAACAGTATGAATGTTACTCTTGTTGTAATTTGATATTTACGTAATAACCTATAAATGTTACTAACTATTTGTGTGTATTGTCTACTTTACAGCGTGTAAGTATAAAGCATAGCACTTTGTAATTAGCATGTGATTATATGTATATGCATTTTTAGCATGAACCAAATTATAATATGCATGTATGCAAATCCCATGTAGATCAATGAATATGGATTAGATATAACATTAACTAGTCAGCAATAGTTTTCATATCTCTGCAAACTTAGGTTTTTTTTTGTGTGTGTGTTGGGAGCACCAAAGGGGTTGATGTCTTTTTAAGTCTTTTGATTTACATTTCACTCTTTACCGAAAATTTTAGACTGGAAAAAATTTAAAGTATTTGCAGATGATTTAAAAAAAAAAAAAAACTTGAAAACTGAAATTGTCTTTAGAGGGATAGAAAACATTGTTGGAAAAGGAGAAAGTGCTGGTTACCAGCATTTTGTCCTTTTCCCACAATGGTTGCAAAAGGTGTTTTCCTTAGGGTTGTTAAAACATGGGATCCTTTGGAAGGGGATAAATGTATACGGCCCCGAAACAAATTTTGGGCAGGTGCCTCTGAAACCTATTCATTCAATGGAATGACTCTTTGCACATTTTTGTCTGGTTTCTTTTCACATTTTAATGCTGCATGGTAGTTGTATGAGATGTACATTTTTTAAGGGATATATCAGAGTTTGTTTCAGAGTTAATTACCCTTGAAGTTAGATTTACTCTTTACCAAACAACAGAATTTTAGACTGGTCCAAACTGAAAGCATTTTCAGACAAGAAATAAGATGTGGCTCAAAAACTTAAATTTGCCTTTCAAAGAGTAGAAAACATTGTGGGAAAAGGAGAAAATGCTGGTTACCAGCATTTTCTCCTTTTCCCACAATGTTCGCAGAAGGCGTCTTCCTCAGGGTCATTAAAACTCTGGATTGTGTGGTGAAGGGTTAATGGAGTTCTGGTCTTTTCTATCTAAACACTTTGTGAAATTCCAATCCTGTGAATGCAATGTTGAACAAAAGAATGCTTTTGCTAATTGTATAGGACAATATCGGATGAACAAAAGGTTGTGTGTATGTAATCTTTGATTTACACTGTCATATACGTTAGATATGTCAGATATGTTAGAATGCTGTTTCGGACACAACTATGGATTAGCAATACATGTATTTAGATTTTTTTTCACTCACATAAAGTTCCTTTTTGATTAATTTTGTTTTTAAGTGTCATATGTTTCTATCATAAGTGACATTTTTAGCTGCCATTAAAAGGTTAGGTTACATCCCTGTCTATGGGTCAGTATTTGTTTTAGGCTTAAACAAACATAAAGTGTCATATGTTTCTACCATAAGTGTCATTTTTAAGCTGCAATTGATATAAAGTGTCATACTTCACTTTGGGATCATTCTTAGATGCGCTGTCTTAAACCTTCCATATTTTTCTATCCTGTGGGTCATATTGGTTGGGATTGATACAAAGTGTCATACTTCACTCTCAGATCATTCTTACATGCACTGATCTTAAACCTTCAATATTTTTCCATCCTATGTGTCATATTGGCTGTGATGGATATAAAGTGTCATACTTCATTTTTAGGTTATTTTTAATTGCAATGATCATAGACCTTCCATATCTTTCCAACCTATGTGGCATATTGGCTGCAATGAGCATTAAGTGTCATGCTTTGCTAGCATTTGTGTCACTTTAAGCTGGAATGAAATTAAAGTATTGTGCTTTTCTACCATACATTGCATTTTTATATGCAGTGAAACAAAGTGTCTTACTGCCACCCTCTGTGTCATATTAGCTGCATGAACATTAAGTATATGTTAGGGTTTTTTTTTAGTTGCAATGAATATGAAGGGTCCTATTTTCTTGAATTAGTGTCATATTGCAATAAACTTAGGATGGCTTTTTTTTTTAAGAAGTGGCTTTTTTTGAAGAAAACATAGAGGAATTGCCGTAGCCCTGGCGTCATCATCGTCTGCCTCGTGTAAAATAATATCTCTGTTATACTATCTCCGTTATTATTGAAGATATTTTCTTCAAACTTTGACAATTTTTTAATTATCAAAAGGGGAATCTACACAACAAGGGCAGGTAACCATCAAAGTATTTTAGACATAGCATTTTCACTGAAAATGAAGCATTTGCAGTCAAGCATTGGCACGCACATGTGGTGCTCTTGTTTTCAATCAATTGCAGTGAAAATGAAATGATATACTTTTCTACCACAAATTACAATTTTAGATACGACAAAATGCAGTGTCATACTTGAGTACATATAGAGTTTATTTTTTTTTCAAGCTACATTTTCTAGTACTCATGTCATTTGTAGCTGCAGTGAACATAGAATGTCTCTACTTTTCTATTATTGTAATTGTATTTGAGTCATGCTCTGTTAAAAGGGGGCTTAATGCATTTGCAAGAAATATTGACCC
Organism: Tridacna gigas; assembly: GCA_945859785.2. Taxonomy (NCBI): domain Eukaryota; kingdom Metazoa; phylum Mollusca; class Bivalvia; order Cardiida; family Cardiidae; genus Tridacna; species Tridacna gigas. The sequence continues at coordinate 57,710,706 of OX244028.2, forward strand.
AGATCAGCCTGCCCAATTTACGCAGGCTTAGCTGGGTGGAACCTTGGTGCTATTGGTAAATTTTCTGGATGTCAAAGGACCGGTGTACCTCATGATCCAGCTGGTTGTTACATGTAGATGGAATGGATCCATAATTATGTGATGTTTTGTTTGGTATCATGAGTTGAAGAGATGCATTAAGCCCCCTTTTGCAAGGGCATGATGCATTTAGTACTTTTCATATTTAGTCACAAAGATCATTAATTGTCATACATTAGTTTCATTTGTTGCTGAATTAAAGTGTCATACTTTCTTAGTATTAGTGTCATTAGTAGAAATAGATTTTATGGCACCTTACCCTCCATACAGATTTGTAGCTGATGAGTTTGTAAACTTTCTTTTGAAAGTGGAAAATCAACACAAATTGAACAAATACACATGAAAACAATGTACCGGGACCATAATCTCTACAAAATTGTACAGCTACAAGATGAAACAGTCATTTTCTAAAGATTATTTGTTAAAACTGTGGTAAATTTCAGTATCTAAGCATGGTGTAAAATGGTATGCAGGCATACATGCAATAGTTGTGTAGTGTCTGTACAGGAATTCTGTGAGTGTGTGTAGTCTATCACTTGACATATGCTTTGGATGCTACATAGCTGGGGGTGACTGCATGTGTACACATACTTCCATTTCTTTGCATGAAGGTTAACATAGAAAGGCATTCAATTCATGAGCCATATTTTGGCAAAAGGGGGTTTAATGTATTTCTTTGATGCATTATACCAAGCAAATCATCAAAGTCATACTTACAGCACCATAAAATTCATTTTGTCTAACAACTAGCTGAATCCTGAGGCAAAATGGTCCTCGGACAAGCAGAAAATATAAAGTGAAAAGTTTAGACCCAGGTCAGCCGGTGCGGATTTTGCAGGCTGACCTGGGTCATTACCTTTTGCAGGTGCCTTAAAACCCCTTTTCAAAGAGCATAGCTTATGTATATTTTTCTAAGAAAAGAAACATATTTATCATTACAAAGAGGAAATCCATCATGAGATGCAAGGGAAAACATTGCATTTTCATTTCAATTGTCAAGAAGTTCTTAAACTGCAAAGAAACACAAGTTCTGATGGGCTAAACCAATACTGTAGCCAGTCAGAAATTGTGTTATTTTCATACTATAGAATTAGAATGCAATTTATACTGGTTGGTGAATATGGTGCTAGGGGCTAGACTTGAATTTGTCAGGTTTCATATTCTACATTTTAACCATAACCTCAAAGATCATTTCTAAGGATTAAATTTTCCGGAAACTTGGTTGTGTTGGAAGAATGTCACAAAGAATTTCAGATACAATATTGATATTTTTAGATGTGATAGTACAGTGTGTTAACTTCTTCCCTGACAACAAATTCCTCCAAATTCAAATCATTTGCACGTGAAAAATATAGCATTGCACAAGTACTGGTATTTGTGTTAGTAAGGGTAGAAAGCATTGTTGGAAAAGGAGAAAATGCTGGTTACCAGCATTTTCTGCTTTTCAGAGAATGTCTTTAAAGGGCCTCTTTCTCAAGCTTGTTTAAACTGGATTTTTTTTTTTTCCAAGTCTTTAATGCAACACTTGTGAAAGAGGAGTTCCTTGCTTGAAAGAAAGACACCTGAAACTTGAATATACTTATGTTTAAGTCATTGATCCTCACAGAAGTGTGATTTCTAAAAATAGCCCAGCAGCAGTTCCAGTAGCCTACTGTTCTTTTTTCCCATGGAATATCTATTTCCATCCAAACATTCAAATTCACTGATTTATGTGTATTCCAATAATTTCATGTTTGAGTAAGTAAGGTTTCACACCATTTGTAGGTTTAACAGGTTTCACACTGTTTGTAGATTTAACAATTTTTGTATCATGTGTTAACAAAGATATAACATTTTTACTATATGTATGTATTACAAATATTTAAGAGATTGCACTATGCATTACAGTGTGATTCCGTCAACAACTTTGAATGGCAAAAACAACTGCGATACTACTGGGATGTAGAACTAGACAACTGTGTTGTGAAAATGTCAAACTCCATCTATGTGTATGGGTATGAGTATTTGGGGGCAGCAGCCAGGCTTGTGATTACACCTCTAACAGTGAGTATGAATAACCATATTTCTCTCCTTCCCATTTTGTTATACAGGCAAGCATCTTTTGGCCAATTTGTTAATTAATAAGCATTCACTCTATACCACACAACAAAACTTTGGAATTGTCCAAATGGAAACCATTTGCAAATGGCAAGTTAACTGTGGCTGAAATTATTGAATATCAAGCTCAGAAAACATTGTGGGAAAAGGAGAAAATGCTAGTCAACAGCATTTTCTCCTTTTCCCACAATGTTTTCAGAAGCTGTCTGCATTAGAGTTATCAAAACATGGGATTGTTTGGTAAAAGGTTAATATTGGCTGTTGACAGAACCATTTTTTTTTTTCAAAAGTATGGTGATAGAGGTACACAAATACTTCTTATGTCCTGTAGTGGAACTCTTCAAGTTAAAGGTGTGTTTATATGTCCTACTGGGAACACACATAAACAAAACTCAGTGGCATCATATGTGAGGCACAATCAGCTGCTACAGTTTATACTAACAGAGGCACATTTCATTATGATACCGAGTGTAATAAGTATATTTAGGCTCTTATTTCTCATTTGTTATTATTGTTAATGGTCAGTCAACATTTTGTCTGCATTTTGGGCACCATGTATGTCCAGATAATATCCCATTGTCTCAACAAGACTTATCCATTTTCTAACAAAATATACACAAGAAAGTTCAGAGAGAGAGATAGCTCTATTGGACTGGTGACAATATTAGTATTCACGTTTGTTCCTTGAAAAAGTTTTCATCAGAAATTCATACATAGGTATAAGTTTATACACTGAACAATACAACAAGCATATAAATGATATCTGAACAAAAGATGTTGTCTAATCTTGGATCAACTGTCTTGTAGATTAAGATAATAAGTCCAAAAACAGAATTAAAATTGCGGACAAAAACTCAACTTCATCTAAGTTGTAGTACAAGTGTTCTTTACAATGGATGCATCAAAGTTTTCTGTTCTGGTTCCAGGATCGTTGTTATCTGTGTCTTATGGGAGCTTTACAGTTAGATCTTGGTGGGGCACCAGCTGGTCCTGCAGGAACAGGTAAAACAGAGACAACAAAAGATTTGGCAAAGTCTCTAGCCAAACAGTGTGTTGTATTCAACTGTTCAGATGGCTTAGATTACAAGGTAAGACTATAAGTATCATTTATGGTCTTTTGAAAAATATGTAGGACTTAGAGATTAACCACTCAGGGATAATTAAACTGTGAAAATATTTTCAGGATTAAATTCAAGCATGAAGTTTTGTAGATCGTATTTTGGTCTTTTTTTGGGAAAAAACAACAACAACAACAATTGTTGGTATTTTAATTAATCCCTGTTCAATTTGTTTATCAGGTATTTAGGGATTTCTAACAAATGTGTTATGAAACATAAAATACAGTAGATGGGTATATAAAAAAGTATATTTTTTTTTTATACATAAAATGATACATAAATCAATATCAACCTGCATACTATGAATAATATTTAGTTCTGTCTTTCCCAAGGATTTTGATAATGAATTACTTTTTTTCAATCTAGACAGTGATGAAACTTCTGTACTTATTAAGATTGTGTAAATGCTCTGAGAGCACAATGAAACAAGCCATGCTCTGTGAAAAGCGGGTTTGATGCATCAGCAAAATGTATCAACCCAGGTCAGCCTGCGCAGCCCACACAGGTTGACCTGCGTCAAAAGGTTTTGCTTTTGGTAAATTTCCTGCATGTCAAACAACCGTTTTACTTCAGGATTTAGCCATTTGTTCCAAAAATGGATTTTATGGAGCCATAATTATGTGATGACTTGCTTGGTATCATGTATCACAAAGATGTATTAAACTCCCTTTTGTCAGAGCATGGCTCAGATCTTTCTCTGAATAATTAATTGTGATTTTCTTCTGTCCAGATGATGGGCCGTTTCTTCTCTGGTCTGGCTCAGTCAGGAGCTTGGTGCTGTTTTGATGAGTTCAACAGAATTGATATTGAGGTGCTGTCTGTAATTGCACAACAGCTGATCACAATTAGAAATGCCAAGGCAGCAAAGGTAAGGGAGGAAACTCTGTATGACATGATTTATAATTATCATAATGATATTATATCTTAACCCCTTACCAAGTAATCATGTATTTAAATGTCCCTATGAGAGAAGGGTTTTGAGGGAAAAGGAGAAAATACTGGTGACCAGCATTTTCTCCTTTATTCACAATGTTTTCTGTCCTGTAGAAGACAGGTTTTATCAAATGAAACAAAATTAACCCTTTACCGCACAATGCCGCCTTTTAACGACCCTGAGAAAGAAGCCTTTTGAAAACATTGTTGGAAAAGGAGAAAATGCTGGTTTCCAGCATTTTCTCCTTTTCCCACAATGTTTTCAAAAGGCTTCTTTCTCAGGGTCATTAAAAGTAGGGATTGTGTGGTAAAGGGTTAATTCTTAGTATTAAACATGGTTTAATATTTACACATATGGTTACACTAAAATATACTTTGCTGGAATGCGAAGTAAATATTTGTTTGCAAATGAACTTTCTAACATTGCAAAATGTCATGGCAGCTTGTAGCACATAGCTAAATCAAAAATTTATTTGTAAATATAAATAAGCTTTGATGACATTTTCAAGAAAGTAGCATTTACTTATCAACAATGCTGCATGCAATTGTATTTCAGTGTCATCTTTGGGGGCAATGAAATGGGAGCATTGAAATAGTATGATGGGTTTAGGAGAATATTTCTGCATGGCAAAAATTTTGAAAAATGCAGTATAGTAATTGTCTCTATATGGAAGAATTGATTTTGTACAGTAAGATTTACAGTGAGTACTTCTAAATAGCATGTGCGATTACAGAAAGAAAAAAAAGATTGACTTTGAAATCCTGGTTTTTATCATCAGAGAAAAGCAAAGGGCGATAAACAAAAAGAGGCACAGGTACATGTACATATATATGGGCTTTTGTATTGTGTATTGATGGGTATGTATCTGGACAAAATATTATTGATGTTAAGAGCACATGTACCATGTTGTGTGTCTGCGAACATATCACAAGTGCAGTAAATGTATTGTTTTTGAAAATGTATTGAATTTGAAGGGAAGGAGGGGAAATGAGGGGCTGTTTAGGATCTGAAATGGAAAGGAGGGGAAAAGTGGGGCTGTATAGGATTTGAAGGGGAAGGGAGGGGGAAAGTGGGACTATAAAGGATTTTAAGGGGAAGGGAGGGGGAAAGTGGGGCTATATAGGATTTTAAGGGGAAGGGAGAGGGAAAGTAGGGCTGTATAGGACTTGAAGGGGAAGGGAAGTGAAAGTGAAGCTTTATAGGATTTGAAAGGAAAGGGAGGGGGAAAGTGGGGGGGTCCAGTGAAGTCTTGTCCAAAAGTTATTATCATATGATGTGGCAAAATAAGTTTTTTTTCAACTCTTTTCCAAAGAACAGCATTTAAGACTTGTCAAATTCAATATGGATCAAATGATGGCATTTGTCTTTGATAAAACAGAAAACATTGTGGGAAGAGGAGAAAATGCTTACACTAGCATTTTCTCTTTTGTCCACAATATTTTTCTAAAACCTTCTTTTTCCAGGATCATCTTGGGATGTTGTTTCAGTGATGTCTTTACCAAATAACAAAATTTAGGACTCAACTAAATTGAAAGCATTTGCAGACGACAAAATTTATGTAGCTCAAATGATGATTTTCATCTATGATAGGGTAGGAAACATAGAGGGGAAAGAAGAAAATGCTGGTTACCAGCATGAAAATGCTGGTTGCCAGCATTTTCTCCTTTTCCCACTATGTTTTCAAAAGCCATGCCTCTCAGGGTTGTTGTGTGGTAAAGAGTCAATGGAAATTCTTTTGATAGTGACAGAAGCCTGATTTAAAATTGTATGGACCAAAACAGACATTGAGTTATATAGCAATTTTGAGGCCGTTTTGTGCAAGAATTTTGAGGCTGTAAATCAAAATTTGTTTTTCATGTAAATGTATATGTTTTTTTGTTCTTAAAAATTTTACTGAAACTTACAGATATATTTTCCCTGGTATATTGTCCAGCTTTGTTTATGGTGTCACAAAAACTACAAGTGTTTTATCACATCAAAAGCATGGATTTTTGTACATTCAGAGAGCTTCTCATTTTGTGATTTTTTTACTCAAAACTTTGTTTAATTGTCATATATTAAATCTTTGAAATCTGCATGTAGGTCAATTTCTTTTGCTCTCAGATCAATTTAACCAGTTCTTTTATTCCATGTTCCTACAATTTCAGTTTTGGATCATTTGCAAATATGTAAATAATTTGTATGATTATTACTTAAAGAAAGCTGTTTGGCAGGCCAAGAAATCAAAATTGTTTCATGTGAACCTCTGTAATTTTATGTACTTTCAGAAGTTGATTAATCTTATTAAGCTTAATGCTGTACCACACAATCCAGACCTTTAACGAAAATAAAGAAGGCTTTGAAAAGATTGTGGGAAGACTGTGGTGACCAGCATCTTCTTCTTTTTCCATGATGCTTTCTCATGCTTTCTAAATGGACACATCTAAAATTTTGTCATCTGACAAAGAAATTTAATTATCAAAAGCTGGAAGCCTTTCATGGGTATTTGCCAAAAATACAAGTTGCAGACTACCCAATTGTAGAGGTATGACCTCTACCTTCATTTTTTAACCCTTTCCCAAACGACAAATTTTGGACTGGTCCAAATTGAAAGAGTTTGCAGACGACAATTTTAAATTTGATGAAAATGGCAGAAAGGTCTCAAAAAGTGTAGAAAACACTGTGGGAAAAGGAGAAATTGCTCGTTACGAGCAATTTCTCCTTTTCCCACAGTATTTTCAAAAGACTTGTACTGCAGACACGTGAAAACCAGGGCTTGTTTGGGAAAGGGTTAATCAATTTACAGTACACTCTGTCCCTACAAGAGACAGATACTGTACACTATGTTCCTATAAGTGACAAATATTATACACTTTGTCCCTACAGCTGACAGATACTGTACACCTTGTCCCTACTTTGTCCCTATTTTCACTGCAGGAAAATAGAGCAATTGCTTTTCACAATTGCTTCTTTTATCAGAATGTTTTCCATGTTAATGTTCGAAATGAAATTTCTCTTATACTTTGTCTTTTGTGAAATTTGCAATACTTTTGGATTAGTCAAAACTACCCTGTTCAGTAATTGATTAACTTGCAATTCCTTTTGTTTGGTGAGAATTTGAAAAAAAATATGGCTGAGTACTTTGGTGGCATGCCATCATTTAATTGTATCCCCTTTCTGTAACAGGCTTGCTATCTCATGTGTGGATTGATTTGTTATTTCTAAAATAGCATCTCAACTTGAGGAGGGGATAATGATGCATAAAGGGCCTTAATTATTGGTGGTCATGATTAAAATACTTAAGATTTACCTTTTATTTAAAGGGTCAACATAACAGAAAAGGTTTTTGGAAATGAATTAATAACTAAGCATCTTAACCCTTTCCCAAACGTCAAATTTTGGACTGGTCCAAACTGAAAGCGTTTGCAGACGACAATTTTATATTTGATGAAAATGGCAGAAAGGTCTCAAAAAGGGTAGAAAACGCTGTGGGAAAAGGAGAAATTGCTCGTTACGAGCAATTTCTCCTTTTCCCACAGTGTTTTCAAAAGACTTGTACTGCAGACACGTGAAAACCAGGGCTTGTTTGGGAAAGGGTTAAGAGGCATAATTGACATATCTTGTCTACAGTGTTGTTTTGTTTACCGGTATGTTATTAGATATTGTTTATCTGTTACAGCTGCAGAGATTCATGTTTGAAGGTCGAGAAATCAAGCTTGTTATGAGCTGTGCTGCTTTTATCACAATGAACCCGGGTTATGCAGGGCGTACAGAACTTCCAGACAATCTGAAAGCTTTGTTCAGACCTATTGCTATGATGGTACCAGATTATGGTAGGCTTAAATTTCCATTTGTTTGTGTAACCCTTTACCAGAAAACAGAATTTTGGACTTGTCCACATTGAAAGAATTTGCAGACAAAAAATTAAATGTGGGCTAAATGATGCAATAACTCTTTGAATTGATGGAAAACATTGTGGAAAAAGGAGAAAACTCTGTTTACTAGCATTTTTTTTTTTACCCACAATGTTTTCAAACTGTTTCTTCCTCAGGGTTGTTAAAACATGGGATTGTATGGTAAAGGGTTAGAAATCCTTTGTGGTCATGCATCAATAACCCCTGTGTGACTTTTTGCGTCATGCAGCAAATTTCTTTTATAAACATAATGGCACAAATATTCATTGGTGTTCTAAGATTCAACTCATCACTGCATGCAGACCTTTTTCTGGTCTTTATAACAGAAAAAATGCCAAAGGTCAAAATGCACTACACTAAAAATGCCACAGGTAAAAAATACCACAGGTGAAAATGCTGTAACCCAACTGATAGAAGTTATGTTTGCAATGTTGCCATCAGTAATAATGGCAGATATATTGATTGCTTTATAGATTCTACATTTTATATTAGCTGCAGAAGTTTTAATGATTTTTATCAATTTTTGAAGAAAAAAAGTTTAGTAATTGATGCTATTTCCCATATGAGCACTGGTACTCAACACTGATACTTCACTGAGTTTTTTCCCTATAAATTTGTATGGTATAAATATTTTTAGCCAGGCCATTTTTGAAGAAAACATTGTGGTATTGTTGTAGCCCTGTCATCATTGTCAGTGCCATTTGCGTCTTCGTTGTCATGAAAAAACTTCAACATTTTTCAATGTCTCTGTTATTATTGAAGATACTGACTTCAAACTCAGACTAGTTGTTAACTGTTGAAAAGGGAACCCATACAAAGTGAAGTATTTATGACACAGTTTTGGACTTCAAATTTTCACTGAAAATCAAACAACTGCAGCCGCGTGTTGGCATCTGTATTCAGTACTCTTGTTTATTAAGGAGGGGCAGGGGTCAACAGATTGAATGGGAGTTGTATGAAACTATTCTTCCAAAAGGAATGCATCATTCGTACAAACAAACAAATTGCTTGTTACTGTCTTGTTTTATTGTGATTTACACTGTCTGCAATAGCAGCCTATTTTGCGAATGGCTTCCTAGGGTTAACCTTTGACTTACCCACAGGTCTGATTGCTGAAGTGATCCTGTACTCGGAAGGTTTTGAATCCTCCAAGAACTTAGCCCAGAAGATGGTACAGATGTACAAACTCTGTTCAGAACAGCTTTCCCAGCAGGACCACTATGACTTCGGAATGAGGGCCGTCAAGTCTGTGCTCGTCATGGCCGGGGCTCTCAAACGACAGAATCCAGATAAGAATGAAGATGTGGTGCTCATTCGAGCTCTCAGAGACAGTAACCTGCCTAAATTCTTGGCACAGGATGCTGTTTTATTCCAGGTTTGTGAAGGTTTTTTTTGTGTCTTTTTTTGTATGAGCCATACTCTGGCAAAAGGGAGATTAATGCATCTGGTGATCTATTATACCTAGCAAGTCAACCTATAATCTTGATTCATAAATTCAATTTTGTCTGAGAACCTATTGAATCTGAAGTAAGATGGTCTTTTGACATACAGAAAACTAACCAAAAGTAAAATACTTTGACATGGGTCTGCCGGCGCAAACTTGGATGATATTTTTTGCAGATGCCTTAAACCCTTTTTTCACAGAGCATGGCATATGTACATGTTTTTGCCTGTTCTCTGTTTACCTAGTAATGCTCTTTATACATGATAGCAATGGAAAATGTCTTTACAAACATCATGAGACAAGTAGATTTTGCTAATAGCCAGTGCAGTATTATTGATTATGTGGAAGAAGACTGAGAAAACTTTTTGGAAAATAAGAAACTATGGGTGACCAGTATTTCCTCCTTTTCCCACAATGTTTTACTTATGGACAAAGACAAAAAAATTAACCCTTAAAGCGCCTTTCACAACTATAGGAGTAGATCAAGATCAGATGGCACAATATGTGCAGTCCGATCTTTGAAACACACTGTCTGCTTAGTTTAAACACTATAGTCAAAAGAAACCATCAAATTGCAATTACTGTATTTTGGATCTTATTTTTAGACCAAATATGTCTGTTGGGTTTATTTGGTGCTGTAAGGACTCAATAGCATCATTTGAGTCACACTTAGTCTGTTGATGATAGTTAATTGCAACATGGTGCAAAGGATTGGAATATGGATGCACCCATTACTTTGTGGGCTAAAGTATTAACGCTTTACCACATAACAATAATGTAGACTTGCTCAGATTGAAAGTATTTGCAGAAGAATAATTTAAACATGGTTCAAATGATGGAATTTATCTTTGATAGGGAGTAAAACATTGTGGAACATGGAGAAAATACTAGTCACCAGCATTTTCTCCTTTTCCCACAGTGTCTTCAAAAGCCCTCTTCTTCAGGGTTGTTGAAACTCAGGATTGTGTGGTAACAGATTAATGAGTTCTCTCCTTCTACAGGCCATTCTACAAGATTTATTCCCTGGTGTGACAATACCAGAACATGACTATGGACAGCTACAGGAAGAGGTCATTGAGGTCATCAAGTCTCGAAACTTGGTCGTCTTGGATACACAGGTCAAAAAGATCATCCAGTTTTATGAGACCTTGGAAGTCAGACATGGAGTCATGTTGGTTGGACCAACTGGCGGCGGAAAAACTACCATTTACGAGGTAAGCTTAACTTTCTTCTTGTCTAGGTTCCCTATGGGTCTCAATTTCTCCACCAAACAATCCTGTGCAGTGTACAATGCTGAGGAATAAGGGCTTTTGAAAACATTGAGGAGAAAGGGGAAATGCTGATATAGAACAAACAGCATTTTCTCTTTTACCATAATGTTTTCTACCCTCTCAAGAACAGATTTGATCATTTTAGCTACATTTAATTTGTCATCTGCAAAAGCTTTCAGTATGGACAAGTCCAAATTTTCTGGTCTTGTAGAGAGTTACGGTAAATCTTTATCAAACAAAAAAATTTTAGACTGGTTCAAATTGGAAGCTTTTGCAGACGGCAAATCAAAGGTGGCCCAAATGACAAATTATGTCCTCGACAGGGTAGAAAACATTGTGGGAAATGGAGAAACTGCTGGTTACCAGCATTTTCTCCTTTTCCGACAAGGTTTTCTATCCAATCAAAGAAAGATTGCACCATTTTAGCCACATTGAAATTGTTGTCTGCAAATGCTTTCAATTTGGACAAGGCTAAAATTTTGTCGTCTGGTAAAGAGTTAAGGGGACTGGTTTCTCTGGTAGACTGTAACACTAAATTTTGTTTTGTCTTTGTAAATCCATCCCCTTATATCCTGATCCTGTGATAAAAGCTAGATGTTAGAGCTTTGTTCATGAACTTTTATGTTGGGATTGATAACCATAGTCTGATGATGCATATTTCTTCAATTTTAGGCTTATTGCTAGGTCGAGGCCATGTTTGCACACCAGGAAAAAATGGAATAGATCTACATGTATTTAATATCTCTTTCTAACTTTTCAAAAAGATTACCTTTCAGGAACATAAAAAGCTGTACATGTAGAATTAGAAATGAAAATTAATTTGGTATTATTTAGAGCAGATCAAGATCACAGTATACTTAAGACCTTAGATTCAGTAATATCCAGGGCATGTCTTAACCCTTTACCGAACAATTCCATGTTTCAGCAACTTGAAAAAGGATTTTGAAATATAGTGGAAAAAGACTAAAATCTTTGCAACTAGTGTTTTACCCTTTCTAAGGTGAATCTTATCCTTTGAGTCCTGTTAACCCTTTACCACACAGTCATGACATTTAATGACCCAGAAGAATTAGCCTTTTGAAAACATTGTGGGAAAAGGAGGAATATTTTCTCCTTTTCCCACTTGGTTTTCTACTGTTTCTACTGTTTATTCTACAAATTTCATGTTCTGAGTTGTTGGCAAATGCTTTAACTCTTTACCAAACAACAAAATTTTAGATGGGTCCAAATTTAAAGCATTTGCAGACGACAAAATGGTTGTGACTGAAACAATGAAATTTGTTCTGGGAAGGGTAGAAAACATTGTGGGAAAAGGAGAAAATGCTGGTTACTGGCGTTTTCGCCTTTTCCCACAATGTTTTCAAAAGGCTTCTTTCTTAGGGTCGTTAAAAGTAGGGATTGTGTGGTAAAGAGCTAAACTTGGAAAAATCTAAAATTATGTTGTCTGCCAAAGAATCATCTCATTTTTCTCTGATCATCAGGTACTAGCAGAAACCTGTGGTAACCTCCATGAAAAAGGTGTGAAGAAAGACTTTTACCAGCCCGTCCACACTTTTGTTATGAACCCAAAAGCCATTACAATGGAAGAACTGTATGGAGGTGTAAACAAACTGACTCTAGAGTGGAGAGATGGTCTGATGGGCCTGACTGTCAGGCACTGTGTACAGGTAAGATGACACCCTTGACATCTTTATTAACTCATAAAGTGCCTTTCACAACTATAGATGCCTTTGAGGCCAGTATAGATCAAGATCAGGCTTTACAAAACATGCCACCTGATCTTTGATCTACACTGTCAGCTTTGCTGAAACTCTGTAGACAAAAGCAACCATTAAATTGCTATTATTTGGGTTTTATTTCTTGGGTGAAAATATCTGATAGGTTTATTCAGGGCTGTAAGAGTTAAATGCAGAAGAGACATGTTTTTATTTGGCCTTGTTGTTTGTCTGTCCACTTTCCTGATTTTGAAAATATTTCACACATGTATGAACCTTGAAGAAATGAGCTGCAGAGCAAATGTTTCAGATGCTAGGCTTGAAGGTCAAGGTCACAGCAGGGGCTCAAAACTCAAAAGTCATCTGCTCTTAAACGGTGTCGGCTCCATATCTCTTGAAACCCTGGTCTGATTTTAAAAATATTTCATACATGTGTGCACCTCGATGAGGTGACATGCAGAGCAGAGGCCTCAGAAACCAGGCTTGTAGGTCAAGGTCACAGCAGGGGAGTCAGAAGTCACATGATCCTGATAGCTTCCTTCTGGCATACATTTCCCTGTAGTGCAAAGCTCTTGCGTGTTATTATTCTCCACTCGATAAAACTCTTATAATTTTTTGCTTAAAAATTGTTGTCATTAAGGAATGAGGTATATATAAATAGATATAAAGTAATATTTTTGCTAAACAAAAGCATTAATCTTGGCAAAGTTTAGGCAAAAAACTACTGAATTGTACTAAGCAATATCTCTTTTTTCCTTTTATGTGTTGTGAAGCTGTATATGTAAGGGCAGTAAAAAAGTTTGTGGTTATGTGTTGGTACAAATTTCTTTTTTCGTTTTATATCATACTAGACTGAAATAATTATTTGTGATCTTATTCCTTTGATGAAACAGATTCAGTTTTCAGCAGTATTTTCATTTTATCACACAACCTCCCTTGCTTTCAGTGTAGTATTCCCGTTATGATTTTTCTTACCTTACATTATGTTAGAGGTAAGCATTGCGTGACATCATATGTGACATCATTTTATACTTCTTTCAGAGAAGTGAATCTGCCTTTACATATAGAAATTAGCATGTCTGCATATATGGTATTGCATATTCTGACCTACAACTCATGAACTATTGTTGTATTATAAAAAGAATCAGACGTTCATTGGCTTTTGGGATAAAACCTTACCAAACTCTTTTACAATAATGCTCACCAGAGGCTTGCTAAAGTCTTTTCCACACAATCATGGGTTTTAACGATTCTGAAGAGAAAGCATTTTAAAACATTGTGGGAGAAGGAGAAAATGCTGGTAACCAGGATTTTCTCCTTTTCCCACAATGTTTCCTAACCTTCCCCAGATAAATTTTAATTTTTGAGTCACATTTATTTTGTCATTTGCAAATGCTTTGAAATTGGACAGGTCTAAAATCTGTCATTTGGTAAAGGGTTAATGACATTTTTCTTGATTTGTTAAATAAAGTTTTATCTCAAATGCCAACTTATGTCAGATCCAATGTACAGATAATCATGAAATGGCTGTTTTTTATTTTTAAATGTTTCAAGATAGAGGACAGAAGTTTACCAAAAAATTATCTAACTTTACTTTATTCATTTAATATATTTTACATTATGATTTTATTTACCAGGCAAAGGTTAGTTGTTGTTTTAAAGTCAAGGTCATATCAAGGTCAAGGTTATAAATGCACTGCATACACAGGAAGTATAGTAGTATACATGCATGCTGTTTTTATTACAAAAGACAATTAGGTCAAAACCCCAGATCACTTATCCCTTTCCCAAACTACAATTTTTAGACTCTTTCATATTCAACACATCTGCAGACAACACATTAGAAAATGGTACAAATTAGTATAAGCTCTCTGTTATGTAGAAAACATGGGAAAAGGAGAAAATGCTGGTTACCAGCACTTTCTCCTTTTCTTACAATGTTTTCAAAACCCTTCTTTCAGAGGGTTGTAAAAATCTGGGATTGTTTGGTAGAGGGTTAACCCATTCTTCTCAATGGAGTGCTGAGGTCAAATAGCTACTTGACCATCAGTGTAGATCAAGATCAGACTCTAAAGAACATACCCAGAGTGCAGTCTGATCATAGATCACCATTGTTGGATATTCAGTGTCAAATGTTCAGGGCAATGTGATCTTGATATTGCAACAAGCTGATATTTTTATACTGAATGAAAAGTATCTGTTTTATTCAAGCAGCATTTTTACCCTTTACTATACAACAAAATTTTAGACTTGTCCAAAATGAAAGCATTTGCAGACAGCAAGTTAAAATCTTGCTTAAAGGATGAGTTTTATCTTTGAAAGGATAGAAAAACATTGGGAAAAAGGAGAAAATGCCTGCTTCCAGCATCCCTTTCTCTACAATTTTTTCAAAAGTGTTTTCCCAGAGGGTTGTTTAAACATAAGGTTTGTTTGGTGAAGGGTTAAGGTTTGATGAGGCAGGATTTTATCTCTCTCTCGCTCAATAATTCCATGCTGTGTGAAAAGGGGGCTTAATGCATTTGCCAAAAGTATCAACCCAGGTCAGCCTGCACAATTCCAGCAGGCTGACCTGGGCTGAAACATTTTGCTTCTGTTCAGTTTTTCTGCATGTTTACCCTTTACCGTACGATAAAATTTTAGACTGGTCCAAATTGAAAGGATTTGCAGACGACAAATAAAATGTAGCTAAAATGGTGATTTCTGTTTTAGATAGGGTAGAAAACATTGTGGGAAAAGGAGAAAATGCTGGTTACCAGCATTTTCTCCTTTTCCCATAATGTTTTCAAAAGGCTTCTTTCTTAGGGTCGTTAAAAGGCGGCATTGTGAAGGGTTAAAGGACCTGTGTACCTCATGATTTGGTTGGTTGTTAGACAAAATGGACTTTATGGATCCCTAGTTATGTGATGACTGACTTGGCATCATGCATCACCGAGATGCAGTAAGCCCCCTTTTGCCAGAGCACAGTTCAAATATGTATATATAGCTATATGTATCAAAATTTGAACTTAGGCAAAACTGACTTGGTTGCACTTTTAGTAAACTTTTAACCAGACAACAAAATTTTAGTCACATTATTTGCAGTTGAAAAATGTGGCTTAACTCTTAACCAAACGACAAAATTTTAGACTGGTCAGGATTTAAAGCATTTGCAGATGACAAATCAAGTGTGATTCAAAAATTAAAATTTGTTTTGGGAAGGGTAGAAAATATTACGGGAAAAGGAGAAAATGCTGGTTACTCCTTTTCCCACGATGTGTTCAAAAGCTTTCTCTCTTGGGTTGTCAAAAGTCGGGATTGTGTTGTGAAGGGTTAACTCTGTACCAAACCAAGAATTTGGAGACTAGTCCAAATTGAAAGCATTTGCAGACGACAAAATGTATGTAACTCACAAATTAAAATATGTTTTTGGAAGGGTAGAAAACATTGTGGAAAAAGGAGAAAATACAAATATAATATTCTGTATGCTTTTCTCAATATTTTCCTGCCCTTAGAATTATTGTGCTCTGAAAATTCTACCATTTTAGACAAAACTGATTTGTCTTCCTCAAAAGCTTTGAAAATGGCCAAGCTAAAATTCTGTTGTCTGGTTAACCCTTTCCCAAACAAGCCCTGGTTTTCATGTGTCTGCAGTACAAGTCTTTTGAAAACACTGTGGGAAAAGGAGAAATTGCTCGTAACGAGCAATTTCTCCTTTTCCCACAGTGTTTTCTGCCCTTTTTGATAACTTTCTGCCATTTTCATCAAATTTAAAATTGTCGTCTGCAGACTCTTTCAATTTGGACCAGTCCAAAATTTGTCGTTTGGGAAAGGGTTAAGTGTGAAGGAGGAGCCTTATTTGTCTTAGAGCATGATTTAGGCTTACAGTCATAAGGCAGGGCGAGGATTGCATGGTTTTCTGGAGTCAAATTTTTCCTTGCCTTGAAATATAGTTAGCCTGGCAGTTTTCAAAGGAAATGCTGAGGTTTTGTCATAGTGCTGTCGTCATCTGCACAATTTTGATAGTTTTCTAATATCTTTGTCATAGTTAAAGAAATTGACTTCAAACATGTGCTGTTTGTTAACCCCTAAAGAACCTTTCACAACTATAGCTATATTGGTGGCCAGTATAGATCAAGATCAGACTGCACAGAATGTACAGTCTGATCTTTGATCTACATTGTCCACTTTTCTTGGACCTTCTAGGCAAGAGCAACTGCAATTATTTAGGTCTTATTTCAGGACTGAAAGTGTACAGTAGGTTTATTGGGTGCTCTGAGGGTTAACTATCAAAAGAGAACCCATACCAGAAGGGTAGTCAACTCCCAAAATAAATTTGATGCACTTAGGCCCTTATTGACTGTGAATGTTTAATTAACCATTTACCACACAATGCCAACAGCCTTAACAAAGACAGCTTTTGAAAACATTGTTGGAAAAGGAGAAAATGCTGGTTACTAGCATTTTTTCCTTTTCCCACAATGTTTTCTACCCAATTAAGGACAGATTTTGTCATTAGGGTCACCTTCAATTTATCATCTGCAAAAGCTTTCAATTTAGGCCAGTTTGAAATTCTGTTGTCTGTTAACTCTTTACCACACAATCCCTACTTTTAACAACCCTGTGAAAGAAGCCTTTTGAAAACATTGTGGGAAAAGTAGAAAATGCTGGTAACCAGCATTTTCTCCTTTTCCCACAATGTTTTCTACCCTTCCCCAAAAAATTTTCAATTTTTCAGTCACATTTATTTTGTCGTCTGCAAATGCTTTCAATTTGGACCAGTCTAAAATTTTGTCATTTGGTAAAGAGTTAAAGGGTTAAAAAGCAATTGTAGCCAAGCTTTTGCACCTGCATGCGGTGCTGTCGTTTGTGCACTGTAATGAAGTATATCTTGCCAGACATGTAATCTTCAAATGCACTCATTCCCCTTTGTGGTTTTCTTATTGTCTATACAGTATCTATCAGTAGTTGCCTTGCATGCATTTTGTATCAACAATTGAGCCATGCTCTGTGAAAAGGGGGTTCAATGCATTTGCAGAGAGTATTGACCCAGGTCAGTCTGCATAGTCCATGCTGGCTGGCCTCGGTCAAAGCTTTTTTCTATTGGTCAGTTTTCTGCATTTCCAAGTATGGTTCTATCTCATGATTTAGTTGGTTGTTAGACAAGAAGGATTTTATGGATCTAAAATTATGTGATGGCTTGCTCGGAATAATGCATCATGGAGATGCACCAAACCTCCTTTTAGCCAGAGTGTTGCTTTTTTGTTTATGTAGTAGAACCTTATCTATTACATGTTTGTCCATTATTTAGTTGCACATCAAGATTTTTGTAAACTCTTTACCATACGTCCGAATTTCACACTTTTCCAGTTTGAAAGCATTTGAAAACAACACAGTAAATGAAATTAACCCTTAACCCTTTACCACACAATCCCGAGTTTTAACGACCCTGGGGAAGAAGCCTTTGGAAAACATTGTGGGAAAAGAAGAAAATGCTGGTAACCAGCATTTTCTCCTTTTCCCACAATGTTTTCTAACCTATCAAAGACAAATTTCATTATTTGAGCCACATTTGAATTGTGGTCTGCAAATGCTTTGAATTTGGACAAGTCTACATTTTTGTCTCGTGGTAAAGAGTTCAAGCGCCAAATAAACCCAGTGGTCATTTCCATTCTAGAATAAAACCAATATAATTGCAAATTCATGACTACCGTTTGCCTGTATTGTTTTAACATAGCAGACAGTGTAGATCAAAGATCAGGCTGCACATTTTGTGCAGCCTGATCTTGATCTACACTGGCCACAAAGGCAAATATATTAGTGAAAGGCGCTTTAAGGGTTAAGTATCTGAAATCTGTCTTTGGAAGGGTTGAAAACATTCTGGGAAAAGGAGAAAATGCAGCATTTTCTCCTTTTCTTACAATGTGTTCTAAGGTCCTCTTCATCAAGGTGGTTAAAATTTAGGATTGTATGGGAAAGGGTTAAGTTAACACCACAGAAAATAAGGAAGGGTGGTCTTCCAACACAGGTACCTTTGAAATGCAGGTTTTTTTTGGATGTTTAGAATGAAGAACATAGAGTCTATTACTCTTTGATTCCTTACTGTATGGCGTGCAACACATGAAAAGGGGCCTTCGTACATATGCGTAATGGTGTGTCCGAGATCAGCCTGTGCAGTCTGTGACTAATCCAAGATTTTTGTGTGATTTTCTGTTTCACGAAAGTCTACTTTATGAAAAAATCTTACGTAGTCGTAAAGTGCTGTCTCGGATTAACCTGCGTAGTCCGCACAGGCTAATCCGGGACAACACTTTACGCAAATGTCCGAAGGCCCTTTTTGGTGTGTTGCAAGCCATATACAGGCTGCTATGAAGTTTTTCAAACTCTGAACCCAGATTCAGTTATTAATGTGGACAGTGTAGATCAAGATGAACCTATACAGAATGTACAGTCCGATCTTGAGTCTAGACAGACCACTTCCTTGCATTATATTTTGACAAAAGCCATCTTGAAATTGCAATATCTGCATGTTTAGTATTGAGACGTTTTACCTCATTTGTTGGTACATGCCACTGAGGAGTAAGGAGAAATCATTTGAGAAAATAAAGTTGTCGTTTGATTGTTGTGGAAAACATTGTTGAAAAGTAGCAATTGTTACGTAGAAGTAAGTCCTATGGCTTGTCATCTTACAGCAAATCGTAAATAGTAAGATTTCTAGCATTAATGTTGAATTCTTTTGTTGTTGCTTGCTTCAATATCACCTCTCTTTTTGTTAAATTTTACTTTTTAAACATGATCGTATTTGTTGTCATGACCTGCACTTTAAGTAATACTGTATTTGAGTCATGCTGTGTGAAAAGGGGGTGAAATATATCTGCAAAAAAGTATTGACCCATGTCAGCCTGTGCACTAGTTAGACAAAATGGATTTTATGGATCTTTAATTATGTAATGACTTGCTTGGTGTAATGTATCATGGAGATGCATTAAATTACATGGCACATATCCTTGTTCATGCTGTTTGAAACGTCAAGGTTCTGTTGTTGGTAGTGTAGGGCATAACCAGACTAAATAGGACAGGCAGTCCGATCTTGGATTTACACCGTGCTTTGTCTTAACTCTTTATCAGACGAGAATGTTTAGACTTGTCCGCATTGAATTATTCACAGTCGAAAAATTCATTGTGGCAAAATTGATGGGATTTGCTTTTGAATTGGTAGAAAACATTGTGGGAAAAGGAGAAAATGCTGGTTAGCAGCATTTCCTCCATTTCCCCACCATGTCTTCAAGTGACATTCTGTTCGATAGTTTGGTAACGGGTTAAACTGATCACAGAACAAAACTTGAATTTTGCAAAATTTTTGTCACTTGAAAGATTTGCAGATTATATTCTATTGATTACCAAATCAAAAACTAAAAAAAGGACCTTGATTTGTTTCCTTCAAGCTGACCCATTTGGGAATTGTGTTTGAATTGACCTTTCTGACTTATCACCTTGACCTTTTTCAAGGACACCTCCATAGACCACCAGTGGGTCATTTGTGATGGACCAGTAGATGCTCTGTGGATCGAGAACATGAACACTGTACTGGATGACAATAAGATGTTATGTCTAGCCAACAGTGAAAGGATCAAGTTTACCCCCTATATCCACATGTTATTTGAGGTCCAGGATCTGGCTGTTGCTTCCCCAGCTACCGTGAGCAGGTAAGACTTTGAACTTGTTACCTCCTGAAACTATGAAATCAAAATGTGAACTGTGTTCCAAATGATGAAATGTTATGTTTAGCCACCTGTGAGAGGATCAAGTTTGCCCCCTATATCTGCATGTTACTTGAGGTCCAGAATTTGAAACAGAGTTGAAGCAGAGAACTTTTTAAATAAGAACAATCAACATAGATTTTTGGTTGACAGAAAGATTACCACACCCTGTTGACTTTAACAACCTTGAGGAAGAGGATTTTTGAAAACATTGAGGGAAAAAAAGAAAGTGCTGTTAACCAGCATTTTCTCCTTTTCCCACAAAGTTTTCTACCCTATCAAAGACAACTTCCACAGTTTTAATTTGGTATCTGCATTATGCTTTTGGTTTGGATAGGGCTAAATTTTTCTATGTGTTAAAGGGTTAACCATTTTCTTGACAACTCTGTGTTTTTACAATTCTGCAAAGAACACCAGTAGTTTCATCCTTTCCCACAATGTTTTTAACCCTTCCAAAGATAATTCCATCATTTGAGACACAACTTATTTGTCATCTGCAAACACTGTCAGTTTTGACATTGTAAATTTTGTCGTGTGGTATGAAGTTTTTTTTCTTTCCTTACATAGATGCGGTATGGTATATGTGGATGCTGATGAACTTAAATGGATGCCTTACGTCCATAAATGGTTGAGCAAGTGGGAAAACAATCTGAAAGAGGAAGTAAAAGCCTACCTTCTTGACCTGTTTGAGAGATACGTAGAGTTGGGGCTCAGATTTGTGTCCAAGAAATGTGTCCAGACCATTAACCAGGTGAGGGTCATGTTCAATTATTTTCATTGATTGAAAAATCAAATTAACCCTTTAGCAAACAATCCCGGGTTTTAATGACCCTGGGAAAAAGGCCTTTTGAAAACATGGTGGGAAAAGAAGAAAATGCTGGTAACCAGCATTTTCTCCTTTTCTCACAATGTTTTCTACCATATCAGAGAGCTTTAGCTCATTTGTACCAACTTACAGTTTGTTGCCTGCAGATGTTTTGAATTTGAAAGACTCTCAAATTTGTCGTTTGGGAAAGGGTTAAAAAGGAAAGATCACATAACAAAGGTATACTGCATAACTAACCACTGCATAGTGTTATTAATCTTTTTTAGCTCAGCTGTTTTTCGAAGAAAATGTTGAGATATTGTCATAGCCCTGGTGTCATCGTCTGCGTCATTGTGCAAAAACTTTGACATTTTATAATATCTCTGTTATTACTGAAGATATTTGCTTTAACCCTTTCCCAAACAAGCCCTGGTTTTCACGTGTCTGCAATACAAGTCTTTTGAAAACACTGTGGGAAAAGGAGAAATTGCTCGTAACGAGCAATTTCTCCTTTTCCCACAGTGTTTTCTACCCTTTTTGAGACCTTTCTGCCATTTTCATCAAATTTAAAATTGTCGTCTGCAAACTCTTTGAATTCGGACCAGTCCAAAATTTGTCTTTTGGGAAAGGGTTAAACTTGGACAAGTTGTTAATTATCAAAAAGGGAATCTATACAACAAGGGCAGTTAACCATCAAATTATTTTTGACAGAGTTATGCTCCTTTTTTGACTTAAAGTTTTCACTGAAAATTAAGCAACTGCAGCTGAGAGTTTGCACTGGCATGCAGTGTTCTTGTTTTCTTTTCTGGTAATAATGCATGATGTTTAACTCTTTCAATACCATAGGCAAAAACAGGGATTTTTGGTGGACAACAGAGATCAAGATCAGACTGCTCAGAACATGCAGCCTGATCTTGGATCTATACCATCTGCTTGTTTAGTCAAGTTCTTAGGATAAAAATATTTCTGAGTTTTAATGGTTTTTTTTGTTCGACTCTGAAAGAATTCGAGTTAACCCTTTACCACACAATCCCAAGTTTTAACAACCCAGAGAAAGAAGCCTTTTGAAAATATTGTGGGAAAAGGAGAAAATAGTGGTAACCAGCATTTTCTCCTTTTTCCACAATGTTTTTTACCCACACAAGGAGAAATACTATCATTTGACAAACAGTTGAATCGTCATCTTTGAATTCCTTTAATATTAACAAGTCCAAAAATTTGCTGTGTGGTGAGGGTTGATATATTCAGCATCGAAAGAGCTAATGAATCTTATCTTTTGATTTTCATGCTTATCTCTCTTAACTCTTTACCATACAATCCCGACATTTAACGACCCTGAGAAAGGAGCTTTTTGAAAACATTCTGGGAAAAGGAGAAAATGCTGGTAACCAGCATTTTGTTCTTTTCCCACAATGTTTTGCACTCTTCCCAAAACAAATTTCAATTGTAAAGTCACTTTTATTTCATCGTCTGCAAATGCTTTCAATTTCAACCAATATAAAATTTTGTCATTTGGTAAAGAGTTAAATGGCTTAATCTCTCTTAAATTTTACAGGTGGACATTGCAAAAGTAGAGATGTTGTGTAAGCTGTTGGAATCACTGCTGTTTTGCCGAGGTGGCCCAGATTTCAATATGGATCCCAACAAATTGAACATTTTGATTGCAACAACATTTGTATTCTGTTACTTGTGGTCAATTGGGGGAAATATTATCGAGTCTAACTGGGACTCTTTTGACACATTCATGAGAAATACCTTCGATGACAATGGAGATGCTAAGGTAGTATTGTTCTTGCAAGTTATAACCCTTTTAACTGTGGTTTTTTAACAAGACAAGATTCTAGACTTTTCCCAATTAAGGGCATTTGCCGGCTACAGATCAAATGTAACTTAAATGATGTGATTTGTCCTTAAAGAGAGGAAGAAAATGTGAAAAAAGGTGAAAATGCTGGTTACCAGTACTTTCTCCTGTTTTGATGTTGTTTTCAAAACCTTCCTCAGGGTGTTAAAACACTGGATTGTGAATGCAGTACAATATAACCAGTATTTTCTCCTTCTCCTGCAATGTTTTCTACTCTGTCAAGGACAAATCCCATCATTTGAGCCACAGCAAATGTGTTGTCACCAAATAATTTCAGTATGGATGGGTCTAACATATTATCTGTTAAAGAGTTAACCCGTAAGCATACAATCCTGAGTTTTAACGACCTTGAAGAAGGTTTTTGAAAAAATTTTCGGAAAAGGAGAAAATGCTCGTAACCAGCATGTACTCCTTTTCCCACAGGTTTTTCTTCTCTGACCAAACTAAATTTCAATTTTTGGGTCACATTTACTTTTTTGTCTGCAAATGCTTTCGATTTGAGCAAGTCTAAAATTTTGTAGCTTGATTAAGAGTTAATCCATGGATATTTGTGGATAGATGCTGATAGGCGGGGGGGCAGTAAACAGAGATTTGAGAACTAAAAGATGGATTCAGTTGAGAAAAACCTGTCCCATCTTTTGCATAAACATTTGTGATATAATATATCAGTTATATTATAAATAGTAAGGCAATTTTAGTAAATTCATATTGTGCATAAGACTTTTTATCTAATTGATGAATATTCAGGTTTTAGAGGCCGAAATGCGGAAACTTTAGTAGTTATGCCGTAGAAACAAGGGATGATGGATCCATGAATGAAAATAATCCTATTCTACAAATATACACCCTTCAGATAATTTTATTTTATTCAATAGATTTAGATTATCCATAAACTTGAAATTTAATGCATGAATATTCATGTTTAGATGCCTGGAGGTGGAGACTTGTGGAGTTGTTATGTAGACTTTGAGACCAAGAGAATGGATTTATGGGAGAAAATAGTCCCATCCTTCAAATACAACAAGGAGGTACCTTTCTTTGAGATGCTGGTACCCACTGTGGACACTGTAAGGTTCGGGTACCTGCTTGAAAAACTGCTGGCTGTGAGACACTCTGTCCTTTATACTGGTGGAACTGGTGTTGGTAAAGTAAGTATAAAGCTCAAGGTCACATTTCAAGGTCAAGTTTAAAAATCCAGTTTTATATGCAGTGAAATGATTAGAGACTGTATTCACCAATTATTCTAAACTGTATTCTTAGTCTAATTCTAGGCTTGGTGAGCAGTACAATTTCTGATTGGCTAAACTATTTGCTGCAGCCAATCAGAAATTGGGTTACTTTCATTATTTTACAAAACATCCTGAATATCAGAATATGAATGGTTGATGAACCCTTCAACAAATAATCTGGAGTTTTATTGACCCTGAGGAAGAAGGATTTTGAAAACATTGTTGGAAAAGGGGTTACCAGCATCTTCTCCTTTTCCAGACTGTTTTCGACCCTATTAAAGACAAATTATATTACTTCAGCCGTATTTAATTGTCGTCTACAAATGCTTCCAATTCGGACCAGCCAAAAGATTTGTCATCTTGGTAGGAGTTGATAAGAACAGAGGGGGATTGTTCAGGAGGGTCTGAACATTTAAAATCTAGTCAAACATTTGAGATACCATGTCTCAAAGAATGAGGAAGGCACCACCGCACATTTTAGATTGTGTTCTCCATTTTGAATTGCTGCTTCATGTTGGTACAATCATCAATGTATGAGTATCTATAAGTTAAGAATGAATTTACTGCCACTTGGCAATCATACCTTTAGGATGGGATTTTGTCAAATAACCCCCCTTGTTTTCAGTATCATATACCCATTATAAATTTTCTTACCTTACACATATTTTAGATAAACATTGTGTAATGTCATATGTGATGTCATTTTTTTATACTTCTTTCAGGGAAATGAAACCGGTTTTGTGCATAGAATTAAGCATGGGTGCATGTAAAGTTTTGCATATTTTGATCTACAATTTGTGAGATTTTGTCACATAATAAAAAGTATCTGATATTTGTTAGGTTTTGAAAAATTATATTAAAATCTTTCCACAAAAATGTTATTAAGCTTGCCAGAGGCTCGCTTAAATTCTTTACCAAACGACAAAATTTTGGACTTGTCGAAATTTGAAGCATTTGCAGACGACAAAATAAATGTGAATGAAAAATTGACATTTGTTTTGGTTAGGGTAGAAAACATTGTGGGAAAAGGAGAAAATGCTGGTTACCAGCATTTTCTCCTTTTCCCACAATGTTTTCAAAAGGCCTCTTTCTCAGGGTCGTTAAAAGTCAGGATTGTGTGGTAAAGGGTTAATAACGCTTTTTCTGGATTGGTTCAGTAAAAGTTTTTTCTCAAATGCCAACTTATATTAGATCCTTTTTATCCCAACTTATCAAGATCTATGTGGCTGTTTAGAACGGGTGGCTACTGACAAATGTTTGATTGTATTTCAGTCTGTGATTGCGAGGGGACTGTTGAACAATATTGCTGACAAGGCTTCCTATGTCCCATACTTCATCAATTTTTCTGCCCAGACTTCAAGTAAACGAACACAGGAAATGATTGAAGGAAAATTGGAGAAAAAGAGAAAGAATGTACTAGGTATGAACAGATGAGATTTTTATAATGATTTGATATTCTTTTTGTTCATTTGAAGCTTTGTTAATCCTTTCCCAAATGACAAATTTTGGACTGGTCCAAATTGAAAGAGTTTGCAGACGACAATTTTAAATTTGATGAAAATGGCAGAAAGGTCTCAAAAAGGGTAGAAAACACTGTGGGAAAAGGAGAAATTGCTCGTTATGAGCAATTTCTCCTTTTCCCACAGTGTTTTCAAAAGACTTGTGCTGCAGACACATGAAAACCAGGGCTTGTTTGGGAAAGGGTTAATGAAGTATGAGTCAACACTGCACTAGTCATATATCTCTTTACCAAATACAGAAATATTTTAAACAAGTCCAAATTGAAAGATGACAAATGAAATGTGCTTATTTGGTATAGGACATAAGGAGGCCACTCAAATGAAGATATCTGTAAGAAATGAATATCTGTTGTTCTCTTTAAATAGTGAGAAATAACTAGAAAATTAATTTGATAAAAACATTTATACAAATGAAATACACTGAAAAATTTATAGAGCCACTGACCATAAGAAAAGCAAACCAGAACTCTTAAAGGCCCAGTTGCAGCCAAAAGTAAACAGTGCAGGTGTTAAAATGAATTTAAAATACCATACCATTTAAATTAAATTCATTTTTCTGCCAGCGACTAACACTTGGACCCACCATACAATAACAGCACAATAATTTCCATACTTTTAAATAATATGATTTAAATGTAAATGTATTTTATGTATTGTAATGCCTTGTAAACCTGCATTGTTTACTTTTGGCCACCACTGGCCTTTAAGGCATGTGGTTGTTGAACACTAATATTTTTATTTTCAAAACCACTGTTTTGGAACTAAATATTGTAGTTATTAAATACAGATGGCCACTAACAGACATTTAACATGTATATTTCTACAGGTGCTCCAAGAGAGAAGAGGGTGATCTTCTTTATTGATGACTTAAACATGCCTAAACTGGATACTTACGGTTCCCAACCACCCATAGAGTTATTGAGACAGTACCAGGACTTTGGTGGCTTCTATGATAGAGAGGCCCTGTTTTGGAGGGAAATCCATGTATGTGCAGTTGGATATTGAACATTCAGTGATTGTTAAGACAATGTAGATCAAAATCCGACTGCACAGAATGTGCAATCTGATCTTGACCAACACTGTATGATTTTCTGAGAGAGATACTATGAGAGGTATTCTGTCTTAGCCTTTTACCAAACAATATCCATGTTTTTTACGATCTTGAGGAAAGGGGCTTTTGAAATGGTTGTTGGAAAAGGGGTCAAGCATCAGATTTCATGGTAAAACTTGACCATTAGAGTGCTGAATAAACCCTGTGGACATTTTAAATCTACCAATACAGACCCATATGATTTTAAAGTCATTCTTTTTCAGAATGTCTTAGCAAAACAGACAGTGTAGATCAAAGCTCAGACTGCACATTTTGTGCAGTCTGTTCCTGACCTACACTGGCCGCAAAGATAACTAAAGTTGTGAAAGGCGCTCTAAGGGATAAGATGACATTGTTATGTGGAATTCTGTCTGTATCAGTTTTATTTTGATGACCCCCAGACTTTGATATAATTAGAGTCTTCATAGTCATCACCGTGTAGAATTACTGTAGATGTTTCTTCAAAGGTCAAGGTTACAGTGAGGTCATGGGTCAACAATCATGGAAATCATTGTGTTTATTAATCCTTTGCCCGCAAATTTTTTATCTAGTCCTCAAGAAGACAGATTGTGAAATATTGTGGGAAAAGGGGAAATGTTATGTTTAGCATTTTAACCTTTTCCTACAATTTTTTTCACCTTGTTTTGAACAAAAATCCCACATTGAATTTGTGGTCTGAAATGTGTTCACCATGGAACGCTCGAGGTTTTTTTTTTCAGTTAAAATGTTAAGATGTTGGCACATGTTTAATAAAGAAATCTTGTCTTACAGGATGTCACTTTAGCAGCAGCTTGTGCGCCACCTGGTGGAGGTCGTAACAACACA
Source organism: Tridacna gigas (assembly GCA_945859785.2). Classification (NCBI taxonomy): domain Eukaryota; kingdom Metazoa; phylum Mollusca; class Bivalvia; order Cardiida; family Cardiidae; genus Tridacna; species Tridacna gigas. The sequence goes on from OX244028.2 coordinate 57,738,322, forward strand.
ACACCTAGATTATTGCGACATTTCGCTATGTTGAGTATTCCACCACCTTCGGAACATAGTCTTAAACACATGTTTATGGTGAGTGTGGATTTAGTTTGGTCATCAACCCTTTCCCCGTTACATCATTATTTTGACTATGGATGTGTGGGAAGGCAGCCATTGGCTGGGAACGATGTTGTGTGAAGCACTGGTAAACTCCAGGACAGCATGGATAGGTGCACTGGCCACTGTGATATAACTGAAATAATGTTTGAAACAGTGTTAAACATCATAAAAACATACACAATTGACCCTTTACACTATGATATTTGCTTTTTGAGTTTCTTACCCATCTTTTTACATTCTTTACACACCTTTATATTAGATATATTTCAGCTGATTCACAGTCTTACTTTTTAATCTAAAACTTTGGAGTAGGTAGGGAATGCCCAGCCACTCAATATCATATTTTATGCACATTAAAAAATGACACTCTTCTTAATTTAAGACTTCTTACTATCAATCCAACTTTTTGTTCAAATCTTTTTATCACATTCTTAACTTTATCATTTAAAACTTTTGAGTAGATAGGGATTGCCCTGTCACTCAATAATGTCCATTATGCATATGAAGATCACACATAGTACTTATTAATTCAACTCTTTTATCATTATTAATGTATTCAAACTTTTTCAGTTTAAACAATTCCACTTTTATTATCTTTTAACACATGCACTAAATGACCAAAGCTGTTGATGGGCCATAAAACAACATTCATTCATTCATTCATTCCCTTTACACTAACTCCTTTCCTAAACAAGAAATTTTTGGCTCTTCCGAACTGGAAGTAACTGCAGACGAGAAATTTGATACTGGCACAAATGAAGGGTGGTTCTCAGTTAGAGTAGAAAACAATGTGTGTAAAGGAGAAAATGCTGGTTAGCAGCATTTTCTCCTTTTCACTCATTGTTTTCAAAAACCTTCTTCCTAATAATGGTCATTAAAACTCAAAATTATGTAGTAAACAATTAAAGGCTGTTTTTAGACCAACCATTAACCACCACAACTTACACAAGAGACAAACATTGGAAGAAAAATTGAGTTTTAAAAGTGAAGAAACATTGCCTGAAAGGAACAATTGCCCGTAACAAGCAAAGGAACAGTCCAACTTTCATTAAATCTTTACCAAACAACAGAATTATAGACTGGTCCAAATTCTAACCATTTGCAGACGACAATTAAAAAAATACTCAAATGATGGGATTTGTATCAGAAAGGGTAGAGAACATTATAGGAAAAGGAGAAAATGATTGCCACTGGCATTTTCTTCTTTTCTCACAATGTTTTCAAATGCCTTAACATAAGTGTTGTTAAAACTCAGGATTTTGTGGTAAAGGGCCAAGCAAGCATCCAAAGGATGCTTGCTTAGGACAGGAACATTTCAACATATTTGCCTTTCTTTGGGCTGACCCCAGGTAGCATAGTCAGTAGCATAAAGGACTTGAGCGCAGGGGGTCACTGGTTTGAATCCTCAGCTCGGCCATTTTCTTTCTGAGGGTTGATGATAGTCATTGCAACATATTCATTTCTGTCTTACTGCTGACCATTGTTTTGATGATGGTTATATACAGAAGCAGTCGGTTATTGTGCAAAGTACTGAGCACTGGTAAGAAGAAACTCCAGGAAAGCATGGATAGGTGCATTGGCCGCCCCGATAAAATTAAAGTAATGTTGAAAATGTAGTTAAACATCCTACCATCAATCCAAAATCTGTCTTTTTGAACTCGGTATATGGTTGCTCCATAAAGGTTGCTTGTTTGAAAGAGGTTACTACTAAAACATGTTCAAGTGTACTACAAATAAAAGGTGAGACAAACATTCAAAAGAAAGGTTTCTGTTGATTTTCAGAAGGATGGAAAAATCTTAGGAAAAGGAGCATTTGCTCAAACCAATAAAAGCCAAACAAATAGTTCAGGATCTGTTTCCATAAATAGAATGTATGGTAATTGATTGAATACTGTTTTGTTATTTCAGCAAATCTTGGCAGGATTTTTAATGGATTTCACCCAGTCTGTACGTACCTGCACAGAGCCCATTGTTTCAGCAGCAGTAGAGATCTATGGACGTATGAGCACAGATTTGCTGCCAACTCCTGCTAAATCTCACTATGTCTTTAATCTTCGTGACTTGTCCAAATGCATACAAGGTATGTAGCACAACAGATAATTGTATGAGTAGATTAACTAGAATTTCATTATATGCTTAGAATAGTTTTGGTTTTATTTCTAATAAGAATTGAATCCAGAATAGTTGATTTACTAGAGGGCAATGTTTTAGATTTATACACATTGAAAGAGCTTGCAGATGACAAATTGAATATGCCTAAAATGACGGGATTTATTCAGGAATCAATAGAAAGTGTATTGGGGAAAGGAGAAATTGTTGGTAACAAGCATTTTATTCTTTTCCCTATAAGTATTTAACCCTTTACCACACAGTGCCACCATTTGACGCCCCTGAGAAAGAAGCCTTTTGAAAACACTGGGGGAAAAGGAGAAAATGCTGGTAACCAGCATTTTCTACTTTTCCCACAATGTTTTCTACCTTTGCTATGACAAATTTCTTTGTTTAAACAACAATAAAATTGTCATCTGCAAATGCTTTCAGTTTGGACAAGGCTAAAATTTTGTCGTCTGGTAAAGGGTTAAAGTCCTTATCCCAAGCGTCTTAAAAACACAGGACTGTTTGATAAAGGATAACTCCCTGGCCAACATTCCTGTTTTTTTACAATCCAGTGGGAAGAAGGCTTTAACTTTTACCACACAATCCTGACTTTTAACGACCCTCAGGAAGAAGCCTTTTCCCACAACGTTTTTTACTCTTCCAAAAAATAAATTTCAGTTTTTCAGTCACATTTTTGTTGTCTGCAAAAGCTTTCAATTTGGACTGGTCTAACATTTTGTCGTTTGGTAAAGAGTTAACAAACACTGGAGAAGGAAGAAGGTGATTACCTACATCGTCTCCTTTTCCCCCATTGTTTTCTACCCTTTCAAAGACAAATAAAATTATTTCAGAGATGTCTAATTTGTGGTCTGCAAATGCTTTCTGTTTGGCCCAGTCCGTAATTTTGTCTTTTTGTAAAGAGTTAATACAACCCTAGGAGAATTCCTTTTTGGAAATGACTTTACCATTTACCAAACAACAAAATTTTAGACACATCCAAATTAAAATTTTTTTAGGAAGACAAGCCAGAAATGTTCCTAGCAATTGGATTTGTCTCTGAAAGAGTAAAAAACATAGTGGGAAAGTGAGAAAATACTTGTTCCCACAATGTTTTTAAAGTTTTCCTCTGCAAGGTTGTTAAGACTTGAGATTGTATCATAAAGAGTTGAACAGTGATGACACAGAGAGAAGCATTAAACAAAATTACTTGTCTACAGGTGTACTCCAAGCCGACACAGGGGTCATCAGAGACAATAAACAGATGTTCCGGCTCTTCTGCCATGAGGCTATGAGAGTATTCCATGATCGGCTGATCAACAAGGAAGATAAGGGATTTTTCTATACTATCTTGTCTGAGATGGCAGGCAAACATTTTAGTGAGGTAAGCTTTCATAAACCCAACCAAACCTGCATTAATCCTTAAGGTAACAATAGCTGCCGCTGCCAAAAGTAAACAAAGAAGGTGTTAAAATGCATTTAAATTTAAATCACACCATTTTAAAGTATGAAAATTATTGTGAAGATGACACTCAGTTATTGTACAGTCAGTCCAAGCGTTAGTCGCTGGCAGAGAAATTAACTTTAAAACTAGGGTAAAAGTTGCCAGGTCTTTTTTTTTTTTAGTTTACTTTTTACCCGATTTTAAAATTCATGTTTCTGCCAGAGACTAACACTTGGACCTACTGCACAAAAACAGATTGTCATCTTCACAATATTTTCCGTACTTATAAAAAGTATGATTCAAATGTAAATGCAGTGTTTTTTTGGCCTCTATTGGGCCTTTAACCCTCGCCCAAACAACAAATATTAGACCCTACCAAATTCAATACAACTGCAGATGACAAATTTGAATTTGATATAATTGAGCTTCAGTTCTCTGATAGGGCAGAAGTTATTGTTGGAAAAGGAGAAAATGATGGTTACCAGCATTTTCTCCTTTTCCCACAATGTTTTTCCAGGCCTTGTTTCTTAGGGTCGTAAAAACAAGGGACTAAAAAACCTTTTGTCAGCAGTTCACCTTTTCCCATAGTGTTCTGTTGGAAAACAAAAAGATTCACCTTCAGGAGATAATGTGTTAAAAAGACAAGTTATGGTCAATACAAGAAAGTTCCAAATTTTTTATGTGGCTTGTTTCAATGCCCTGATGTTTATCATAAACAAAATTAGTTGACCTAGCCTGTATAAAATCAATAAAACCAAGAGAAATATGAGTGAAGGAGCTTCAATAGTGTAGAAATGAAATACTGTTGAAAGCAGAATACATCAGTCATTCAATTGTTTACCAAACAACAGAATTTTAGACTGACCCGAATCGAAAGCATTTGCAGATGACAGGATTTATCTTTAAATGGGTAGAAAACATTGTGGGAAAAAAATGCTGGTAACCAGCATTTCCCATTATGTTTTCAAAAGCTTTTTCCAAGGAATTTTTAAAAGTCTTGATTGTGTAGTAAAGGGTTAACAAAAAAAAAAAAAAACAGTATCAATCATTTGTTTGTCTTTTTGTTTGTCTGTCACACCCCTCTTTCTTTCTTTCAGTCATATCATCTGGATATGCCTGCTATTCATTTATATACTGCATTTATATACTGCATATTTTTGTCTGTTCCTCTTGTCTGTCTTACTGTCAATCTGTCTCTCAATTTTTCATGTAAATTTTTTCTTAACCCTTTACCAAGCAACGGAGATTTTAGAGTTGTCCATGTTAAAAGCATTTGTTAATGAAACAAATGTGGTTCAGATGATCAGATTTGTCTTTGAAAGGGTACAGAACATTGTTGGAAAAGGAGAAAAAACTGGTTACCAGCATTTTCCCTGTATTTGACAATTTTTTCCAAAAAGCTTTTTCCCTCAGGGTCATTAAAATACTGGATCGCCACGTAATAATTGTCACGTGGATAAACTAATCTTGTATTGCTGTATTGTCTAATTGTTAACCATTCTGAAGTTAGCCAACAACTTCAGTCTCTGTTGTGTTGACAGTGTAGATTAGGATCAGCATGTACAGAATGTTTTAGCCTCATCTTGGTTCTGAAGTGTCCAGTATCTTCAGAAATAAGACCAAAATCATTCTGAAATACAATTTTTTTATTTATTAAAAGCAGTTGATAAATTAATTGTGGCTCAAGCAAAAATGTTCGTCTGTAAAAGGGAAGAAAACATGGCAGGAATAGGAGAAAATACTGGTAACGAGTGTTTTCTACCCTTTCAAAGACACCCTACCCCATTTAACTCTTTACCAAACGACAAAATTTTAGACTGGTCCAAATTGAAACCATTTGCAGACGACAAAATAAATGTGACTCAGAAACTGAAATTTGTGTTGGCAAGGATAGAAAACATTGTGGGAAAAGGAGAAAATGCTGGTTTTTGGTAAAGTAACCAGCATTTTCTCCTTTTCGTACAAGGTTTTCTTGCTTTTCAGAAACATATTCATTCATTTGAGCCACAGTTGATTTGCCATCTGCAAATGTTTTTAATTTGGACCAGTCTAAAATATTGTCGTTTGGTAAAGTAACCAGCATTTTCTCCTTTTCCTACAAGGTTTTCTTACTTTTCAGAAACATATTCATTCATTTGAGCCACATCTGCAAATGCTTTTAATTTGGACCAGTCTAAAATATTGTTGTTTGGTAAAGAGTTAACATGCAATGCAGTGAGGAAACATGTGACGTTGTTATTGTTGTTGTTTTTGTTGTTGTGTTCAATAATGTCTAATATCTGTCTGTTTTTTGTTTTTTCATCGACAGAGGGTAAGATCTGAGCACATTTTCTCTCTTCTCCTAGTGGTAGAGTGTTTCAGCCCACCACATTTGGTTTTTCATACGTTGTTAGCTTTGCTGTTCTTCAAAAAAAAAAAAATCCTGTTGGTATTGTCATAGCCCTGTTGTTGTCTGAATCTGTATTGTGGAGGAATTACTGAATCTTTGTGATTACTAAAGAGATTAACTTCAAATGTTGGCTAGTTGTTAACTATGCAGAGGGAACCTATACAACAAGGGCAGGTAGCACTGAAATATTTTGACGCACTTTATGCCCTTTTTTAACGGAAAAGGCTGCTGCTGCATAGATGTCTGCATCCCTGTTGTTTTGTCAAAGCAGACAGTTTCTCACATCTCTGTGATAACTGTAGTTATCAACTTCAGATGTTGGCTAGTTGCTAACTATCCAAAGAGGGACTCATACAAGAAGGGTAGGTAACCATGAACTATTTTTGACATATGCCCCATATTCAACTTACAAATTTTCACTGGAAGAGCTACTGCAGCCACCAAGCGTTGGCACCCACATGGTGTGCTTTTGTTATATATGTTAATTTTGTGATAGCCTGTATTTACCCTTTACCAGACCACAGAACTTTAGACTTGTCTGTATTGAAAGCACTTGACAAATTAATTGAGGCTAAAATGACAATATTCATCTTTGGAAGTTTGATGACTGCTGTGGGTAAAGGAGAAAATGCTGGTGACCAGCATTTTCTCCTTTTTCCACATTGTTTTCAAATGACTTCTTTGTCAGGGTCATTGAAACACAGAATTGTTTGTCATAGGCTAAAATAAACCTCTACCAGACAATACTGTGTTTTGATGACCCCTTTAAAAGAACTTTAAAAAAACATTGAGGGAAAAGGAGAAAATGCTGGTCACCAGCATTTTCTCCTTTTCCTACAATGTTTTGAAAAGCCCTCTTTCTCAGGATCATTTTTATATCTTGAGATTGATTGGTAACAGGTGAAAACTGCTGAAATTTCTCTGTTCATACCAACGTAAACAAAGATCTAGGAGCAAGTTTAGTGTTGGGTAGGCAAATTTGTTGAATTACAGTTGACCCACCCATACTCATTTTCGTTATCCCATAGACAACCCATCACAACTGTAGTCGATTCTGCGGCCAGTATATATCAAGTTCAGACGCAGAAAAGCATGTTTTTATGACCCTGGAGAAGAAGGCTTTTGAAAACATAGTTGGGAAAAAGAGAAAATGCTGTTAATGAGCATTTTCTCTTTTTCCCAAAAATAGATGTTTTCTACCCTATCTAAGACAAATGTCATCATTTGAACTGCATTACATCTAGTAGTCGAGGACAACTGCATTCAGTTTTGACAAGTCTAAATGTTGTTGTTTTGTGATGAGTTAAACTGTTTGCAAAAGCATCCCTTGTTGACCATTATAATTATGGTTAAGGTTATCTTAGAGTTAGAACTGCATGCAAAATATATTTTTTTGACTTAGAATAGAATATAGCTTAGCCAGTCACAATATCTTTCTTGCCTTCATCTGTATATCAACATTTCACCCTGTATTTCATTTAGACATATTTTTATTACAAATGCAATGTATTGAGTAAATCAAGGCCAAGCAAATGTCATTCTTAGTCAAATTCTCAAGATTAGTAATGCAATTTCTTATTGGCTAAACCAAATGGTTTAAAAAGGAATACAATAATTACTGATTGGTTGGCTAAATTATTTGAGCCATGCTTTGTGAAAAGGGGGCTTAATGCATCCACAAAACGTATTGACCCAGCCTGCACAATCCACGCAGGCTGACCTTGGTAAAAACTTTTTACATCCGGTTAATTTTTTCTGCATGTCAAAGCACCAGTATACCTCATGATTCACTTGGTCGTTATAGAAAATGGATTTGACAGATCCATACTTGCATGAAGACTTGCTCAGTACAACGCATCATGGAGATGCAGTAAACCTTCTTTTGCCAGAGCATGGCTCATTTGGTATAACTCTTTACCACACAACAAAATTTTAGACTGGTCCAAATTGAAAGCGTTTGCAGACGACAAAATAAATGCGAATGAAAAATTAAGACTTGTTTTGGGAAGGGTAGAAAACATTGTGGGAAAAGGAGAAAATGCTGGTTACCAGCATTTTCTCCTTTTCCCACAATATTTTCAAAAGGCTTCTTTCTCAGGGTCGTTAAAACTTGGGATTGTGTGGTAAAGAGTTAAACAATCATATATTGCATTTCTTTCTAATGTAGAATAAGACTAAGAATGCAATTTAGCGAATGATTGGTGAATACTAGCCCTGATTTTGTTGTTAATACTTAAGAAATTTTTAAGTGTGTATAGTTTCTCCAGCACAGCCTGATAGCACTATCAGTAGCATTAAGGACTTGGCAGCAGGAGGTCATTGGTTCTAATCCCCGTCTCGTGGAATTTCTTTCCAGTGACTGTCGATAGTCATCACGACAGGATTTATTTCTTTCACCTTTGATTATTGTTTCAATGATGGTTGTAGCAGCCAGTGGCTTGGGAAGAATATTGCACAAAGTTCTTGTTGAAAAAACTCCAGGAAAGCATGGATAGTGCACTGGCTGCTGTGGCATAACTGAAATCATGTGGAAAACAAGGTTAAACATCATACAAACAAACAATTTCTCCAGTAGCCACAGTTTTTAAAAATCTGTTGCTTTGCCCACTGCCTTAACTCTTTACCACATGACAAAAATGTAGACTTGTCCAAATTGAACGCATTGGCAGACAACAATTTAAGTGTGGCTCAAAGGATGGAATATGTCCTTGATAGGGTAGAAAACTTGTGGGAAAAGGAGAAAATGCTGGTTACAAGCATTTTCTTTTTTCCCTATGTGTTTTTTCAGACTTGTTTCTCTGGGTCATTAAAACTTGGTATTGTGTGGTAAAGGGTCATGACTGCAGCTTCTATTTCTTTGTTTGTTTCTCATTTTGAAGAGCTGAGGAAGGAACCCTGTACCAAATACTCGTGTGTTTAACTCTTTACCACACAATCCCGACTTTTAACGACCCTGACAGAGCAGCCTTCTGAAAACATTGTGGGAAAAGGAGAAAATGCTCAGTATTTTCTCCTTTTACCACAATGTTTTCTACCCTATAAATGACAGAAATCATCATTTGAGCAACATATAATTTGTCATCTGCAAATGCTTTCAGTTTGGTTCAGTCCAAAATTTTGTCGTTTGGTCAAGAGTTAAATGACCCTGATGTAATAAAGGAATTTTAAAACATCATCAGAACAGGAGAAAATGCTCTAAATCAGCATTTTCTCCTTTTCCCTATTTCTCCAAACACAAATCACATGATTTGAACTTAATTTCAATGTCATCTGCAATGCTTTCAATTTTGAGGTGTCTAAAATTTTGTTGTCAGGTAAAGAATGAATACATTGCCAACTGCAGATGAATGTTTTTGTCTTGCAGAAGACCACTTTATAATAAGAAATTTCTCTTGTGTCTCTCAATGTTTTAATGTGTACTCATGAATCAGACGTTTGTTCATGGCATTTATTTGTAATTTGAAATTTTGTTCTCAAAATGATTTATGTTGGTCCAGATTCACCCTATACCAAATAATACCATGTTTTAATAATCATGAGGAAGAAAACTTTTCAAAACATTTTGGGGGAAAAAGAGAAAATGCTGGTAAGCCAGCTTTTTTGCCCTTTTCCCAATTTTTTTCTTTTATAGAAAAATCCAATTGTTTGAGTTACAGTTGAAATGACATCTATTAATGCTTTCAGTCTGAACAAGTTTTATAGTTCATTGTTTTGTTTAGTGTTAAAATGATGTTCAGGGATAATTCAGAGCATGTGTTCAATTCACTATTAGCCATGCTCTGTGAAAAGGGGGATTAATGCATCTGCAAAAAGTATTGACCCATGTCAGCCTGCGCAATCTGCGCAGGCTGACATGGGTCAAAACTTTTTGCTACTTGTAAATTTTTTCGTGTGTATGAGGACCATTTTACCTCATGATTCAGTTGTTTGTTGTTTGACAACTTGGATTTTATGGATCCATGATTATGTGATGACTTGCCTGGTATAGTGCATCGAGGAAATACATTAAACCCCATTTCTCCTGGGCATGGTTCATAATTTTCCTGTATTATTATTGTGGAAAAGGTAGTATAGTCTCTCCTAGTTTTACTTTGCTGTGCCCTTTTTAGTGTAAACAGAACATTATGAATTTATTAATGGCGACTGTGAGTTTGAATTTTAAGGACAGATTTTTATTTGAAAGATTCATTTAAATTTTAAATAGAAAGATGCGATTTTGAAATTGAACTGATTAGAAGAAAAAGATAGAAAGTGAATAAATAGATTGTGTTTTAAGCCCTTTATCAAAGAATCGGGGTTTTTATCAACCCAGAGGAAGGCTGCTTTTGAAAACATTTTGGGAAAAGGAGAAAATGCTGGAAACCAGTATTTTTCCCTATTCCCACAATGTTTTCTACCCCTTTAAAGGTAGATCACAGCTAACGAGTCGCATTTGATTTGTTGTCTGCTAACACTCTCAATTTAGATGATGCTATTATTTTGTCGTCTGGTAATGAGTTAACCCTTTACCAAACAACAAATTTTAGACTAGTCCAAATTGAAAGCATTTGCAGACAACAAAATTAATATAACCCCAACCCAAAAAATTGAAATTTGTTTTGGGAAGGGTAGAAAACATTGTGGGAAAAGGAGAAAATGCTGGTTACCAAAAGCTTTCTTTTTCAGGGTCGTTAAAAGTCGGGATTGTGTGGTAAAGAGTTAATCTACATGGTCATAATAGAAAGAGAACTTTTGAATAGAAAGATTCAGATTAATATTAACCCATTACCATGTAACCCTGAGTTTTAACAACCCTGGCAAAAACAGCTTTTGAAAACATTGTGGGAAAATGAGAAAATGCTGGTTACCAGCATTTTCTCCTTTTGCCATAATGTTTTCTTACCTTTCAAAGATAAATACCATTATTTGAGTACTTTGAATTTGTCATATGCAAGCTTTTTGACTTCAGACTAGTCTAAATTTTTGTCATCTGGTAAAGAGTTGAAGATAAAAAACAAAACAAAAAAGAGAGATAAAAATTTGAATAGACAATAAAAAGAACATGATTTTGAAAGAAATAATTTGAAATTAAAATATGTAATTGACAGAGGGATCAATTTTGAGTTCAAAGATACTCATTTAGAAAAGGAAGGCATGGTATTGATGAAACGATGGAGTCCAGTACGATGGATAAGAATCAGAAGGTCATCTGCTAATTTGTTTTTGGGTGCACTGAAGTGAGTAAAGATACAATTGAGCCATGCTCTGACAAAAGGGGTTTAATACATCTCTGTGTTGCATTATAGCATGCAAGTAATTATGGATCCGTAAAATCCATTTAGTCTATTGCCTGAATCTGGAGGTAGCATGGTCCTGAGATAGAATGGTCCTTGGGCATGCAGAAAATTTACAAATAGTAAAATGTTTCAACACATGTTAGCCTGCACAGACTGCGTAGGCCGACACGGGTCGATAATGTTGCAGATGAATTAGCTCTTTACCAAATGACAATATTTTAGACCTGTCCGAATTGAAAGCATTTGCAGACGACATAAATTTGGCTCAATACATCAAATTTGTCTTTCAAAGGGTTGAAAACATGGTAGGAAAAGAAGAAAATGCTGGTTACCAGCATTTTCTTCTTTTCCCACAATGTTTTCAAAAGGCCTCTGTCTCAGGGTCGTTAAAAGTCAGGATTGTGTGGTAAAGGGTTAAGTCCCCTTTTCACCAAAAATGGCTCAGTTACCATTTTCTTTTATCTCTTGCAGGAAATTACTCCAGATAGTTTCACAGCTAAACCAATCATATTTGGAGATTTTCTAAAGATGGGGGCTGACAAGGCAGACAGACTTTACGAAGAATTCCAAGATCACAACAAACTGGCCAATGTTCTACAAGACGTAAGTGTGAGATATTTTCAGTATCAATTTAGTCTCTAAGGTTTTCCTAGGTTATGATATTAAAGGTAAAATTGTCAGAGAATTTTTGGTAGCAAAACAAGATAATAAAGGATATATACAAATATTGTGAATTGTAAGCATTTGAAACCATAACACACGAGTTATGCTCTGTTTATGTGGGAAAGCACTCATTGGCTCACAAAGAGAATTGTGCAAAGTATTGGTAAACACATGCATAGATGCAGTGCCTATCGTGACATATTATTGAGCTACTGTTGAAAATCACATCAGATACCAAACACAAATATACATAAGAACTGAAATATCTTTATTTATGTAAAGTATGTATCTTTATTTTCTATGTTAAGTATGTACAACGCATGATCTACGATGGGGCTGAGGTAAAATCTACATTGTAAATTGTCATGTAATGTCAGCAGTCTTTTTGTGACGAGTTTTTAGCACCAGAGTTGAAACCTTATGATGCTGAGTACTTTTGAAGACAGTGTAGATCAAGAACAGACTGCATAGAATGTGCAGTCTGGTCTTAGATCTACACTGTCTAATGGTTTTTGAAATGTGATGAGTAAACTTGCATTGATATTGCAAGAATTGGGCACTTTCTACTGACTGAAAATAATAATTTCACTTTGTTCAGCATTATAAGGGTGAGAATAAATGTTTGCACACGTTATGTATGTTTATGAAAACTGTTGGGTTAGAAAGTAAGACATGATAGTTGTTCAGATCAGTATGCAGTCAGGCTGCAGCCAAGAATTTTTAAAATATCTGATTCATAAGTAGCATAATTATGTGCACATGTTCTTAATATGACAGTATTTTTTGTACTCCATTTACTTCTGTGCATTTTATCCTGTCACATGCAGTTAGTTTGACCCAATAACAGAGTGCCATATATTTTATATTATCCATCAGTTTGTCATGTGACCATAGAAGTGCATGCCTGCAAACTGGGACTACTTTTCAAAAAGCATCTCATTTAGTGAATGAAAGTGTGGTCAGCCAAAACTGTTGTTGAATGTTAAATATCTGTAAATAGTTTCAACATGTAAACATGCTTTTCCCATTGTCTGTCAAGTTAAAAACATCTCGTCTTTGCCTTGCAATGTTTTCTGCGGGTAAATATCACGTTTATTACATAATCAGTATCATTCATGACATCATTATTGCTGCTGCATATTATCGAGGAAAAGAACGCCTAACACAGATCTTCAGTTTTTCTCATCATGAAGAAAAAAGGTCGATATGTGCAATATTTAGAGTGAAATACTCAGTTTCACTTAGATGTGGATTATAAATGAGAAACAGGATAAATAGTACAGGTAATTTTAATGTCATGGATTGGGAAAGTTTTTCGGGCACAGCTCCAGAAATATATCCTATTTGCCTTAGGCTTATTAGATAAAATTCCTAAACTTTGCCCGATAAACTTTCCAATCCAAGACATCAACCATCTGTTCTCTATATAAATTATTAAAATAATAATAAAGTCTGCATAGAGAAAGAGTCATGAGTTACAACCCATTGTGGTTGTTAGTGGTCAAACAATCGCTGTACCATTTTTTTTTACTGAAATTGGCGTTAGCTCTATCACTTTTTGAAATACAGTAGAGGGATGCCTATTTAAACTCTGTACCACACAATCTCTAGTTTTAACAACCATGAGGTAGAAGGCTTTTGAAAACATTTTGGCAAAAGGAGAAAATGCTGTTAACCAGCATTTTCTCCTTTTCCTAAATGTTTTCTACCTTATCCAAACACAAATGATATGAACCATGCTCTGGCAAAGGGGGCTTAATGCTTCTCTGTAATGCATTATTCCAAGCAAGTCATCATAAAATTATATAATTATATAATTATGGATCCATGAAATATGTTTTTTCTAACAATTGACTGGATGTGGTGGTAGAATGGTCCTTTTTTGACCAATGGCAGAATGTTATGACCCATGTCAGCCTGTGTAGGCTGACATGGGTTGCTGCTTTTTGTAGATGTATATTACCGACCTGTCTATCCTGTCTATAACAAGTACAAATGAGGAAAAGGAACAAACCTTTAATGAAATGAAAAGTATCTTCTGTGTAATTTATTTGCAAAACTATTATGGGGGGGGGGGGGTTAAGCAAATGCTAATTCTTTAAGAATGAGAATTTTTAGAAGCTACCTTCTGCAACAATAAAAAAGTTTCGATTTCATTGATGTTGGTATATCAATAGGAAAAAAGAAAAACAATTTTTTAGCCTGCCTGTTTTTGAAGATAATGTTGAGGCATTGAATAGCCTTGTTGTCGTCTGCATAGTTGCTGTCATTGTGCAAAAACTTTGACATTTTCTCACATTGTTGTTATTACTGAGGATATTTACTTCAAACTTGGTAGCTTGATACTGTTGTTTACTATTAACTTTTTACCAAATGACAAAATTCTAGACTTGTCCAAAGTGAAAGCATTTGAAAACAACAAATTAAAGGTGACTCAAAGGACAAAATATGTTCTTTACAGGGTAGAAAACATTGGGCGAAAATAAGAAAATGCTGGTTATCAGCATTTTCTCCTATTCTCACAATCTTTTCAAAAGGCTCCTTTTCTTTGGATTGTTAAAACTAAGGATTGTGTGGTAAAGGGATAAAAGGGAAATCCATAATGTAAAGGCAGGTAACCCTGAAAGATCTTTTTGGTTAAGGCCAAGTTAGCTGTTTGTGCAGACTCTGTGGGCTGATCCTAGATTTATACTGTAGTGTTTGAAATTTGTCTAGGCAAAAATAGTCATAAATTTGCATTACTTTGAACTTCTGAATGAAAAAAGTTGTATGTATCTGAATCATTTAACTCAGTAATAGACAACAAAATTTTAGACACATTCAAATGGAAAGTATTTGCAGATGTTAAATTAAATAGACAAAAGTAAACAGTGTGGGTGTAAAATAAATTTAAGTTTAACCCTTTCCCACACAAGCCCGGGTTTTCACGTGTCTACCTTATCTGGACAAACCCGGGTTTTCACGTGTCTATCTTATCCGTACAGACCCGGGTTTTAACGTGTCTACCGTATCTGAACAAACCCGGGTTTTCACGTGTGTCCTATTCAACGTAAAAAAAATCGGCAATTTACATTACCAAAACTATCTACGATGTATGAAACAGTAAGTATAAGATATCGTCGTTATTTTGACAGAAAAAAACCGGTATGGTTGTTCTTCGAAAAAAAGAGTTATTTGAAGTCAAAGAGGACTGGGGTCCAGAAATGTAACCGTGTACATGTGTAAATGGAGTACGTGATAAACAGCGTCGTCTGTTTCGATGGAAAGTACTGGAAAAATAACCGCGACGTCGTCACGTAGTCAAAATTACACCTTCAACAATGTTGCATATATACTAATTACACTTGAACAAAAGTTTAAATCACATATTTCTTACCAGTCGGAGGTGTTAATCCATCTCTTATTTACGCGTAAACTGACCCGAGAAAAATCACAAAATATTCAGTAGGCTAGGTCTGATTTTCTGTTTACTTTACTCAGACGTGAATGAATAAAATGAGCCACAATGAAATAACTGTCCCAACACGATTAAATTGTGACTTACGAAATATTAGGAAAATGGAAATTTCTTTTTCTGACGTATATTTCCTTTATCAGATAAACAAATAATGAGGGAAGAACAAGAGACCAGAACCTGTGCACTGTACAGCCCTAAATTCAACAAAAGTTGATTAGATTTTATTACCCTCCCGATTGAAGTTTTTTTTTTTCGGAAGCGTTGTGATATACACTTTATGGCCTTTAATTATCGGTTTTTTACTGTTTCTGTCTCGTGGCCAGCTGCACCGTTACATAATATTACGTAATGACACAGCGGTCATCTACGGATTATGAATGGGCGGTATAGATCTACCATGCGATCACAAGGTTGGTGAAAAAAAATGAACGGGTAGGCCAATTAAATTTCACATTCAAATTAATCAATTCAATTAGCCAATGAAATTTGAGCGATTCAATCCCCAAACTATCTATTTTCTTGCAGTTGGTATGAGAATATGAGCTAATAAGCACCAAAATTTCCTCCTTAGATTTTCGAAAATAACGGTAGCATTTGAAATCGTACACTATGGTTCAGAATTCAGGGTCTGAATTTAATTTTGACACTGATATTTTGGATTTCTCTGGGTTATCGGCTGAGGAATCTTCTGATCCGACGTTGATGAGATAGATGAGGCACTGGAGGCCGATCTCGAATGGCAGTTTGCACCTCCGACAGTGTGTTTTAATTACTTATTCTGGGGTTTTTCATATAGTTGAAAGCATCTACTTGAAAATTACATTACGCCATCGTTCAGTTTTTACACTAAGTTTAAGATACACATGATTTGGCATTTATATTTGCAAACAGAAAATTAATATCGTTAGGCGTTCTTTTCTTTTTAGACGAATGCGTACATGAGTAATAACGAAAAATATCGCTACGAATCTTATCCTTAAAAGCCGCAACATCTCGGAGTATGGACCTTTGAATAAGACGGAGTATTCCAAACATTACGTTGTCAAGGGCGACTGAAAAACAGCAACTACATTTTAAGCTTGAATTATGATCTTTTAGGCCAAAAAAATGGCAATTTACATGTTTATCAACATTTGTATGATGTTTAATCGAAAATTACATCTTCTTAACCTTGTCCATGTTACCGATAATGTCAAACACGGCGTTTTTCCCCCTCGATCTGCTTCAGTGAAATCTTATGTCGATCTACTAGCGACATGTTTTTCTGTTGCAGGTTGAAACAGAAGCCCTCTTTCTTTGGGTTGTAAAATCTCTGATTTCTTTGTTTAAGGGTTAACCCCTTATGAAAGAACAGATTTTACATTTTCCATATTTAAAGAGCCTGCAGACAGCAAATCAAAACCTGTTCCTTCTGAATGTCAGCTCTCCAATTGGGTAGAAAACATTGCGGGAAGGAAAAAAAATCTTGTTTCCCACAAAAGGCTTCTTAGAAAAGCTGACATCTGTCATGGATTTATTCATTAAAAGAGTCACTCACTTGTTCAGCATTTTTTATTATGTTCTCTTTATTAAAAAAAAAAGAAAAGATTTCATAGATTTTTGTATTGGTAACCTACAGGAAATATGATTACTGAAACATTAAAACAATCTCTTTAGACTTTTAAACCCATTACAAAGTGAAATTTGCATTTTGACTGCATAAAATGAGTATACAATTTGAAAGATAATCTAATTTTCCAAAGACCTTCCTATAATAAGATTTGTTCAATTATTTAACATAATTATAAATCACCATTTTCATGACCCTATTGCATGAAAATAAAGGAAAAAAATTGTTAAAGAATTGAGAAAAAAAACAAACACTAACTTTATTCTCATTTTGCTGCATAATTTGCATTAAAACTTTAAAAAAAATCATACCATGAAAAAGAGCAGCCTTTTCTCTAAAAACTTTTTATATACCAAAATAGTGTGAAATAAGAAATAATAGCTCTATTTTAACATTTTTTAGGACATGTGTGAAAAATTGTCAAGAAATTAACAAAATCCAATATTCCCTGTTCAGATAGGACCATAAAATGTCTTATCTCCATATGTGGTATAGGTTATTGATTTTTCCAGGTCAGTGTTCAATAGAGGTAACAGTTTTGGCTACCTCTCCGTCTGGGAAAGGGTTAAATCATGTCATTTTAAAATATGGAAATTATTGTGAAGATGACAATCAGTTGTTGTACAATTGGTCCAGGTCCTAGTCACAGGCAGAAGAATGAATATCAAAACTAGGTTAAATTTTATCAAAAGGTAGAGCAACTTTTTACCTAGTTTTAAAATTCATTTTTCTGCCAGTGACCGACCTTACAGTAACAGATTGTCAGCTGCACAATGATTTCCATGCTATTGAATGATATGTTTTAAATGCATTTTAATATTAAATGCATACAATCCCATATTTTAACAACCCTGACCAAGAGGGCTGTTGAAAAAATTTCGGAAAAAGGAGAAAATTGTGGCAACCAGCATTTTTTCCTTTACTCATATTTTTTCTACCCTGTCACAGACAGGTCACATAATTTGAGCCATGTTTATTGTCTGCAAGTGCTTTCAATGCAGAGGAGTGTAAAATTTTGTTACCTGTGAAAGGTTTGAGTGATGGGTAGACAAAACAGGAAAAGTGAATTTACACAAGTTTGCCTCTGAAGCTATTAATCTTAGGATGACCATTGTAACAAGACTTCTGAAAAATTTCATTGGTGTAAATTTGTTTCAAGAAATATTGATTAAAATTGTGGGTCCACATTTGCCAACACTTTTCCAGAATGTTCTTTATCTTATTTTACAGAATTTTCAAAATTTGAAAGTTAACACACTGCCTGATTGGCAGAACCATTTGGCTCAGCCAATCAGAAGTTGTGTTACTTTTAAATTTAGAGAGTCTAGGAGAATAAGACTAAGAATGCTCTTAAGAATTGTTGGTGAATATGGACTACTTGTGAGGCTTTTGATACAGAATTTGACATATTTCCTTTATAATTTTTAACTTAACTGAATACTGCTGGTGAGTACAATTCAAACTTGTTGTATAATTGTAATATGAAATAGAGTTCGAAAGCGATTCTATACAAAACACTCTTCAGATATACTGTTTTTCCCTTGATAGTTTAGTCTCACATCTGCCCTTTCCACTTTATTGTGAGAATTAAGATGCAAAAAAGGCTCAAAATTGCTTTACTTTCCTTAAAAACCTTATCTCAGACGTTCACTTTCCTGCATATTGTTTGAAATTTTACCTAAAGAGACTTGAAATTGCCAATCCCACCATGTAAGCCAGTAGAATATGTCACTTTAGTTACCCTCTCACAAGCAAACATGAACTTAAAATAGCCATCAAATCACTTTTAGCCCCTTTGTTGTGGATGCTCGTAATTGTATTTAGGATATCCATGGTTAAGCATTCTTATAACACCTGTGAGTTACATAGATTTATCTTAACCCTTTACCACATAAAGGGTTACCTTGACTTTTAACGACCCTGAGAAAGTGGCCTTTTAAAAACATTGTGGGAAAAGGAGAATGCTGGTAACCAGCATTTTCTCTTTTTCCCACAATGTTTTCTACCCTTCTCAAAACAGATTTCAATTTTTCAGTCACATTTAGTTTGTCGTCTGCAAATGCTTTCAATTTAGACTAGTCTGAAAATTTGTCGTTTGGTGAAGAGTTTAGAAATGCAGATTATTGAAAAGCTAGAGACTCTTAATAGTATCTGTGACCTTGTATATGTGGAAAAGCAGCCAGCAGCTTGGAAAGCATTGTTGGGAATACTGGAGCAGAATTTTGAAACACCATGGAACCATAGATAGGTACACTCAGACTGGTGTAATATCACTGAAATACTATTAAAAATGACATTAGAACTACAACTGGCAAACAAGTAAAACTCTTGAAGAAGATTATATTAAACTTGAAGAAAATGATTTGAATGTAGCTATCCTACTATCCCAGCCAGTCTTTTTGCTACCTATTTTTTTTTCGTGTGTATACTTCAATATAAACAAAATTTACTTATAATTATAGACTACCTCCATACGAAGGCATATGATTTCGTGACTAGATTGGCTTTAATATAGATATTCATTGTGTATAAATAAAATTATCCATCTTTAATTATAGGGCTATAGAAGATTTTTGCACAATTACAGGAAACCTGTCTTAAAAAAACCACATAAAGTACAAACAAATTTGGGTCTGTATTCACCTTATAGGAATATTCTTTGTCTTACTCTTCAAGATTTTCTAAATTTGAAAGGAACACAACTTCTGATTGGCTAAACCATTTGGTTTAGCCAATCAGAAGTTGAGTTACTTTCATATTCAGAAAATTCTGGAGAATAAGACTAAGAACATTCTTAACCCTTTCCCAAACGATAAATTTTGGAGTGGTCCAAATTGAAAGAGTTTGCAGACGACAATTTTAAATTTGATGAAAATGGCAGAAAGTTCTCAAAAAAGGTAGAAAACACTGTGGGAAAAGGAGAAATTGCTCATTACGAGCAATTTCTCCTTTTCCCACAGTGTTTTCAGAAGACTTGTACTGCAGACACGTGGAAAGCAGGGCTTGTTTGGGAAAGGGTTAAGAATGGATGGTGAGTACGGGCCCTGGGCTCATATGCACCAACCATTGTTAATTCCATTCTTAGTCTTATTATCAGTAATTTTCTAACTTTCAAAGTAGCACAACTTGTAAATCATTTGCTACACCAAATGGTTTAGCCAGTCAGAAATTTTGTTACCTTACGGATCTAGAGTTAGATTAAGAGAGCATATAGAATGGTCGTTGAATATGGTCTATTCTGTCTATTGACAGGTTCCTGTTTAATACATACGGAACATTATGTTGTAGTAACTTTCTGGATGCTTGTATTTGATTCAAGCAGCACGAGAAAATTTGATATCCCGTGAGACCACAAGTCGAGCGAGATGTCAAAATTTTTTTATGCAGCAAGAAGCAAATACAAGCACCAGGAAAGTTACCGCAGGATAATATTCCTTCTATTATATACCTACAAGTATTACAATTATTGATTTTTTTATTCCAAAACAATTAACAAAATAATAATGGTGTAGTGGCTAGTAACTTTGTTTTTATGAATGGTGGATGAGTATTATAACATTTCGACCAATCAAATGCAAATCAATGGCACATATTCGGCCCATGAGATACATCATCAAACCATATTTGGAATCATATTAGACACTTTGTAGATACAGATTTCTTTTTCTGTCTTGTGTGATATCTTGCATCTGTGTGACACATGCATTTGAGCTGGAAACTTTTCAGGTATGTGATAAAGACATTCTCATGCCATACACTAGGATCTTAGAAATTAAAAGGATGGTTGCCCCATAAAGGTGACTGCTTAAAACAAAGGGTCACTTAGGTTTTAATGGATATCTCTTTGTTTTCCAGTACCTTGATGATTTCAACATGCAGTCGTCAAAGGAGATGAAACTGGTATTTTTCATGGATGCCATGGAGCATGTGTCCCGTATTGCCCGAATGATTAGGCAGGACAGGGGTAATGCCCTTCTTGTGGGTGTCGGTGGGACTGGAAAACAGTCTCTGACAAGGTTAGTCTCAAAACCTTCAAAGATTGGCAAAAGAACCTACAGTACTGTTGTGCAAAGAATCATGCTTTCGATGCTTTTATGGCAGTGTTAAAATCTCTTACCTTTTACCACACAATGCTAATGCTGACTTTAAACGACCCTGAGAAAGAAAGCATTTGAAAACATTGTGGGAAAAGGATAAAATGCTGGTTTCCAGCATTTTCTCCTTTTCTCACGATTTTTTCTGCCCTACCCAATCCAAACTTCAATTTTTGAGTCACATTTATTTTGCCGTATGCAAATGCTTCAGTTTGGACTAGTCTAAAATGTTGTCATGTGGTAAAGAGTTAAACTTAAGTAAGGTTGGATTTTCTTTTTTTAAATCAATACATTTATGTAACGGAATAATTGTTTGAAAATTGAATGTGTGTGAACTTTTAACCAGACAACAAAATTTCAGACTAGTCCACATTGAGAGTATTTGCAGCAAACAAAATAATGTGACTCAAAATTTTAAATTTGTTATGGGAAGGGTGGAAAATATTGAGGGAAAAGGATAAAATGCTGGTTACCAGCATTTTATCCTTTTCCCACATTGGTTTCAAAGGCTTTTTTTCTCAGGGTTGTAGAGGTTGTGTGGTAAAGGGTTAAATTGATAATTATGAATATTTAACAGATTGTTGGTGTTTATAATGTTATGGTTGTTTTTAACCCTTTACCAAACAGTCCAAGGAAGAAGGATTTTGAAAACATTGAAGGAAAAGGAAAAAAACTTGGTGGTAACAAGTATTTTCTCCTTTTCTCACAGTGCTTTGTACTCTTTCTTTGACAACATTTGGGTCACACTTAATTTGGCATCTGCAAATGGTTTCATTTGGAAAAGGCTACATGTTTATTGTTTGGTGGGGAGTTAACCTTTAGAGCACTAAATAAACCCAGCAGACATATTGTCTAAAAAAAGGACCCAAATAATTGCAATTTAATGGTGGCTTTTGTCTAAAATGTTTAAGCTAGGCAGACAGTGTAGATCAAAGATCAGACTGCACATTTTGTGCAGTCTGATCTTGATTTATACTGGCTGCAAAAGCAACTGTAGTTGTGATAGGTGCTTTAAGGGTTAGAGTAATGCAGCAGCAGTTCATATTGCTACGATAGAGTATCAGAAATATTGCTACACAGGTTGTCAAAGGCATGTTATGACAAACTACTTCTCGCTCAAGTTTGATAAAATATGGGATTGTTTGGTAAAGGGTTAATGTGTTTGCCTTTCAGACTTAGCGCCCACATTTGCGGCTACCAGTGTTTCCAGATAGAACTGAGTCGTGGCTACGATTACACAGCCTTCCATGATGACATCAAGAAACTGTATGACATGGCTGGCGTGAAGAATGAACATACAGTCTTTCTCTTCACTGATACCCAGGTACGATGGAGATGTTCTTTTGACCTTGACATTAGCCTTTTGACCTTGACTATGGAAAACTTGTTCTTGTCATCTCCAGCAATAAATTTGCAGCCAAGGACTTTGAAAAACATATTGTGAAGTAACCCTTTACAACACAAACCCGAGTTTTTATGACCCTGTGGAAAAAGCATTTTTGAAACATTGGTGATTTGCCTGCTATCACCTTATTGAGTGAAAAATCATTTTTGAAGTTAAGATTATAAAAATCTGAATAGCTCCCTTTAACCCTTAAGCTGCTAAGCGCAACTCAAGCACCTTTTGCGGACTGTGTAGATTAAGATCAGACTGTACAGAATGTACAGTCTGGGTCCTTATTCACCAACCATTCTTAAGAATATTCTTAGTCTTGTTCTCCAAGATTTTCTGTATCTAAAAGTAACACAACTTCTGATTGGCTAAACCAAATGGTTTAGCCATTCAGAAGTTGTGTTACTTTCAGATGTAGAAAATTTTGGAGAATAAGACTAAGAACGTTCTTAAGAATGGTTGGTGAATATGGACCCTGATCTTAAATCTACTCTGTCCGATAAAGTAGATATTTCTCCTCCAAAAATAACTATGGAATAGCAACATTTTGGTTTTTACTATCGACTTGAAGTTATCATTTAACTTATTCAACACGATAAGGCTTAAGAAATATTGCTGTTTTGACCAAAAACATTTTTGTGTATATTCACATTTGCCTTTCCTTGCAAAGCACTGGGGATATTGTATCACTTTATGTGATAATTCTTTTGTTTTCAATGGCAGATTGTAGTTGAAGAGTTTTTAGAAGACATAAACAATATCCTGAACTCAGGTGAAGTGCCTAATTTGTTTGAACCTGATGAATATGAACAGTTGATCATTGGTTGCCGACCTGCAGCCAAAGAACTGGGAATTCCTGAAGGAAACAGAGATGCAATCTATGACTTCTGTATTAACAGAGTGAGGTAGGAATTTTGAATGATTGTATACTGCAAATATGTTTTAATTCTTTACCAAATGACAAAATTTTAGACTTGCCCAAATTCAGAACATTTGCAGAGGACAAAATACATGTAAATGTGACTCAAATAATGAAATTTGTCTTTGGAAGGGTAGAAAACATTGTGGCAAAAAGAGAAAATGCTGGTAAACCCTTTACCCCAACCCCATGTTCTAATGACCTTAAAGAAGAGGCCTTTTGAAAATAATGTGGAATAAGAAGAAAATGCTCTTAACCAATAGTTTCTCCCTTTCCCACATTGTTTCTACCCTTCCAAAGATTGAAATCATTATTTGCAATACTTCTGATTTCTCCACTGGAAATTCTGGACTTGTCCAGAATTTAGTATTTTGGTATGGAGTGAATCAAGTTTAATTTCTCTAAGTTTTCCATATTTCACTTTATAAATTGAATCTGACTTTAGATATTTGCATTTATTTCTTTTTATAAACATTATACTTATTTCTTTTATAAAACTTCTTTCAGAAATAACCTTCATATTGTCCTGTGTATGTCACCTGTTGGCAATGCTTTCCGAACACGATGTCGCATGTTCCCATCTCTCGTTAACTGTTGTACAATTGACTGGTTCACAGAGTGGCCCAGAGAAGCTCTGCTTGGCGTATCAAAGTCTTTCTTTGAAAGTGTACAGCTTGGATCAGATGAATTGAAAGTGAGTTTGTTTGGTGTGAAGTAGTTCTCATCATTGGTCAACCATTTTACCCTTTACAAAATGGCCCTATTTTTTGACGACCCTGAGAAAAAAGGTGTTTGAAAACATTGTAGGAAAAGGATAAGATGCTGGTTACCCTTTCAAAGACAAAATTTACCATTTGAGCTACCTTTGATTTGTTGCTTGCAACTGTTTTTAATTTCATTGAGCCTAAAATTTTGTCATTTGGTAGAGTAAATTAACTCTTTCGGCGCCAAATAAGCAAACTCAGCTTCTTTTGATGTCTGTAAATACAATCCACTGAGTCTCCGGAAGACCAAACAAGCGGAGGGCATAGATCAAAGATCAGACTGCATGTTCTGTGCAGTTTGATCTTGATCTATGCTATCCGCAAAAGTCCCTGTTTTCACTTATGACTCTGAAAGGGTTAAAGCTCAACTTCATCATGATGATTCAAATACAAGTATAGGACTTAGAATCATTATTACTCTCATTGTGGACAGATTATTGAAAATTACTTCATTAAAACTTGAAAAGACAATTACACACATCTTGTAGCATATCACTGCATACACAATTTTAATGTAAATGATTTTGTTTAAAATCCAAAAAAAATATATTTTACATATGATTTGTTAGATCTTTTTAACCCTATACTACACAATCCTGACTTTTAATGAACCTGAGGAGGAAAGCTTTTGAAAACATTGTAGGAATAGGAGAAAATGCTGTTTACCAGCATTTTCTCCTTTTCCCACAATGTTTTCTAACCTTTCAATGACGAATTTTTTCACTTGGGAACTTCTGAATTTGTTGTCTGTAAATGCTTTCAATTTAGACCAGACCAAAATTTTGATATTTAGTAAAGAGTTGACAATTAGAATTTTGTTGCATTTGCTTTCCTTGGAATTTCCAACACTAGTCATTTGGGTCAAAATAGCTATAATTTATCATTAAGCCATGCTTTGTAAAAAGAGGGTTTAGTGCATTTGCAAAAAAGTATCAACCCATGTCAGCTGGCTCAGTCTGCACAGGCTGATCTGGGTCAAAACATTTTGCTATTGGTTAATTTTCTGCATGTTAACTCTTTACCACACAATCCCGACTTTTAACGACCCTGAAAAAGAAAGCTTTTGAAAACATTGTGGGAAAAGGAGAAAATACTGGTAACCAGAATTTTCTCCTTTTCCCACAATGTTTTCTACCCTTCCCAAAACAAATTTCAATTTTTGGGTTACATTTATTTTGTCGTCTGCAAATGCTTTGAATTTGGACCAGTTTAAAATTTTGTCGTTTGGTAAAGGGTTAAAGGAACATTCTATTTCCTGATTCAGTTGGTTGTAAAACAAAATAGATTTTATGGATCCATAATTATGCGATGACTTGCTTTCTATAATGCACCATGGTGATGTGTTAGACCCCATATTGCTAGAGCATGGCTCATTTGTTGATTGCTCTAAAATTGGGTATGTGTGAAGAAAGTTTTCTGTATATTGATGTAGATTCTTATTATCAGGCTGATCCAAATCCTTGCAGAGATTTATTTAAAAGGAAACTTGTTCAAGGTTAACTGGTTTTCCATCCATCCATCCATCCATCCATCCATCCAAAGCATGTCCTCATTGATAAAACAACCTTACTTGAGTACTGTTCATCTGTTTCACAGGAAAGTCTTGCAGAGATGTGTGTAGAAATTCATGTAAGTGTAAGCCAGATGGCGGACAGATTTTATGCAGAACTCAAGAGAAAGTACTATACCACACCCACAAGTTATTTAGAGTTGATCAATCTATACCTGACAATGTTGGCTGACAAGACCAAGTAAGTAGAACCAAAAAGAAAAGAAATAATTTTTAACTCTTTACCAGACAGGAAAATTTTAGCCTTGTCCAGTTGAAAGCATGACAAATTAGTTGTTACTCAAAACACTGTGGAAATGATTCTTAAGTGTTCTTGAAGCCCTCTTCTTTAGTGTCATTATACTCCCCACCTCGGAAGTAGAAGGGGATATACTGGTTTCAGCATGTCCCTTTGTCAATCCGTCTGTTTTGTTTTCATTTCCATGCTTTAACTCAAAAGCCCTGTGACCATAGGACCCTGAAACTTTATACAAGTGTTCTTCAAGACCCAAGGAGGTAAAATATTGTTTTTGGGTCACATGGATCAAAGGTCAAGGCCACAAGTGAACTTTCTGTTCTCTGATTGTGCTGCTTCAGTGACAAGGTGCTGGTGGGGGATATTTGTCGTATTTGCGATAGTTCTAGTTTAAACCTGGGATTGTTTATTAAAGGGCTAAATAATTTTGATAAGATGTAAAACTCTTAAAACAAATATAAGACCAAGCAAACAAAACAACAAATTGTGTAAATGTTTTTTTTTTTTCAACAGACAATTAAAAGCAGCTAAAGACAGAGTACACAATGGTCTTATCAAGCTCTTGGAGACCAATGAACTGGTTGACACGATGAAGAAAGAACTGGTTGCCCTGGAACCTGAGTTAAAGAAGAAATCAGAGGATACCAATGAACTCATGGAAAAACTGGTAGTGGATCAAGAAAAAGCTGATCAGGCAAGACTGTATAACATTTTTCTTTGAAAAGTTTTGGAAATTATTATTTGAATTTTTCACATAACTTTTACTTTACGCATAATACAGCCATTTTGAGTTTCTCATCTTACTCAGATAAGCTGCTAAGATAAACCAATAATGCAGTATTTGGTGAAGTCTCTGTAATTGTAAGGCTCTGTAAGAGTATGGCTTTTTTCATAAACACTGCTTACCAGGAGTTCTCTGTAAAAGTAACTTCAAATTGATGCTTGCCATAAAGCTGAGAGTTTTATCACCTTTAGATTCAAAACAAAATCATGATATGCAAGTTTCTTTCAAGCTATTTTTTTTTGTCTGTGATGCACACACCAGTCAAATAATAAAAAATGGCATCATGTTAATTTCAATAAACATGTACATGTAGGCCTATGATCCCTGGGAAACAGTTATGTGACAAAAATAATCTGACAGATATGTATGTTGGCTTTTGAGGTAAAATTCCATTAAACTCATCATCAAAAATATTATTAAAGCTTACCAGAAGCTTGCTTACTAATGTTTTTTTTTTTAGACTTGTCTTAATCAGAATTTTATCTCAAATTCCAACTTGTTTCAAATCCAATGTCTTGCAAAAGACCAACAATTTCCATAGTAAGCATTATAACGATGGAGAACCAAATTAAGTTATCAGTTCCCTGAATGCCAGTGATAAATGAATAATTATGTTAGAAACATAGTTTAGCAGTAGTTCTCATTGCTCTTTTTAACCCTTTATTAAAAAATTCTGTGTTTTGACAACCCTGAGAAAGAAGCTGTTTGAAAACATTGTGGGGAAAGGAGAAAATGCTGATAATTAGCTTTGTCTCCTTTTCAAACAGTGTTCTCTGCCCTTTTCAAAACAATATCCATCATATTGGCGACAACTACTTTGTCATTTACAAATACTTCAAATTAAGATAAGTCTGAGATTATGTCATGTGTCAGGATTAAGTGATTTGAACTCTGTTAAATTACTATCAAAATGCATGTTCATTTGCACTAATGCTTCCAAGTAGCTCATGCATTCATAGTATTGCATTTATTGAATAATAGGTATTTCACTATGTCATCCAAGCTCTGAAAAGGGGGCTTAATGCATCTGCAAAAAGTATTAACCCATGTCAGCCTGCACACTCTGCACAGGCTGACATGGGTTGAGACTGTTTGGTATTTGTAAATTCTCTTCATAATAAAGGACCATTTTACCTCCTGACCCAGTAGGTTGTGAGAAGAAAATTGATTTTATGAATTCATAATAATGTGATGACTTTGTTGGTATGATGCATCATGGAGATGCATTAAGCCCCATTTTTCCAGAGCATCAAATGCACATATTATTTATACTTCCAAATAGGTTACTGCATTCAGTGTATTACATTTTTGAAGAACAGAGATTTCACTGTATATATATACAGGTCAGAAAAGTTGTGTTAGAAGATGAAGCCGTGGCCAAAGTAAAGGCAGAAGAAACTCAGGCTATTGCTGATGATGCCCAAAGAGATCTGGATGAAGCTCTTCCAGTGTTGGAAGCTGCCATCAAAGCTTTGGATGCCTTGGATAAGAGTGACATTGCTGAAATTAAAGTATTCAGCAAGCCACCAGAGATGGTACAGGTTGTGATGGAGTCTGTGTGTATTCTGCTTAACCAGAAGTAAGTGTAGCTTTTACTAGTATAAACAGCTACTTGTATTTAGAACTCCACCTAAATTTAACAATCACCATTTTTAGCTTGGCAGTTTTCAAAGAAAACAACAAGTTATTGTCATAGCCCAGTCATTGTCTGTATTGTTGTCATGCAAAAACTTTGTTATTTAATAATATCTCTTGTATTATCTGTAGAACAATGGCAGGTAACCATCAGAGTATTTTTTACACTATTATGCCCCTTTTTCGACTTAAAATTTTCAGGGTTGTGGTTTAGGGTTAGGGTTTAGAAGGAACTGCAGCCCAGTGTTGGCACCTCTTGTTGTCCCAGTATACCAGTTTATTGCTCAGCTGTTTTCAAAGAAAAGTCAGGGTATTCTTCTGCATCATCATTATCAACTTGCAAAAACTTGGACATTTTCTGATATCTCATTCTCTAATACATATATATCTGTTATTTACAGAAGCTTTTTTTTTTTTTACTTCAAACTTGAATTAGTTTTTATTTAGCAAAAGGGGAGTCCATATCAGCAAGGCGGGTAACTCTTTCTCCAGGTTGTTAAAACTCAGGGTTTTGTGGTAAAGGATTAAATCTCCATTTTTTTCAACTCATTTATTTAAGAACTGATTGGGCCTCAGCCAAGAGCATGCTGGGAGACAACAACTTCCTGAAGAAGCTGACTGACTATGACAAAGATAACATCTCGGATGCCATCACGAAAAAACTGAAGAAATACATTGAAAATCCAAAGTTCATTCCTGATGAAGTGGCAAAAGTATCAAAGGTATAATTTTAACTCCTTTATTCCATAGAGATGTATGTCGATACATGTACTGGTAATGAAAGGAAAAATTTAGAAAACAACATTCTGTACTGTGAATATTACATTGGTAAAGTTTAAATTAGTTTCACTGACAAATGTAGAAACTTGCCATAATTATTTCTGAAGCCTGAAACACAAGAAGAAAATTCAATTTGTCAACAGCCCTTTTTTTTTTAAATTTACAAGTTAAATGTATAACATGTTCTATTGCAAGTATGGTTTTTGGTCATTAAATACAGTTAAAAGACAAAATTAAGTCTATGATCAAACAAAAGATAATGTAACTTAACAAGCCAACCAATTTTCACTTAAAAGTATGTCTGGATGGAAGTAAAGACAGCAGTGAATTGAGTTTTCTTGTTTAGTATTAGTTGTTTTCAGTTTGCATCCTTATTTTGCCTTTTGCTACAATGTTTGTCAAAAGTGGTCTGCTACAAGACAAGAAGATTTTAACTGTTTGTGGCTATGACCTGTACATGTATTTGTTATAATTAATTTTCATACAGGCCTGTAAGTCAATGTGTATGTGGGTCAGAGCCATGGATACGTACGCTAAAGTATATAGAACTGTAGAGCCTAAAAGACAAAAGTAAGGAGTCTTCTGACAATAAACAATATGTCTTTCTCTCTGTCTGTGTCTCTGCCTCTGTCTCTGTCCCTGTCTTGCTCTTTGACTCACAAAACTTTTTCTGTCTGTGTCTCTGTCTCTCTCTGTGTAATGACTAGTATTCCAAGAATTGTGACTAAACCAAGGTGAACATAAAATTCTGTCCAAGGAAACATATATATGAACCATGCTCTGGCAAAAGGGGCTTAATGCATCTCTGTAATACATTACACCAAGCAAGACATCACAGGGACCCATAAAGTCCATTTAGTCTGGCATTCGATGGGATATAGAGGTAGAATGGTCCTTGGACATGCAGAAAATCTACTAATAGCAAAAAACAATGTTTTCAAGAACTGTATGCTGTTTCAGTGTAAATTCTGTATTTGTATGCTTAACCAGCATGTTACAAGAAATTGCTCCATTTTCCACGATATTTTGAATTCATATCTGCTATAGGGAGATCAAAAGTCATAAATCTGTAATAATATGTTATCCCTCATTTTCACATAATGTTATTCATGACAGACTGGCAACAGCCCAGGCAGAACTTGATGCTGTCATGTCAATGTTGAGAGAGAAACAGCAGAAGCTTGCAGAGGTTGAGGCCAAGATTGCTGAACTTCAGAAAACGTACGATGAAAGCATGGCAGAAAAACAGAAATTAGAGCGTAACATCTCAACAACAGCAGCTCGACTTAAACGTGCAGCAAAACTTACAACAGCTTTGGGAGATGAGCAAGTCAGATGGAGTGAGACAGTTGAAGTAAGTTATATAGGAGTCATGCTCTGGCAGAAGAGGTATTATGCATCTGTGTGGTGCATTGTACCAAGCAAGCCATCACATAATCATGGATCCATAAAATCCATTTTGTGTAACAACCCACTAAATCATGAGGTAGACTGGTCCTTTGACATGCAGAAAATTGACCAGTAGCAAAAAGTATGGACCTAGGTCAGCCTCTGTGGATTGCGCAGGCTGACCTGGGTGAATATTTTCTGCAGATGCATTAAACCCTCTTTTCACAGAGCATGACTCACATATTTTCCAGAAACATTGTTTTGTGTTAAATGTTGACATATACATATTTCAATTATAACTATGACTATAATAATTTCAATAACTAGTGCATCTGTTCATGCATACCTACAGTTTGCAGTAACCAGTGATATGTACAATTTTATTTTCAAGCCTTTGACTGCTTTCCCTCATGATAAAAGCCAAAACAAAGTTCAACACTTAGGAAAGATTGGATATTATATATCATGGTGTTTGTTTATCGCTTAACAAAAATCTCATTAGGACTCAAAAACAGGATTTGCCAAGCAGAGATACAAATTGATACAGCTGATAGCTGTATGTGTTATAAGAGAGCTGCAAGAGTTTAGTTTAGAAATCAGGGCCAGTGCTTACAGTATTTTTTCGAGCTCAGCTCAGCGGAGCATGAAATTTCAAAATTATGGAAGTGTAATTTTATATGCCTGATAGAGCAATTTTGTATACTTTTGTCATAAATTAAGATCTGATTTTAATTTTATTACCAGACACATTATTGAAAGTTAGTTTAGAAACACAGTCAGTTGAACAAGATCTTGAGTTTTTTAACCCTTTACCACACAATCCGGACTTTTAACCATCCTGAGGAGGAAAGCTTTTGAAAACATTGTGGGAAAAGGAGAAAATGCTAGTAACTAGCATTTTCTCCTTTTCCCACAAAGTTTTCAGCCCTTCCCAAAACAAACTTTAATTTTTCAGTAATATTTATTTTGTTGTCTTCAAATGCTTTCAGTTTGGACCAGTCTAAAATTTTGTCGTTTAGTAAAGAGTTAAGAAAGATGTCTTAGGTAGTACTACACAAACTTAGGGTTAAATTTTGACTACTATTTTCAACTTTCAGAAATTCAATGTTCAGATTGGCAATGTGATCGGAGATGTATTTGTGTCGGCAGCGTGTGTTGCTTACTATGGAGCTTTTACAAGTACGTACCGTCAAGAACTTGTACAGGATTGGTCGGAACGCTGCAAAGAACTACATATCCCCGTCACTGAAGGGATGACAGTCATAAATGTACTTGCTGATCCTTATGAGATTAGACAATGGAATACTGATTCACTTCCAAAAGATCAAGTATCAACAGAAAATGCCATCCTCGTGACAAGAGGTCGCCGCTGGCCGCTTATGATAGATCCACAAGAACAGGTTGGTTAACACATAACCAAGCAAGCCCATGTTTGGACAACCCAGAGGAATGAGGTTTTGAAAGCCTTGTGGGAAAAGGAGAAAATGCAGGAAAACTAGCATTTCTCCTTCTCACACAATGTTTTTCACACACTGTTTTACACAAACTTTAATTTTTGATCTGCATATATGCCTATAGATCGGCAAGTCTAAAATTTTACTTTTTTCATAAAGAATGTACAGCCCTTTTCTTACACTTACTCATTTACTGTACAGATATTATAAATGAGAACTATCTAAAAATTTTTCTTTCAGGTTAAGGAATTTGTGAGAAGAGGAATATTCGCCTCTAACAAAAATTTAGTCATTTTTCTTTAACTGTTTTCAGGGGCAACTTATTGCAAAGGCATAAAAAGTTTAACAAGCTAACATTTAACAGATCTTCAGATCTATACTTCCTGTTTACACAACTAGAGTTGTACTTAGTGCTTGGTTTCATAGGAAAACATGGATAAATGAGCTGTGTCTGCAGTTTGACTCAAAAATTGCTGAAAGAAGCATAAAACACCAGGTAGAACGCTGAAGCATTAATAGTTTATGAATCTGTGATTTTAGATATAGTAAAACCTGTATTTGATGCCACATCTATTAAACAAGCAACCTGTGTTAGACAAGAAAGCAAGCACACTTTTAATTTTGGTTCAGTACTTACTTAACAAAGTGTTGACTAGTTATTATTAATTATGTTTTTATAATTGAATTTAGGCAAATAGATGGATTAGAAACATGGAATCCAAGAACGGACTGAAGATTATAAAACTGACTGATGGAAACTTTTTACGAACCCTGGAGAACTGCATTCGTATTGGTATGCCGGTTCTCTGTGAGGACATTGGTGAAGCTCTGGACCCTGCCCTGGAACCAGTATTGTTAAAACAGACCTTTATACAGGTTAGTAATGATAGTCAATCCTTTTCTGATTGATACCATGTTTATACCCCCGCAAAACGAATGTTTTCGGGGGTATACTGGAATCAGCCTGTCTGTCCGTCCGTCCATGTGTCCGTGTGTCCATCTGTGTACAAAATACTACTAATTTTGTGTCGCAAACTCCTCCTCCAGTTTTCTTTCAATTGTATTGAAACTTTGCACATACATTCATCATATATTGAAGGTTTGCAAGACGCAATTTTCAAGTGTCAACTCCTCCTGCTTCATGAATTATCTCCCCTTGAACTTCACATTTTTTTTTCTCTTAACATCAATACTAGTTTCTGTCAAAGCGCTGGCGGGGGTATTAAGTCACATTTAGTAACAGCTCTAGTTTATATGTGGAAAATAGCTTTTTGAAAACATTGTAGAAAAAAAGGAGAAAATGCTGGTAATCAGCATTTTTTCTTTTTATATCCCCGCAAACGAAGTTTGTGGGGGGTATACTGGAATCAGCCTGTCGGTCGGTCGGTCATGCAGTCGGTCGGGCGGTCGGTCTGTCCGCAAAATCTTGTCCGGACAACTCCTCCTACAGTTTCGATCTAATTCCCTTGCTACTTGGCAGAAGTGTTCATTAGGAGCTGTAGATGTGCAAGACACACATTTTGTAAAAATTCCATCAAGAATTACTGAGTTATTGCCCCTGATTTGACTTAAAAATGTTTGTCCGGACAACTCCTCCTACAGTTTCTGTCTGATTCACTTTAAACTTGGCATAAGTGTTCATTAGGAGCTGTAGATGTGCAAGACACACATTTTGTAAAAATTCCATCAAGAATTACTGAGTTATTGCCCCTGATTTGACTTAAAAATGCTTGTCCGGACAACTCCTCCTACAGTTTCTGTCTGATTCACTTTAAACTTGGCATAAGTGTTCATTAGGAGTTGTAGATGTGCAAGACGCAACTTTCGTGAAAATTCTATGAAGAATTAATGAGTTATTTCCCCTCATTCACATTTAAAATGCTTGTCTGGACAACTCCTCCTACAATTTCAGTCCGATTCGCTTTATACTTGGCAGAAGTGTCCATTTGGAGTTGTAGATGTGCAAGACGCAAATTTTGTGAAAATTCCATCAAGAATTACTGAGTTATTGCCCCTAATTTGACTTAAAAATGCTTGTCCGGACAACTCCTCCTACAGTTTCTGTCTGATTCACTTTAAACTTGGCAGAAGTGTTCATTAGGAGCTGTAGATGTGCAAGACACACATTTTGTAAAAATTCCATCAAGAATTACTGAGTTATTGTTCCTGATTTGACTTAAAAATGCTTGTCCGGACAACTCCTCCTACAGTTTCTGTCTGATTCACTTTAAACTTGGCATAAGTGTTCATTAGGAGTTGTAGATGTGCAAGACGCAACTTTCGTGAAAATTCTATGAAGAATTAATGAGTTATTGCCCCTCATTCACATTTAAAATGCTTGTCCGGACAACTCCTCCTACAATTTCAGTCTGATTCGCTTTATACTTGGCAGAAGTGTCCATTTGGAGTTGTAGATGTGCAAGACACATATTTTGTAAAAATTCCATCAAGAATTACTGAGTTATTGCCCCTGATTTGACTTAAAAATGCTTGTCCGGACAACTCCTCCTACAGTTTCTGTCTGATTCACTTTAAGGAGGTCTTTTCTGTCATATGTATAGTCGGCCAACATTATGCGAAAAGGCACCTTTGGACATTTGCAACAAACGTGGATCCAGACCAGCCGCTGTGTCTCAGACATATTGTCAGATCATGGTCTACACTTTTTTTACACTCATTTAGTTTTGTGTCCAATTAAATTGATACTTTGCATAAATATTCACCAGGAGCAGTAGAGGTTCAAGATGCATTTTTCTCAAATGTTTGCCAAATTAATTACCCCTGAATTTACTCAAAACTTCTTGTCCAGAGAACTATTCCTTCAGTTTAAGTCTTATTCACTTGATATTTGTCATGATATTCACCAGGAGCAGTAGATGTGCAAAGCACAAATTTCATGAGTGTTGGCCAAATGATTACGGAGTTACTGCCCCTAAATTGACATTGCAGAGTTATTGCCCCTGTGACATGAAATATAGGGGCGGGGGTATTTATCACCTTTAGTGATAGTTATTCTAGTTTCCCCTACAATGCTTACTACTTTTAAAACATTTTGAGCCATCATAATTTGTCATCTACAAATGCTTTCAAGTATTCATGTATTTTCAAGCATCTTTTTCCCAATATTGCATCTTTTTCCAATATTGTCCACTTTAAAGACAAATGCCTTCAATTTGGAACCATCTAAATTTATATCATCAGGTAAAGATTTAAACCATTGAAGATTTCACTATGTTAGATCAAATTGGTGTATTCCATACAGGGTGGTCGCTTGTTGATCCGTCTAGGAGATAGTGATATAGACTACGACAAGAACTTCAAGTTTTACATGACAACAAAAATGTCCAATCCACATTATCTACCAGAAGTGTGCATCAAAGTGACGATTATCAACTTCACAGTGACGAAGTCTGGACTTGAGGACCAGCTACTAAGGTATGATGTTCTTCTTTGAATAGATCAAGATCAGAATGCACAGCACATGCAGTCTGGTCTGGGACTGATTGTACCTTATAGGGTGAGTTTTTTTGGCTAAAAGATGATGAAAAGACAAACTTCGGCTTTTACCATCGGTTGCAAATATTCACTTAACTCTTTACCAAACAACAAAATTTCAAACTTGTCCAATTTGAAAGCACTAGCAGACGACAAAATAAACCAGACTCAAAATTGAAATTTGATTGTTGTAGGGTAGGAAACATTGTTGGAAAAGGAGCAAATGCTGGTTACCAGCATTTTCTCCTTTTTCAACATTGTTTTCAAAAGACTTTTTTCTCAGGGTCATTAAAACTTGAGATTGTTTGGTAGAGGGTTTATTCATTTAGCAGGTAAGACTTAAATCACGCTTGCTTCCATTTTCTGTTGGGCTCACCACAATAACACTCTTAACCCTTTACCAAACAGTCCAGCATTTTAATGGCCCACAAGAAGAAGGCATTTGAAAACATTGTGGGAAAAGGAGAAAAATCTGGTAACCAGCATTTTAGTGGTTTCCCACAGTGTTTCCGACCATTTTGGGGTCATGAATTATTTTTTGAGCTACACCTAATCTGTTGTAAGCAATCACGTTCAAATTTTTTGAGTCCAAAATTTTGTCATTTTGTAATGAGTTTTACACTCATGATGTATTATGTGTACAATGTATGTGCATTTGTATCTGTCTGATTTTGTCAGGACCACAGCTTCTATTTTTGTCAAAATTCTTTGTATACAAATGATTATGTTTGTTCTTAATTGGACTTGGACAGTAGGTCCCATTCATGACAGAGATTTGTTGCCCAAAAGTTATAGTCACCAATAGGAGCCAAAAGTGAACCCAAATTTTGTCCACATTCTGTGGCCCGCCTGGGTAGCTCAGTGGTTAGCATATATGACACCTGGTTCGTTGCGGTGGTTTTTCGCCCCTCATCTCTGATGCATGTAAGCAAAGTAGTCAGTGACCTGGAAAGAAAGTTGTGTCAGTACTTGTGTGAGAAAGCCAGGAAACACATGCATATGTGTACTGACCGCTGTCATATGACCTAAGCTGTTAAAACAGTGTTAAACTCCAATACAGTCAACCTTATTCTGTTCAAAGCATGCTTGATAATTTGGCATTTGATGTCTTTGTTTATGTTAATTTGTTTAGGATAAAAAGAACTTTAGTAACTGTTCCTAAATGAAGGAATTTTACAATATGAAACGTAGATAAAATCTCTGAAATGAATCATCAAGAACAAAAGTCTTGTTGTAAAAACCAAAGATTACCTTGGTTTTAGTCTGTCATTGAACCTGATCTTGAACACTGTTAAAGTAATTGCTTAAATTCAAGCTTTTTTTGTCTTGTTTCAGTGAGGTTGTCAGTTTAGAAAGACCAGAGCTTGAACAGCAGAGGAACCAGTTAATAGTTAAAATCAACACAGACAAGAACCAGCTGAAAGCTATTGAAGACAGAATTCTCAAGCTTCTGTTTGAATCTGAAGGGAACATCTTGGACAAAGAAGAGCTTATTAATATATTGAATGACTCCAAGGTAGGTATTAGGATAAAACATTCAAGCCATGCTCTGTGAAAGTGTGTGTGTGTGTGGGGGGGGGGGGTGTAATGCATCTTCATGATACATTATACCAAGCAAGTCATCATATAATTATGGATCCATAAAATCCATTTTGTCTATTAACTGACTGAATCATGAGGTAGAATGGTCCTTTGACATGCAAAAAAAAAATTGACCAATAGCAAAAAGTTTCGACCCAGGTCAGCCTGCACGGAATGAGCAGGCTGACATTGGTCGATACTTTTTGGATGGCTCCTTTACATATTTGGGTGTGATATGATTGTGAGCGGATGCATGAAACTGGGTGACCAATGGTATTTTACAGAATGCCAGTCATTATTACCATAGATCTTGCATTTAAAGCCATCAGTGGATTTTATTTTTTGTCCAAATTGGAAACGCCTCTTTCTTGCAAGCAGTTATCAACAACAACAGTTGTAGATAACTGACCAAGGCTCGAAAAGCTGGGATAATTCAAACCAAATGGGATGTACGAAAGCTTAATTTTATATTACACCAATGATTTCAGGTAACTTCCGGAGTTATCAAACAAAGATTGGCAGAAGCAGAGACCACTGAAGAGAAGATCAGCACTGCCCGTGAAAAGTACAGAGTTGTGGCTACAAGAGGATCTGTCATGTACTTTGTAGTGGCAGACATGGGTGGGGTGGACCCCATGTACCAGTTCTCTCTGAAATACTTTAAAGCTGTAAGTTATATTTGTCTCTCTATGTTACATATTCAGTTTTGTTAAATGTTGTTATAACTTGTTTTCCTAAAAGAGGTCTTCCGTGAATCATACCTTAACATGAGCAGAAAAAAAAAAACAGTTATGGATACAAAAAGCTATGTCATATATTCCATGATAGCAAACATTGGTGGGGTAGACTCAATGCATCAGTTCTCTTTGAAATATTTTAAAGATGTAAGTTGACTTGTTCTTTGTGTATATTATTTACCAGCAAAATGTCTTTATATCTTGTTAGCTTGGCTGTTTTCATTGCATCATTGTTTGCATTGTAATGACATTTTATAATATCTCTGTTATTACTGAAGATATTTTCTTTAAATTATGCAAAGTTGTTCACTATCAAAAAGGAACCCATACCACAGGGGCAGATAACTATCAAAGTATTTTTGACTCAGTTATACCCCTTTTTGACTCACAATATTTACTGAAAATCATGCAAGTGCAGCTGAACATTGGCACCCGCATATGGTGCTCTTGTTTAATCCTGCGATGGCTTTCAACAATTGATTTGCTGTATCTATAGCTTTGAACGCTTTTGGTATTAATGTATAATTAACCTCTGTTATCTAATTATTCTAATTATTTGTTCACTTAAATCCTTTACTAAACCATATAGTGTGTTAACGAGCTTTAGGATAAAGGCCTTTTGTGTCATTGTGGGAAAAGGAGAGAATGTGGTTACTGCTATTTTGTAAAATATTCTGGTAGAAACATTTTTGAAACTGTACTGTTTTGGTCTTTTTTTCCTGTTTTAGAAAGTCCATTTCCTTTTTTTGGCACTGAAAGGGTAGAAATGTTTAACCCTTAGGCTGCTATATGCGACTTGGGTACCTTTTGCGGACAGTGTAGATCAAGATCAGACTGCACAGAATGTGCAGTCTGATCTTGGATCTACACCCTCCGATAAGGAGATATTTTCCCCCCAAAATGACTTTGAAATAGCAGGTTAAGGGTTCATTTGTAATTTTGTAATCTTTGTTCTTTCCAAGCTTGCAATGCTACTTAAATAAGCTTGTCCTTGGCCAAGGCACTCCATAGCCCCAGCCTTGAACTGATGGAACCAAGAAAAGACATAAGTGTGTTGTTGCAGTGATATGCTCAAAATACTGTGGAAACAGGCATAAACTTTTATTAATTCTTTACCAAATGACAAAATATTACACGGGTCCAAACTGAAAGCATTTGCAGATGAACTATAAATGTGACACAAGAATTGAAATTTGTTTTAGTAAGAGTAGAAAACATTGTGGGAAAAGGAGAAAATGATGGTTATCATCATTTTCTCCTTTACCCTCAATGTTTTCAAAAGCTTTCTTTCTCAGGGCCGTTAAAAGTTGAGATTGTGTGGTAAAGGGTTAGATAAACAAACTAACAAACAAACAATTATAATTTGTTTGACAGCTGTTTAACTCGACCATAGAGAACAGTGAGAAGTCGGATGATCTCAATACACGACTACAGATTTGTTTGGATGTCACAACAAAAGCCGTATATCAGAACGTTGCCAGGTAGGTGTTGTCTGTTTCAAGTCTTTCAAATCATTTCAACTCTTGCAGCAGAGTGCTTTTGAAAACACTGTGACAGGAGAAATTGCTCCTAGCAAACAATTTCTCTTTATGCCTCATTGTTTTGTCAGGAACTTGTTTTTATTAACTGTACACCACATGAGTCAATTTTTATACTCATCCATATCAAGAACATTTGCAGATCTGAAATTAAATATGGCTCAGATGATGGGTTTTGTTTTTGAAAAGGTAGGAAACATTGTGGAAAAAAGGAAAGTCGGTAAGCTGTAATTTTTGTTGATTTGTCCATATTTACAAGGAAGTTTTCATTCTTGTGCTGCGAATTTGCTTCTGATGGTTATGAGTTGATCAAATCCAAAGAAAGTGTATACAAATTCTTTAATCATCAGTA
Organism: Tridacna gigas; assembly: GCA_945859785.2. NCBI lineage: Eukaryota > Metazoa > Mollusca > Bivalvia > Cardiida > Cardiidae > Tridacna > Tridacna gigas. The sequence continues at coordinate 57,778,079 of OX244028.2, forward strand.
TGAGCCATGCTTTGTGAAAAGGGAGTTTAGTGCATCTGCAAAAAGTATCAACCCATGTCAGCCTGTACAGTCCAGGCAGGCTAACATGGGTAAAAAATCTTTGCTATTTGTAAATTTTCTGCATGTCAAAAGACCATCCTACCTTCAGATGCGGTCGATTTTAGACTACACAGATTTTATGGATCCGTAATGACGTAATGACTTGCGTGGTATAATGCACTATGGCGATGCATTAAGCCTACTTTTGCTAGAGAATGGCTCATTTGTTTTAAGCATCATGTAAGAGAAAATTTTCTCTTACATGATGAATAAAACAAATGAGCCAACAAAGGCTGACTTTAGTCAACACCTTTCATTATTGGTCATTTGTCTGTATGTCAAAGGACTAGTCTACTACATGATTTGGTCAGTTGTTTGACAAAATAGATTTTATGGATATATGATTATATGAAATCTTGCTTGGTATAATGCATCACAGAGATGCATTAAACCTCCTTTTGCTAGAGTGCCACTCAAAACATTATATGAATACATAGCACTGTTTTGAATTCTTTCAGAGGACTGTTTGAAAAAGACAAGCTGGTATTCTCTTTCATGCTTTGTGTGGAAATCATGAGAAATGACGAGAAGATAACTGTGCCAGAATGGAACTTCTTCTTACGTGGTGCTGCAGGTAAGTATCCAATGATAATGTTGTTGTGTAACAAGGGTCCTGCCTTGCTCAATGGTAAGGTGTAGGACTTGGAATTTGGAGGTTTCTGTTTGAGCCACACTGGAAGCACTGTTTGTTTTTTTTTTTTTTTTTTTTTTTTCTTTTTTGTGAGAGTGTCCTAGGGCAAAGCAATTCGGAGCCCTGGCCCTGACATGGATGAATGTGTGAGCTGTTGCCATGAAGTGACTGAGATAATGTTGAAAGCAGTGTAAAATGCCACTCAATCAATCAGTTGATCTTGTTCGTAAGAAAAACAGCCAAAAAATTACTGCAGACATACAGTATTAAGGGGGGGGGGGGAGGGGTGATTTGTCCTTTTTATGAGAATTTCAGGTCTTCAATCAATTAACTCTATACCGATTAATCTCATGGTATCATTATACTCAAAAAGAAGGCTATTTTTAACATTGTGTGAAAAGTTGAAAATGGTAGTAAATAGCATTTTTTCTATTTCCCATAATGCTTTCTATTCTTTCAAAGGTACATGTAAAGCACTTAATTTTAGCCTCATTTAATTTGTCTTCTGCATTTGCTTTCGATCTAGACAAGTCCCAATTTTTTTCGTTTGGTATAAAGTGTAGGCTTATCATAAATAAATGTCCTTGGATAAATTGAAAAACATTTTTGGATTTGGAATTATTGCTTGTAAATGGTTTATCTTTGATCCTCAAAATACAGCATACACCTGGCAGCAATTAGCAGACAGTATGTATTTTAGATCCAGTCACTCAAAAACAAAATCTCTCAAAGGATGAATGAAGACTGTGGCATAAAGAACTTAATCTTTGTTAACCATAGAGTATCAACTTTTTACTGTTTAGTTGTCTTAGATGATTACCAAAATCATACAAAGGAAGTTTATCATGCAACTACCTGTTGTAAATTAATTTTTTTTTTACATATAGCTTCAGCAGAAGGTACAAATGAAATTTTGTTTCTGGCTCATTGTTATTGAACCATCCTTTTTATGTGTACTATTTATTTTGATATTTGCTGTCTTCCCATTGTATTTCTATCATTCTGTCATCAAAGTTTATTGCTTACGGTCCTTATGAATGAACTTTAAAAGATAATGAATTTGTTCTTGGCATACAGTTGTTTCATGACTACAACAAACATATTTATTGACTTATAGTAACTTATTGTTACTTTGTTATTGACTGATATACAATTTCATCAATCCTTAGAGTTCTGCTCATATCAACCAATCACTGTAGCTATGCATTTTAACCTTTTACCAAACATTCCCATATTTTAACAACCCCAGGTAAAAGGCTTTTGAAATCATTGTGAGAATAGGAGTAAATGCTGATAACCAGCATTTTCCTCTTTCCCTACATTGTTTTCTACCATTTCAAAGATAGAAATAATGTTTTAAGCTACAATGAATTTGTATTCTGAAAATGCTTTCAGTTTGCTTGAGTCTAAAATTTTGTTTGTTTGGTAAAGAGTAAAAGTATACCTTTCCTTGGACTGGAAATTTTTTATTCATTTTCTTTGATGGATGATTTCTTAGCTAAAGCTGTAAACTTTGATGGACATTGTAAATTGGAAGCAAAACAAAAATTAAATTGAATTTGATTTTTTGCTTATGCACAACTTATTTTTGAAGTATCCTTAATCAAAATAATTCCAAATTCATTGATGATAATTTTCATCATAAAATAGAAGTATATTTCTCACATGAAACCAAAGTCACGTTTTCTTGACCTTAAATTCACTCAAGGTTCTGATGTTTTAACCTTTGAATGTTGTATTTTTGTAATCTGATAATTTCCATCCTTTACACTGGCACATTTTTAGCTCATTCTAGCACCAAGTGCTTGGAGGTGATTTATCAGAATACTTCTGTATTGTCCCTTATCATCAAAATTTATAAATGATTCCCCTGGTTTTGTCTGTATCCTTCCATTATTCCAACATTATTCATGTTGTAAGATTCATTCCTCTGTCATCTCTGATCATCATTTTGACAATGGATATGTAGGAAAGCAACCAGTGGCTTGGAAAGACTATTCTTTGAAGTACTGGTTAACTCTTAACCAAACGACAAATTTTAGACATCAAATTTGAAAGTATTCACAGACGACAAAATAAATGTGATTAAAGAATTGAAATATGCTTTTGGAAGGGTAGAAAACATAGTGGGAAAAGGCTTCTTTCACTGGGTCATTAAAAGTCAGGATTGTGTGGTAAAGGGTAAAAAAAAAAAAAAAACTTGGGGAAAGCATGGATAGGTACACTGGCAGTGGTGGTGAAACTGAAATGATATTGGAATAGCCTTAGATTCCATACAAATAAACAATCAAATTATTCATGTTACAGGTCTTGATAAACAGAGACCTCCAAAGCCTGGTGTGGGCTGGATCAGTAGGCTCGTCTGGAACCAAGCTTGTGACCTGAGTGACTCTATCCCAGCATTCCGAGGAATTTACAATGATCTAGATAAAACCCCTTGCTGGGTTAAGCTTGGGGAAAATCTGGTATGGTTCATCTTTTTATTTTATATGAAATTTTTGTGGTTAGTGGGGGAAAAATAGCACTAAACCAAGTATTGAATCAAATGTTTAAAGTCTGATTAGTATATATGGAATATGGATCACTTTGGTCAAAGAACAGAAGTCAAAGTAACTTCACAATCATGAATTATTTTTCTAGCACAAGGCGGCCATGTTTCATCTGAAATCCTTGAGCTTGAAGCTTTTCCAAACAACAAAAATTAAGTATTATCCATATGAAAACATTTGTAGACAACAAATTAAATGTGACACTTTATTGGATCTGGCTTTGAACTCTTTACCAAATGACAATATTTTGGACTGGTCCAAAATGAGAGCATTTGCAGGCAACAAATTAAATGTAGCTAAAATGATTGCATTTGTTTCTGAAAGGTTAGAAAACATTTTGGGAAAAGGAGAAAATGCTGGTTACCAGCATTTTCTCCTTTTCCCACAATGTTTTCAAAAGACTTTTGTCTCGCGGTCGTTAAAAGTCGGGATTGTGTGGTAAAGGGTTAAAGAGTAGAAAACAATTGAGGGGAAAAAAAAGAGAAAATGCTGGTAATCAGCATTTTCTTTTTTTTCCAAAATGTTTCAAAAGATTTTTAAAAACATGGTCTTTAAAACAAGGGATTGTTTTGTAAAGGGTTTTAAAGCTTTCTACCTTGTACATTTCATTTATTCTTTTATTAAATTAGATAAGGGCCAATCCAGAGACAGACAGTTCCTATGGACCTGAGCCAGCTGCCCCCCAGGAGGGTGAGGACACGGAGATTCTGGATGATGGAACAACAAAGGGCCACTGGGACATGCGGCTGACAAGCTTCCAGAAACTCATGTTCATCAAGGTCTTTAAGGAAGAGAAAACAGTGTTTGGCGTCACAGATTTTGTACGGGAGAATCTGGGTTCCACTTTTGTGGAAAGTCCCAATGTAGCCTTGCAGACCCTGTATGATGATATGAATAAAGTGACACCATTGGTGTTTGTCTTGAGCACAGGATCAGATCCAATGGGAGCCTTCCTCAGATTTGCCCGTGAAAAGGGATACACGGACAAGTAAGCTGAAATGTTTACAACTCCGGTGAACAGCTGACAAAAAGTTGATAGAATAATAGTGTTTCACATAACTGCATGTATTTTCAGTTTGATGTTAGCAATTGTGAATTTTATCATGAGATGAGAACTATCTGAAATTATGGGTCAGGACACTGTATTAGCATACCTTATTTCCAAAACATGGCTGGCCTACATTATCTTATCAATTCAACTGTCAAAGTTGTCGCTTTTGACATAGCTAAGATTGTTACAAAGCTAAGATTGTGGCAAAACTAAGATTTGGTTCCTTACTGGGTTTAAACTTTACCACACAATCCCAAGCTTTAACGATTCGGAAAAGAAAGCTTTTGAAAACATTGTGGGAAAAGGAGAAAATGCTGGTAACCAGCATTTTCTCTTTTTCCCACAATGTTTTCTACCTTTTCACAATCAAGTAGCATAATTTCAGCCACATTTGTCTTGTGCAAATGCTTTCAATTTAAAGGACTCCAATTTTTTGTTATTTGGTGAAAAAGTTAAAATCATGTAACTTTATTTTTGAGCTTGACTGGAACCTTTTTGTTATCCCAGATGTATACTGATATCAAAGAAGTGTCAGGTCACATTAGCCCTTTGGGTGGTACCAAACAAACAAAATTTGGAGTTGTCCAAAATGAAAGTGTTTGCAGACGACAATTAAAATGTGGTTGTAATTTTAAGATTTGGTTGTGAAAGAGTAGGAAACCTTGTGGGAAAAGGAGAAAATGCTGATTAGCAGCATTTTCTCCTTTTCCCACAATGTTTTCAAAAGCCTTTTTCCTCAGGGTTGTTAAAACTTGGGATTTCAATAAAATTTCAGCCATGTCCAAATTCAAATATTTACAGACGACATATTCAGTGTTACTGAAGACATTATTTTTCCGTTTTTTGATAGAAAACATTGTTTGAAAAGGAGAAAATGCTGATTACCAGCTTTTTCTGCTTTTCCTGCAATGTTTCTGAAAGGCTTATGTCATGAAGTTGTTAATTTGGGATTGTTTGGTAAAGAGTGAAAAAAATCTGAAATTTGTTTGCATTTGAGTATATTAGTCTTTAACTCTCCTACTCCCGACTTTTAACAACCTAGAGGAAAAGGGCCTTTGAAAACGTCATGGGAAAAGGAGCATTGGTAACCAGCATTTTTTCCTTTTCCCACAATGTTTTCTACCCTTCCAAAGATAAACTGTAGTTTTTGGGTCACATTTGTCGTCTGCAAATGCTTTCACTTTGGACCAGTCTAAGAATTTGTTGTGTTGTAAAGAGTTCAGTTAAGACGTGAAATCTTCTTTGAATTGTCATATTGAAGCACTATAAACTGTTGAATGAAGAGAATTTATTGTTCTGTACTTTCCTAGGATTCAGTCAATCTCCTTGGGACAAGGTCAAGGACCTGTGGCAGAGAAAATGATACGAAGTGCTATTGGAACTGGGGACTGGATATTCTTGCAGGTAGGTTCGGGGATATACATGTATGCAGAGCTTCAAATAGAGGGAGTGATTTTGATTTCGAAACTGAAAATATTAATTATTTTCCACTAAACCCTATGTTGTGGGTACTGATTAGAATCGCCTCATTGAGACAATTCTAATGAGTACCCACAACATAGGGTTTGGAAGAGAAATAATGGATTTAGAATACCATCACTCCCTCTTATCTGGAGCTCTGTACAGTATAGTTGTATGTATATGTACTTGCAAAATGTATGGCATACAGGTACATACATCTGAACTTGTGGGACACATTTTTGTACATAATACATACAGGTTTTGGTATAATTGACCGCCTAGACCTATATAATAGTGGGGTAATTTCTGGGTTTTACAGATATTGTTAAAAGGGCTTTTTAAGTTCATTTTGGTCTAACATAAGAGTTACATCATGGTGTTGTATGGTGATATTATTGTTGGTGTTGTATTGTGAGTTTGTTTTCCTCTGACAACATGTCCATAATAATTTTGTCAGATTGGGTGACTGAATTGGTTGGTCATTTTTTGATATTACCATACATGAATTTCAGAGTTATTTTGGTCTAATCTAGACATCCTATGATGGTTATATGGTGGTGGTATCACATGTTTATTTCTTTGTCATCTTGTGTCAAAGACCTAAAGTCATAACCCTTATCCTGCTAGATAAGTGAAATGAAACTTACAAACCAATTGTATAAATCCAAATTTTGCTATTTCAAAGGTATTTCTTGGATATCTCCTTATGGGACGGTGTAGATCCAAGATCAGACTGCAAGTTATGTGCAGTCTGATCTTATTCTACACAGTCCACAAAAGGTCCTTGAGTTTCACTTAACATCCTAGGGGTTAAAAGGGTCTTAAACTCCACAATACAAACAAACAAACATTGTCACATTGTGTCAGTTCATCCAAATCTCTGTGTCAAACTGGGTTTATGACAGGATTTGGGGTGAGGGGGGGAGGATGCTGATATATATATATATTTTTTTTTGATAGGGTAGAAAACATTGTAGGAAAAAGAGAAAATGCTGGTTACCAGCATTTTCTCCTTTTCCCACAATGTTTTTAAAAGGCTTCTTTCCCAGGGGCATTAAAAGGCGGCATCATGCGGTAAAGGGTTGAACGTTAGTCTGTGTACGATCATTCACCAAAGTTTCAGTTGTCTTGTTCTCATTGCATGAAAGTCATACTCATTCCAACATATGCTCAAAATTGCCTCCATAACATTAGAGACCAACTTGCATATGTCTCACAAAATTGTCAGTTACCAAACACAGTGCTCTTTGGGGACTTTTGGTGTGATTGCCAAGAGAACAATACAACTGAAACTTCAAGGGACGATTGTACAGAGACCGAAGTTTGAGTCCAGCAAGTTTCTGGAAATTTGCTGACTCTTTGTCTGATTCAATAAAATTGTTATGGGTTCTGTACTTTTTGGGTCACACTGTACGTTGAAGTTTGTGGTTCTTAATTTTAAGTTTGTGGGTCGTATATTGTAATTATGTTTGAATTTGTGGGTCATATTGTAGTCTTACATATGAACTTTGGCCTCATAGTGGTTTGTGTATATATTAACGAGAAAAAGGTTTAAGTCTTTATCGGATAATAAAATTTTAGACTTGTCCAAGTTGAAAGCATTTGCAGATTAAATAATTAGTGTGGCTAAAATGATGATTTCTGTCTTCGAAATGTTAGAAAACATTGTGGGAACCGGAGAAAATGCTGGTTATCAGCATTTTCTCCTTTTCTCCACAGTGCTTTCAAAAACCTTCTTCTTTGGGGTGGTTAAAACTCAGGATTTTGTGATAAAGGTTAATCTTATTTCCTCTGCTACTTTTAGAACTGTCATTTGGCTGCATCTTGGATGTTATCCCTGGAGGAACTGGTCAAAGAAATAACGGAGAAAGCAGACACAATCCACGAGGATTACAGACTATTCCTCAGCTCTATGCCCTCCAATAAGTTCCCCGTCAGTGTGCTACAAAACAGTGTCAAAGTTACAAATGAACCTCCCAAAGGGTTGAAGGTAATAAACTTTTTTTTTTTTTAAACTCTTTAGCAAATGACAAAATTTTACACCATTCCAAATTGAAAGCATTTGCAGATGACAAAATAAATGTGACCCAGAAATTGAGATTTGTTTGGAAAAGGGTAGAAAACATCGAAAGAAAAGGAGAAAATGCTGAATACCAGCATTTTCTTCTTTTCCCACAATGTTTTCAAAAGGCTTCTTTCTCAGGGTTGTTGAAAGTCAGGAAAGTGTGATAAAGAGTTAAACTACTTGTTATTCCATGAAACAGGTTTGCAGCAGATGACTTTAAAAAAAACATGCATGAAAAACATGGATTATGGCTTTGAATTAGGATTATCTATCTGTCAAACAATTTTATGTTTTAACCCGTAGGCTGCTAAGTGCAACTCACTGACCTTTTGTGAACAGTGTAAATCAAGATCAGACAGCACAGAATGTGCAGTCTGATCTTGGATCTTCACCGTCCGATAGGAGATATTTTTCTTCAAAAAAGAAAAATTTTTGAAATAGCATAATTTGGGTTTAACTATCAGCTTGAAAGTTTCATTTAATTTATTCAGGAGGTTAAGGGTTAACAACCCTACGAAGAAAACTTGTAAAACATCTCAGGCAAAGGAAAAATTGCTGGTTACCAGCATTTTTTCTTTTTCCCACGCTGTATTCTATCCTGTCAAAGATGAATTCCATCATTTTACCACATTTAATTTGTCGTCTGCAAGTGCTTTGAATGTAGGGAAGTCTAAAATTATGGCATTCTGTAATGAGTTACTGAAAAAATGGATATTATCATGTGTCTAAAATTTTGCCATTTACCAAATGCTGACTTTATGCGTGTTTTAATTTTCGCAAAAACTGCAACAGTCTATCTTGCCTATGAAATACACACCTTAAGAATCACAATCAAACATGTTTAATTGCTGGTGTTAACCGCCACTAGACTGGTATTTGGATGACTTTGAGGAAAAAAGGCACTCACTGATGTCAACAAGGGTCCTAGTCAATCTCTGTCATATGACCTGGTGTCTAGGTAAAATACACCTTAATGTAGCTTAAATTTATGCTAGTGGACATCTTTGCACTTTTTATCAATACAAGAAAATCACAAAAATATTGCGAAATTTTCCACAATGCGAACATTTCCGGTTTTACAGTAACAAAGTACTATATGAAACAAATTTGCAGCAGGCGACTTTGGAAATATGCATGGCGTGATACATGGATTATCACCATGAATTAAAGTAACAATAGCTGCCAAAAGTAAACAAAGCAGGTGTCAAAATGCATTTGAATTAAAATCATATCATTTAAAAGTATGGAAATTATTGTGACGATGAAAATCTTGTTATTGTAGGGTCTTTCCAAATGTTAGTTGTTGGCAGAGAAATTAGTTTCAAATATTGGTTAAAAGTTGCCAGGTCACTTTATCTTTTGTTTACTTTTGACCTGATTTTAAAATTCATTTTTCTGCCAGCGACTGACACTTTGACAGACCACACAATAACAGAATGTCACTTTAACAATATTTGCCATACTTTTGAACTGTATGATATAAAACTAAGTGCATTTTAATTGTCTTTTTGGCCACAATTTGGCCTTTAACCCTTTACCAAACAATCCCAGGTTTTCACGACCTTAGGAAAGAAGGCTTTTGAAAACATTGTGGGAAAAGGAGAAAATGCTGGTAACCAGCATTTTCTCCTTTTCCCACGATGTTTTCTGCTCTACTATAGAGCTTAAGCATGTTTGTTCCAAAGCTGAATTTGGCCTCTGTAAATGCTTTGAAATTGGACTAGTCTAAAATGTTGTCATTTGGTAAAGAGTTAATCAGTGCTCTCTTGATTAATATGTCATCAATAACTTCAAAATTATGAAGAAATAATAAGTTAGAATTTCATTCCAGGCAAACAGCCGCAGAGCTTTCGCTGACATTACACAAGGTTTCTTTGAGGACAACTCCCTTGGTAATGACTGGAGGAGAATTGTGTTTGGAATCTGCTTCTTCCATGCTATCATACAGGAGAGGAAGAAATTTGGTCCACTTGGCTGGAATATAAAGGTGAGTCACATCATACTTGGGAACATGAAAGGTGATAGTATGACCCATTGTCAGCCAAAGATTGATTTGTTCCCCTGCCATAAAAGTTCTCAAACCAGTCAAACCTAAAATTGACTGCAAAAGACAACTGGATGCTGAACAGAATTAATGATTAGACATAGGAAACCAATACAAATTTTTGTCCACTTGGCTAGAATATGAATGTGATTTTTATCTTGCTTGTGCACATGAAAGGTGGTAGCATGACTCAATAGTCACACAAAGACTTTGATTTACGCCCCTGCCATAAAGGCTCACAAACTAGTCAAACTTAAAATTGACTGCAAAAGACAACTGGCTGCTGAACAGAATAGAATTGGGCCTTGCTTTGTGAAAAGGGGTTTAATGCATCTGCGAAAAAAAGTATTGACCCAGTTTAGCTTGCACAATCTGTGCAGGCTGATACGAGTCGAAGCTCTTTGCTATCAGTAAGTAGTCTGCATGTCATAGGACCATTCTACCTCATGATTCAGTCATTTACTAGACAAAATAGTTTTTATGGATCCATAATTATGTGATGACTTGCTTGGTATCATGCATCAGGGAGATGCATTAAACCCCCTTTTGCTAGAGCATGGCTCGAATAAAAATCGGACATGGGAAACAGGCAGGAATTTGTGTAAAAGTACAATTGTATTGCTGTTGCAGTTGGGAGCTTTGGAAAACATTGTTTGAGAAGGTAAAAAAACTGAAAAAAAAAAAAGAGAAAATGCTTCCATTTTTCTGTTTATCCTTAATGCTTTCTGTCTTCTGTAACACAAGTTACACATTTTGAGCTACATTCAATTTGATGTGCAAAAATGCTCTTATTAAACTTTTATCAAACACTCTCGACTTTTAATAAGCCTGAAAAAGAAAGCTTTTCAAAACGTTGTGTGAAAAGGAGAAAATGCTGGTAACCAAAATTTTCTCCTTTAGCCACAATGTTTTCTACCCTTCCCAAAACAAATTTCAATTTTTCAGTCACATCTACTTTGTTGTCTGCGAATGTTTAAATTTTGGACAAGTCTAAAATTTGATCTTTTGGTAAAGAGGTAACTTTTTCGTCCAGTAAAGGGTTAACCCTTTACCAAAAAACAAAATTTTGGACTCAACCAAATTGAAATCATGTGCAGACGACAAAATAAATGTAGCTCAAGTAATGATTTCTATCTTTAATTGAATAGGATACTTTGTGGGAAAAGGAGAAAATGCTGGAGTGTGAGGTAAAGAGTTAATCGGCATTATCTTTTAGTGCCTTTTCATTAGCTATAAATGCAGGAATATTTCTAGTGTCCTCCTAACATGTGTTTTAATTGGGTTGTTTTGCAACATTATTGTAATGTTCAGTGACAGTGAAATATATTGTTTGTACTTTAACCCTTTACCACACAATCCCGACTTCTAACGACCCTGAGGAAGAAGCCTTTTGAAAACATTGTGGGAAAAGGAGAAAATGCTGGTAACCAGCATTTTCTCCTTTTCCCACAATGTTTTCTACTCTTCCCAAGACAAATTTTAATTTTTGATTTACATGTATTTTGTCGTCTGCAAAAGCTTTCAATTTGGACTGGTCTAAAATTTTGTTGTTTGGTAAAGAGTTAATTGTATCAAGAATGATATTTGTCAGTAATACTTTGATTCTATCTATATTACAGTACGAGTTCAATGACAGTGACAGAGAATGTGCTTTACTGAATCTTCAGATGTTCTGTGCTGATGGGAACATACCCTGGGACGCTCTCATTTATATTACAGGAGAGGTATTTACCATTTACCAAACAGTCCAGGGTTTTAACAACCCTGAATAAGAAGGCTTTTGAAAACATTGTGGGAAAGGAAGAAAATGCTGGTCACCATATTTTCTACTTATCAAAGACAAATCCTATCCTTTTAGCCATGTTTGATTTGTCGGCTACAAATACTTTCAGTTTGGACATGTCTTAAATTTTTTCATTTGAGTTAGATTACTACATTAATTCCAGTATCATTGATTTCACTAAATCTGATTTGTAAAAGAGAAAGGTGTTGACAGGAGAGGTATTCATTTGATATTAACCCTTAGAGTGCCAAATAAACCTATCAGACATTTTCATCCTTGAAATATGACCAAAATAATTGCAGTTTCATGGTTGCTTTTGTCTACAGTGTTTAAGCAAAGCGGACAGTGTAGATCAAAAGATCAGGCTGCATGTTTTGTGCAGCCTGATCTTGATCTAGACTGGCCGCAAAGGCAACTATAGTCATGAAAGGCGCTGTATGGGTTAACTCTTTACCAAACAACAAACTTTTGGACTGGACTAAATTGAAAGTGACTAAATTGAAAGCATTTGCAGATGATTAATGTAGTTCAAAGCATGATTTCTGTGTGACAGGGTAGAAAACATTGTATTGGGTACCCACATTTTCTTCTTTTTCCACAATGGTTTCAAAAGCCCTTTTCATTAAGGATCTGAAAATTCTGGATTGTGTGATAAAGGGTTAAATTTGATATCATTGATTACACATATTTTTACTGGTAAAAGAAAAATTTGTTTGCACTTCCGTAAACCCCACTGTAGGAAGATGTATGTACATGTCATTAAGGCTAAGCCAGGTAGCACGGTCAGTAGCGTACATGACTTGAGACCAGGGTCGCTGCTTTGAATCCTGTGCCTGGCAAATTTCTTACCCAGGATTGATGATAAGTCATTTCGACAGGATTATTCTTCTCTCACCACTGATTATTGTGGCAATGATGATTATCTGGGAAAGCAGCCAGTGGCTTAGGAAGAATATCATCTGAAGTATCGGGGAGAGAAATTCAAGGAAAGCATATATAGCAGAAATAATATTTAAAACGGTATTAAACACCATACTACAAACAAACATGCTATTAAAATGAAAATGTTGGCCCAACCATTTACCACCAAAATACCAAGTTTTAACAAACTTGAAGAAGAAGGCCTTTGTAAACATTGTGGGAAAAAGGTTAGAAGACAGTGTGAAAAAAGAGATGATGCTGGTTTCTCCTTTTTCGCAGTATATTTTAATCTTTCAAAGACAAATCTTATAAATTTTAGCCACTTTCAGTTTGTTGTCAACAAGTGCATCGGATTTAGAGAAGTCCAAAGTTTTGTCGTTTGGTAAAAAATTAAGTTGAATTTGATTTGTGGGTTTTGAAAATAGTGAAGCTGTATTTCATTATCAAAAGTTATGGAAAGGACTTGCTAAGGTCCCATGCTTTTCACATTCTGAAAGGTGTTTAACTCTTCAGCAAAAGGCAAAATTCTAGACTTGTCCAAATCGAAAGCTTTTGTAGACGACAAATCAAAAGTGGATCAAATTGAAAATTTGTCTCTTGAAGAGTAGAAAACATTGTGGGAAAAAAAGAAAATACTGGTTACCAGCATTTTTGCCTTTCCTATAATGTTTTCTAAGGCCTCCTCTTTTACAGTCGTTAAAACTCTGGATTATGTAGTAATGGGTTAAAAAAAGAAAGAGACATTGGAATGAATGGATCGTTTTTTTTAACCTTTGTAGATTACATATGGAGGCCGTGTCACAGACTACAAAGATCAGAGATGTTTGAGAACCATTCTAAAGATTTTCTTTGCGCCAAATACACTGGAGGACACCTACAAATACTCTCCATCAGGTAGATTTATTTCAACTCTGAATCCTTATATTCCTTTATCACACAACATCAACTTTTAATGACCCTGAAAGAGAAGGCTCTTGAAAACATTGTGGGAAAAGGAGAAAATGCTAGTAACCAGCATTTTCTCCTTTACCCTGAATGTTCTTTGCTCTGTCAAAGACAGAAACTATCATTCAAGCTACAATTAATTTGTTGTCTGCCAATGCTTTCAGTTTGGTCCAGTCCAGAATTTTGTCATTTGGTAAAGAGATAAAGTGTTGGGTGTACATTTAGGTGCGATTGTTCAGCTCCAGTTGCCTTTAGAAATATAATTAATGGTAGGTTCAGTGATTACTAATAGTTTCAGTGATGGATAAGTTTGGTAAAAAGGACTTATATAGGACTTATATGTATTAACCCTTTACCAGACGAAAAAAATTTAAACTTGTCCAAATTGAAAGCATTTGCAGATGACAATTTCAGTGTGGCTCACATGGTGCAATTTTTCTTTGATAGGGTAGAAAACATTGTGGGAAAAGGAGAAAATGCTGGTTACCAGCATTTCCTCCTTTTCCCACAATGTTTTCAAAAGGCTTCTTTCCCAGGGGCGTCAAAAGGCGTCATTGTGTGGTAAAGGGTTAAATGGGTTTTAGGTTTAAATAGCGTGGGGAAAGCAGTTCTAGTTTGTTTTAAAAACTGTTATTTTTGTTCTTTTTTTTTAGGTATTTACTATGCTCCACAGTATAGCACGCTAGAGGAATACAGGCAATATATTGATGGCTTACCTTTGATAGATGAACCAGAAATTTTTGGCATGCATGAAAATGCAAATATTGCATTCCAGGTGAGGGCATACATACCGGATTTATGTTGTAGTAGCTTTCCTTGGGCTTGTGAATGCTGTGATTTTGGTGGGAAAATTTGATACCTTTGCAAGTCAGAAGGTCAAGCAAGTTTTTCCTACTAAGTGAGAAGCCTATAAAAGCCCCAGGAAAATTCATTTACTATTCCTTTAGTTATATACCTACAAATTTTGGACAACACAACATTATTGTTTTGGACATCTTTTTTAAAAAAATGGTTAAATGTTGAAAGATGCATGTTTTCTTGGTGACCAATAAAACAGAAACAGGCTGAAAGAAGTTTGCACGGGCATTATGTCATCATACCATATTTGGGGCCGTAGTGTTTTAGGAGTTATTGCTCTTTGTTTTGTTACATTTTTTAGTGGGGGGCATAACTTCCAAAGTGTGAAAGCTATCGACTTGAAAGACAGATAAATCGTATTAAGGACAAGTGCCATGCACAAGATTCATAACCCTGCCTTCGTTATTTTTGGAGTTATTGCTGTTTGTTATTCTTTATTTGTCCAAAGCATAACTTCGAAATTATGAAAGCTATTGACTCCAAACTTCAAATATAGATAGATCATATAGATCATTGAGTACAAGCTTAGTGCACAGGATTGGTTACTCTATCTTTAGTATTTTATGGAGTCAATGACCTTTGTCATTTACATTTTGGATTTGGAAACTGGCAGTCATTCAGTGACAAGGCATCTGGTGGGGGTATTTGTCAGCCTACAACAGTTCTAGCTGTCATCTATTGTTTTTAAAGATGTCCTATACAGGAACCTTATCAATTTCAGTAGCTTTGTAGTAATTTAATCCTTTACCACACAATCCTGAACTTTAATCACCCAGTGGAAGAAGGCTTTTGAAAACATTATGGGAAAAGGAGAAAATGTTGGTAACCAGCACTTTCTCCTTTTCCCACAATGTTTTCTATCGTAATAAAGACAAATTCCATCATATGAGCCACAGATTGACCTGGGTCGATTGTTTTTGCAGATGCATAAAGCCCTCTTTTCACAGAGTATGGCCCCTATACATTTTCAATTTGGTCAAGTCTACATTTTTGTGTTTATATTTTGTTGTAAAAAGTTAACTGTTACAGCTGCATCATCCATTTTTTAGACCCAAGAAACACAAAACTTGGTGAACACAATTCTAGATGTCCAGCCTCGTCTCTCCAGTGGAGGAACAGGAAAATCCAACGATGAAATTGTGTATGAGCTGGCTGATAGCATTCTGGGTAAATTAATGGACAAATTAGACATTGAATTGGCCAATCAGGAGATGTTTGAGCCTGACGAGAAGGGGCGCCTCAATTCTCTGACCACAGTCCTCACCCAGGAAGTGGAGAGATTTAACAAGTTACTGAAAGTGATTAAGGTAATATGCTCAGTGTTACACTTGTTACTCTGAAAACCCCAATGCTCAATGAATAGTGCACATGAATAGTGATAACTATTGTTTAGGCAATGGTTATGTCCAAAGGCACCTACTGGCTTTTGGAAGAATATTGTGCAAAATACTGGTAAAAGAAACTGCAGGGAAGCATGTATAGGTGACATAAGTGAAATGAGCCATGCTATGTTAGAAGGGGGCTTGATGCATTAACTATCAATCAAGGTCAGCCTCTGCAGTTTGCGCAGGCTGACCTTGGCCAAACTACTTGCTTTTGGTCAATTTTCTGCATGTCTTAGGACCATTCTATTTGAAGATTAAGTCAGTTGTTAGAGAAATGGATTCTAGGAATCTGCAATTATATGATGACTTGCTTGGTGTCATTGGACATGGAGATGCATTAAGCCTCCTTTTGCCAGAGCATGGCTCAAATAATGTTGAAAACAGTGTAAAACACCATAAAAACAAAGAGAGATGGTATTCTTGGGTTCTATATTTGAACTGTGTTTCAACCAAAATTCTTCTAAAGCCTTAGATTAAAATAATTTTATGTATAGTAATAGATACAGAAAATTAATTATTTAAGCAATATTTGATTTGTTGTGTGGAAATCCTTTCAATATGAACCAGTGTAAAATTTTGTTGTCCGTTCAGGAGATGGGGGAAAAAGCCCACACAAAAACACAAATGGGAAGAAAAAGAGCCAGGGCTTGACTTATAGATTCTGATAAAATACCCAGTTAGAATGGACATGAGTGATAAGTAAGTGTGATATTACTGTATTTGGTTTTTCTCTTTCATTTTTCCCTCCCAGAATTCCCTTGTACAGCTACAGAAGGCAATCAAAGGTTATGTAGTGATGAGTGAACAACTAGATGCAGTCTACAACTCCTTCCTGAATAACCAGGTACCAGTCATGTGGGCCAATGCTGCTTATCCGTCTCTCAAACCCCTGGGAAGCTGGGTGCAAGACTTGGTGTTCCGATGTGCATTTGTGGATGGGTGGATTCAACATGGTCAACCAAAATCTTTCTGGATATCTGGCTTCTTTTTCCCACAAGGTTTGTTTTTAGATATCCATACTCACAGCATGCAACCCTTAACCAAACAATCCCAAATTTTAACTTGAGACTGAAGGCTTTTGAAAACATTGTGGGAAAAGGAGAAACTGCTGGTAACCAGCATTTTTTTTCCCTTTTCTAACAGCGATTTCTACTTTTTGAAAGACAACATTCTTTTTTTGAGTTAAGTTAAATTTTTGTCTGCAAATACTTTTAATTTTGACGTGTCTGAATTTTCATGGTGTGGTCAAGATTTTAGCATAGCAATACCTACACTTCTAGAGCAGACCCCAGTAGCCCAGTTGATAGCCAGCAGGACTAGAAACGCAGGGGAAACTTGATCTATCCCTAGCTTACTGAAATAATGTTCAAAGTGATGTTAAACACCAAGCAAACCAGCAACAAGCTTACTGCTGCATGTTATTGTATAAAAACCCTGCCAAATGAAATGGGAAAAGAAAAGTGGTAAACCAGGTGGGTAAAGAAGGAAATGCTGGGTCCAAAACATTCACCTTTTTCCGTGATGTTTTCAGAAGTTGTCACCCTCATAGTTTTAGAAATGGGATTGCTTGGAAAAAGATTGATACGAGTGGTTTTTAAGCCATTTAGGAACTTTGAATGATGGTTTTATACCACAGGACAGGTGGTTACTGACCTCAGATGGTGCCTTACACAGAATTGACAGTACAAACAGAGTCCAACCTGTATTTACCAAGTACCCAAGGGAAGCACAAAATGTGCCTAACTATTTACCAGATGACATAATTTCAGACTTATCCAATTTAAAAGCATTTTGGAGATGATACATAAAATGTGGCTAAAAGGTTAAAATTTGCTTTTGAAAAGGTAGAAAACATTGTTGGGTAAGGATGAAAGGCTGGTTAGCAGCATTTTCTCATGCTACCCACAATATTTTCAAAAGCACAATTTTTTAGTGTCAATAAAACATGAGATTGTGTAGCAAAGGGCAAAGAAAGATGCTTGCTAAATATACCTGGGCCTGTATTCACCAAGCATTCTTAAGACAATTCTTTGTCTTATTCTCCAGAATTTTCTAAATTGAAAGAAACACAACCTCTGATTGGTTAAACCGAATGGTTTAACCAATCAGAAGTTGTGTTACTTTCAAATTTAGAAAATTCTGGAGAATAAGACTAAGAATGCTCTTAAGGATGCTTGGTGAATACGTACCCTGTACTTTTCACCGTTTGCCTACCATACAACTCAGTATATGCTTGGTAGCTTGGTATCCCTTTACCAGACAGTCTAGAGTTTCAACAACTCTAAAGAAAGTCTTTTAACCCTTTACCACACAATCCGGCCTTTAACGACCCTGAGGAAGAATCCTTTTTAAAAAAAAAATTTGGTAAAAGGAGAAAATGCTGGTTACCAGCATTTCTCCTTTTCTAACAATGTTTTCTACCCATCTGATACCAGATTTTAGTGTTGAGTCACAATTAATTTGTTGTCTGGACCAGTCTAATATTGTGTGGTTTGGTAAAGAGTTAACCCTTTACCACACGATCCCTGGTTTAAACGACAAAGCAGACTTTTAAAAACATGGTGGGAAAAGGAGAAAATGCTGGTAACCAGCATTTCCTCCTTTTCCCACAGTGTTTTCTACCCTTCCCAAAACAGATTTCAGTTTTTGAGTTACATTAATTTTGTCGTCTGCAAATGCTTTCAGTTTGGGCGAGTCTAAAATTTTGTCATTTGGTAAAGAGTTAATACAGGTTGCTTACTTTAGCTTTATACTGGTGCCCACTAGGACTGGTTTTATTTTATTTTTATATCTTTTGTTATCTTTGTTCCAGGTTTCTTGACTGGTTCGTTACAGAATTATGCTAGAAAGTACAATCTACCTATTGATCACCTCAGCTTCAAGTATAAAGTGTACCCAATAAATAGGGATCAGAAGGAAGTCTATAAACAGATGGCAGAAATGAAATTTGGAGAAGAGATGGAAATGGATAAAGATGTAAGGGACAAGTTTACCCTTTACCGAACAATCACAAGTTTCAACGACCCCCACAGAAAACGGCTTTTGAAAACATTGTGAGAATAGGAAGAAATGCTGGTAACCAGCATTTCCTCCTTTTCGCTCAATGTTTTCTGCCCTCCCAAAAACAAATTACAATTTTACAGTCACATTTATTATGTTGTCTGCAAATGCTTTCAACTCGATCAAAGTTCAAGATATTGTCATTTGGTAGAGAGTTTGCTTGTTTATTCTCATCTGTATCAAATACGACTTTGCTTCCTCTGTAGTTGAAAGCTTGAAAAACATTGTGGTAAAAGGAGCAATTGCTTGTAACAAGCAATTATTCCTTTTCCTAAAATGCATTTCATACTGATGTAAAAGAATATTTTCCTTTGTAATTGAATATAGGAGAATTTTCATTCATGGGTCAGGGATAATGAGGCAAAGGTAAACTTTATCCTGTTTTAATTCTTCTCGTGAAAAATAGTAAGTGCTTTCTGTTAGGTCAATAATTGTCAGTAGAGTGATTCAGGTCGTCTTGGGCCTCTTGTTTTCTTATTTGATTCTGTAATGAGTTGTCATTTTTGTTGTAACAGCTGCAAGTGCCAGACGACGGTGTTTTGGTACATGGTATATTCATGGACAGCTGCCGATGGGACATGGAGACGATGGCATTGGTTGATGCCCTACCTGGGGAAATGAGTGCAGAGCTTCCCATGTTACACATGGAACCAGCCATGGACTTTAAGCCCGACCCTGCAGATTATGATGCTCCGCTTTACAAGACAGCTCTCAGAGCAGGCGTGTTGTCAACCACTGGTGAGTTTTTATCTTATTTTCCATTCTGTATGATGACATTATGGCGAACTGTGTGGTAGGGACATATTTGATTGACGTTGGCTTATATTCACCAATCGTTGGGAAGTGCATTTTGGTCTTATTTCTAAATATTTTAGTTTTTTTTTTAATTTGAAGGTAAAACAATATCTGATTGGCTTCACTAAAAAAAAATCTTTAAATGAAACAAGCAGATTCGTTTTAAAACGTATTTCACATATATTCTTCATGTTCATGATATCAGTACCATGTAATTAGTTGGTACTTATACTGCGGTATGTATTAAAGCTTTTTTCCATATTTTATCTATATTAGGACACATATTTCAACCAGAAAATTGGTCTTGCCTTCATAAATATAATAATTAAATCATTTTTTCTGTTTGTATTTTTTTTCCAGGTCATTCTACAAATTTTGTAGTTTCTGTACAGTTACCGTCCGCTCTCCCACAAGATTATTGGATTGCGAAAGGTGCTGCCCTCTTGTGCCAGCTCAGTGAATAAGAAACAAAGGAATTAACTCGCAGTGTACACAGTGGTGTGCTATGTTGTATAACAGCATAACTAAAAACTGTTCTTTTTGTGATGAACTCAACTGATAATTTAACTTCTGCTTGTGAAATTTTTATTTATCATTGTTGATATTTGTTATAAGCAATTTGTAATGATGTATGATCTTTTGTGTTGAGTTTTCTTAACGTAAAAAAATACTTGTAAAATATATCTAATATTGACATAGATAAAGTTTTACACAGGAATACACATGCAAAAATTGTCTCAAAGGAGCAATTGTAAACAAATTCTAACGTTTCCATAGTGTTTTCAAAAGTGGTCTTAGGCAAGAAAAAAAATTATTTTGAAAAGGGGAGGGGGTTGTATCATGACTGCCATTATTATCCGAAGAAGTCAAGTTATGAAAATCTTTTTACAGGTAATTGCTT
This sequence comes from Tridacna gigas, assembly GCA_945859785.2. Taxonomy (NCBI): domain Eukaryota; kingdom Metazoa; phylum Mollusca; class Bivalvia; order Cardiida; family Cardiidae; genus Tridacna; species Tridacna gigas. Next base: position 57,798,627 of record OX244028.2, read on the forward strand.
TTTATAAATCATACAGATGGGATGAAATAAATTTAGAAAACAATGTTCATGTACAATGTAAATTTAAGATAAAAGTGTCTACATAGGTTTTTCTTGTTTTCAAGATTCTTTTTTCTTCATATTTCATTTAAAACTTCTTTATGTCATAGACCTCCCCATTAATAAGGTTTAATTCTATTTTGAAATCATAGGCTTTTTCTAAAACCTTTATTGCGGGTATTCACACATTTTTGGAATTTCCATGTTTTTGACACCTGTCCAAAAAAAAAACCAAACAAACTATATGGATGCCAGCAATATTGGTTTTTGTGTATTTCTATTCTTGATATTACCTGTCATATATAAAATAGAAAATTTCAAGTCTTCTCTACTTTCCTTTGTATTATTCTCACTAGAATTTTTTATTATTTTGTTTTGCTATGGAAAATCATTCTATTATTCAATATTTTGGCTATTGAAATTTCAAAGAGTTGAATGTTTAAAAATTCTTGAAAGGGCAGTTGTCGAAATGTTGAATAATGGAGTGAATTTTTTCATAGTGGTTCATACATTCCATGGGGAATTTATCGAGTTATGTTGTCAATTTTACTGTTGATTTTGTAGAGAATACTTAATTTATATGCATGTGCTTATTTATATAAGAACCGTCCATAATTATCTGTGATAAACAATTTCAGATCGTTTGTTTTTGCACTTGTTATAAATATTTTGGCATTGTCAGAATGAAGTTTGCCTGATCTCGGGTGTATTTTTTACAAATAAAACATGATAATATGTATACAGTTATGTCAAAATGAAATATTTACTGAGAGAATTTCGCTGTTAAGTAATAAGTATTTGATCTTGTATGTACAGACACACCAGAAGGGAAGTCAGACTGTAAACTGCAGCAAAGGTATCAAAACTGATCTGAAAGGGAAGTAACATTGAAGTTAGATAGAGAAAACATTGTGGAAAAGGAAAATTGTGCTCATGCGTAGTAATCTTGTTTTCAAAACGCCTCTGCAATAGCAGCGTAAAAGAACATTCTGCCTGGCAAATGGTTCATTCCTAACATAAAACAAACATTTATAGGTAATTGACACAGAAGTATTAAAAGAAGCCTGGTTTCTTGTATAATATTTTTATTACTTATCATAGTATTACTATCTTTTTTGTGGCTGTGATAAAAATAAAGTTTATCATCAAATCACGGTCTTTCTGTTTCTTTTGATCCTGGTAGTGTGGAGAAGAGAAAAACAAGATTCAATGGTATGATTATCATATTTAAGCCTCTCCTACTTTGTGCGTCAACTCTCCTTTCCAGCTTAAAATTCTGTTGATATAAACACAACCATTTCTTCTTTACTTTAATATATGAAGCTTGTGAGAAAACAAGATGGAGAATAACAGAATAGACAGAGGACTGAGAGAGGATAGACATACAGGATTGAGGGAGTAAGGCAGACCGGACAGTTAATAGAGGACAGCTAGAAGGAGGATAGAGGATAGCAAAGAAGACGATAGACAGAGGACAGCAAAAGAGGGGATAGATACAGGGCAGTTAGAGTAAGGATAGACAAAGGACAGCAAGAGAGAGGATAGGTAGAGGGTGAGGATAGACAGGGGACAGCAAGATAGAGGATAGCAAGGGAGAGGATAGACAAACGACAGTAGTAGAGAAAAAGGACAGAGAACAGCAAGAGAACGGATAGACAGCAAGGGTAAGGATAGAAAGAGGACAGCAAAAGAGTGGATAGATAGAGGAAAGCAAAAAAAGGGTGAACAGATGACAGAAAGAGAGAAGATAGAAGACAGGGAGAGAGGCGATAGATAGAGGACAGTAAGAGAGAACTTAGAGGACTGTAAGGGTGAGGATAGACAGAGGAAAGCAAAAGAGGGTAGATAGAGGACAGTAAGAGAGGGGTAGAAAACGGACAGTTAACGAGAAGGTAGAAAGAGGACAGTAAGAGAGGATAGAGGACATTAAGAGATAGGTTAGAGGACAGTAACAGAGAGGGTAGACAGAGGACAGTAAGAGAGAGGATAGATGACAGCAAGAGAGAGGATAGACAGAGAGTGAGTATTCAGAGTCGGAGGACAACAAAAGAGCGGGACAGCAAGAGAGATAGTAGAGGTAGGACAGTAAGAGAGGCTGTAGGTAGGGGTCAGCAAGAGTGAGGGTAGACAGATGAAAGCAATAGAAAAGATATAGGACAATAAGAGAGAAGGTAGAAAAGGGACAGCAAGAGAGGATCGATAGATGACAGAGATAGGATAGAAAGAAGATAGCAAGAGAGAGGAGAGACAGAGGACAGCAAGAGAGAGGGTAGGGAGAGGACAGCAAGAGAGAGGGTACACAGAGGACAGCAACAGGACAAAAGAGGGGAAGACAGAAATAGAGAGGACAGAGGGCAGTAAAAGAGAGGATAGATTAGACAGGGGACAGTTAGAGATAGGTTAGACTGAGGGCAGTTAGAGAGAGGGTAGATAGAGGCCAGTATGAGAGGATAATGAAAAGTAAGAGAGACGAAAGTCAAAGGAAAGTAATAAAGAGGGACCACAGAAGACAGTAAGAGAGAGAGAGGGAGAGCACATAAAAAACCGCGAGAGAGAGAGAGCACATAGAAAACCGCAAGAGAGAGAATAAACTGGGGACAGTAAGAAAAAGGGTTGATAGAGGACAGTAAGAGAGAGAGAAAGGTAGAGCATAGTAAGAGAGAGGGTAGACATAGGACAGAAACGATAGACATGGGACAGTAAGAGAGAGTGTAGAAAAAAGGACAGCAAGAGAGACGATAGATGACACCAAGAGAGAGGAACGATAGAGGACAATAAGAGATAGGTCGACAGAGGACAGTAAAAGAGGAGATAGACAGATGAAAGCAAAGGGGAGAGGACAGCAATGGGAAGGAGAGATAGAGGACAGCGAAAAAGAGAATAGGTAGATGACAGCAATAGATAGGATAGGTAGAGGGCAGCAAGAATGGTGATAGATAAAGAACAGTAAGAGGGGCGGAAAGAGGAGGATAGAAAGAAAGAGGGTAGACAGAGGACTCGAAGATGGAGGATAAATTGAGGATAGTAGGAGTGACGAAAGTCAGGGGACAGCAAAAATGAAGGTAAATAGAAGACAAACAGAACACACAGAGGACAGAGAGGGGATAAATAGAAGAAGCAAGAGAGAGAATAAAAAGAGAACAGTGAGATTGGGTTGACAGATGAAAGCAAGAGAGAGGATAAATCGAGAACAGTAAGATTGTGTAGACAGACAATAGAAAAAAAGAGGACAGACAGAATACAGTATGAGAGAAGGTAGACAGAATACAGTATGAGAGAGGATAGACAGATGACAGCAAGGGAGAGGATGTGACAGAAATAGTAGACAGAGGTCTGAGAAGATAAGCAGAATGGAACGACGGCTGACAATGAGGATAGACGGGAAAGGGGGGAGACAATGGTCAGAGTCCGGAAAGGACAAAGTGGATAGACAGAGGACGGAAAGAATGGAGGAGAAAGACGATGCACAGGACAAAAAGGATAGACAAAAAGGAGAGAAAGAGAATAGAAAGAGGACAGAGAAGATATAAGTGACAGAGAAGATAGAAAGGGCAAGGACGATAAAACAATCACAGGCAGATGAAAGAGATGATAGACTGTGGATAGACACTATCCTCTTTCTCGTGACAATTCTCCCTTTTCTGTATTTTTTTTTCTGTCGTTTGTCTATTCTCCCTGCCCTCTGTCCATCCTCTCTGTATACTGTCTATCTCACTGTCCTATCCTTTCAATCTTATGTCTGTCCCCTCTCTCTATCTTTGACGTATCTGTCCCAGTATGTCCTCTGACAAAATCGATCTTTTTGGCTAACGTCTCTGTCCTTTCCATCTGCTCTGTTCTTTCTGTCCTCTCTCTGTCATCTATGTATCTTCTCTTTCGCTGTCCTCTGTCTGTCCCATATTAGTCCTGTCTGGCTTATCTTTTTCGGTTCTTCTACCTTTTCTGTCTGTCCTCTCTATTTTTTTTTATTTCTAAATATTCTATATCCTCTGCCTATTTCCTTTATCCCCTGCCTATCATCTCTGTCCTGTCTATTCTCTCTACCTATAAGCAATGGCTTCCACTAACAGCAGCAGAAGCAGCACCTCTACCTCTACCACAACCAGCAGGACTACCACTACCACTGATATGAATATCGGTAAAGCCTGAAAGCGAGCAGCACTTGAAGTGTTTGCTCGTTTGATGGAAGGAAATCTCTTCCGAATCTAAGCATGGCAATTGCAGGCAAAGCAAATGTGAAAAAAAAAAACGATAGTGTTTCCTAAATGGGCTATGTAGCCTTCTTGGGTATTTCAGTTTGTGAAACGCCGTTTCAACAGATAAGTTCTTAGGAGCTTAACGCCGTTTCAACAGCTTGAGTCATATCACCGCGGTCAGTGCACCTACGCATGTGTCTCCTGGCTTTCTAACACTAGCACTGACACAACTTTCTTTCCAAGCCACTGGCTACTTTTGTCGCATAAATCAGAGGTGAGAGGTCAAAATCGCCGGAAAGAAAGTTTGTCGCAACTGGGATCGAACTCGCAACCACCAGGTCACGAGTCAGATACGCTAACCACGGAGCTACCCGGCCGGGCTAGTATTTCAGTTTCGCGCTAGAGTTTCCCAAAGGTTAGTGTAAATGTCACGTGATAAATAATCCGCGTCCATTACAGTCCAGTGCTAGGGTCACATTTCTGGTCGATTCTCACTATAAGGTTGACAAGCTCAATTTGTGTGGGTAGATGGATGTGATTCATAACCATGACTTTTAACAAAGACTGGGCGATTGTAGTTGTTATATCAGCTTTGTTGCCCTCTAGTTAGTAGAAAAAGCCATGTTCCTCTTATTCTATCATCGGACCTTTCTGAGTGAATCGGCAGACGGGTGGACTGATCGATGGACTGACCGGAGTATCTGTTTGTATGTTTGTTTGTATTAGAGTTTAATGCCGTTTCAACAGCTTCGGTCATATCACGGCGGTCAGTGCACCTTTGCACGTGTTTCCTAGCTTTCTCACACCGGTACTGAAATAACTTTCTTTCCAAGCCACTGACTACTTTTCTCACATGCATCAGAGGTGAGAGGCGAAAATCGCCGGAAAGAAAGTTTGCCTCAATCGGGTATCGCACCCGCAACCACCTGGTCACGAGTCAAATACGCTAACCACTGAACTACCAGGCTGGGCCTGGAGTATCTGTACTCGAAGCAATGTGTTGCCCGGTTGATTTCTTGGTTTATGAATTTGTTGCAACATGTGATCATTAAAACAAGCAGTTCATCAAAAGGTTTTCCTATTTTACTATCGCGGATGTAACAAAATTAGACAAAATTTGTGCAGATATCTGCAACTGAAATGTCTTGTAAACATTTATAGGATCTTATCTCCAAAGACTTTTGAGTGGTCTTGGGTGCCTTACAGGTTAAGGTGTTGAATTGGTAATCAAAAGGTCCTGGGTTTGATCTTCACCCTAGATGGTGATTAACTTCAATTCAAATAGTATGGTCCGACTGTCTGTTGGCAAGGGACGACAAATCCCAAGCATAGGCTATTTGTAAAATTGGGGACATAAAAAAATGAGCTATCTGTCTGATAAGGACTAAAACGATTTCGAAAGAAGAATAAAACGTAAATCAATTAACCCTTAACCTGCTAAATAAGTGAAATAAAACTTTCAAGCCGATAATAAAAACCCAAATTTTGCTATTTCAAAGCTATTTTTGTGCGAAAAATATCTCCGTATCGGACAGTGTAGATCCAAGATCAGACTGCACGTCCTGTGCAGTCTGATCTTGATCTACACTGTCCGCAAAAGGTCCTTAAGTCACGCTTAGGAGCCTGAGGGTTAATAAAGAAAGACCCGTAGTATTAAAAGGGAAGAAGCCGAAAGAGGCATGTTTAAGATTATCTATAGTCTTCTTTTTTCCTGTCAGAACTTTTTCTCCTTATAAATGCTACTAATAGCACGTATTTCATAGAACCGTCACACAACAAAGCTCAGACTTTTCAACAAAAAGATCAGTAGAGAATCGAAGATCCAGTCTGTTTTCTTTGTTCAAAAACCATTGCAAGCGTGAAAAATAGTCTGTATACAGCCTAAGTGCAATGAGCACAACTTAACTTGCATTTTCAGGGAGTGTGGCCCAATACCAGACTGCACAGAACGCGCTGTCTTATCTTTGATCTATACCGTCCGCGACTTCTTAACATATTCTGGTCAAAGCAACTGCGAAACTTCAATGTTAGACTGTTTTTTCCGATCTGAAAAAGTTTATTTTATCATTTAATTCGTCGTTTAAATGATAAAATTAACTTCGAAGAATGCTGGTACACAATTCTTCTTCGGAATATGAATGTCTTTTTTTTCAAAATGCAAATACTCTATTAAAACCATTATCTTCGTTTAGGTAAGGCGCTATCTAACTTGCCAAACAGTTGTTGACAAAAACAGCCGGGTCATTTGACATCTAAAATGATAAGACTATCTCGCGTTATGTAAAATTTGTTTGCGAGCAGGTGCATTCAGCTAAATTCCAATTTGTCATAAGGCTTTGTAACATTTTTTTGTGGGGGTGGGGGTCAGGAAGGGCAATGTCGTTATCTATAAATATTTGTTACAAATTTGATATAGAAAATAAATAAATATTGATTAGGCTATCTTTTAATGGAAAAAGAAATGTTTTTCGCTATGCTACAAAATCTACAAAATTTGCAACAATCCATTAAAAAAATGAGAACAATGGGTTTCGATTTAACGATTAGCAATAAACAACACACAAAAATAAATGATTAAATCGAAAACTGACAATAAACGTTACATGAAAGAAAAGAAAAGAAATACATTAATGCAATAATATTGACCGGTTCAGCGACCGACCGGCTTACTGACAACTGACTGGTTGAAAGATGAAATTGAGAGTGAACGTATAGAAATTGAAATCTACATAGTGTTGTCTCTCTTTACAAAAGTTATCCGCTATCGGATGGTATTGAATGGTGTTTAAGCCGCGTTTAACTTTATTTTAGTCATATCATTGCGATAGCTCCCTTATTCATGTATGTCCTGGGTTTCACCGATACTAGACTTGGGCTCGGAAATGTCTTCACTAAGGACACTCCCACGGAAAGGCCGTTTCTACCGGTAAGGCTCGAACTCGTTGCCTCCAGGTTGCGAGTCCCATACTTTACCACTGAGCCTCGCAGGACCCCGCAAGAATTGTGAGGTTGATTGTTCGAATGCAGCAGGAAAGGGAGTTGTAATGATATAGCCGGTTGGTAGTCCGTCTGCTGGTTAAATAGTGCAGTACCTCGTGTCCCCTCAGTCTGTGAGATTAGAAAGAAGATCTCTATAAAACAGTGGCATGTTTTCTCCTACGCGTATATATATGATAAGTAATTAGCCTTTATCCAGCCAAATAAGTGAAATGAAACTGTTAAGCCGATAGTGAAAACCAAACTTTACTATTTCAAAGATATTTTTTGGGGAAAAATATGTCCTTATCGGACAGTGTAGTTCCAAGATCGGGCTGTACGTTCTGTGCTGTCTGATCTTGATCTACACTGTCCGATAAAGGTCCTTGAGTCAAACTTGGCAGCACAAGGGTTAATAAATTGTTCAACACTACTAGGACAAATCATGTGTTCATTTGTATACAGTGTTGATCAAGGTCAGACTACACTAATCGTGCATTCTGATCTTAGTATGCACTGTCCAATATGTCTAGCCACATGCATATGAGCCATGCTCAGGCAAAACGGGGACTTAAAGCATCTCCGTGATCCATCATACCAATCAAGCCTCACATAATTATGGATCCATAATAGCCACTTTTTGTAACAACCGACTGAATCATGAGGTAAAATGGTCCTTGGATATACAGAAAATTGACCAACAGTAAAAAGTTTCAGTCCAGGTCAGCCTGCGCAGTACGCGCAGGCTGACCTGAGTCGATATTTTCGTAGATGCATTAAGACCCTTTTCACAGGTTCATATGCAATGCACAATTCGTTTCGAATTTTTTGGCATTTGTCGAAGACAATGCCACTATGAGTTCAATACGCTATTTTGAAAATCATGTATCGTATTCTGTGCGAAACCGAAGGAAGTAAACCCAATTAAACTCAATTTTTCAAAGACAAATAAGTGTTTCGATTGCACTCAGATAAGAAAATGAAAATGGCATATTAAAACAAATCGGATTAGGCCATCGATCATAGAAATACTTCTTTTTTATCGAAAATAGCTTGATCCGCTATGGTTTTCTATTGGTGTAATGATACACACAAGCTTTGTTTCCTGACCGCCCGATTCCGTGCTTGATCGTCCCAGACCAGTTTGTTCCTGGGCTTATTCGTCCCTGGGCTTGTTCTCCAGGACTTGTTTGTCCCACAAGATTGCACGCTACCCTATCGGATTGTACATGACTATATAGTAGGATGACTGAACATTCTGAAACTATTTCTATGGTTTTTTTTTTTTCAGATTATTAATTCCACACAACGGCTCCCTTTACAAATGCCACACCAGTGCCTTCAACGCTTTGATTCAAGGAGTAATGTGTTTGTTTAGTGTCTTATACCGGTTATTGATATTCTCCCAAAGCCACTGGCTTCTTCATACATAAACATTGTCGGAACATTGTTCACCAATGAGTCAGGATTTAAACTTGTTGCAATGTCCTTTATTTATTGCCGTAAAGAATTTGGTCCAGCTAGGAATCGAACAAGCGACCACTGGATTTCAAGCCCAGTACATTACCGACTGAGGTACAGATCCAATCAAAGATTTCATGTATATAACATCCATGCTTTGTGAAAAAGGAAGGTAATGCATCTTCAAAAATTATCGACACAAGTCAGCCTGCGCAGTCCGCGCGGGCTGACTCGGGTCGAAATTTTTTGCTTTGGGTATTTTTTTCATCTCCAAGGGCCATTCCACCTCAGGGTTCAGTCTGACTTTAGGCAAAACTGATTTTATGGATCCATAATAACGTGATGAATTGTTTAGTATAATGCATCACAAAGATGCATAAACCATTTACCACACAATCACGACTTTTAACGACACTGAAAGGGAAGGCTTTTGAACACATTGTGGGAAAAGGAGAAAATGCTGTTAACCAGCATTTTCTCCTTTTCCCACAATGTTTTCTACCATATCAAAGAAAACTCGCATCATTCGAGTCACAATGAACTTGTCGTCTGCAAATGCTTTTAAGTTGGACGGATCTAAGATGTTGTCGTGTGGTAAAGGATTAAAACCCCGTTTTTCAAAGTGCCATTTATATCAGTCAAAGGGTGAAACCAATCGATAACTGCGTTTGATAAAATCGTAACGGGGGAGGGGGTGGGGGCTGTCAGCTGTTGTTATATATCCTTAATATCTTGGTTTCTTCAAATAAAGTAACATTACGAAGAAATAATGTGAAATTTAAATGTACAAACTGGAGTATAAACTACTGTGATTAAAAATCTTTGTCATTTCTTCTCTCTACGTATTTCTTGAAAAGGGAACAGAACTAAGCTGAAATTAAAGAAAAAACGACAAATAAAATAAATGTAAAATCGACTTTAAACAAGACGGAACTTCGACTTTACTTTTGCCGTATAGAGATAATTTGTGTTCTTTGCTTTAAATAATAATTAAAACACGGGATAAACATTTTTTTTTTTAAGACAGATAATGACAATGACAATTTTTAAATATTTATTGTATGTACAAATACTTGGATTAATGCACCCAGTCTCAGGTAAGCCTGTCGAGGTCATAGCTTCAACACTTGCACAGTCTTTGTGAAGAACTGCGATCAATAGATCTAGAGTTCGAACATCGACTTTGACTTTTTTTTTAAAAACAAAATTAACTGAATTTACGGAACCCCTAAAGTGACATGCTCGACTTTTTTTTATTATGCAAATTTCTCACTTTATTTCGTTTTTACGAAATAATTATTTCGTTTTTACGAAATAATATTTCGTATTTACGAAATAATTATTTTGTTTTTACGAAATAATTATTTCGTAATTACGAAATACTATTTTGTTTTTGCGAAATAATATTTCGTATATACGAAATGATATTTCGTATTTACGAAATACTATTTCGTATTTACGAAATACTATTTCATTTTTACGAAATATTATTTCGTAAGAACGAAATAAAGTGAGAAATTTGCATATTAAAAAAAAGTCGAGCATGTCACTTAAGGGGTTCCGTATGAATTAGCTCTGAAGTTGTTTCAAAAATATTAAATTGCTTTTGAGGACAAAGAATATCGAGATCAGACTTCAAAAAATTGCTGTTTAATCTCGGATCTTTACTGTCTCGTTTTTCGACAGATATTCTGAGTTCACACGTCAACAGATTGCATCACACTGGCTTTCTCTGAATTTTTGTCGTTGCACCCATAATTAAACCTTAACGCGCTATTAATGATCTGGACCTATATTACTAGGGAAAACAGCCCGAAATACTGCTATTTCACGGTTGTTTCCGATAGAATATGTAAGATAGTAGCAGGCAGTGTAGATCTAAGATCAGACTGCACGCTCTGCGCAGTCTGATCTTGGTCTACATTGTGTGCAGAAACAACTGAAGTCTGTTCCAGGGCTCTAAGATTTAAACCTTTGCCAAACGGTCCGGTGTTTTGACGACCCTGAGGATGGAGACTTTAACCCTCTACCAGACGACAAAAATTAAGCTTTGCCCAAATTGAAAGCATTAGCAGACGACAATTTCAGTGTGGCTTAAATAGTGCAATTTTTCTTTGATAGGGTAGAAAACATCGTGCGAAAAGGAGAAAATGCTGGTTACCAGCATTTTCTCCTTTTCCTGCAATGTTTTCAAAAGGCTTCTTTCCCAGGGTCGTTAAAAGGCGGCATTGTGCGGTAAAGGGTTCAAGAAAAACACTTTTGGGGAAAAGGAGAAAATGCAGGTTACCAGCATCTTCTCCTTTTCAAAAAAAAAAAAAATTTCCTACCCTCTCCAAGACATTGAAAACAGTTGGGTCATATTCAATTTTTCGTCTGCAAATGTCTCGAATATGGAAAAGTCCGAGTTTTCTTTTGAAAATCATCAAGGAGATCGACTTTTTTTTCAATTTTTAATTTCAAATAAGTAAACTTTATATCTCAAAAAAGCCGTAAAACTTTAGTATTACTAACTTGACAGCAATTGCAAACGACACATAATGTCGTTAGCAATATTTGTTAATGCTTTCCCAAACGACAAACTGTTAGACTTGTCTAAATTGAAAGAATGTGCAGATGATACATTAATTCTGGCTCACATGAATGTGTGTCTTTGAAGTGACAGAAACTCCATGGGACAAAGATAAAATTCCAGTTGCCAGCACTTTTTCCTTGTATTGTTTTCAAAAGCTTTCTATCTCAAAGTCGTTGAAACTCGGAATCGTGTAGTAAAGGGTAAAAAATCCTACATAGTTATTGAATTATCACCGGTAAGCTACTTTTTGCGTTTTTATCATTATTGCAGCAGTTTACTTTTGAAACAGTTGTAGCAACAGGAAAATTATATCTTTTTTTTGCCACCATGTTTTCACATGTGTTCATGTTGCTTGTTCCTTCATTACAAGGATGCCTTCAAAATGATCTACCTAAAATTAAGTCGAGGTAAAGAGTTAAGAAAAAAAGAAAAATGAATTAATCAAAAGAAGTAATTGTATGCTTTAATCCTTTACCAGACAATCCCATATTTGATCGGTTCAAAAGGAAAATGCTTTTAAACATTTTGCCACAGTATTTTCTACCATTAAAAAATGACATTTGAGCATCGACTTCTGTCTGCAAAGCTTTCAATATGGACAAGTCTGTGCGCTTGAAAAAGAATAAACATTGAATGACCGTTAGATCACTGATTACAATGAGCAATTTAACTAGGTGCACAGAGAGACATATGTCCACCTGCCGATCCAAACTGCCATCCATCTTGTATCGTGTATACATCTGATCATTGTCGCTACTGTCGATGTGGAACCGGTATGTGCAACTTTTTTATTCACGATATTTTGATTTTACATTACACTTAATCAGTAATCCTTGGGATATTGTCCTGTATCGTGTAAATAGCTGGTCATTTTCGCTACTGTCAATGTGGATCTGGTATGTCGATACTGGTTACTACATGTGTCCACGGTACTTTCCTATTACATGACACTTCAACTATGTACCGTGGGACATTGTCCTGTATCGTGTAAACAGCTCATCATTGTCGCCACTGTCGATGTTAAACTGGTATGTAGACATCGATTACTACACGTATCCACGGTACTTTTCTATTACAACACACTTAAACTGTGTACCGTGGGCCATTGTCCTGTATTGTTTAAACAGTTGATCACTGTCGCTACTGTCGATGTTGAACTGGTATGTGCAATTTTTTTATTCACGATATTTTGATTTTACATTATCGTTTACTATCTACGGTACTTTTCTACCGTGTATTGATACGTACATGTGCATGTATGTATCGCTTGTTGTCCACGATACTTATCTTGTATCTTGTATACATCTTCATCATATTTTCGTTTTTTATATTTCTTAACCCTATACCACATGGCAAAATTTTAGCCTTGTCCAAATTGAAAGCATTTGCAGACGATTATTTCATTGAGGCTCAAATGGTGCAAGTCTTCTTTGATAGGACGGAAAACATTGTGGGAAAAGGAGAAAATGCTGGTTAACAGCATTTTCTCCTTTTCCCACCATGTTTTCAAAAGAATTTTTTCCCAGGGTCGTTAAAAGGCGGCATTGTGCTGTTAAACACTGCTCCTAACAATATTTCAGTCACATCACAGCAATAGCTCACTTATTCATGACTTTCGAGGATATATCCGGTACTAGGCTGGGGATCTGTACTGCCTGGCCCAAGGATAACACCGTGTAACCGTTGCTGCCAGTGAGGATCGTACTGTGACTCTCTGATTACAAATCTAACCATCCAGTCATCTAGGGCACCCATGTCTTGTATATCATACTATATGATTACTATTATGACTAATAGGTCTATATCGAACAATGATTACTAAAACTACACTCAACAAAACTTCTGAACCGCCTCTTTTAAGCTATAATTCTCCCTTAACCTTTTTTCCCCATCACTGCCCAGAAAAAGAGACATTTCATTTGGTTTGCTTTTTGCAAAATAATTGATCAGAATAAAAACATACCTCACCCTAAGCCTGAAAAGAATTTGTTGACTTGTTCTTGGTAAAGGAGCCTATTTACATGTAACATCCAGTCAACATTTAAAACTGAAATATCAATTTCTAGAAAACTTCATGCTCTTTTTATCGGATTGTTTGTTAGTGCAGAAAATATTTTTCATGTTTTTTTTTTTCTGATTGCTAACAAAATTTTGGTAATATAAGCCTCTTTTTTTAACCTGTTTTTGCTGATAGACACTACGCATACCAAACCGATGCGCTTTTTAAAAAAGCATATCTTCTGTTGGCAGAATCGAGAATCCTTTCATTACAATACCATGGTTAACGTCCAGTAATATGTTACAATTGGTTTCCATTTACCTGTCTATTACTAAGTACTTGGCTAATTTTGCAGGAAACACAAAAATGGCGATTTTGAAGTTTTTTTGAGTGTATATAAATACATGCGTTTCAAGGCATACCATGTACGTGGAACGAAAGAGAAACATGAAATATCTTTAAAAAGATAGGCGGCGTAAGGGGAACCAGAGAATAAATATTCAACTCTGGTCTGGTACTCCGCCGTACTTCAAAAGTACGTCAGGCAAAGCGCAATAATGGCGGTCCTCGTTTGTAATATGCAGAAGTAACGGATTATTGTTATTTCACTTGACCAAATCCTACTAGAGTCTGAAATGAAAACAGATCGGTTGCAAAAAAGTAATGGCAGTTAGTTTTTTTAATTGTCGTTAAGCGAGAAAAACTACGTATCAGAAAGTATCCGAAATTTCAATGGACCGACATAACGTCCGAAAACAGGGCTACTTTTAAAATGATTAATAGTCAAATTTATATTTAAACCATATCCAAAAAGCACGTTTTAGATTCGGTAATGTATATTTTGTACAAAATTGATCTCATTTTATTCACTGATCAAACTGGATCACATGAAATTAAGAAAAACAGGAAAGCATTTAGTGCTAAGCTTGAGGTCGCCATGGAGGCCGCCATTATAGCGCTTTGCCTAACGTAGTAGTAGGGGCAGGTAATAAAGACTAATTCATCTCTTTTATTGTGGCTAAAACTCAAGAAAAGTATTAAAAAAAAAACGACAGCAATTTGCCTTTTACCCATCGTAAGATGAATTTTCAATACAATGTAATAAAATTACAAGATTACATGTTACTCCTAATCATGGTTGAAAAAGGAACCCACCAGGATAGCTCAGTGGACTCGTGACCTGGTGGTTGCGAATTCGATACCCGGTTGAGGCAAACTTTCTTTTCGGCGATTTTTCGCCTCTCACCTCTGATACATGTGAGAAAAGTAGTCAGTGGCTTTGGTAAGAAAAATGTATCAGTACTGGTTTGAGAAAGCCGGGAAACACATGGGTGCGTCACTGATATGACCTGAGCTGTTAAAATGACGTTAAACTCCAATACAAAAAAAAAACAGTTGAAAAACTACGGACACGCTTCAGTATCGCATCAAGATTTGGTCACCCATCCAAGCACTTGCCTTAACGTTTGTCGCTTAATTTCATCTGAGAGCCGCACATCATAACGTACTGCTGTGACAGCTACTTGAACATATACTGCGTAGGGTCCCGACGAATAAACATGTGTACATTTTTGACCAATCACAAATTACTATCTTTTTATTCGATTTCATTATACCACGAAGTAGGTCAAAAGCCAGCGCATTCAGCTACACCGGAGACAAGAAAATGATTCTTCAAAATTATTTGGAAAGTATCGTGGGAAAATGAGCAAGTGCTTGTAGCTAGCAATTGCTCCTAGTAGATTGATAAAAGGGAATTCAGTTGCTAAAATCCGTCCCCCCCCTTATTTGGCCGTCATTTTCTTGCTTGTCCCAAAAATATTTTTATCACAACAAAACCACAAACCAACAAACCCACGCACCACTTATGCAATCCCACCACCCTTAACCAACAAACCCACGATTTAGCATATGGCTAACCATTAAACAATATAACGATTTTATGTAACATTAACATGCTCATGAAATTATGATATAATGGGTTAATATATCTATCTCATTAAGTTCATCATTCGAACCAGCATAACCTTATTCTTAAACGTTTTCACCTTAATTCAATTTTTTTTATAAATTTTTGATTTCACCAGATAACCGGCTAACCCCCCACCCAGTCAGCTAACCGGCTAACCAACAAACCAACGCGTTAGTTTGCCAGTTACCATGCTTATGAAAGGCAATCAGCCTTAAGATTTTACAAAAAATTATTATTTTTTTATAAAAATTTTTTACTTCTATTAAAATTAAAAAAATTTAATAATATTAAGTACTTAACCTTTTTCTAGGTTAAATATTTATGGGAAAACGAATACGAATTTGAAAATATTAACCCGGATGTTGAGAGTAAGGGTTGTTTTTATATTATGAAAAAATTACTTAAATAAAATTTTACAAAAAAAATTTACAAAAAAATTTACAAAAAATTTTACAAAAAAATTTTATTTAAAAATTATATAAAAAAATTTTATTTAAAAATTATATAAAAAAAAAAAATGAAAATTTTTTAATATTCTTGTTTGTATATATTATAAAAATGAGTGTGCTAAAAAAATTCACTGGAAAAGATGATGATTTTTTTAATAAAATGTTTTATGTAATTAGACATAAAGCTAAAACAACTTACAACCACAACATGAAAGAAATAACCTTTGGTTTTTATGGTAATATTTTACCATATGAATGTAGATGTATAAATTTTAAAATTTATCATGAATTAAGCAGAATAAAACATGAATATCCAAACACAAACTTTTTTTTAAATTTTAATTTAATTTGCAAGCAAACACAAAGAAAACTAAACCTCGCTAAAATATTTATTGACACTAATGTAGAAAGTACATTTTTAGAAGATTTAGACCAAACTTTTTTAACAATATCTGATGATAATGAAAGATTAATAGATTATTATTTTGGTTTATTTACTTTTCAGCATACCGAAGAAAACTTAGGTTTTTTTATAACTTTTAACACTGAAGAAGAAGATATAAACTATCCACTTTTTCCAAAATTATGTGATATTACAATACCAGTAGAACATCAAATAGCTGGTGAAAACACTCAAATAGCTATAAGAGAAGCATATTTGTCTCCATTCACTATTCGCGGGCTTATCAGGCGAGATATTACTCATTCTTTTAATTGTATTGCATATTATTTAGAATGTGGAAGTTATGAGCTAGAGTATTCCCAAAATGGAATTACAAGAATTGAAAAAAAAGGTAATATAAGACCCATGTCTAAAGAAATTAACGGTGAAGAAACCTTTAAATCAGACAGATGCGTAATATGCCATGATAAAAAAATAAAACCTAATGTTTTGTTTTGTAGTTGTGGCCATATTTGTATTTGTAGTTCTTGTAACAACTTTTACAATAAAAAAGAATGTCCAGTTTGTAAAGTTACAAGTAATATCGTGAGAAAAATTTAAATATTTAACCCAGTAAAAGGTTAAATATTTTAACACGTTTTTGGTCTTGATCCTTGTTTTTCCTATTTTATTTTTTTCTTCTTCAGTAAATTTTTTAATCCTATGATGACCCCAAGCTAAGGTATCATTACTACCATCCCCCAATATATATCTTTTATCATCAGCATAACTTAATGCTTTCTTGTTTATTACTTCAGTGTGTATTTCATGTTCCCTACTTCTTAACACAGGCATAGTTCTATAACAATCTTCTTTTGTATCCAAACAATTTTTATAATTTTCTAATTTTATTTTGTTTTCAACAACAGACTTTTTAACCCCCTTACATCTTTTACCTTCATCAACACCTTTCCACTGTAATTTACCATTTTTATCTAAAATTGGTTTTGGGTTTGGATTTTCATCAGTTTTTTCTTCTCTTAATATAGGAAATGTTTCATAAGCATATGTTTTTGCCCCCAAACCAGCCATCTCAATCATAATATCTCCAGTTAATTCATCTTTAAACATACCTAATACCTTTTTATTTTTTTCACTGTGTAAATCATGCTCTTTAGGGTAACCACTCATATCATACATTGTATCAACATCTTTTTTCATATCCTCATAAAAATCTTCTGTTTCTATTTCAAGAATAAAACTATCAGTATCAGTGTAGCACATCCTTACTTTTTTACCATACTTTGCTTTAAAGTAATTATAATAAGTTTCATACATATGTATTTTACTAATATCTAATATGCTCATACCTAAATAAACCGGTTTATTATATTTTATATTTGTTTTCTTCATATGAACAGCAACTAAATTTTCATCAAATATTGTTGTATGGTGATAGTTTGGTTTAGCAACAAGCTTTTTATAACGATAGCTAACCATATCATTAACCAATTGAATATTAACCCTATTTCTTAAGTTTTCCATGGTCTTACCAAAAAGACTATTCATCATTAACTTAAAAAAATCTTTTTCAAAATCATTTTTAGCATCTTTTCTTAACTTAATATTTTTTTCAATATATTCTTTAATACAATATGTTTCTTAAAAAATGAACCACGATGTATCTTTTTAATTCTTAATCCTAATTCTAAATATTTCTTTAATGTTTCATGATGTATAACATAATTTTCTTTATCGTTTAAGTTAGGAATTAATTTTTCCACTTTTTCTATTTTTAGCTGTTCAGGTGCAAGAGAAAAATCACTGTAAATCATGTAACTTTTCTGGATACTCCAAATCAACCTCTAAAAAGCATGGTATCCGACTCCATTCTTTTAAATCATCTTCATCCATCCATCTAAAACCACTAGTGGGTAGCAGTTTGCTCATAGCCCAAGGATAAAGACTGTTTGCATCTATATATATTAAGTATTTTGAAGGTTTATTTGGGTTATACATTTTTTCATCCATATACTTGTTGTTTGCTTTTGCATGTCTTTTACTACACATAGATACCCCACCACGAATTCCTCTTTCAATCATTAAAAGCATATCAGGGTCTGTTAAATAATCAAATTTTGATTTTGTTGTTTTAAGCATAGCATCTAATGCTAATCCTGGAATGGTATAATACCAACAAGGGTCCAATTCATAATGCTTAAGACAAAGATCCCTAAAGTTTTCAATTATATCAGCTAAAAGTAAAACATCTATTTCATTGTAAAACTCTAAATATTCTTTAAACGTTTTCATATAAAAAGTTATCCAAACATTTTCTGTATGCTTATAATCTTTATCTTCAATATGTTTATCATTTAAGCTTGAATAAAATTTTTCTTTAGGCGGTAGTTGTGTTTCTTCTAACTTATCAAAAGAATCTAACCATTCATATGGAAAAAATCATTTTTTTCTTAGTAAAGGTAAATGTTTTTTAGGATGAAATTTTAATAAAATTTTTAACTGTTCATCACTTAAAGTTTTTGAAAGCACATCTAAACTACTATTCAAAAACTTAAGGCTATCTAAAAACCTTATTTTATGAGTTTTGTTATTTCCAACCTTAATACATTTACTAAAGCTAATATATTTTTCTTCATTGTTTGGTATGCAATCAATTTCTCCAATCAATCATAACCACTTAAATTATGAAAGAAAACAGGTGTAAAGTCGGGAATTTTTGCTTTAAGATTACACTCAGTATGTGCTGCGCCACGATACTTACCTGTAAAATGGCAATGATCTTTTACTTTATAATTTTTACGTGTAAATTTACCATTACATATCCAACAAAGCTTTTCATGTTCATATTTTTTTTCTTCATCTTTAGTCATCTTAATCGGTACCGGTTTTTGATAATATTCTTGATGTATTTTTTTAATTTCTTCAGTTATCTTTTCCACAAAAACTTGTTCAGCATTTTCTCCGGTATATTTTTTTAATATGGGTGGACAAACTTCATCATCAAAACACTTAATGACATATTTAAAGCTACAGGGAATATGCTTTTGTGTTTTTATAGTATAGCTATTCTCTTCACTTGGCTGACATGTTTCTATAGGTGATAATACACATTCAAAATCAGCACATACAACAAAAGGAACCTTAATTTTTCTATTGTGATTTACAAATTTTTATACCTCTCCAGGTTTTGGCATATCTAAAGCAACCGGAGCATGCTTATCACAATATTTTTTATGTTTTATCAAAAGGTCTTCTTTTCCAAATGCATTTAAACATCTTTTACAAAAATACTTTTTACCATGATGTTTTGATATTTGGCTTGACATTAAGCGGCTAAAAGATTTTATTAACACATAATGGCAATTTTCTTCATTTGTTAAGTAAAGTAAATCAACATGATTACTTTTTTCTTCATTAGTAATTCTTAATGGATAAAATTTATTGGTTTCATCTTCATAACTATAAAAATAACTATAAACATTAACGCTAATTTCAGGATTTTGTTTTTCAAATTTACTAATATCATGCAATGAAACGGGATATTCAATACCATCCATATTTATGCTATTTTCCTTTAATTTTAAAACAGAATTTATTCTTTCTGGATGGTTATCTGTTGGATTTAATGCTCTTAAAATATGCCATTTAAAACATTGACTATCTTCATTTTTTATACTGATACATGCTTTTTTATTAGCTATCCATTTTGGAAGAGGAATAAATGATGAAGCTCTTAAGGGATCATAAATAGCTGTATGAAGTTTTAAGTGTATTACACTATGAAAAGTCCACCCGCTACCCATTCTTATAAAGTTACGATAATTTTCTAAAATTCTTTCAGCCATTGTATCATATAATTCATCTGCATCGGCTCCTCTTAAATTAATTAAATTTGCATCAGAAGAAAACTGAGCTGGTACCGAGTGTTCAAAATCTTCAAATTTATACATTAAGCATTTAAGAACCATTTTTACTTTAACTTTACGTTTATTTCTTAAAATATTTGTCATAGATTGCATTGTTAGCTCTAAAAACTCCTCAAGAGAATCAACGGGAAACCCCTCTATTTTGTATTGATTTGCTTAACCCCCTAATGAAGAATTGCTTTGTATTACATTAATATCTTCTGGTCTTCTCCTTGGTAAAGTTTCTTCTATATTTCTTTCAACTTCATCTAAAACTTGAGGAATCTGCTCTTCAGGAACATTACCGGTTAGCCAATTAGTAAAATTAGATACTCTTTTTCTAACGCTTTCAGGAATTACTGCTGTGACAGCCCTTCGTGCACCACTATATAAATTAGATGCTAGCCATTGGCCACCATCTGTTAATCTGTTGATAAATCTTCGTGAAAAAGAATTCATCGCCATATTTTTTAAAATAAAATAAATTTCCTTAAGTCAAATTTTATTATTACTAAAAATAATAAAAAATTAAAGAATATCAATTCTATATTTACCATTCCAAACTCTTCCATTCCAATTTTCGATCGTTTGAGGGCATCGATCAATAAATTTACTTGCCTTATAAATTGATGGAAATGTTTTCACTTCTTCAGTTTCAACATCCTTTAAGGTAACTTTCTTCGGATTTTTTGCAATATCTTTTAATCTATCATAATTAGGAATTTTCTTTAATCCTTTTTTATCTTCTTTTTCCTCAGGATATAACCCATGCTCTTTTATTGTATCAATAAATTTCTTTTTATTCCAATAAGAATAAAACTTAATATCGTTTTCTTTTGAAATCTTTTTTAAATCTGCAATCTTTAGCATTTTTATATAACATAAAAATTACTTAATACACTACACTCATCTTATTCCCATCACTCTGGAAGTTAATTAACCTATCACTAAGTAAAACCGCATATGCTTCAGTATTTGCAAGAGGATTTGCAGTAAATGTTACCTTAATATGAATATCAGTTACAGAATACTTTAACTTTTCACTCTGCTTTGATACATCAAACACAAACAAAGGAAAGAGAGTTTTATAATCTGAAGGAGTAATATTAGGGTTTGATACCAATTCACCCGTGTTAAAAAACTTTTTTCTAAACAAAGCAGCTTCACTATATATTCTACTAATTTGATTAGCGGTAAAATTTATATCATAATCATATAACGGATATTTTTTTGAACCTAGCATTACATAAATATTTTTAACATTTAAGTTGTCAAATATAGCTGGGTTTTTTTCTTGGTCACCACTTTTACCAGTTTGAAAACCAACAATTAAAAAACGCGGCACCTCAGGAGATGATTTAGCTGATAGCCTCCAAGTAAAACCTGTTGCTGCCTGTGGAACCGCAATAGAGTCGCTTTGTATCATTCTATACCCAACTGGGAATTTTTCTTTCTTCTCGATAAATTTATAAAGTTCCAACTTGTTACCATTTTCCGGCTCTACATGAGGCATAAACCAAGATACCTTCAGTAAATTAACTCGCCCGTTAACAACAACAGGATTACCTCCACCATCTACAGCATTACTTTTAAAAATTGCGTCATTGTCATCATTTCTTGTTAAGGTTAAAGTTTGTTTCATACCATATAAAACTTTATTGTAATCTTCACAAAAACCGAATATATGTTTTAAAGGCACCCTAAAACTAAATGTTCCAACTGGAATTGAACTAAAAATATACTGCCTTCTTACTGAAAAACCAGCATTAGTAGCACTGGATGCATTGGCTCCGGTATCCTTATACCACAGTTGGTTTAACCCTTGTGATTTAGAAAAGTCATCCGGGTATTTTAAAAGCCCAAGTATTGTTGTAGCCTGACCAGGATAATTAATGGATTCTATCTCTTGTCCACTAAGTTGATATTTGATATTTTTAAACAGATACATCAGACCATTATTTGTTATGGTAACCTCATTAGCTGCTCCATAAACGGTACCATCATTTTTTACTAATTCACCTATAATTTGTAAATAAGACTCGGAAGGGTGATAAAAAATATCTTGAGTTTCGATATCAATCCTTATATTTCCTCCAGAGTTGTTAAGATTTGTTCCTGTAATAGGTTCATACTCATAATATTCATATTCGTCAATACTATCATCTTTTAAAATCGGTGCTTTAATGTTTAAAATGTCCATTTTATTATATGCAATTATAATTTTTAAGTCAAATTATAATTGAGTTGTGTGTTTTTAATATTCTAGCCATACTTGAGGGAATGATTTATTTTCATCATTAACATAAACACCTTTAAGTTTAATATTTTTAAGTTTTTCTGCAGAAAAATTTTTTCTCATTTTAGGATAAATTCTATTTCCGTAAAGAATGGTTACCTTAGGTATATCATTTTCTTCTAAATATTGATTCACATCTTCTTCAAATTCCTTAAGTATATCAGCTTTTTCAGGAGATAATTTTAAAACAACCTTTTTATAATCATAATTTGTATAGGTACTCTCTAAAACTTCGCAATCTTCATTAAGTTTAAAATTTGCAAAAAGGATACCAACCCTTTTTGTATTGTATTTTTCATATTTTGTTATTTTAAATTTTAGCTTTGACATTCTTTTTTTTTATTTAATGTAATAATTTGCTTAACTTAAATTCATTTTTTTCATAATACTTTAACTCCGGATCCCTTACTATTTAATTTTTTAACTAATCTTGAATAGCAATGGCACTACCATCTATTAAGGTGTTAATATTTTGCGTTGCAGGTGGCTTTTGTGTATATTTTTCTAAAGTCTTTTTAGATTTTGGCGTCAATGCCTTTTCAACTAACTTTTTACCTGCATCAACCGCGGCACTCTTTCCAACCTCTAACGCTTTCTTTGCTCCTTCCTTAGCTACACTCTTACCAACATCAATTGCTGAAGATGCAATTTGTTTAGCTGCACTGCTTGTAAAGAGTCTTGTAAGAAAATTAGCTAAAGTATCAAATATGCCTGCTCCTCCATAAGCATAATTTCTTTTAAATCCTCTCTTTTGTGACGTAATCATTTTATAGTATAGACATTAAATTTTTATAACTCTTCGATTTTAATACACCTTGTCTTTTTAATTCATCACAAATACTCACCAACTCATTTCTTAAACCAGTATTACCAGCTTTTTTACTTGCCATCAAAAGGTCTAATCTTTCTAATAGTGAGTTAGGGTCAGATGGAATGATGGTAATTCCTTCTCCACTTATTTTTCCTATTCTTAAATCAATGGATTTTGTGGTCCTTTCCCAAACAGGTTTAACAAATTTCCATTTATTCCCCTTGCTGGCTTTGGGGTAAGGGTTGGCCGGGTTATTACCACGGTGTAAGGCACTAGTTTGAAACAAGATTTCAACATAATCTGAATAATCTTCAGCAGAATAGGTATTACTTTTTGGGTTGTTCGATGTAATAAGTTCCCATAATCCATCCGTTGCTTCATATTTTTTATCGCCAATAATAAAATTTTTATTGACTGAATCATAATCAAATTGTTTATTACCAATATATTTTTTTCCTCCTTCTTCATAAATACCAAATGTTCTATCAGTATCTTTTTTTTTCCTAATGATATAAACACCTCTTCCTCTTCCTCTTCCGGAATTAATTGTTGTTGAGGCAAACGTTGTGGTAACTGTTCAATCCCCTCTTTAATAGGTTTAAGTCCTTCTGTAATTTCCTTTGTTGCGGCTTTTTGTGTTTCTGTAATAGGTTTAAAAAACTTTGAAAGGCCCGTTTGTAATTCAATTTCACCTGTTCTTTCTGCAAGTTGGCTATCCCTAATTCTTTTTCTTGTTTCAAGATATTCTTTTACAATTTGGCCCCTTTTTACGGGGTCAGTCATCTTTAAAAATGCCATATTTTTTTAAGTAAAAAAATTTTTTTTATCTTATTTTTTAATCAGTATTACCTATCTCACATGCGCATGAACATTTAAATTTAGGGCATGATACCTTAATTCGTGGTATGATTTTTTTCCACCAACCTCCGAAAGGACTCACGCGCTTCTTGCCTCCCCCTTTCAATCAATGTTTCTTCATTTTCAGCCGTTATCTTCTTTTTGGATTTAGCTCTTATCTCATTCTTCATATCTTTGTATTTCTCCACTTCTTCCATAATTAATTTAAATTCATCATCAGATATATGATTGTCAAGTAATGCTTTTGATATAAGTGTGGATATTGTGTTGAGTTTGGTATCAGCAATCATTTTTATTTTTTGGTGTTTTTCTCCTTTACTTCTTGTGGTTCTTACGGCATATTTACCAATAACACTCATTAAACCAGTAACAAGGGCTGATGCTTCTAGTGCTATTACCACGGGTATCGCAACTACGGTTGATAACAAACCAATTCCTCCAGCACCACTTACCATTGTTATGGTAATTAAAACTGTATCAATATTATCCACTATATTAGCGGTTCTATAATATTTTTTTGCGAGAGCATCTCTCTTTTGGACTTCACTTTCAAGAAATGACTGAACTTCTGATATCTTTTTTAAACGGTATGAATGACCATTGTCATCACTCATTAAGGATAATTCAATAGGAGGTGCATTTGGTGTATTGTGTTCATTGGGTAAGCTCGGATATATTTTTTCTTTCATTTCCATTTTTAATTAGAGGGATATTTTTTTTAAATTGTGTAACAAACGTGACACAAAAACTCATTTTCCTCAATTCTTAATTGCTTACTTGAGTTGTTTGTAATAGTAATGATAATATCAACGGTATCCTCAAGAATAACTTCATTTGATAAACTTAATTGCTTAAATTTTAAATTATAAGATAGTGATGTTAAAACAACCCCCCTACTCATTAAAAAGCCAAACCCTAATACTATTGACTTCGTTTCACCCGGTTTTAGTGTTAGGGTTTGTTGAGTAAAAATTTCCCAAAGAACAGGATTAACTTTTTTAGGCGGATGCTTAACTTTTAATGGTTTCCAAAAAATTGTTTTTGGTTGAACTATTTTAGGCTTTACTCCAAATTTATAAACGTTCATATTTTTATTTTTGTTATAAAATTATTTATAATATTGCTCCTAATATAGGTATATTAGCAAATGGACTATTAGGACCAAAAAGAAGTCCTTTTCCATCATAAAACTTCCCACCTTGTTTTAAATACAATCCATCACCGACAGATTTTAATCCTTTACCTTTAGCTGGTCCGAGATAAAGACCTTTTCCATCAGTTTCTACTTGACAAACTCAACCACCTTTTTTAAGGTAAAGACCTGACCCCATTGCTTTTTGTACTCCTGTTGAGGCTAACCCGGATAAAGCACCAACGCCTAAAGCTGGTAAAACGGTTCTTGCTAATGTAGGTAGAACTGATGACGCTAATCCTGCTAACATTCCAAGGAAGCCACCGTCTACTTTCATGTTATGTTTAAGCTGTTTTTCTGTCATTCTAATCGTGGTTCCTTTACCAGCTTCATAAGCTTTGGCTATTTTATTTGCTTGTGATTTGGTCACTGCAATTATATCTTTACCTTGTAAGTCATCAAAATTTAAACGAATACTTATCGGACAACTAGCTTTAACAGCATGATTTAGCTTTTGCTTTTGCCCTTCTGATATATTTACTTTAACA
This sequence comes from Tridacna gigas, assembly GCA_945859785.2. NCBI lineage: Eukaryota > Metazoa > Mollusca > Bivalvia > Cardiida > Cardiidae > Tridacna > Tridacna gigas. The sequence continues at coordinate 57,824,244 of OX244028.2, forward strand.
GTAATGTAATTTGTCATTTTATATATATTTTATTTTTATTTATCTTGCTTCTCTAATATGAAATCTGATTGTTAAATTCTCTCCTCTAAGATTTAGTAATGTTCCATCTTGGTCTGTAATTGATACATTAAGATTATGTATTTCATTTAATGTTAATGGTAGATAAACTAAATTAACCGGATTTTCTATTATTTTATACCCCGGTGAAACATTAGGGAAAAATGAATAAATTGTTTCTTTGCGAACCATTGACATAACTACCTGAAATTAAATCTATATTAACAAGTAAGCTATTAATACTAAGAATATTTACTACATTTTCTGATTCATGAAAACCTTGTACATATTTTGCTCTGGTAAATCCTAAAACTTTACCAATAGAATTTGGTTGATTAAAATCTACTTGATAACCATTTTCAAGATTAAGAACAGACTTTAAGGTATTAGTGTTCGCGGAGATATTAATAAAATATTCTTCATTAACTTCATCATAATGACCTTTTTTCCTCATTTCTTGTTGAATAAAATCATTAATATCAACTAAATCATAACTTCCTTCAGGTATTTTTATTTTTACCCATGTTGCAGCATTGTCTGGAGAATAAACTAAAGTGTCATTGTTAGAATCAATATTTGGAAATGAATAGTAAGTTTCAAGATTAACCAATGCTATTTCATATTCTTTATCCTTTTCTAATTGAAGTGGTGGATTAAATCTTGTGTTAAAATTTGTTTTGTTGTTGTTTACTATAATTTGAAACGATGTTTTATGGTCAGTGTTTTTAACAATTTTTTCTTCCATCTTTTTATTTACTAAAAAAAGATGTTAATATGTGTAAAAATATATCTTTGGGGTAAGATATATTTTTAAAATTTAATTAATTCTTTATTTTTCTATTTTTGTAGGAAAATTTTTTTGCCTATAAAATTCATTACGTCTTTGCCCTTTAGTATTTATTTTTTTGTTACCTCTAAGTAATGGGTGAAATGTCGTAGTTATTTCTAATATCTTATTTACCTTAGGAACCATTTCTTGGATATGCTTTCTATGCCTTCTATTAGTTCTATCTTCCTCTTCAGTTTCATAAATCTCTGCCCACTGATTTACGCGAGAATGTAATTCTGAAACATGTTTTTTTTTTATAAAAGAAATGTATTTCGCTTCTTCACTAAGAGTATTGTTGTTTTTCTTAAAAAGTTCAAACTCTTTTTTAGATTTAGCCCATCATTTTTTTTTAAAAGTTGCTACTGTGCAACCTTCAAGATTTTCTGGTAAATCTTTTTCTACTACATTTTTAGTAAATTCTAAAAACTCTTTTACTTTATAACCATTTAAATTATTACTAAATCCATATGTACTACTAAAGCTCGCCATTCTACAATATAGTATTTTTCTTCTTAAGTTATTTTCAATTTTAAATTAATAATAATCTTTATAATTTTTCGGCACGTAAAAATTGTCAAATCCATTTCTATACTTACCATTTTCTTTTTTACTAGTTAAATCAATGATAACAAAACCATGTGGTCTCTCCCAACAATTTTTACAAAAGTTAATAAACTCATTCTTTGTCATATCATCCCCTACATGATCGCAATAAATATGATTAAGATTTTTTAAATCTTGTCTAAACAAACATATAAAGTTTGCATTTTCTCTAATAGTTTGTCGTGGTAATCTAAAATAATTTTGTGCTAGGTAAAAGCAATCAGCGTTACTATGTCTTCCTCTAACGTAGTAATTCTCGCATTTGTTTTGCCTTTCTAAAAGTAAGTCGTCAAAAATCATTAAGTTTTTATTTTCAACATTTAAATTTCTTGGATCAGGTACATCGCATGCATTTTCAAAAAATTCGCAATTAATATCAGATTTTTCTTTAATTGTTTTAGCCCATTCTTCAACTAACGCTGTGGGTGAAACATCATATTTTTGTACATCATCCTTAAGTGAAAATAATCTTAATATATATTCTGGTTGAAATAAACTTTTGCCAAAAACGTATAAGTTGTTGTAATCTAACCAATCGGGGCGTAACAAAAGGTTAAGGAGAAGAGTTGTTTTACCACATCCTGATTTACCAACTATCAATCCTCTGATACTTTTAGGTAAAAGGGGATGGTTAAATCTTCTTGCTAATGTTTCATTCCATGATAAATTAACAATATCCATTTTATATTAAATTAATTTTTTTAATATAAAAAATGTATTGCGTTAAATGTAAAAAACAAACAGAAACATCTGATATAGAAGAAACTGTAAGTAAAAATGGCAGAAATGTGAAACGTGGTAAGTGCGTTATTTGTGGTACAACTAAAACACAATTTTTTAGCAAGGGTGGTTCTCTTTTAAACAAGATAATTAACAATCTACCCGTTGAAATGCACTTACCAGGCCACAACTTTACTGGTCCTGGTACTAAATTAAAGAAAAGATTAAATCCTGATTTAACGCCTAAACAATGGTCAAAGCCTGTAAATCGTGTTGATAAAGCAGCAAATCATCATGATATTTGTTATCTTAAACACAATGATACAGCAACAAGAAATGCTGTTTGTGATAAAATATGCTTAAAGAGTTAAAGGAAATTTATAATCCATCAATTAGGAAAAGAATGGAACGCAGATTAGTTTCAACATTAATTGGAACAAAGGCTAAATTTAGAATGGGAGTTAAAAAAAAAATTTCGATATTATAAATTTATCGGAAGAATTACATAAACCCATAAAAAGAAAATTTAAGAAAAGAAGAGTTAGAGTAAATGGTATTGATAGGATATGGGCTGCAGATTTAGTAGATATGCAAGCATTTTCTGAATTTAATCGTGGTATAAAATATCTTCTTGCTGTTATTGATATCTTTTCAAAGTATGGATGGCTGATACCATTAAAAGATAAAACAGGAAAATCTGTTTCTGTTGCATTGAAGAGTATTTTTAAGGAAAGAAAACCCGAAAAAATGTGGGTGGATAAAGGTAAAGAGTTTTATAACAAAGAAGTTAAAGACTTAGTTGAATTATATTCTACTGAAAATGAGGAAAAATCCAGCGTTGTTGAGAGATGGATTAGAACGATGAAAGAAAAAATGTGGAAGTATTTCTCTGCTCACTCAACAAACGTTTATATTAACGTGTTACCAAATCTTGTTAAAGAATATAACAACGCAAGGCATTCTTCTATTAAGATGACACCAGTTGATGCGAGTAAAAAGAAGAATGAAAATAAAGTTTGGAGAACATTGTATCCTGATTATAATCGAGTAGAAGAAGATATCGAACCAAAGTTTTCTGTTGGAGACAAAGTAAGGATAAGTAAAAAGAAAAAGACTTTTGAAAAAGGTTATACCACAAGATGGACTGAAGAGGTTTTTACAGTTTCAGAAGTAAAACATACATCACCCGTAACATATAAAATTAAAGATTTAAATGGAGAAGAAATAAAAGGTACCTTTTATGAACCTGAACTACAAAAAACTAGTCAAGAGTTGTATAGGATAGAAAAGGTTATTAAAAAAGGAAAAAAGAAATCTCTCGTAAAGTGGAAAGGTTATTCTGATGAGTTTAATTCATGGGTTGACAACAGTGCTATTGAAAATATCTAATATATAAAAAATGCATGATATTTTAATCGATAATATAATTTCACCAAACAAACCTTTAAGTAATTTTGAACTTGAGGATGCCGTAAAAAAATTAAAAATAAAAAATTTTAGAGGAGTATTTTTAAGAACTACTCTACCTAAAAAAGTAAAAAACGAGGAATGTGGTATATTAAATCTTGATGACTTGAGCGGGTCTGGCACTCATTGGGTTGCATAGTATAAAAATGGTAAAACTAAAATTTATTTTGACAGTTATGGTATTCAACCACCTCTTGAAGTTAGAGATTATTTAAAAAGTCCAATACATTACAATACCGACCAATTACAACAAGCAGGTAAAGTATTTTGTGGTCATTTATGTTTGTATATCCTTAAAGAGTTGGGTTTAGGTAATAAATTCCAAAATGTTTTAAATAAACTTTTTTAGCTATATAAAAAATGCCTGTTGATAAATTTGGAAGAATGGATGAGGTTAAAACAAGCGGTGATGGTGTGTCACTCGCTTACATAAGTAATAATTTTTTACGTAAAGATGGAACAACTACTGTTACCGGTTCTATAAATATGAATGGTAACACGCTAACGAGGGTTAGTAATCCAGTAAATCCCCAGGATGTAGCTACAAAAAGTTACGTTGATGGATCTGGAGGGTTGTTAGATGAAAACGGGGGATACGTTATGACAGGATATTTAAACATGGGTTTTAATAAAATAAGAAACATACGCAAACCTGAGGAACCGAGTGAAGCCGCTAATAAGTTTTACGTTGATAATGGTGGTGCTATTGTAAAAAATTCAGATGGAAGTTTTTCTGCTATTGCGGATATAAATATGCGAGGATATACTTTAACGGATGTTACGGAACCTACAGAACCACAGAATGTTGCAAATAAGTTTTACGTAGATACTGTTGTGGATGAGGCTACCGCGGGTGATAAAGCTTTAACAAAAAACCATGTTGAGTCTTTTTGAGCAGCCGGCAACATAGTTATGAACGGTCACTCAATCACCGGCCTACCAAATCCTGTAGATCGTGACGCTGCTGCCAATAAAAATTATGTTGATAATGGTGGAGCTATCGTAAAATATCCAAATGGAAGTTTTTCCGCTATTGCGAATATAAATATGCGAGGATATACTTTAACAAATGTTAAGGAACCTGTAGAAGAAAGAGATTTAGCAACAAAATCCTACGTGGATAAAAAACAAAGTCCTAAACCCATTATAAGCATTCATGCAGAGGAACAAGGGCCATTAGAAGACGGTGATTATGAGTTTTCTTTCGGTAATGGAAGCTCTGGAAGGGATCATGGTGTTGGAGGTTATTGTATGGCTGCTCCTGGTAGAATTATAAGAGGGACTTTAATGGTTTCTAGAGGTAGAAGTGTTCTAAAGGAAGAGGCAAGGGTCAATATAGTCATAAATGGAGTTGAACAGGTTAACTACTCCATAGTAAAAAAGAAAGGAGAAGGTTGTAGTTGTGTAGTTTTCCCACAACCTTTAGAAGTGGCTCAATCTGATACTATAAACTTTATAACAAAGTCAAATAACGTCAACGCACAAAACGCGTATTTGTCAATATTGGTAGAGTTGGACTTGTAAAAAATATTTAACCTGGTAAAAAAGGTTAAATATTTAAATTTTTCTTATGATATCACTCTTTACCCTACAAACTGGACAATCTTTTTTGTTGTAACTTGCAAAACATGATTCACAAGCACAAAGATGACCACAACCACAAAATAAAATGCTAGGTTTTATGTTTTCATCTAAGCATAAAACGCAAGATTTAGATTTAAATGTTTCATTTGCGTTAATGTGTTGGGGTTGAGGTTGTTCTTCATCTCCTATTCTTTCAATTCTTTCAATACCTAAATGTGAAAAAGTAGTATTGTATGTTCCACTTTCAAAAAATCTTGAACTATTTTCCCAAAATATGTTAAATTCATTAGTTGAAAAGTTCTCTTCAACGTTTCCTATTTCTATTCTTCTTTCATGTCTATCAGAAGCAGGATCTTCCTCTTCACCTTGTTCATCTTCTTCAAATTCAACTTCTATTTGATGTATCCTTGGAAGTGCACCAACTTCCGCAAGTCTTCTTTATTCCCTTATATCATGTTCTATCTCACGATTACGATCATCTAACATTTCTTGTTCGTATTCAGTTAATTCTCTTGGTTGTTCTTCCTCTTCATCTTCACTATCTTCACCAATTGTTGTTTGTTCATAAACCATAAAACGTATTTTACGATGTATATCTTTTTCATTAAAACATTTTCCACCATAAGTTAAACATTCAACATAATATAGATATCTATATAAAATATCATTTTGCCTAAAACAAAATGATTTAAAAGTTGTCATATAAATACCTTTTTCATCATAAAACCAATCAATAAATACACCTAATTTAAACCATTCAAATTCTCTTTCTTCATTCTCTTTTTTTGCTTTACTAAATATATATAATAATTTTGAATCTAGCTTAGTTAAAACAGTTTCATAATTTATATCATCTTTTGACCATTTTAATTTTTTCTGATACATTAAACCCCTTGAATTTAAATAAAAATCTTGTTTTTCTTCTAATGTTTCTTTTAACTTATTTTTAAAATCTCTACTGATTCTATTTAACACACTCATTTTATATATATTTTTTGTAACTTTACAAAGAAATTTTCAATTTTTATTTAACAAGAAAATTTTTAAAAAATTTGTTTTTTTAATTAATTTAAGTAATTTTTTCATAAATAAAAACAGCCCTTACTCTCAACATCCGGGTTAATATTTTCGAATTCGTTTTCCCATAAATATTTAACCTAGAAAAAGGTTAAGTACTTAATATTAGTTTATCCTGTTCAATAAATTTTGTAATGTCATCTTTAATTTTGTCACAGTCTTTTTTCTTAAGTTCTTCAAACATTTCAAGGTTAAGACGTTCTTTTAAAAATGAAATATAACAATCAAGTAAATCTTTTAAACTTTGTTCGTCATGATCAATCGAATGTTCCTTAACAGATTCCATAAAATTTTTTTCTACTTTATGAACATATTTTACCATAGCATCTATTATATCGTTTTTTATATCACCTGATTTATCCTCAAAAAAATATAAATAGCTTTCTTCCATATCTTCACGATCCTCAAGCTAATCATCAGCATTATCGTATGGAAAAAATTGCTTTTTTTCATAAAACTCTTCTCTTTCCTTTTTTTCTTCTTCAGTAAGTTTGTTTGTTCCACTCATCTTACCTATATTGTTATCTAATAAACAAAGAAATTTTCAATTTTTATTTAAAAAAAAAATTTTTAAATTCTTTTTATTTTTAAAAAAAAATTTTTTAATTAATTTAAGTAATTTTTTCATAATATAAAAACAACCCTTACTCTCAACATCCGGGTTAATATTTTCGAATTCGTATTCGTTTTCCCATAAATATTTAACCTAGAAAAAGGTTAAGTACTTAATATTATTAAATTTTTTTAATTTTAATACAAGTAAAAAATTTTTATAAAAAAATAATAATTTTTTGTAAAATCTTAAGGCTGATTGCCTTTCATAAACATGGTAACTGGCAAACTAACGCGTTGGTTTGTTGGTTAGCCGGTTAGCTGACTGGGTGGGGGGTTAGCCGGTTATCTGGTGAAATCAAAAATTTATAAAAAAATTGAATTAAGGTGAAAACGTTTAAGAATAAGGTTATGCTGGTTCGATTGATGAACTTAATGAGATAGATATATTAACCCATTATATCATAATTTTATGAGCATGTTAATGTTACATAAAATTGTTATATTGTTTAATGGTTAGCCATATGCTAAATCGTGGGTTTGTTGGTTAAGGGTGGTGGGATTGCATAAGTGGTGCGTGGGTTTGTTGGTTTGTGGTTTTGTTGTGATAAAAATATTTTTGGGACAAGCAAGAAAATGACGGCCAAATAAGGGGAGGGACGGATTTTAGCAACTGAATTCCCTTTTATCAATCTACTGCTCCTTTTCTTACGGTGTTTTCAAAAACCGTATACTTACATGTACATGCGAAAGTACTGGGAAAACAACGGATTCAGGAATTCTGATAAACTCGGTTTTCAGGTTCGAATCCAGGTCTTGATTATCTAGGTTTTCACAGACATACCATAACTTCATGCAGGTGCACGGAAGGGAAAAATGAAAGAAAAGATAAATAGGATCTGATAAATAGGATTTTGAGATGAAAAATCTTATTCATTTTGAAAAAAAAAAAAAAAAAAATTATTAACTATTCCCAAACAATAAATTGTTCACGCTTCTGAATCAATATTATTGGCAAACGACAAATTCAAAATTGACAGAACTCAGCTGCAGTTCTCTGATAGCGAAGAAAACATTGTGGGAAAACGAGAAAAATCTGTTCAAAAGCATTTTCTCCTTTTCCTACAATGTTTCTAAAAGTCTATCACTTCAGGGTCGTAAGGAATTATGTAGTATGGGTTAAGCGAGCCTTTGTTGAGCTTAACATTTTTTTCTGAAAGACTTCAATAGAATTTCATCTCAAGCGCCAAAGAATGCCATATCATTTTTATTACGTACCTGTATGTGGGAGAATTGCTTGCTAAATTAGTTGATCTATACTTAAAAACCTACAAGGGCTATTCATGAATGAGACCAACTATCTTTTTTTGTATATGAGTGCGTTCAGAATTAAACAGTCCCATGGACGCTGACATACAATTAAAATGATTATTTTTAAATCTTAAAATGACAGATAGCTTAGCTTCACCACAATCACTAATTCCAGGAAATTTGTGGCGGAAGCTGTTTCTGGAAATAACGGGCAAGAATATAACACTTATACAAATGACGCCACATATGGCTCCCATGACGTCAAAAGTGTTATCTCAAACACAATGTAAGATAAGAAAATTCGTAATGGCTATATTACACTGAAATACATGGAAGGTTTAGTGATAATTTTGTTTTGTTTGGATATACACAAAAACAGTAATGGTGAAAATGAATCGCTCCTTGTTTCCAGTGTTTTCAAAAACTGCATACTTACATGCATATTTGTATGGTTATCGTCTTAACTCTTTTTTAATAACCCTTTCCCAAACGACACATTTTAGCCCGTTCCAAATTGAAAGCATCTGCAGACGACAAATTTGAAAGTGGTACAAATGAACCTAAGATTTTTTGACAGGGAAGAAAACATTGTGGGAAAAGGAGAAAATGCTGTTTACCAGCATATTCTCCTTTCCCCACAATGTTTTCTAAAGGCTTCTTTCTCAGGGACGTGAAAACAAGGGATTGTTTGGTACAGGGTTAAAATATGTCATTTTTTCAGATTCGAGACCTGGTGTCGGATCAAGCGATTGGAGCTCCGGGATGTCGACAGATCAGTCCTGGGACTCGGCTATTTCCGGCGGAGATTGGTCTAGCACAGTAAATTCGAAGTCCGATGTATGGGGTAATGGTGGCCAGACAGGATACGGAAGTAGCTCTCAAGATAAAGCCGATGTCAAATACATCATCATCGAAAATATACAAGATACCGATAACGAAGAAAATCGAGTGTTACCTCAACTATATATGAGCAGGACTGGAAGCTCCATTCCCGGCCCAATGTCTGGCCCTCTTGTCCCTCCTTCGGCCCCATTTTCTCCCTCATCACGTATGTCTTCTGATCTTTTACCGGAATCATTTTCGACATTAAATGCTGACTACAGTGACGTCATCCATGTGCCTCTCATTACTCCCGGTGTGCCGAAATATTGTGTTAGGTGTCCTATTTTAAACTGTCCGAAAACTTGCGAACGTGTTGATGATTATGGCTGCCACAGTTGTCCATGCGCTCCATCCAGATTCCAGACAATGCCAATAAGTCGAGATTGTTCCAGGAACAGCCAAGAGAAAACGTGCACTGCCATTGAAAGATGTCGAAGACTCTGCAAAGATGGTTACAAGGTCGGAGAGAGAGATTCTGCTGGTTGTCAGACGTGCAGTTGTATACACTATGGTAAAGTAAACTATATATGAACAATGCTCTGTGAAAAAGGGGCTTAATGCATCTGCGAAAAGTATCGGCGTAAATCAGCCTGCGCAATCCGCTCAGGCTGACCTGGGCCGAAACTTTTCGCTATTGGTCAATTTTCTGTATTTCAAGGCACCAGTCTACCACATAATTCAGTCGGTCGTTTATAAAAAAAAAATGTGGCTATCACGGTTCCATGATTATGTGATGGCTTGATAGGTATAATAAGCACCACAGAGATGCTTTAAGCCCCCTTTTGCCAGAGCATGGCTCATAATGTTCGTGGATAAATTGAGTATCAAGGCTTGCTTGATCCGGAAAGGATGTTATCCTATGGGCTTGACTTATCAAGAAGATTATATTAAATTAGAGGCTCTTTAGGGCATGAATTGCTCTACTGGCATTGATTTTGCTTTTTTTTGTAGCATACATAATGAATTCATGAGGCAAGAAGGAAACACACAAAAAATGGAGGGGGGGAGGTGTTGTTGCAACTCGGCTTGAACCCTATAAGACAGGATAAGTAGACATAGTGAAATAGTAAAATAAATAAAAAAAAAATGAAGTACAATTTCTGAAAACCAATTGTATGGATTTCAGCCGAATTCGAAAGGTTATCAGTACTCATTGTTTTAAATAATCTCTGCAAGTTTCAAAGAAATGTGACTAATAATATGGAATGTGTTGTGTAAACAATACTAAGTCATCAGATGGCTGCTTTTCCTAAATTAATTGCTAGATTTTCTTGTTTAGAGTTCATTCCCTTGATCATACAAGTAATCTTTGCAAGTTTCAAAAGAATTTGATAAAAAATGTGACTTTATTGCGTAATTAAGAAACGTAAATTATCAAATTTAAGTGGCTCCTTTTCCCATACTGATTGTGATTATTTTTTTCAAAATCAAAAGAATTCAAACTATTGATAATATAAAGCAACTGTGCAAGTTTCATGAAAATTCAACCACAACTGCCGACGTTATTGCGAAATCAAGAGATGTAAATTTTCAAATTTAATTGGCTACTTTTCCCATACTGATTATTGATTTTCTTTTTCAGAATCAGTAGGGTTAAAGCTGTGAATGATACGAAGCAACTTTTCCCGCACTGACTGTCAGATTTTTTTTGAAAATCAATGGTGTTCTAGCTATTGATCAGATAAAGAAACTGCTAGTTTCGCAAAAAACCGACCACAAATGTAGACTTTATCGTGTAATCAAGAAATTGATATTTTGAACTTTAAATGGCTACTTTTCCTACACTGATCGTCAGATTTTTTTCAAAATCGATAGGATTCAAGCTATTGATCAGATATACAAACTGTGCAAGTTTCACGAAAATCCGACCACAAATGAAGACTCTATCGCGTAAACAAGAAATTGACATTTTGAACTTTAAATGGCTACCTTTCCTGCACTGATCGTCAGATTTTTTTTTCAAAATCTATAGGGTTCAAGCTATTGATGAGATAAACAAACTGTGGAAGTTTCACGAAAATCCGACCACAAATGAAAACTTTATCGCGTAAACAAGAAAAAGACTAACGGACGGACGGACGGACAGACTGACGGACGGACAGACGGACGGACGACGGAAACCATACCATGACATAAGCTCTGCTTACAGCCAGTAGAACAAAAAATCAGACAGCACTTTCTGTACAACTTATCTTGATCTACATGTATGTCTATCGAATAAGCCATTGTTTCATGCATTTAACGTGCAGTCTGGTATTTGATCTATATCGTCCACTTGGATGTTTATTAAGAGTATTTCGCACAACATGATTTCGAGGCCACTGGTTGTTTTCCCAAATTAATATCGTCGATACGATGTTCGGTGGTGAGAATGGGATGCATCCTGTCGCAATGGCTAGATCATCAATGCCAGAAGAGAATTTGGCCTGGCTGTGGAATTGAACAAGCAGTCCCTTAGTTTTAAAAGCCCTGTCCGTAAACTGTTTGAACTACTAGGCTCGGCCCAAACATTTGCCAATACCATAACGCAAAGGAGATACCCAATAAAAGCACACGTTTTTTTTTTTTTCTTACTTTGTAGCTTTACCAACAACCCCAAAGCCTAAGGAACAGCAATGTCCGGGGACCTTAGCCTGTATGTTAAAATGTAAAAACGGTTATATTCTTGGAGAAAAAATGGCGAACGGATGTCCGTCATGTACATGTCTGGCAAAGGGATCCTCTGCAACGAACAACAACATGGGCAACAGTTACCCAAGCAACAGTAACCATGGTAATGGTTTTAACAATTATTACAAGAAAAAAGATGATAACGTACCCGCCAACACCGCAAACAGTTACTGGAACACCGGAAGTGGATCATACAATTCAGAAAATTTCACCGGAAATGGCGTATATTCGGGTATCTATTCAACTTTATTGCTCCACAAAGAAAACATTAATGTTTACGTTTATTTTTATTCTTTTTTCCCGTCCATATTGCATTCACTATGAATAGTCTTTAACTATTAACAAAAAATAAATTCACTAAAAATACAGTTTTCAGGTCCATGTGGAAGACAGATTTTGGGCAAAATTGCAACATTAGGGACAACTTTGCTCCGTTGTGCGTGATGTTTTCGTTATCATTCAAATAGGACACTTCAGTAAAACAGTTACCAAACACTTCTATGTTTTAGCGACCTTGCGGAAAAAGGCTTTTCAAAATTTGTGGGCAAAGGAGAGAATGCTGGTAACCAGTATTTTCTTCTTTTCCCACCATCTATTCAACCCTTACACGGACAGATGCCATCATTTTAACCATATTTGATATCGTCCACAAATGTCTGCAATCTGGACAAGCCTAAGATGTTGTTTTTTTGTATTCTTGCCTTGTTATTTTGCACATTCTAAAGTACTTAAGTTTCTAGAAGAAGCTTGGTTGGCAAAATCCAAGTATTTAACGTTTTGGAGACTGCTGTATAAGAGTAGAACATCGGTCTCGCATTTTGAAAGGTTCCGGGCTCGAGACCCGTTACGAGCGGGATCATCTTTTGGAACTCGCCAGATCACAGCGCGAGTTCTTGTTAACCCTTAGAGCGCCAAATAAACCTATCAGACATTTTCATCAGAGAAATACAACCAAAATAATTGCTATTTCATGGTTGCATTTGTCTGCAGTGTTTCAGCAAAGCGGACAGTGTAGATCAAAGATCAGGCTGCACGTTTTGTGCAGCCTGATCTTGATCTACACTGGCCGCCAAGGCAACTATAGTCGTGAAATTGCTCCTTAAGGGTTTAGATTTCCATGAAGCAATTGCCAAGAGTGATTAATATAAGTTCATAATTGATGTAGTATAAAAAAGCGACGCTCTGGCATGAGGTTTGATGCATCTCCGTGATGCATTACACCAAGCAAGTCATTATATAATTATGGACCCATTAAGTCCATTATGTCGAAAAACTGACTTAATCATGAGGTAGAATGGTCCCTTGACATGCAGAAAATTTATAAAAAAGTTTAATGCGTCTGCGAAATGTACCGATTCATGTCAGCATGCGCAGTCCGCTTAGGCACACATAAGTCGATACCATTTGCAGATGTATAGTTCCTCTTTTTTTACAGAGCAAGGCTCAGATAGGTTTAAAACAAAATAGCAGAGTCATTTACAAGTCAAGCATTTCGCTTTAGAGATTAAAATTCGAAATCATTCTATAAGTTTGGGAAATTTTAACTTGTGATAATTGATTAAAAAACCAACCAGAAAGAAATGAAATTGTTTTACTGGATTTTTTCGATCGTATCATGACTACTTCCAGTATTTAAAGGCATTCCGGACTGTTTTAAGCTATTCTTTTATTGTTTACTGGAGTTCTTTCACGAGTAACTTCGCACATTTGTTCAAAGCCACGGCTACTTTTCCACAAAGCTGAGCTGGGAATCAGGCAACGGCGACCCTCAGGTTTCAGGGTCCATATGCTACCGGCTTGTCTAGCGCCCTTGACCACTCTATATGTAAAGACTTTTTTCAAAATCCATACAAAATATTATAATGTTGCCTTTCCTGATTCCCTTTTCAGGTATATCCGATGGTATAGGGGGTGGCAAATGTAGGCCACCAATGTGCCTGGACGGTAATATGTCAGGTGAGCATTACCTTAGTTAGCTGTAACTCTTTCACTGCCAATGGTATCTTAAGGAGCTTTAGCGAAAGTTGTAGATGGAGATCACACTGCACAGAACGTGCAGTCTGATATTGAACCACAACTCTCGTCACATGATTTCTGAACTTTAACCAAAATCAACCGAAATCGCCGAGGGAATCTAATTTCAGATTTCTAATCGATTTAGTCGGCAATGGGGTCCTAGTTTTTACGGTGAATCCTTTTTTTTCTTTTGTAAAACAGCGATTTTTTAAAACGACTCAGTATATTTCTCAATATATCTGGGTGTGTGTTTAGCAATCGTTCTGATCTAATTCTTAATTTAGTTCTAAGACTAGTTCTAAGACTAGGTATCTGATTTGCTTTTTCAGTTTAAGATAACCTATCGGCTAACCGAGCTTTTGCAGTTTAAGACAAGATAGATTTCACTCCAGAGTTAATCGGTATGAGAGTAAAATTTGTAGTAATTGACACACTTACAAACCCAGCCATAGGAATAATTTATGGGTCTCTCTATAAACACCATACATGTACAGAGCATATGACACACCAGCAAATTGCCTTATATCAAACCATCACGTATTTCAATAACCACAAAAGGGGAAGGTTTTAAAAACTATGGAGAATGAGAAAAATTAGGAAACTAGCATTTTTCCATTTTCCCACGATGTTTCAGACTCTTCTAAAGACAATCCCATCACTTGGGTAATTTTTATTTGTCGTCAGCAAGCGCTTTCAATTTTGAAAAGTTCGCTTTTTTCGTCTTGTTACGAGTTGATTTTATCTTAGAGATCTGACCGTATTCACCAACCATTCTTAGGAACGTTCTCAGTCTTATTCTTCAGAATTTTGTAAATTTGAAAGTAACACAACTTATAATTGGCTAAACCATTTGGTTTAGCCAATCAGAAATTGAGCTACTTTCAAAGTTTGAAAATCTTGGAGAATGAGACAAAAACTGTTCTTAAGAATGGTTGGTGAATACAGACCCTGGTTTACATTTAAGTAATGCTCTGGCGTAAGGCTGTTTCATGTATCCCCGTGATGCATTATAACAAGCAAGTCATCATATAATTATGGATCCATAACATCCATTATGTCTAACAAATAAATGAATCATGGGATACATCAATCCTTGAATATGCAGAAAACTGACCAATAGCAAAAATTTCGATCCAGATCAGCCTGCGTGGACTGCGCAGGCTGATCTGAGTCGATACTTTTTGCATACACATTGAGCCTTTTCATAGAGCATGGTTCGTATCTATGTTTTGTAGTTGGTGACGCTATGAAAATTGGCGAAAGTAGTGCCGGGAACGGAGCCATGAGTGGAGGAACATACAGCAGTATGACATCAGGAATGATGACGTCATCAGGGGAGTCCACTGACACCGGAAACTGTTATCCTATGTGTGCTTCTGGGTCAGGTATGGCATGTACAAAGTATAGACTATGAATTTTAAAACTGTAGCCATGAAAAGCAACCAAACGTTCGATGTTGGCAGAATTGTGTACTAGTACATCAGAGCTTTCTGACAAGATCATACCAACGTGCACAAGTATTTTGAAAAATGAAAATAAAACGACCCGTTTTCAATCTCATCTCAGTTAACGCTTTACGGGGCACTTTGAATTACCGCCGTTTTCAAAATTTCAGCGCTGTTTTAATTCTGTTGAAGTCTCAGTTTGCTGTGTTGAACTTTCCTGAAAAAAAAGGTGAATTGATCACCGATCGCCTGTCCGTAAGTTCATTTGACGATGGCATTTTTGTGCTGAGTTTTCTGATTCCTCCGCTTTGATTTAATTGTTGCTATCTTCTAACGTATGAGTCAAAATCGCATCGTTGTCCTGTATTTCGAAAGAAACGTTTTCACATTGAACCTTTGGTTTCTTTTTGATAGCTATGGTCCAGGGTAACCTTTCTGTAAACCGCGTACGGACGAAATTTCCGTAGGCAATTTAGGTGAGCAAGCATCAAATCTGAGAACAGGTTTCATTGAACTACATAATTTCACGATTTGAGTAAATATTTGCATTACTTTACGCCAGCTCATGCCTTTGGGTAAAACAGGGATCGTATGCGTGCATATTCAATCCCAAACAATGTGCGTAAGTCTACGCAGTTTAGTGAAAGGTATCCCGGAAATTTGATAACTGTATTCCTACCTTGTAATTGAATTATCATAGGAGGTAGTTTAAAAAGTAACAAGCTTTTTTTTTTACATTTTTAAAGTGCCTCTTTTACATTCTTTTCGTATCAAAGGAGGAGGTATGTCGTTAGGAGGAACCGGAACTAGCAGTGGGATGACTTCCGGTGGTGGGTGCACCGGACCTTTCTGTGCGAACATAGGGGGGTTGAGCGCGAGTGGAACGACAACAGGAAATGATGGAAAAGATGGGACCGGACAAAAACGTAAGATTTTGACCACTGTCTTTCACTGGAGCGTGTATTTGGCTTTTTATGTAGTGTAATTAATGCATGTTGCAACATCTACAGACTCACGCACAGTCATCCATCCTCAAGCCAACAGACAACTTAAGCCAAGACAAACAATCAAGTCGTTGGGTCGAACATTCAGTGTTGGTGTTGCTCAGGCAGGGTTATATCAATGCAAATCCACAATCTGGAGAAAATATGTAGATATTTGTAAGATATATCAGAGTGAAAAAGGTGTCGATGTGCAATAGTCTACCTAACAAAATTTGGCACTAAAGGGTAAAATGATCGAAGAGACTTTGTGGTCCATCTGTACAGTAAATCATAGACGTTTCCTTTTTACTTTCTCTTTTTCTTTCAAGCATTCAGTCCTTTCGGAGCAGCTATATCTGGGATGGGCTCTGGAATGGGCATGCCTGGGAGAGGAGGAGGTTCTGCAATAGGTAAGGCATACTGTGTCTCCTAGCTCATATTTTCATATAGCTCATTCTAAGCTGTTTTATATAATGTTTTCGGTGTTATTTTGTCAGGTTCATAACAATAAAAGTTCAAAAATTATTTCCATGGATGACTCTTTCACAGAACGTAAGCAATCCGATATCAATATCGTATGTCCCAGCATCATCCCACTGATTGCATAAATTAACATTAAGAAAGATGGGTTACCTCCACTAATACAGCATTTTGCATAATTATATGCCCACATATAAAACATTGCATAACTCCCCAAATCTAGTGTCGCATACTATATAACTCATAAAGTCTCGCATGCTCGTACTAAATAACACGCCAAATCTTGTAGTTTCATACTTTATAACTCTAAGTCGCGAATGCTCATAGCTAATACCGATAACAATACAAATTTTCATGCATTTTGGTTGGTAGCCTAATAAGTATGAATTGACATTGTTATTGTTTATACTCTTTACCGGATTACAAAACCCTTCACTTGTCCAAATGAAAAGCAGTTGCATATGACATGGTAAATATAGTTCAACTAATGTAAAGCGTCAATGAAAAAGGACGTCCAATGTGGGAAACGAAAGAAAAAAAAAATCTAGTGTTTTTTCCTCTTCCCTTAATGTTTTCAAAGTATTCATTTTTTTCTCTCATAATCGCTAGAATTTCAGGATTGTATGGTAAAGGTTAATTACCCCCTATAACCATCCAAAGCTAATACTTTGTGTTCACTATTTGCAGCAAAACCTTTACGTTTTTTTTGTGACGTTTTGCATACTGACATACTTTTTCCTACATTTGTTAGGAAAATCGGCTTTCTGCGATCATTCTGACCTGAACCAAATACTGCAACATGTCTACATTTCAACATTTAATACCTGCAGAAAACCGCGTCCGATTGTTGCGCTAGCTTGTCAGTTCCCTGGATCAAATAACAACTATGCGTGGTCTTGTCAGTTAACTCTTTACCAAACGACAAATTTAAAGACTGGTCCAAATTGAAAGCATTTGCAGACGACAAAATAAATGTGACTAAAAAATTGAAATTTGTTTTGGGAGGGGAAAAAATATTGTGGGAAAAGGAGAAAATGCTGGTTACCAGCATTTTCTCCTTTTCCCACGATGTTTTCAAAAGGCATCTTTTGCAGGGTCGGGATTGTGTGGTAAAAGGTTAACTACTCATACTCGGACATCCACATAAGGCATCAAATTACTATCAGCATGCTTGGTTGACAACCTCTGATTTTCATTCTCCCTGCATGTTCAATCTGGTAATTCTATAAACAAGTAATACAAGTAACAAAAAGCTTAACTTCTTCTTTTCTCTCTATCAGTGCCTAATACTACTCCACAAATCCGCTTTTCAGGACTCTAAGTGCTTTGATTTTTTTTCAGGAAGCATGTCAGTATCTCCGGGGAGCCAACCTGTTGGTGTGTATACAATTTATTTTTTCAATGTTGAAAGTAATTTTTCTTTAACCCTTATCCTGCTAAGTAAGTTAAACTTTCAAGTCAAAGCGCTAAAGGCGCTGAAGGCCTGGGCATCAGAATGGGTGAGGAGGTAGGAAGATGAGGCCTAGAAGCTCGAAGTTGCTATCACATTTGTACAGGCTTAAAAACTGCTGTCACATTTGTGCAGACTAATAAAAAAAAATATCTACATGTCTCACGCTGACAGTCTGTGGAGTTGACAACAGAATGGAAAAACATAAATTTGTAAAGGCCAATAGAATGAGTATTTTTGTATAGCCTTGGCCTCATGGTCTTTATGGACTGAAAGGAAATATTTTCCTATTTTCTTCCTTTACGTTGCTTTGGCAACATATCAAAATGGTAACAAACCTGTGCACTCTGATCTTGGTCTATATTGTCCATCAAAGGTTGGTGAGTCGCGCTTGGCAGCTTAAGGGTTAATATTAATTCTTTTTATGCTCTAAATGAATCGGACGGACTTTTCTACGCAGGGAAAGAAAAGGATAAAAACACTGCAATGTCATGGCTGTTTTTTTTCAGAGTATTTCACGTCATAGCGTACTGTAACTTCAAGATCAGACAACTCTTTCTGTGTAGTCTATCTTGATGTACACTCTCTGCATAAGACAGTCTAAATGTTCTTAGCGTTGAAGCGAAATACTAGGTCATCACAAAAATGGCACTTTTGAAAACAGAAAAAAAAAAAAGTTCACAGACAGCGGTATGAGGAGTAAAGCAACTTGGAAACAAAAATCACTGTCAACGTAAATTGAAATGTGTCGTGATCTGTGAAAAAGGGGCCCAATGCATCTGCAAAAAGTATCGACCCATGTCAGCCTGCGCAATCCGCGCAGGCTGACCTGGGCCGAAACTTTTTGCTTTTAGTAAATTTTCTGCTTGTCTAAGGACCAGCTTACTGCATGATCCAGTCGATCGTAAAACAAAACGTATCTTAGGGATCCATAATGCTGTGATGTCTTGCTTGGTATAATATATCACGGGGGGTGGGGGGGGGGTGGCGGAGATGCATTAAGACCCTTTTCCACAGAGCATGGCTTAATTGGATTGTATTACAGTTTGTTTAACTTAAAATCAGACATCTCTACTAAATATGCAGCAAATGGACTAACCCGAAAGTATTGGGAGAAAAAAGGGGAAATGCTGGTTTAAACTTATCCGTCGATACTCTCAAATCCGCTCTTGTATGGGGTCTTGAATCACAGGATAAATTTTTAAAGTATTCAATAATAGCCATACTCTAGCAAAAGGGGTTTAATGCATCTCCGTGATGCACTATAACAAGCAAGTCATTACATAATTAAGAAGCCGTTTTGTCTAACAACCGACAGAATCAGGAGATAGACTAGTCCTTTGACATGCTGAAAATTGACCGAAAGCAAAAAGTTTCGATTAATGTCATGGATAGCATGGATCGATACTTTTTGCACATGCATTAAAGCCCCTCTTCATAGAGAATCTCTCATTTCTGTGTTTTATATCTTCAGTAGAGACAGTTCCATACAACCATGGGTGTCTTGAAGGCGAGTGTCAAAATAAGGAGGGAATGCGTAAGTCTAACTGTTTATTAAGTACATTCACTAACGACGCATAAGGGCAATTTTTGTTACTTTTGCGATCAGTGTAACAAAAATGATTAATAGGCAAATCAGGGTCCTTATTAAACATCCATTTTTAATAACAATCTCAGAATAATTCTCAAGAATCAAACCAAGTTTAGCCAATCGGAGGTTGCGTTACTTTCCAGATCTAAAATTTGACTATGAAGTCTCATTTTTGGTGAAAAGTAAGAGAAAACGTTTTGTTTAGGCTTGTAATATTTTGAAAGTAGGAAGTGCTAATGAGTCATTGCGAACCCCTTTCCATTCTGCTCATTTGTCTTAGTCTTATTTTGGAGCTGTACTGTCCAGTATGTTTTGAAGATATTCTGTTTCTCTTGTTGACTGAATATATTCATCTGTTTTGTTTAGCGTTTTCACTCTTTACCACACTATGAAATTCTAGACGTTCAAAAGCAATGTCAGACAACAATATTTATGTGCCACCAATGATGAGATTTGTATTAGCAAGATCAGAAAACCTAACGGGAAGAGGAGAAAAAAATACAGGTTACCAGCATTTTCTCCCTTGTCCCGATGTTTTTTTTTTTTTTCAAAAGCCTTCTTCAGAATGTCGTTAAAGTATGGTATTGTTTGGTTTAGTATATTTATAATATTTAAAATTATTTCTAATATAATGTAAAATAACAGAGATGAGAAAAAAGATGCATGGTGTGAAAATAAAAGAAAATATCACGATAAGTTCGGAATGAAATGAAAATTTGAAAACTCTTAATTTGCTTCGCAACCTTCAACTGTTACAAGTCCCTCCGAGCCTCCTGTGTCCTAGTTTGTCACGAGTTTAGCTGATTACATTATTGTGTCTTTTCGCAACCAGGAAATTTACCGGCCGTAGCAAAGTCACAGTGGTCTGCATACAAATGAGGCTAAAAGAACTAATTAGGGTCTTACCGATGCAACTGTTTTCATGGACAACGGTACAAATCCTGTCGAAATTTAAGTGTTGTCAACGGAACAAATCCTGCTAGGATTTAAGTGGTATCAACGGTACAAATCCTGCCGAAATTCAAGTGTTGTCATCGGTGTAACTCCTTTGAAAATTTAAGTGTTGTTAACGGACCAAATCCTGCTAAAGTTTAAGTGTTGTCAACAGATCAAATCCTGCTGAAATTTAAGTGTTGTCAACGGACCAAATCCTGCCGAAATTTAAGTGTTGTCATTGGTGCAAATCCTATCAAAATTTAAGTGTTGCTAACGGAACAAATCCGGCCGAAATTTAAGTGTTGACTATTTGGCAGCGATAAAGTAATGAAATATCATGCAGATCTTATGACTATCATAGAAGCGAAGAGTACTAAGATTAGCTTAGAAACATTTCAAACTGATCTTAATCTTCATTAACAGATAAATGCACCCATATTCACTTACGACATATTAGAAGGTCATTGCGGTGGCTGAATGATAGATTATCAGTTGTCCTTGCAGATCTTAGTTGTGATTTGCAAGTTTTAAGCATACCGTTACGGGTATCTGCATGTTAGATTTTAAGCTGTGTCATCAGATTAAGTCATCATTCTGCTGTCTACCTCACAGAGATAAGCAAATCTTGTTCTTTTCTATTTTGCAGGTCATAAAGACTGTTCACAGCTTGTACATTGTATGATGACCTGCGATAACTATATGCTTGGTGAATTGGATGAAGCAGGTTGTCAGACATGCATCTGTAATTGATGACGACATAAATGGTGCCATATAGTATGTCATCCTTTGAATCTGAGTTTGGAACGCAAAAATTGTTTTAAAAAAGGAACGCATATTTTATGCCATCGCTTGTATTTGAGTTTGTGACGAAAACATAAATATATATATATATATATATAAAAAAAAAAAAAACGAACGTCTTTATTCACGCTTTGTCAAACAAAATTACTTTGCACAGAATTTGTCTCTGCTTATTGCCAATCTTCGTAATTTTAGACATTCAACTAACCAAAATGCCGCAATTCCGACATTTTCGTATTCGATATAGTTTTTTTTTTTCACCTCAGTAGTCAGTATTTTTTGTTATGGATTTCAACCGGTCCGTAATCGAATGTTATTATTTGTCGCAACACCGTTGTTTCCAAGTATAGCTCGTCAAAACTTTACCTCTCGTCCTTATCGACATCACATACAAATGCAAAGAAATAGTGCGGTACTTGTAATGCTATATTTTTTGTCCTTTAAAATTTCACTATTTATTTCCTATAGAATTTCAGCCGTCCCAAATTGAATATGTGCGGCGCTCTGGCTTCAGGGGGTTTGAAGCATCTCCGTGTTGCATTATACCAAAGAAGTCATCACATAATTATCGATTCATTAAATCCATTTTGTCTAACAAGTGACTGAACCATGACGTAGAATAGTCTTTGGACTTGTAGAAATTTACAAATAGCAAAAAGTTTCGACCCATGACATTGGTCGATTTTTTTTTTACTGGTGCATTTAACTCCATTTTCCCATAGCATGGCTCATTTAGATATTGCAAAGACTTATGCAGACATGCATGACGTGCACGTAGATACTTTGCTTGCCCTCGTCGAAATTGTGCTGTATATATACATATTAGAAATCGAAAGCAACAAAATATTGAAGGACTTGCAGTTCAGCTTTGGCTCAGTCCTTTAAAAAACAACTTGTTACAACGACGTTTTTTGCATTGCACACTGCACATTATATTTTATCGTAATAGCATGATGAAAAGAGAGAGAGGGAGGGAGGGAGAGAGAGAGGGAGAGACAGGGAGAGAGAGTGTGTGTTTGTATGAGAGAAAGAGAAGAGAGCGAGATAGATTTCCAGCTGAGATGCAGAAAAAAGAGAACTTATATCTAAAATTAATGAAACACGCATTCAAATACATTTATCATCGTTTTTATTCACAGCTAATATAAAATATGTGTAAACGCAGTTAAAATTTCAATATGTGTAACAACACGGTTGTTTATGTAGATAAAAGAAAAGAAGGAAAAATATACTATTTTACCAAAGATTCACTCTCTACTCACAAACAAACAAATCAACAAAATCGATTTACTTTAAGCTCGGTGCGACCCCATTTATTTCATACAAACATACCGAAGCTATTTCTCAGTATGGATTGAAACTGTCTTGAATTTAGCGATTAGTTTGTTAAAACGAAACCGAGGTATTTATAGAACAAAAAAACATTGGCACCCTGAAATTGCATGTCCAAAATATATCGATTGCACAACGTTAATCAGTAAATGGATGACTTAAAAGGGGCCCAAACGAGATCTATTGTTTCTACAATTTACCTTTCTCTTTTATTCGAAATAATTTGGTCATATAACAGTTCTACACGAATAGGTGAAGCATAATTTTAATGACAAATTATGACTGACAGTCAACTTTTTTCGGAGTAGCTGAAAACTCTGGCTTTTGACCTACTTCTTTGTACTGATGTATATGAAAGAATAAACGATAAATTGCCATTGGTTAAAGTTGTGGGCATGTTTATTCGGCGGGCCCTGTAAGCCTATTTTTGGGCACATTTATGACATTAATATTCCTTATTATCTTGTAATATATGACCACAAAAGAGTTCCATTATACATATTCCAGTACCCCTTACACCGTCTTCCTTTTAAAAAGATCTTGTTTAGTTTTGCAGCACAGAAATGCTTGCATTCCTTTATCGGTAACCAAGCCTTCAGAAAAATATAGGTCTGTTTAGTATGAGGTTTGACATGCTAAAATGACAGAGTTTTTTTAGTTCATTTTACCAATATAGTTCTCACTATAATTTTCACATGTTTTAGTTAGCTTTGAACAAGTTAGCCAATTTCTGGTGGACTAAACATAATTCTTACAACCAAATGATAATTAAAAAAAAAAAAAAAAAACAGGTAGATTATCTTTATTATTCATACTTTTCAAGATTCTAAAAATAGAAGAATTATTAAGATCCCTTCATTTAATGTATATAACGGTTTTTAAGACCCTATTCTCAAATCTAATAAAGGCAAGCTTTAACTTTTTCAGTGTAAAAACATAAACTTGACCCCCTCGGACAGCGTGAAATATCATCCAAACTGAGAAAGATAGTTGCCTCATAGGCTGGACAAAATACGCTCGTAAGCGGACAGCGTAGATCAAAGATCAGACTGCACGTTCTGTGCAGTCTGATCTTGATCTATGCCGTCCGCAAAAGCCCCTGATTTTAACCTATGACGCTAAAAGGGTTAAATGAAAAAAACATCTTTCAGTACCGAAGATCTAGTCGATAATTGCCTCTTTCGAATTGTCCCGCTTACAAATATCTGGGCTCGTATTCACCAACCATTCTTAAAAACGTTCTCAGTGCCATTCTCCAGAATTTTCTGAATTCGAAGGTAACGCAACTTCTGATTGGCTAAACCATTTGGTATAGCCAATCAGACGTTGTGTTAGATTCAAATTTAGAAAATCTTGGAGAATAAGAATAAGAACGGTCTAAAGAATGGTTGCTGAATACGGACCCTGGGTTCGTATTCGTATTCACCAATCATTGGTAAGAACGTTCTCAGCTTATTCTCAAGAATTTACTAAATTTGAAAGTAACACTACTTCTGATTGGTTAAACGAAAGGGTTTAGCCCCCCAAAAGTTGTGTTCGATCTACTTTCAAACTCAGAAAATCTTGAAAGGTAAGACGATGAATATTCTTAAAAATGGTTGGTGAATACAAACCCTGATTTTGACACCTTGGGAAGAGATTCCGTTTTGGGGTCACATAAGCTTCATGGCAGCAATTGTTGGATTTTCGTATGGATCTCTAAATGCGATCCCTTTTACACATAATGGTAAGCTATAGAATCCTGTTC